>CANTUV010000044.1:3752500-5002500 GCA_947685225.1 Garcia nutans | reverse complement strand
GTAAGTGGAAAAGAGAGAGTTTGTTCTTAATTTTATGATATATATATATAAGGAAAATGATGATCACCTTATGTGTTGGATAAATCCTTTAAGACCACTTGTCCACCTTTCTCTTTCTTCATTTAATACTCATGCTAAATGGTTACTTTTGATTGGCCAACAAGAGATTTTTATAGTTTTCTTTCCCATTACTTCTACCCACTTGTCCCTCTTCTCATTGGATACCCTAAAGTTGTCCCGGGTTACCCATACGGTCCCGACACAAAATCGGGCCCACTTTACGTTCCGGCGATTAACCGATCATATCTTTTAAACCGTACAGTCCCACGAGTCAACTACATATAGTTTTGATCCTCTCGACCTCTACTTTCTATTTGTAAGGTCTATTTTAGGTTTCCAATTCATTTTGAAAAATTACCAATAAGCCCTCAACTTTTTATAAAATTCCCTTTAGGTCCTTTCTTTGCTCAGGTTTTGCCCGGGTTCCGTTTCTACTGACGATCGATTCATATTCAACCCCTCGATGTCCTCTACTTACTCTTATGTTTATTTTCTACTTTGGATTCATGTATAAATCTTAATAAAAATGACCAAAATGCCCCTAGTCTACATGTCTTCATTTCTCTTTAACGAGGCGTTTTCTGGAAAAACCGTTACACGTCGTTGCGATCCGATTTTTCTCTACACTCCATTTTTGGAATCTGTTATATGCACTATTAAGAACATCCAGTGCAACTTTTTAAAAAATTACTCTTAGGTCCTCGGCCTTTCGAAAAATTACCTTTAGGTCCCGTTGACTTCACGGGCCTCCTTTGACCACTTATTTATATCCTTCTTGCCTAATACTCGACTACCTAAATTTTGGGATGTGACAGTTCTACCTCCCTTAATTTAAGTTTCGCCCTGAAACTTGTTTGTTCATACATGTGAATACATTGTTCATATAATTAATAACAGTCATACATATATATATATATACTTAAAACATAAATTTTAAATTTAAATACCTTCCTTTTCTTCTTTTGTTTTATTCTCCTCTGCCCTCATATAATATACTCTAGCTGGTGCTCTTGATTCGGGGCGATCTACCGATTCCGAATACGTTCCTGCTTGGTTGTTACTACTTGCTCTACCTCTGCCTCTGCCTCTGCCTGTAACTCTACTTCCAATTACAGATGATTGTTCCTGTGCAATGGGTACTGTTATAACTTTCTTTGGGCAATCCCTTCTCAAATGGCCCTTTTCACCACAGCCCCAACATACTCCATTTATTGCAAACCAACAATCTCCAAAATGTTTCTTTCCACAAATTTCACAGGTTAGATATTCCACTCTATTAGTTTCTGCCGAACTTACCATGGGTGCAGTTGAATAACCCGACCTTTGTACTGTTCCCTGGCTTTGTATTTGTCTTACGGGTCCAGAAAATCCACCCCTAGATTTCTTACTAGCAGGCTGATAACTACTTGGGGTGCTTTGAACCTGTTCCCTTTTTTGCTGAATTTTCTATTGACTACTCTTCAGATTCACTTGTACCTTCTCAACATCTAGTGCTTTTGCTACTAATCTTGAAAATTCGGCATTCTCCAGCACTACTAATTGGATCTTAATTTCATCATTAAGTCCTTCCAAAAATTTCTCACATCGTTCAGCTTCAGTTTCTATTAACTTCCTCCCATATTTACTGAGGCGCGTAAATTCTTTCTCATACTCTAATACCGTCATTCTACCTTTGCTTCAAATGGATGAACTCATTGCGCCTTGCAGCTAAATATGCATCAGTGATATATCTCTTTTTGAACTCGCTCCTGAAAAATTCCCACGTCCTTTGTTCTAGTGGAACCCGTTGCTGAGTGGTATCCCACCATATGTATGCCTCCTCCGTCAGGAGTGACGTAGCACAAATTACTCTTTCTTCCGGAGTGCATCGAAGCTGGTCAAGAACTCTAATGATACTATCTAACCAATATTCCGCTTCCTCAGATCCCTCTTCATGACCAGCCTTAAATTCTTTTGCATCATATTTCCTCAGCTTCTCAATCGGGGGTTTCCTATCCCCCCTCAGCAGCAGGGCTCCTTCCAGCCATTTGTTGGAATGCTGCTGCTATCTGCCTAAGGTAAGTTTCCGGACCGGGTACTACGGCTGCTGCTGGCCCTAGTCCTAGTCCATGGGCTTCCTCAACACTTATTGGTGATAATAATAACAAAAATGATTTTCTTTATATATTAATTAAAAATAATTCAAATTAATGTTTGTTTCTATTTTTAAATTAAAATCTTATAGATAATTGTGAAATAAATTAAAATCATAAATTTTAAATTAAAAAAATGAAATTAATGTTTAAATAATTAAGTATTTTCTCAGCCTTATTGCTTAATATATTTATTGATATGAATCTATCAAAATATCAATAAATAATCTAGATTTATAAAGATTGCATAATTATAATAACAAACATTCAATTAAGATAACAAACATTTAATTAAGTGACATATTGTTAGTAGTATAATCCTATAAATTTAAACATTCATAATTTTGTTAAAATAAATTATTATTTACAAATTCATGTATAGTTAAAACTACGATACTGCTGTTCAATTATTAACACTATTGTTTAACTGCGTATTAATCAATCATAATTAAAACAACTGACTATAGGTAACAAATCATATTTTCATACACGATAACCAACTAATTAATTGAATATAGATTGACTCTAGATAAAACACTTCTTTTGTTATCTAAAATCATTAAATTTGTCTAAATAGACTAATCTAACATAGGCTTTATCCTTTATAATTATTATTTCATTAAACATCTTTTCACAAAGCTTATCAGCATGGCCAATTAATCCATAGAAAAAGCTAAAGGGGGTAATCTTTCATACTTAAAATTTACTCAAAACCTCTCATTCCCTGCTCGCTTCATCCTTTTTTTTTTACCCTTTAGTGGTTTCATGATGTCATCCCTATATAATTTCTCCGAAGACCACCGAAGTTGTTCATATCAAAGTTTACAAATTTTCCAATATTATTATTAGAGATGTGCAAAATAGCCTAAATCCAATCAATCCGATTATAATTTAACTAATTCAACTAATTATATCAGTTTAAATCAATCGGTTAATTAATTTTGATTTATATATTTATTAGTAAAATCGATCGAACTTGATAAAAATTGACTGAATCCGACTAAAAAAACTAATAATAATTAATTTAAAAAAAAATCGATCGATTAATAATAATTGGATTGGCTAAGCCCTAAAATTTGACCAATCCAATCACTGAACATCCCTAATAATTATCAATAGCTGGTCCAATCTTTTTATATATAAAGCTAACCAATACATCATAGACATGTATACAAAATCTAGCCTCATTCAAGGGGACTCTAGTTGGTATCACCCTTTACTATAACTTCACAAAAATAAATATATTCTTATAAATAAATTAAAAAAAAAAAAAAAACCTAGGATATCCTTGATTTCTTTTATTTTTATACTTGTCAGTTTATTAGTAAATTTTACTCTTATTCATTTGAGGATATAAATCTATGTCAAACCACATTAAATTTTTATTTTTTTAATTTATTTTTTTAATTTTTTAAAATTTTAAATTTTAATTATATATTTTATTATTTGTATCAATTTAGCTCATATAAATAATTTTATGATTTTAATATATATATATATAAATTAATCCACAAACAAACATATATGTTTGAATTTTCAAAAAGAATTTTCTGGCCACCTCTAGACGAACTAAAAACGTCATCTTATCCAAAAACACTATAAAAAAAAGGTAACAGCAGCACTCATCGTTCGGAAAATAATAAAGAATAATTAAAATGGCTATTGAGGCAGCAGTATTAATAGCAGTGATACTGTCTTCAATTATTGTGATTGCTCCTCATGTTTATGCAAAAATAACATGTGAACAAGTAACAGCCTTATTAACACCTTGCATCCCATACGCTGTGTTTGGTGGAGAAGTGCCGCCAGCTTGCTGTTATGGCATTAAAAAGTCCCTTGCGCTTGCTAATTCCACTAAATATCTAAGGCTTAAATGCCAATGCGTTATAGATGGTGCTGCGAAGATCCCTGGACTAAATTATACTAGAGTTAATGAGCTTCCTGCTAAATGTGGAACTACTTATCCATATATAGTTGGCCCCAATACTGACTGCTCCAAGCTAAAGTGCGTCTTTTTATTTACTACTTGTTCCTTCATTATATCACTAAATTATTATTATTATTATTATTATTATTATTATTATTATTATTATTATTATTATTATTTCTCTGCAATTCTAATATGACAAAATGATATTCTAGATGTAGTTCTCCCTTTTAGTCTATCTTACTGAATTAGTGAAAATTCGTTTTTCAAACTAATCTGAACTTCAAACATATATATCACTCCTCATATCTTTAAGAGAGTGAATTCTTGCATGAATTTTTTGAACTTTCATATCCTTCAAAAAAGGATCCTAATATAGATAGATATTATAAAAAATTTAACGAGTATTATAATAATTATTTGCGCGCGTGTTATTCAGAAATGCTAACTAGTATGGGTGTTATTTTTCAGGATACCATAAAATTACATAATAATGAAGGTAGTAGGAGAATAAAATCTTGAAGGCTTAGATCACTGTTGAAGGCTTAGATCTAAGCTTGAAGGCTTGGATGACTTTAAGCTTGAAGGCTTAAAGTGGTTGCCCATTTAAGACATAACATGTACATGAAATATATTATATATATATTATATATATATATATATGAGAAATAAAATGGTATTGAAAAAGATGAAGATGATGATGATGATGATGATGATGATGATGATAATAATAATAATAGAAAAAGAAGAAGAAAAGTCAAAGAAGGAAGAAAAGAGATTGGTGGAATTAATTAATTAATTAATTAATTAATTAATTAATTGTATAAGAGATAGGGAAGAGAATTAAAAGAGGCATTTTCTTTCTTTCTTCTTCCTCTTTTGAACATGAGTTTTGAAAGAGAGTAAAAGGAGTGCAAGATTCTTTTATACATCAAATACTGCAAGAAATTCAAGAGTATTTAAAGAGGTTTTGAAGATTTATTGATGAAATCAAGTACATATCTAAAAGCTTTTAATTGAGTTTTTGAGCTTATGTATGAAATGTTTAGTGAGAGAAAGTATTTCTAAATTGTTAAATTTATAGAAACTAAAGTTAAAATGATGAATATGTGATGAATTGATGGTTGGTTGATAAAAATGGACAAAGTTGGTAAATTTAGGATTATGGAGAGGTGATGTGTAAGTTAGGGTTTTGGTATGGATGATAATAACTATTGAAATAGATTAATTAAATGTTATTTTAATGTATATGTTATGAATCTATGATTATAATTTTTGATATTGATGAGTTTGGATGAACTTAATGTCAGGAGAAGAATATGTAATATTAGGGTTTTCAATATGGGTGTTTGTTAATTAATGAAATTAGATGAAATAAGGGTGTTTTATTGTAAATGTTATGATTTTTGTGGTGGGTAATGTGACATGAATGGATTTTGGGAAAATTAGTGTTTTATGGTTAAAGTATGTGAATTTGAAATTATTTAAAAGAGGTTTTCAAAATTGTGAAAAATGAGTTATTTTGTGATTATTTTAGTAAGAAAGTAATAATTTTATGGTTAAAGGTTGAATATAGGTTGAGCGGATAAAATTTGAACAAAGTAGAAAATGATAAAAATAAGGTTTATTGAGAATATTATAGGAAACAATGGCGTCTTGTGTAACATAGGTGATGAGTGTTACTTTTGGCTATAAAAAGATGATTGTACTTGAGATGCATGAAGAGCATTAGTATTATGTAGTATGATGAAGTATAAGAACATGTTGGTGAACATGAGATTTATAGTGAATATAATTTTAAATATATGTAATGTGAGGAAGAATTGTGAATAATATGGGAAATTGACATAAGGGATAAGGATATGGAAAAGGATATGGGAATTTGGCAACATGGTGATAAAATGTTGTTATGTATAAAAGCATATGTGTTGTTATGATCGTGATATAATGATTAAAGTAATAAATAATAATGTTATACATGTATATGGTGTGGAAAAAATATAAAAATTGGATATATATATATATATATTCAATTGAGAAGAGATGAGATATGGTGAATTATGTAAAAATATGAGAAAATGGATAAAGTGAGTGATAATGTTTGTTGCAATGTGTTTGTGATTAGATAGAATATGTGGAATGAGTCACATTGTAAATGTGACTCATGATTATTGTGAAGTGAATGTTAAATGGTAAAGAGAGTACAGAGTATGTTTGAATGTGTGAAATGCAAATGGTTATAAAAGGTTGTTGTTGGCACTGTAGAATCAATTGTCAACAGTATGTCATGATGTTTGTTGTGCCTACGGGTAAGATACACTTGTGTCGAATATCTTTGTATTGAGAAAATGACCTTCGGGCGATGATAGACACTTTGTCTCCAATGTCGGGAGAGGACGGCCTACGGGTGTTTTAACTAACACTTGCCCTTGGTATCGATAGAGGTGGTCTACAGGTGATAGTATGACACTAGCCTCGGTGTCTATAGGGGCAGCCTTTGAGTGATTACTGTGACATTTGCCCCGGTGTCAAGATGAATTAAATTGGTTTTGTGCAGAAATTGGTTGGGCCCAACGTGTGTGTGTATGAGTATGTATGTATGGTATGAGTTGTAGAGGAATTATGTTTTATGGTTTGTGAGACCATGAGTATCTTGAGAAAATATGTGATGCATTTTGTGGTGGTCTCTATATGATGATAAATACTATTTATTTAATTATTTATTGTTCTTAAGATATGTACCACTAAGTAAATTGCTTAGCGCAGTTAGATGTATCACGCAGGTGACATGACTGTAGAGTAGAGTGGTCTAGTGTGAGCTGAGATTGCAGTATCTAGATTGCCACAAGACCAGTCGTGCTAGAATTGCATACATGTATAGTTTTTCTTTATTACTATGTATACTGGTTCCTGTGTATTTTAACTAAGATTTAAGTACTTTGAACTATTATTAAAACAATTATATTTATACATATGTAAAATATATAGAAGTTTTGTAGATAATGTTTTGGTTTTAAAATTCTTATATGTTTAATGAAACAATTTTTGTCATTTTTGTCAAATTAATACCATTCTATTATCAACATTCTATTTCAATTGAAAAATTGAATGATTTCTTTGGGTTTTCTCTTAATGGACATAAATCTATACCTAAGGATTTCAATCAATAACTTGCATGGGGAGAGATAGGTATAGGAACTTATGAAGCAAAATCTTCTAAGTCAACTCAATTGAGAAACCCCACATTGAGATATTTACACCTATTTATAGCATGTTCTTTTTCTGCAAGAAAAGAGAGTGTCACTGAACTATTTTTATAGTGGTGTTCTCATAAGGCAATTCCAGTTTGCATTATATTTTAGTTGGCCGACGTCCTTGATAGTGTGGTGAATAGGAGAAAAGGGGTTATATGTATTAGAGGGGTAGTCAATGTATTAACACTTGCATTAGACAATAATTTTAATATTGAAACTTGTGGAATGCAATGAATCTTTGGTAGTGACACGTTAGACATAGCCACTTTAGAAAAGATGAAAATGATCAAGAAAGATGGAGGGCGAGTTGTTATGGCTTCAAGCGAGCCTAGTACTCGAGATGAAAGGTATAAGTAGCCCGAGTCGATGATGACTCTGATTCTAATTCTTTAGGCCTAAATGAGGATGCTCCCATCCGGGACAATGAGGAGATACTAAGCAGGATTGCAACACTTGAGGGGAAAGTGGACCGTAATCATAAGCAAGTACTTGACCGACTGGAGGTTATCAACAACAACTTGGCTATGATTCTTAGCCTCCATGTAGCATCGTCTTCGCAGCCTCCACCCCAATGACTTAAGCTTGATTCTTGAACATTATTTAGTTTTTATTCTAGTTGTCATTGTTTCATGTCTTTAATTTTTACATTATGTTATGGTGTTTGTTTTCGTAACTTATAGTACTATGTGTTTGTTGTGTTAAATTGTATCTCTTTATGAACAATTTACTTGTGTTTTAAGCAAGGTCTAAGAAACAATTTGTGCCTCACTTTGGGATAATTGAAACAAGTACTATCTAAACTTTTATCCTCTTTTGTCATTGATCATTTACATTAGGGACAATGTGGACCCTTAAGTGTGGGATGCAAATTTTTGCTTTGCTTTGTTTTTAATTGCTTTTTCCCTTTTTCACATTTGTTAAATTTTATGATGGTTAAAATTAATTTTCTTATTTTTCTAAAATATAAATAAATAAAATAAAATAAAATATATTAGTAGTTGTAAGATTGTGGATAGATGGACCTTGGAATTTTTGAAGTATGAAATTAAGAATTAAATAGAATTGATATTTATTATCAATTTTGATGGATTTTCTTTCCAACTACCTTTAAACTTGCGAGAATTGAGCTTACATAAGTTGGTTGCCAATTTAATTCTTCTTTTTGAGTGAGCACCTGAGGTCGAATTGTTACTAGAACTTGCTTAAAATTCATTTCAAGGCCACATAAAAATTTTCAGTTAGGCATCAACATGATTAAGGCACTTAGGAAAAAAACCATTTAGCTTAAAAAGCCAACTCTATTGCATCCTTAGTGAACCAACTTTGAGCCTACCTCATTTTCCCATTTCCTTCTTCTACATAAAAACATTAACCCTAAAACATGTTCTATCAATATTTGCCCCTTTATTAGTAATAAGAGCATTTGAGAAAATTAGTAATTTAAGTAATAGTGTGAATCAAGTGTGGGGTTGATGAAAGTAGGTTAAAGTTGTAAAATAAATCTTCCTAAAAGTGCAAAGTTCTTCATATATCATTGAAGCCAAAAAGAGGAATCAGTTCAATTTTTAAAAAAATCTTATAGCAAAAAGGGAATAAGCTAAGTTGTCTTCAAATGGGACAATCAAGCATAAAGAGTATTGAATATTTGGGAAGTTGTTGTCACAAATATTGCCTCATTCTTTAAGTACTCTTGAAGCTAATGATTTAGCCTAAATTTCTAAAATATCATACCTCAACCCTAAGCCCCATTACAACTAATAAAAGACCTTATGATTGATTCTCAACAAAAATTTAGTGGCGGAGACTTGATTCTTAAAGCAAGCATATGGGAATGTTCGATCATTGGATGTAAAGAGTGAAAACACTATCCTATCCAAACATTTGAGAGATTTAGTGAAAGAGTGTCACTGGGGTTTGCATGAAAACCCATTGAATTGTGTAAGTATCGACTTTGTGAAATTCAAAAATGAGTGTGGAAATTATGAAAAGGGAAGTCTTGAAGTTATCTTGCATCCACTAATTTGTCATCTTGTTTTGTGACTTTGCTTGGGGACAAGCAAAGAATTAAGTATGGGATAATTGTTATAACCATATATATATATATATGTATGTATTTTTAGATTGTTTTTATTTTATCTTTAGCTGCTTTCTTAATGTTTTGTTCAAGTTGTTGCAAGGTATTTAAGCAAAAGTAAAATGATTTAGAAAAGGAAGTGAAAGTGCTAAGCCTAGCAATTGAGGGGATTAAAAGATAACGATTAAGCTCAAAAAGGTCCTTCACATAATGAAGCACGGGCAGAGTCTTGGCTGTGTCCATCATGGATATGACTTTCACCATCTTGGCCATATCACAGAACACGGCCAGGTTAATCAACATCTTGGTCATCATAAATGCTGTCCATCATGGATTTGAGATTGCTTGTTGAGAAAATTTTGGATACATCAAGAACAAGCCTTTTGCCATCATTTATACATTTTATATTTTTGTACATTATGATATCATGTATATTATGTTTATGATTTTAAAGTATATGTATTGTAAGTTATAAAGACTTTTTGGATAAATTATGTAGGATGAATTTTTATATGTGTTTTTTGGATATATATATATATACATATATGTATGTATAAATGTTTTGAGAAAATGTGAAAAAATTGAGAAGTTAAGGTGAAGATGTGGTTTATTGTTTATTGGAAGTGTTCTTTTTGCAGGTTGTGTAATTGATAAATTTTGAAATTTTTAAATTATAAACAAAACTCTGACAAATTTTTTTAAGAGATTTTCATATAAAATATTTATTTTGAGTTCCTATAACAAGTAAAGAATATTTACTATTTAATTTTATGTATTTAGCATTTAAAATTTTAAATCATAAATGTGAAAATTTTTATTAAACCAAGTCGTGATATTTTTGTACCCTATATGTATATTTTACATATATTGAATATGTGTATTATACGTGTATACGGTATAAGGGTGTTACATACTAAATAAAGTTTTGATCATGATATGAAGTCTAAATATTGAGCTTATCTATGATTAACTAACCAAATAAATCAAAAGAGAGTTGTCATTTTGAGGCGAAGGAACACTGTGTTGTTAACTATGCATGAGAGATATATGGTAATAGTGATCTAGATCTGCTCAAGTTTAGATGGAAATACTGTTTATCTATCCATAATCAAATATGCTCTGTGCTTAAATCTAAACTTGTACGTATGCTTGCAATTAAAAGTTAATATTGTTTATGTACTTGCAATTGTGATCTTCCTCTTCCTGCTCTCTAGAGAGATTATAGATGGATGCCCCAAGTGGCATCAGAATTATACAATAATTTTTAACTTTATTTTTTAATTTTATATTCATACAACATACATATAATAATCACATAATATCTACATAAAATATATATAATTTACACAAATAAATATATAATATATACATAACATCTATAAATATTCATAATATCTACCAAATATTCATAATATTTATCAAATATCTACACAACATTTATATAACGAAATTTATTTTTTTAACTTTTTATGTGTATATTATGCAAAATTTTTTAAAAAATAAATTAAATGAATTTTATTAAAATATTTTTATTTTTTGTAAGTATTATTATTTTAAATTAAAATTAACATATTAATTTTATTACTTTATTAGAATATTTTATTTAATACTAAAATTTTTAAAAAAAATTAAAATTGAAGTAAAAATATTAAGGCTAAATAATTATAAAATTTATGAGATTTTGCATATTACACTAGTCAGTCCCTTTATTTTCAACATCTAATTCTTGCATCATCCAATCTTTAAAAATTAAATTATTTAATCCTTCTGTTAATATTTTCATCATAAAAATATTAGTCAATTACTTTGATATTATAAAATAATTTATTTTTTTCTTTTATATATATTTTTCTTTATTATTTATTAGGTCATGTTTATTTTTAATTTTATTTATATTTTTTACACATAATTTATTTTAATTTTATATATATTTTAATAAGTTATTTTACTTTATATATTTTTTTATAAAGATAAATATATTATTAATTTAATATTCTTACAAAGATGAATATATTATAAAATAATTTATTTACTCTTCATTTATATATATTTATCTTTGTTATTTATTAAATTTATTTTATTTTTAATTTTATTTTATATATAGATCGTCTGCAAAATAATAAAAAATATTATTTATATTATTTAAAATTATTTTTTAGTAATACCTATAAAATTAAAATAAATGATATATATAGATTATCTACAAAATAATAAAAAATTTTATTCTTATTATTTAAAATTATTTTTTAATATTATTTATAATATTAAAATAAATTATGTGTAAGAAATAAAAATAAAAATGACTTAATAAATAATAAAAAAATATATATATATATAAATAAATAAATTATTTTATAATAGCAAAGTAATTGGCTTAATATTTTTTAACAGAAGAATTAAATAGTTTAATTTTTAAAAATAAAACGATATAAAAATTAAATATTTAAAAAAAAGAAACTGACTAATAAAATATGTAAAATTTTAAAAATTTTATAATTATTAACCAAATATTAATTATATTTAGAGAAGATATATTAAAAAAAATTATTTTATTAGGAAGTATATTTTTATTTATTATTTATTATTTATAATATTTTTAAAATAAAATTTATTTTTAAATAGTTTTTCAAATATCTCAGGTTTTTTATTTTAATATATTTTCCAACAAATCCTAAAATATATGTATTTGCGGTCCGTAACGCATTGGAACTCTTAAAGGACTTGTCAAATGGACACGTGTTTCAATCAATCGTGGTTGCAATATCAATTACGCAACCATTTTTCCACAAAAATACTATTTTCAATTGCCATATTTTTTGTTTCCTTTCAGGATAAATTCTAATACTATCTGATCAAATATCTTGCAATCTTCCTCTAGTCAATTTATAACCAATCATCTTTTGAATTTCTATTTTAACTTCTTATAATATTTAAGGATATGAAAAAACAATTAAATTTTATGGGTTTTAATTCTTATTTGCTGAATATTAATTAATAAATTTTGATAGACTAGAAAATAGAATATGAATTACTTCTAATATCGAAAATTGTTTGTATCTCTATCCACATATGTAGATAGACAAATTAAATTCCACTAATACCTAAAATTGTCATCTTACTAAATCATTTCATTTCTTTGCAATACAATTCATAAGTTAAATTTTATTATAAAAACTTCCATCCAAGTAATGTAAGGATCCTTCTGAAAAAATATTACTAACAGTTAAATATTTAAAAATTTGTATTTTTAGTATATAGAATAGAGTTGTAAATGAGCTAAATTATTCGATTTCGACTTGGATTTCGTTTCGATAAAAACTCGTTTAGACTCGAACTCGAATTACTCGTTTGTTAAATGAGTCAAGCTCAAATTAAAAAATACTCGGCTTCTTAGCTCCCGAGCAGGCTCATTTAAAAAATTCGTGAATTAAGTTCGTACGGTTGCTCATTTAGTATATTAGATTAAAAATATATATAATTTAATTTATATATATTAAACTGTATATGTGAATATATTAATTTTTTAAATAATTTAATTTTTATAATTTATTAATATATGGTATATGTGATAAATAAATTAAATAAATTAAATAATATAAAATATAAAATATCTAATTTATAATAAAATATAAAATTATAATAATATAATATTTTATTTTTGATAATATATAATCATATTGTCATTTTTCATAAATACATAAATTTTAATGTATCTTCTATGAAAATATAAAAAAGATGAATAAAAAATGAAAGATGAAATAAATTGATTGAGCTCGTTAAATTTATTTAAATCAAGCTCGAATTTAAACCCGAGGTACATGATATATGAGCTGGCTCAATACAAGCTCGGGCTTAACTCGAACTCGACTATTTTATAACGAGCCGAGCCTAAACTTTTCAAAACTCGGCTCGGTTCGGCTTGATTACTGTCCTAATATAGAATAAAAAAATCAACACAATTTCAAATTCAATTGTTCAATCATTTCAAATAATTATCCATCAAAATTAATTTTAATTTCATACCCTTCAATAATTTTCATTAAATTATTTGTGTATTTCATTGAATAATTTAGACCTTTCATTTTCATTTTTTTGTTATATAAATCTTTAATTGTTTGTCTTTATTCTTTATTTTATAATTTAACTTCAATTTTAATTATTGAATTAGTTAGCATTATGTAACACACACACACACACACACACATATATATATATATATATATTACTAAATCTATAATCACTAATACTAATACTATACTGCGCCATATATCTCTTTATAATAATGTCATGTGTCATATTTTTATAATAATAATAATAATAATAATAATAATAATAATAATAATAATAATAATAATAATAATAATAATAATGATGATTTTCTTTATATATTGTGAAATAAATTAAAATCATAAATTTTAAATTAAAAAAAATGAAGTTAATGATTAAATAATTAAGTATTTTCTCAGCCTTATTGCTTAATATATTTATTGATATGAATCTTTCAAAATATCAATAAATAATCTAGATTTATAAAGATTGCATAATTATAATAACAAACATTCAATTAAGATAACAAACATTTAATTAAGTGACATATTGTTAGTAGTATAATCCTATAAATTTAAACATTCATAATTTTGTTAAAATAAATTATTATTTACAAATTCATGTATAGTTAAAACTACGATACTGCTGTTCAACTATTAACACTATTGTTTAACTGCGTATTAACCAATCACAATTAAAACAACTGACTATAGGTAACAAATCATATTTTCATGCACGATAACCAACTAATTAATTTAATATAGATTGACTCTAGATAAAACATTTTCTTTTGTTATCTAAAATCATTAAATTTGTATAAATAGACTAATCTAACATAGGCTTTATCCTTTATAATTATTATTTCATTAAACATCTTTTCACAAAACTTATCAGCATGGCCAATTAATCCATAGAAAAACTAAAGAGGGTAATCTTTCATACTTAAAACTTACTCAAAACCTCTCATTCCCTGCTCGCTTCATCCCTTTTTTTTTTTCACTCTTTCGTGGTTTCATGATGTCATCCCCATATAATTTCTCCAAAGACCACCGAAGTTGTTCATATCAAAGTTTACAAATTTTCCAATATTATTATTTGAGATGTGCAAAATAGCCTAAATCAAATCAATTCGATTGTAATTTAACTAATCCCATCAATTATTTCAATTTAAATTGATTGGTTAATTAATTTTGACTTACATATTTATTAATAAAATTGATCGAACTTGATAAAAATTGACTAAATCCGACTAGACAGGCTAATAATAATTAATTTTTAAAAATAAATTTTTTCGATTAATTAATAATAGTTGGATTTGCGAAGCCCTAAAATTTAACCAACCCAATCAGTGAGCATCCATAATAATTACCAATAGCTGTTCCAATCTTTTCATATATAAAGCTAACCAATACATCATAGACATGCATACAAAATCTAGCCTCATTCAAGGGGACTCTAGTTGATATCATCCTTTACTATAACTTCACAAAAATAATCATATTCTTATATAAAAAAAAAATCCAAGGATATTCTTTATCACTTATATAACAAGTGCTTCCTTTTATTCTTATATCTTTCAGTTTAATAGTAAATTTTACTCTTATTCACTTGTGGACGTAAATCTATATCGAATCACATTAAATTTTTATTTTTTTAATTTATTTTTTTAATTTTTAAAATTTTAAATTTTAATTATTTATTTTATTATTCGTATAAATTTAGCTCATATAAATAATTTTATAATTTTAATATATATATATATAAATTAATCCACAAACAAACATATATGTTTGAATTTTCAAAAAGAAATTTCTGGCCACCTCTAGACGAACTAAAAACGTCATCTTATCCAAAAACACTATAAAAAAAGGTAACAGCAGCACTCATCGTTCAGAAAATAATAAAGAATAATTAAAATGGCTATTAAGGCAGCAGTATTAATAGCAGTGATACTGTCTTCAATTATTGTGATTGCTCCTCATGTTTATGCAAAAATAACATGTGAACAAGTAACAGCCTTGTTAACACCTTGCATCCCATACGCTGTGTTTGGTGGAGAAGTACCGCCAGCTTGCTGTTATGGCATTAAAAAGTCCCTTGCGCTTGCTAATACCACTAAATATCTAAGGCTTAAATGCCAATGTGTTATAGATGGTGCTGCGAAGATCCCTGGACTCAATTATACTAGAGTTAATGAGCTTCCTGCTAAATGTGGAACTACTTCTCCATATATAGTTAGCCCCAATACTGACTGCTCCAAGCTAAAGTACGTCGTTTTATTTACTCCTTGTTCCTTAATTATATCACTAAATTATTATTATTATTATTATTATTATTATTATTATTATTATTATTATTATTATTATTATTATTATTATTATTATTATTATTATTATTATTATTATTATTTCTCTGCAATTCTAATATGACAAAATGATATTCTAGATTTAGTTCTCCCTTTTAGTCTATCTTATTGAATTAGTGAAAATTTCGTTTTTCAAACTAATCTGAACTTCAAACATATATATCACTCCTCATATCTTTAAGAGAGTAAATTCTTGCATGAATTTTTTGAACTTTCATATCCTTCAAAAAAGGATCCTAATATAGATAGATATTATAAAAAATTTAACGAGTATTATAATAATTATTTGCGCGCGTGTTATTCAGAAATGCTAACTAGTATGGGTGTTATTTTTCAGGATACCATAAAATTACATAATAATGAAGGTAGTAGGAGAATAAAATCTTGAAGGCTTAGAGCACTGTTGAAGGCTTAGATCTAAGCTTGAAGGCTTGGATGACTTTAAGCTTGAAGGCTTAAAGTGGTTGCCCATTTATGTGATATATACTGTTAGTGTTATGACTTGAGACGAACTTAGATCACTTTTTCTTGTTGTTTACTATTAATATTGTACCAGAGGGCAAAAAAAAAAAAAGACATTGCTGTATCACTGTAATGATAATTATAATAATTTTATTACACGTTTTTAATTTGCTGGTGTATCAACACTCTATAAATATTAGTAAGGTGAAATTTGAATATTCTTCCAGAACAGTAAAAATAAAACCTTTACCTTGTCTTGATTTGCAAACTCAATTTTACCATCCAAAAGGAAGACAAAAATAAATTGTAGTAACTATTTCGTTGCCCATATAATTTAATAGATGTTTGAATTCAGAATTCTTACGTCAATAATTAGTAAAAGCATTCTTAGTATTTTTAAAATGTTCTAATATTATTATAAAAAAAACCTATCATTTTTTGACAATAATAAAGAAATATCGCAAGTCAATTTTTATGTATCATACCAAATGTAATATTCGCTTTTTTAGTTAAATTAAAAAAAGTATTCGGCAATTAATTAAAGTGTGGGTACAGTATATGTGTGTATGTACTTGATGTATATACAAATAATACATAATATATATAAAATATATACATAACATATACTTATTATATATGTTGAATACATATTATACACCTAATATATATAAGATATATACATATTATACACATTGTGTGTAATATTCCCATTTTTGCTGTACATTGGTGTGAATAATATGGATGATTAAATGTGTATGATTGGTAGAGAGAAATATGAGAGATATGTATATTGATTGTTTGAGATGTACATGAGATATAAGACAAAACATATACATGAAATATTATATATATATATATATTATATATAAATGAGATATAAAATGGTATTGCAAGATTCTTCTATACATCAAATACTACAAGAAATTCAAGAGTATTTAAAGAGGTTTTGAAAATTTATTGATGAAATCAAGTAAGTACATATCTTAAAGCTTTTAATTGAGTTTTTGAGATTATGTATGAAATGTTTAGTGAGAGAAAGTATTGCTAAATTGTTAAATTTATAGAAACTAAAGTTAAAATGATGAATATGTAATGAATTGTTGGTTGATTGATTAAAATGGACAAAGTTGGTAAATTTAGGGTTATGGAGAGGTGATGTATAAGTTAGGGTTTTAGTATGGATGATAATAACTATTGAAATGGATTAATTAAATGTTATTTTAATGTATATGTTATGAATCTATGATTATAATTTTTGATATGGATGAATTTGGATGAACTTAATGTCGGGGGAAGAATATGTAATATTAGGATTTTCAATATAGGTGTTTGTTAATTAATGAAATTAGATGAAATAAGGGTGTTTTATTGTAAATGTTATGATTTTTGTGGTGGGTAATGTGACATGAATGGATTTTGGAAAAATTAGTGTTTTATGGTTAAAGTATGTGAATTCGAAATTATTTGAAAGATGTTTTCATAATTGTGAAAAATGAGTTATTTTGTGATTATTTTAGTAAGAAAGTAATAATTTTATGGTTAAAGGTTGAATATAGGTTGAGCGGATAAATTTTGAACAAAATAGAAAATGATAAAAATAAGATTTTTTGAGAATGTTATAGGAAATAATAACGTCTTGTGTAACATAGGTGATAAGTGTTACTGTGGGCTATAAAAAGATGATTGTTCTTGAGATGCATGAAGAGCATATTGTTATGTAGTATGATGAAGTATTAGAACATGTTGGTGAACATGAGATTTATAGTGAATATAATTTTAAATATATGTAATGTGAGGAAGAATTGTGAATAATATGGGAAATTGACATAAGGGATAAGGATATGGAAAAGGATATGGGAATTTGGCAACATGGTGATAAAATGTTGTTATGTATAAAAAGTATATGTGTTGTTATGATTGTGATATAATGATTAACGTAATAAATAATTATGTTATACATGTATATGGTGTGAAAAAAAAATATAAAAATTGGATATATATATATATATGCAATTGAGAAGAGATGAGATATGGTGAATTATGTAAAAATATGAGAAAATGGATAAAGTGAGTGATAATGTTTGTTTCAATGTGTTTGTGATTAGATAGAATATGTGAAATGAGTCACATTGTAAATGTGACTCATGATTATTGTGAAGTGAATGTTAAATTGTAAAGAGAGTATGGAGTATGTTTGAATGTGTGGAAAGCAAATGGTTATAAAAGGTTGTTGTTGGCACTGTAGAATCAATTGTCAATAGTATGTCATGATGTTTGTTGTGCCTACGGGGTAAGAAACACTTGTGTCGAATATCTTTGTACTGAGAAAATGGCCTTCGGGCGATGATAAACACTTTGTCTCCAATGTCGGAAGAGGACAGCCTATGGGTGATTTAACTAACACTTGCCCTTGGTATCGATAGAGGCAGTCTACGGGTGATGGTATGACATGAGCCTCGGTGTCCATAGGAGCAGCCTTCGAGTGATTGCTGTGACATTTACCCCAGTGTTAATTGGTTTTGTGCAGAAATTGGTTGGGCCCAACGTTTGTGTGTATGAGTATGTATGTATGTATGTATGTATGTATATATGAGCTGTAGAGGAATTATGTTTTATGGTTTGTGAGACCATGAGTATCTTGAGAAAATATATGATACATTTTTTGGTGGTCTCTGTGTGATGATAAATACTATTTATTTAATTATTTATAGTTCTTAAGATATTTACCACTAAGTAAATTGCTTAGCATGGTTAGATGTGTCGCGCAGGTGACATGACTGCAGAGTAGAGTGATCCAGTATGAGCTGAGATTGCAGTATCTAGATTGATACAAGACCGACCTTGCTAGAATTGCATACATGTATAGTTTTTCTTTATTACTATGTATACTGGTTCCTGTGTATTTTAACTAAGATTTAAGTACTTTGAACTATTATGAAAAAAATTACATTTATACATATGTAAAATATATATAAGTTTTGTAGATAATATTTTGGTTTTAAAATTATGATATGTTTAATGAAATGATGTTTTGGAGAAATATTGGAGTTTGATGATGTGAATAATTTTAGGAGTGTAATTTTTTTGTGCAGGTTGTGTTGATTTTTTTTTTGAAAAATAGTAATATTACATACAAAACTTTTGTAAAATCTTTTTAATGATTTTCTGTTAAATATACTATTTCTAATTTATAAAGTGTGTGGATTTATTAGTAATATTTTTCTTTAAATATTATAGATACTTTGACGTTGAATGAAGTGATTTTTACAGTGAATAGTTATGATATTCCTATATTTAATATAGTATTCTACATATATGGGTGTATGTACTATACGTACATATGATATAAGGGTGTTAAATAAAATTTATCTCTAGATTTTGTAAAAAGGAGAATATTTATACTAAAATTAAAGAATGTATAAATAACTTTAAAAAAAATTATTCATTAACTTCAAATTAATTGCCATTTTTGTCCAATAATTAAGTTGTATTTGTAATAATATTTTGAGAGAGTCAGTAATTTTGTTTGTTCAAAAATTATAATACGTTGATATAATTGATTATCATTTCAAAAAATTATAGACAAAAATCTATTAAGATTGAATTATATAAAAACTATTTATATTATTTTTCCAATTTTTTTTATTTGTAGCTGCTCTTGTAACTCTCATATATCATAACATACTATTATCTTCATATATTCATGAGTCCAAAAAATTGCCACTTGCTAGAGTTGAAAATGAAAATTCTTATTTGGTGATGGATGACAATAAGTTATTGGACACTTGCTTACATGTGCTCTAGGCAGGTTTAATTTTTTCTTGTTATCAAATTTGTTATAGGTAGAGTTCATTTGTAATTAAAATTTACTAAAACATTTAATTGTAAATAAATATTTATATTTAAATTAGTTATTAAATTTATTTAAATATATACTTTTGCAAACTTAAATAAATTCCATAAAATTTTTATAAAATTTATTTATATGAAACAAATTCTTAAATCGTTCAAAACAATTTAAACTCAAAACAATCATTTTGGATGATCTGCCAACGAATCACACAAGCATTCCCTATACTTTAGTGTGTGCGTGAGTATATATATATATATTAAGATTATATTTGAAACAAAAATAGAAATCCAACATCTCTCAAGTTTTAATTCCGTAATAGTATCACAAGTCAACCATAAGAAAATGGAGCAATTACTTTATGCCTAGCCGGCAGCCACGTTCTGCATGTCTTAAAAAATGGTAATTTGCCTCAAAAAAAAAAATTATTAAGGAATCCCTCACACGACCACCTCAATTTCAGGCATAATTGGTGAATAATCCCTTTGTTTTTAAGTGGTGTCGAATTTCTAACCTGATGGACTCAAAATTCTCAACCACGTCCTGGTCTCCTACAGTAATAACAGTCTTTCACAGCAGAAAACATAGCTTAGTATCTAATAATAGATCTCCATATGGGGAAAAATACAAGCTACCTTATCTTGGAAAACCAAATGGTTGGACCACATTGCTAACTGAATAATAACAAACTACTACTCCAAATCATAAACACTTGCCTTGTCTAATTAGAAGACTAAAATTTTTAGATCAACCCCACAACTGGGCCACCCCAAAATGAAAAAAAAAAAATTACACTGAAAAGAAGAAAAAAAAGGAAAATTAGAGAGAGATAGAGAATCCCATTCCAATCAATCCAGGAAATTGTACATGAATGACAGACCAAGTTTACAATGTATAAAATGAACCGAACAACAATGTCATAACATCTTGACAACGGATGGGAACGACCTTTCATTCCCTTGAGGAGGTCCTAGCACCATTGACGAACAAAATTTTTTCGTTAAACAAAGAACTCGCGCACGTTGCATCAAAACCAGGGTGCTTACCATTTTCTGGGAGAACCCTAAGAATAAACAATTGAGAATTTATCCCCATAACAGGAATGGAATGACTGATCAAATTTAAATAGAATACCTCTCTAAGTGACTGCATGTCAGTCTATAAACACACACATGCCATGGACAAGTCAGCTAGTCAGTAGCTAATTTACGTCAAAATGTTGAGCTACTTTCACTTGCAGAAAGCGAGGGGCCTTCTGACTTTACAATGTTTGGTCTTTTACTACTGATATCAAGCCCCTGCAGTCGGCCAAGAGGATCATTTTGCATCATTTCTGAGAAAGCATGAGAATTTGTTTGCTGAAGATGGTGGGCTGATACACTAGTTTGGGACTGTGCAAATGGCCGCAACTGCATGTTTGGATGAGTGGCAGGTCCTGGTTGTTGTGGAAGTGGGAAAAAGTTAGATGAGGTGTACGGCATTTGGTGCATTCCCAAGTTGAATGACTCAGACGGGCTCATCATTTCCCCTGTGGCAACCTTAAGCCTCTCAACTTCCTTCTTCAGTGCCTCATTTAGAGCTGTAGAATACCAAATAAAAAATAAAATTATAATTCCAAATATTTCAAAGAAATATAATGCACCTTGCACTATGACAAGAACCATCTCAAGAAAGACATGACCAAGAAAAAGTAATCAAACATATATCAGCTATTAATGCCACAACGAATAAACAAAAAGCAGAAGTATGGTAAAATGGACTCTTACCATCACGCAACTGAGCCTGCTGCTCCATAGCTTGTAGCCGAAGCTTAAGCTCTGTGTTTTCTGTACTCAACCCTGTTGTGTCTCTCTATAAGAGCAGACAAGCAGAAACGAGATCAGAACGATGATTAAACACGAGAAATCCTGGTGGATTAGACAAGGAACATGCATAGTAGCCTCCAGTGTACTGACATGAAAATATATATTTATTACCTAAAAATGAAAAGTTACGGTTACGTGGGAACACAGAGTTTCTATGTTTAGCAGCTTCTACACTATTCAACCTTGTCTTCTAAAAAAGCCACCTTTAACAGAGGAAGTTAAGCCAAGTAGAACACTACAAAATTTCTTCCTATTTCCTAAACTCTTTTTTCTTGTCCAATCATGCACAAATTTGCTTTGATTGGGATTAACAAAGCATGTCATCAAATGCAAAAACAGCAATCACATTGAACTGTCCAAACTAGGGCCATTAGTTCTTGAATGAATGAAATAGAGAAAAGATCCTACATATTTAAGTAAGATTATAAATTTATGCAAAATTTAAAATATATATTAAATCAAACCTGGAATACAGTGAGTTGGGCAGAAAGTGTGGTTGCTTCTGTTTGAAGGGTCTGAACTTTATGCTCAAGCTCTAGAATATATCGAGCCTTGCGCTCTTTAGAGCGAGCAGCAGACTGCCGATTAGCAAGTATCCTGCATGCAGTAAGTTTTGAGTATATGTAGAACAAGTTTAAGATTGGAAATTTTGAAAAACAAACAGATTGATAAAACAACTATGTTGTGGCATGACTTTATGACAGTCAATAGCATTCAGTTTTTGAGTCTTCACCAGCATGCCACTCTAAAAGTGATATGCAAAAAACAAAATGACTTCAATAAAATGGCAAAGGATGTCAAATTTATCAATGTCATTTGAAGCGAATTTCTTCTGTCTTATAGAATATGGCCACATGGAAACTAGGAAACAAAATGCCTGCTTTAAAAAAAACTCATACACTCAAAAATGAGGAAACCAAAGTCTTTGAATCAGAAAAAAGTAAAGCAAAAGAAAACATAGAAAACATAGATGTTATTTTTAGGTTCAATCTAGAAACTTGACTGGCATTTTGATTCAATAAACAATTGCATTCCCAAAATGCTAGAATAAGTATAATCTCTGTCATTAGAAAAGGCAAAGATCAGATGACGGGCCTTCAATACATGAAAATAAATCCGTAGATGAAAAAATAGAGGAAAATATGAAGGTAAAATAAAAAAATCATCAGCAAAATAAATTCTGAAACTATATTTCAGATAAATATAATTCAATTATATAAAGGAAATTAAAGATCCAAACAATTTACATTTTAGACACCACTCATTTCATCAATAGTTCATATAGAGATTGAAAATCTTGAAATTGCTTATTAAGATTCGTAACGAACACAAAAAGAGGATATTACTATAGTCGAGATCCATTAAATTTTGCTAGGCTCAAAATTGAAGGAAATTACTTGAGGTCAAGAGCCAATCGAAATTTTAATGTAGACTAGAGGCTATTTTCTAATTTCTATAGCCAGAGACATGAAATAAGCACATTATTGTAGAAATTTTCCGATTTCTCAAGCTCCAGATTGTCAATAATTAATCATTTTCTCTTTTTACATTCACAATCTCACATTTGCTCAGCAAAGGGACAAAGCAAGTAGAAATTATGCATAATATCTCTGCGAAAGAAAAAACAAGAAAATTACCTTTTTGCTCTTTTAGGATCGATGGTCCAAAGCTCAGCCAACTTATCAGGAGGCATTGCTTTCTTAGCATCCATTATCTCTCCATAAACACTCCCATCGACAGAGTTGCTATGCCGGTGCTTTGGCCTCGACGTGGAAGTAGAAGCTCCTCCTTTATCTCCTCCGCCACTGTTGTTGTTGTTATTCTGATCTGTACCATTGCCGCCATCTCCGGTAAGTTTATCGACGTCAATGTAGGTAGAGAAAAGGTCGTCCTCTGATCCGATCTCCTCGAGACTACAAGCAGAAGATTCAGCACCAGCTACAGCTCCGGCGGCACCAGTACCTCCTCCAGCGCCATTGATCTGATCGGAAGGCAACAGATCCATCATCACCATGGTCATGTCGTCCGGAAAACGGAAGCTCATTTCGGAGTGGGCCCTCCTATGGTGGGGCCCAGGGCGGAGAGTGAACATTGAGGTGGAAGAATGTGAATTGGAGAGCGGATTTCTAGGAGCGAGAGCATTTTGCGGATTGGGATCGGAATTGGGATCGGAATGGGAATTGGAATTGAGATTGAGATTGTGTTTGGAGTGTGGATCTTGGATTTCCATCTGTTGCTTTTTTAGTATTTGCAATTCTATTCACGAGATTAGATATTTCTCTTTCTCTTTCTCTTTCTCTTCCTTTGCCATTAACAGTTTCGCGCTTTTTACTAGTTTTTAATAATTTGTTTCTTGGCGGAGTAACTAAGATTTGGTTTTTCCAAAGCTCTGGGTAACAATTTTTTTTTTACCAGCTTAGGAATTCATCTTACTTGACACAGCCTAATCCCTCTCATATAAAATAAGCCAATCTCTGTTTCCCAACTTCAATGTCCCCTAGAATTCAGGGTGATTTATTATTTTGTTTAGCCTAAAATTTCACTTTATTTAACATACTACACAAACAATAGATAAATTTAATTAAAAAATTCAATATAATAAATTTATAACTTGAAAAGTAACCTATTGAGTCGAAATCCTTTCCATATTAACTAGTGATGACCACGTGCAAAGCACAAGTTTTGATTAGGAATGATTAAAAAGCATGTGGTCCCATGAACCCAGCCTAATTAGTTTGGGCCAAGCCAGCCGAGCAACCTAACAAGTTGGGCTCAAGGTTTATAAGCTTAACGTGAGCTATAATCGGGTTGGACATCGAGTTTATTATAAAAATTCTCGGACCAACCTGACCTAGCCCGAGAATATTCTTTTATTTTTTTCAAAATATATATATATATTAAAATAAAACTCTATTTGCTCATTTTTTATATTCACGAATACATAATAGTCTACCCATTTTCTCATATTCTTTTCTTTCTTTTGTTTTATTTTCTTAATTTCTTGCTCTATTTTTTTTATCTTTTAGTTTTTTTTTCTCGATTCCTCCTTCCTCCTCTCATCTCTGTCACCGATCGAGCTCTAGCTCAATAGTCCATTCTCCAACAACATGCAATAGTCACCACACAGACGTTCCTCGCCATCACAATCGATCTATTTTTTTTCTCTTCTATGTTTTTGTTTTTTAATTCTTTTTTTTTTTTTGTGTTTTGAATTGAGATGGTGGGGTTTTGTTTTTTAATTTTGTTCTTTTGGTGTTTGAATTGAGATATGGGACTGATAGCTTGTGAATAGATATTTTGTTTTATGTCTAGATTGTGCAAGGAGGATCCAAATCTCATGGGGTTAGGTGGTGTTTGTGTGGGCTTTTTCTTATTTTTTCAATCATTCATATCCTCATACGTTTTTTGCAGGAGTTCTGGATGTTTCTTTATAGCATCAAATTATTTGCTTTAATTTCTAAATCTCTCTCTATATTTATAAATAAATATAATAATATTTGATTTTTTAATTTTGTAAATACAGAAGATAAAATAAAAATAAAATAATGATAAAAAAATAAATTTATAATATTGAATAAATATTATGAAATGATTATAATATTTGCAAAAGATGCCCCATAAAAGCATAAGAAATAACCTCTGAATTAATATAAGTGCTTAAAAAATCCAATAAAACCAATTGTAAAAATACAAACGTAATATACACAATATTAAAATGTATTATAATATCAAATATGTACATGCTGGTAAATAGCTCTGATCTTGATGTATCCAAACATACTTTAAGCTCAATAAATACAAGCCTAGACTTGATCATGTCACCTGTGCGATAAATTACAATCGCGCTAAGCTAAAAGCTTAGCGGTATAAACTTTAATAATAATAAAACTATAAAATAATGTCAATACAAAATGCTTTTCATATGATATTTTACAATGTGGTACTTAATTTCACCATAAAACATATCCTTTAATCATTTTACAATTCACAGAGGAACAAATACAAGCATGGCCCCAAATGATCTAATATGTCATTCAAATTTCAGAGTTACCGTTTTTGTCTAAATTGACACAAATTGTCTAGCCCCGAAAGCAAATCATAGTAATGCTCAAAAGCTAGCCCTGAAAGCAAATCATATTACAGTGACGCCAAGCGTTTAGCCTCGAAGGCAAATCAAAGTAATGTTCAAAAGCTAGTCTCGGAGATAAATAATGAGGATAACCTCATAGGCATGCCGTCAAACACAGAACTCTAAAAATTAAATAACATACTAGGCACAATTATTTCATATTTTCCATCATCATTTTCTTTCTCATTTTTCCATAATCAACTAGGCACATTGTCTCTTTTTTCATTATCAATTAAGCACATTGCCTCATTTTCTCATTTTTCTCATGCATATAAATATCAATTCATCATATCTCATTACATTCCATCATTTCATCACAATATATGATATTTTACATCAAAATTATATTACCCAAATATTTTGGGTTACTTTCACATAATTCATATAAATCACAGTTTATGCAATTTAGCCATTAACAATAACTTTTCGCAATACATTTAATGCATATATAACAAATCACATATCATAGCACAATGTTCATGAATGTTCAATGTATCAAGTAACTTAACATATTTTCCATCCAAAATGTATTAAGCTCAAATTAATTGTCAACATATCTAGTTTATCAAAAGTTTGTACTTACCTTAGAAAGCATTTAAAAGCAAGCTCAAAAACTCCCACAAACCTTCACTTCCAAGTTGCCCTTCAACACTAAGTTGGGCAAATCACATCTCCTTAATGCCTATACCAAATGTGATCAAAATACAATCATTTAATATTATATTCTATGGCATTACAAACATCAAAACTTAATTAAATATCACTATAATCAAAATTTCAAAATATAGCATTTCCTTTATTTAACTTAGAAAAACCATATTAAACCATTCAAATTGGTGTTCTAAGTTTATTTATATCATTAAAGAACGTAATTTAAGCATCAAAACCAAATAATTATCCAATCTTTGAAAATTTCATTTCCAAAACCCTAAATCCAACACTATCATTTCCAAACGCTAGCCAAACTTAACCAAATCCATCATTTGACTTTAAAATACTTATTTACACATCAAAACAACACATTTAGAACCAAATTGCACAATTAAGTAACATAAATTCAAAATTCAAAAGTTTCATAACCCTAAATTCTCTCTCTTCAACCAACTCATCTAAAACTTAATTATTTTTTCAATCCAACTTAAAAATCATTGCTAACTACTCAAAATAATTTTATTCATACCCCAATCAAACAATTAAATCATGCTATTCCAAAAACTCAATCAACACATTTTCATTACTTTTAAAAAAACTTGGAAATTCAAGTAAGAAACTTACTTGTTGAAAAATCACCAACTTTACTATTAATTCTTGAAAATCCTTGCCAAAGTTAGTGTTTGGATGAAGAAAAACTCATTCCTTAGCCATGGTGAAAAATGTGCATGAGAGAAAAGAAAGGAAGAAGATGGTTTTTTTTCTTTTCAAAATTTGACTTTTCTTCACTTCTTCACTTATGACCATATATATACAATATATAAGTAATTATATATTTATTTATAAAATCAAATTTTCACCTTCCACTCAATATTAATTTTTTTATTTAATTTATTAATTATTATTTTATTTAATTAAATAATTAATATTTAATAAATATCTAACTTTCCATCATTTTCTACTATCCAAAATATATTTTTAATTATGATTTATTTTAAAACTTCAATTTTCTATCTTCCATTCAAATTATTTTAATTTTGGCCTATTTAATAAATTTAAAATTTTTCTATCATCTTCCACATTTCATTTTCACCAATAATGTTATTTCCTTCTTTGACTTCTCTTCTCTTATTTTTATTATTATATTCTTAATTACATTTTCACAATTTCATAACTCATCATTATACTTTTTATTTAATCAAACAATCACAAAAGATTATCATATCATCACCCGAATTGTCATTAGACAAGATTAGTTCATCTTCTTAGTATATATGCATCTCACATATGTTACACTCAAGATATTTTATCACTTCATAATCTTAAAAATATACCCTCATAACCCTAAATTTAAAGGTTAATGACTTATATCTTAAGACTGACTATCCAGTCATCATAATCATTTCCACAATTGTGTATCTGTTTAATCACCCCTTACTTATATAACAAATAGATATTTATAAAAACCACAAATGATATCAATTTCCAATTTTCAATTAATAAGTCTTAACATAATAAATTTACACATCATCACTTTGATCTCACTCTTTAAACAATTACTACATATTAATTCGATATCACCAGTATATAACAACAAAATCTTATTTCCTTCTTAAGATTCATTCCCACAAGTTATTCGTCAATCCAACATATATATATATATATATACATTCCAATCATAATATAATTAACATCTTTCTCTTATAATCATTTACAACTAATATAACTGATGCGGCCAGGCCAAGCACTTCCTAGGTGGACACCCATTCTGGTACTGATCCTGCACCAGCATGGCTGGGCCAAGCACTTCCCAGAAGGTCACCTCTCCTAGTACTGACCCTGCACCAACACGGCTAGGCCAAGAACTTCCCAGAAGGTTACCCATCCTGGTACTGACCCTGCACCAACATGCTTAACCGAAAAGAACGCTAACCATTTCTATCAAAAGCTTAAGCTATCAGCAGAGGCGCACCCATTTCCTTTATTTGGATCAAACATGGGCTCATCGCCACCTTTTGTCAAACCTGATCCACAACCCTCCAGACCCTCGGACATATCATTCCCTCCCTCTTTAAGGAGGTTTGTCCTTGAACCTGAAGCAGTGGGACCAGACCCGATAAATAGGCTCTAATACCAAATGATGCGGCCGGGCTAAGCACTTCCCAGGTGGACACCCATTCTGGTACTAACCCTGCACTAGCACGGCTGGGCCAAGCATTTCCCAGAAGGTCACCCCTCCTGGTACTGACCCTGCACCAACACGGCTAGGCTAAGCACTTCCCAGAAGGTTACCCATCTTGGTACTGACCCTGCACCAGCATGCTTAACTGGAAAGAAGGCTAACCATTTCTACCAAAAGCTTAAGCTGTCAGCAGAGGCGCACCATTTCCATTATTTGGATCAAACATGGGCTCACCGCCACCTTTTGTCGAACCTGATCCACAACCCTCCAGACCCTCGGACATATCAATAACTTAGTACCTTCATATGCATATACACATCAGAACACTGCATTATGCACATTGTCATATAACTTTCATACTCTTAATAAATGAAATACATTGAATTTCAATAATTAATTGTAAATTTGTTATATTCTAGATCAATTGATCTGACTATCATAATATAACCATCACAGTCGTTCTATTTTGACCAATCTTTAGCCTATTTTAAATTTATCATCCTATTTCAATTCATTGCCTAACTCTATTAGGTCAAATTTATTCTTAAATCTTAATTCTCTTCGAATTTATCATTACAAATAATATTTGTTTTCCCTATTCTCATTCACTTTAAATGCCATATGAATAGTAAATTCTGGTTTTGGACTCAACTTGATCCTTATTTTGAAAAATTGTATAAAATAATCTATTTGACTAAAAACTCTAAAATTTTTACAGAATTTATTTTTACATCTTAAAATCATTCCTTTAAAATTTCAGATCAAACTGGACACAAAATCTTGGTCAAGTAGTTCACCCAACCAGACTGCTCCAGTTGCCCTGCATCCTGGCAGCAGTTCTGAATTTTGTGAATTCCGTAAATTAAATTCAATCAATGTGGTTCCAAATTATTTTTCTCAAATACTAGACTCACTAACAACAACATATCCAAAAATTCAATAGAAGATTATTTTTCTAAATTTTATTAAAAATCTGGAAACATGGCTGTCTCAGTCAAAGTACCTCCTAGAGCAGGTCTAACATAAATAATTTTTCCATAATCATAACCATTCCGAATTCAACTCAAAATATTTTTCAGTCATTCTAGACTCATTTACACACAACATATAAAAAATTCACTTCAAGAACATTTTTCTATATTTAATTAAAAATCATACAAGTCACGGCATTTCACTAATTCTAAAACAGAAAAATTTCAAGAAAATGAACAAACAATTAGTTAAAGTACCAAACCTTGCTTTTCCTTGCTGTTCTTGTCTATTTCACTTCCTTTCCTCTCTAATCTCCTTGATTTCCTATGAATTTAACATGTCACATATGTAAGAACAAACCCTAGATATGAACATGATGCTACCTTATGATTTTCTAACAATCCTTTACTTATTCTTACTAATAATCACCATTTTCATCATTTCCTTTAAGTAGTTTATCATTTTTCACCATAATCATCAACTTACTAATACTTTCCCAACATGAACATAATATCAAATCTTCCTAAACATAGCCTAATACCTAATTCTAATGAAAGAATAAGACTTAGGATGGTATCTTACCTTATTTCCTATTGAATTTCACTTGAAAAATGGCTTAGACTTAAAAATTTTCTCCCTGAAAATGGAAGAGAGGGGGGAGCACGACCTAAGGAAGAAGAAAAGTGGTAATGATGGTGTTTTTTGATCCTTTACTTGTGTTTGGAAGACCAAAATTAGTTGTTTATAATTTAATTTCCATTTAATTAATTTGTTTATTTTCAATGGCCATGATTTGTCCAACCCATTTGGACTTAATGGCTAGGATTTGGCCACTTGAAAGTGGCTTTTTTTTCTTTTAAATTTTGCCCCCAAAGTTATATTTAATTACAAAATTGCCCCTCCGGTAGAAATGTCCAAAATGCCCTTGTCGAAAAATCGCCCGTAACTTACAAACCGTGCGTTTTCGGGAAAAATCGTGCACCACCATTACGACCCAATTAATCCCGAGAACACATTTATGGCATCTGTTAGGGTCACTATTAAGAACCGACACAACTTTTTGGAAAATTACTCTTAGGTCCTCGGCCTTTCGAAAAATTACCTTTAGGTCCCGTCGACTTCACAGGCCTCCTTTGCACACCGATTTTGTTTTTGACTATCTCGAGCCTCTATTTGACCACTTATTTATGTCCTTCTTGCCTAATACTCGACTACCTAAACTTTGGGATGTGACAGTTCTACCTCCCTTAATTTAAGTTTCACCCCGAAACTTACTTATTCATGCATGATTCTTACGTGTAATTACACATCATCAATATAACTAATAATCGTCACATATACACACATATGTTCTCAAGACACTGATTTTAAACTTACGTACCTTCATTTCCTTCTTCTTTCATTTCCTTCTTCTGCTTTATTCTCTTATGCCCTCATGTAATATATCCTGGCTGGCGCTCTCGATTCAGGGCGATATACTGTCTCTGATCTTGTTCCTATTTAATTACTACCATTTTCTCTGCCTCTTCGTCTTTCTTGACCTTTACCGCTGCTACTTGCTATTTGTGTTCTTTCAGGAACTTTTGAAATCTCTGCCACATTTCCAGGACAATCCTTCTTAAGGTGATCAGTGGCACCACAAAGTATACAAGCTCTAGTAACTAACCAACATTCTCCCCTATGCTTTCGTCCACAATGCTCACACGAGGGGTATGGTGTATATTCAGTCCTTCTAGAACCTTTACTTGATCCTCTGCTTATTCCTCCCGTGCTAGCTACTGAGGTAGCTTGAAAATTAGGTCCTTTAGATGGTCTTAAAATCTGCTTTACACTCATAAAGGATCCTTCACCCTTAGCTCTCTTGCTAGCAGACTGATGATTACTTGGGGCACTCTGTGCTTATTCTCTTTTCGGTTAAATTCTCTGTTGACGATTCCTCAGATTTACTTGCACCTTTTCAACATCCAATGCTTTAGCCACCAACTTTGAAAACTCTGTATTATCCAATGCCACTAGCTGTATCTTAATTTCATCATTAAGTCCTTCTAAAAATTTCTCGCATCGCTCAGCTTTAGTTTCTATTAACTTCTTTCCATACTTACTAAGGCGCGTAAACTCCTTCTCATATTCTGATACCGTCATTCTGCCTTGTTTCAAATGAATGAACTCATTGTGCCTTGCAGTCAAATATGCATCAGTGATATACCTCTTTTTAAACTCACTCTTAAAGAATTCCCAAGTTCGCTGTTCTGGTGGAACCCGCTGCTGCGTAGTATCCCACCATATGTACGCCTCCTTTGTCAGGAGCGAGGTAGCACAAACCACTCTTTCCTCCGGAGTGCATTGGAGCTGGTCAAGAACTCTAATGATACTATCTAACCAATATTCTGCTTCCTCAGATCACTCTTCACGACCAGCCTTAAATTCCTTTGCACCATACTTTCTTAACTTCTCGATCGGGGGTTTCCTATCTCCCTCAGCAGCAGGGCCCCTTCCGGCCATTTGTTGAAAAGCTATTGCAATCTGCCTAAGATAAGTCTCCGGACCGGGTATTTTAGCTGCTGCTGACCCTGGTCTATGAGCTTCCCCGGCATCTGCAGACCCAGATGTTTGCGATTCTACGTTTCGTTCCATAGCTAGCCACGAATCTTGAGACATCCTACATTGACATAAATAGCTATCTGCTTAATTCATCAACATATAACTCGATTACCAATTCCTATCTGGCATGTACATCTACCTATTCATCATATAACTTTCTCCTTACTTTATCTTACATGGCACACATAGTTACTTACTTACTACCTATCTCCCAGAATCGACTAAACCAATGCTCTGATACCACAAATTGTAACACCCCTTCCCGACCTATGAATAAGCCGAGGAGGAATGCTACATCGGGATACGAGCTCTGGTTATGTCAGCTTACTTAATGTTCCTTATAAAAAATTTTCCAAAAATTTTGACAGAGTCTCCCTTAAAATTCTAGGTCTCAAGTGTCGACAAAACTGATTTTTCTTATTTTTGAAAAATATTTTGTTTCATAATTCAACTCAAGCACACTCCCAATAATCCACCCTTATAACCTCAACTACAATCTTGCAAGAAGAATTCACACTTCTATATTCACAACCCAACTCAATTTAAAACCATACAGTTATTATACAATACTAGATTTACATGCTACATCAAGTTATCTCTTTGTATTGTTCAAATAAGTACATGCCAGTTTCTAATACCAAAATACAAAATGAAGAGCACCACCTAAGTTTGTTGATGACCGACAGATCGCAGGACTCCTCTGCTCGCTACTGGCTCCTTGCTAATAGCCTACGAGTTTAGAAGAAACTACACTCGCTAAGCATTGCTTAGTGGGTACTTTAACTAATTACGAAAAATAAATAATAAAAGCATAATGCACTTTTAAAAGCAATGAGTCGTATTGAAAAATAATATCACAGTAAAAATAATCCATACATGTCATATATTCAGTTATTATCATTTTATCAGTTCGCTCCACAAGGTAATTTGGTAGACTAACGTATGGTAAGAAACTAACTGAAACAACTGTATATATATTCTGTGGCTGTGGCCCTAAAAAATTTGCGGACCAAGCCCTGTGGAATCTGTGGCCGAAGCCCTCGGACCGGAGTCCTATATAACTCGGGCGATTGCCCTATATAACTCGGACCGAAGTCCTATATAGCTCGGGTCGTCACCCTATATAACTCGGACCGAAGTCCTATATTAAAGTAGCACTGCATATAGTATGATATATCATACCCTTACCCTACACAGTACTATCCCAGATACCCAGTGGAGCCAAAATTTTCATGCCATTTCTTAATCGAATATGCATTATACAATTATCGACTAATGTTTCTTATTGTTAGAAAATCGAGAAGAATCTGCAACCCTTGTCGCAGCGGAAAACAAAAAAATTTCTTTCGATTTACTCACAGGATCCATGTGATCCATTCAGTTCGATAAAAGAGATTCGAAACTAACCTTTTTGCGTAGCTTCAAAATGATTAACAGATGCTGCCTTCTGAAGACGAACACCCTCTAACGAAGTCCACACAAATGTACGCCGTTCTGAGTGCTAGCTCACCAACGGCAGTGGCTGAACTTTTTGCAAAAACGAAACTAGGGTTTTAGGTTTTTCCTCTTCTTCCGTTTTCTTTCAAAACGAAAATAATAATCAATATCATCAAGGCCTCTAGTCCTTTTAAAACCGTTTTAAAAGACCTTTTTTTTTTATAAAACCCTAACTGTCCATATCCTATATGGACCCACGTCTTTAATTATTATTATCTAATAATAATTATTATAATAATATTATTATTAATATCTAATAATAATAATAATACCAACAACAATAATAATAAAAATTTAATTATTATTATTTTAAGTACAGCCTACGTTCTATGTGTGCGACCCGATAGGCTCATATTAATTGGTAGTGTATTTCAATCTCTATTGAAATGCACAAATCAAAATTGGCCTCTAGCAAGACATTATGACTACCCAATTAATCATGAGAATCATTATAAATGAAAACCTGAAATGGTACATGCATTAATCCCTTTGTCACACGATATCTAGTTTGAACAAAAGTCATAGTAAATGTCATACTTATATTGTCCAAACTTATGATTACTCGATCTCCAAGTTAACTAATAAACAAATAAGATTGATCTTATATCAACTTATTTGAGCACAGCCATGCATTTCTCAGTTACACTTATCGAGGGGCCCAGAAGATATCTCTCTCATAGAGAGGGACAAATTCCATCTTGATTGTTCATTTTCCTCTACATAATTTATATCATGTTCAAGCATAACCTTTATAATTATCTAGTTACAGATAACATTTGATCATGTCAAAACATAATATTCCTTATGTTGGAAACTATGACAATCTCAAGTCAAAGGATTAATGAAAACTATTATGAGATACACTTATGACATTTAAACCATGAAGTGATATCTATGTGGGTCTATCCAATACACTGTTCTCTAACATGTATCCATAATATTGATTTGTATCTTCATACCTATAATCATCTTATGATTATCAAATCAATATTATACTAGTTATATTTATTATTATCTCCATAACAATAATAAACCAGGGATATAATCATTATTATATATAACATGCAAACATAACAATGATAATAAAAACTTCTTTATTAATAACAAAATGAATAACATTAAGGTCCAAATCAATGGCCTAGGGCATATACACTAACAGTCTCCCACTTGCACTAGGCCTAGTCTAACAAATATCTCATACCCATAGACCTAGTGTGTTGATCATGCTTGACCTGCGAGAGAGGCTTTGTCAATGGATCTTCTATGTTGTCATTTGTGTCAACTTTGCATATCTTGATATCACCTCTATCAATGATGTCTCGAATGAGGTGAAATCGCCTGAGTATGTGCTTAGATTTTTGATGGGACCTTGGCTCTTTTGCTTGCGCTATGGCACCATTGTTGTCACAATAGATAGCCATAGGATTAGCAATGCTAGGCACCACTCCAAGCTCAGTGATGAATTTCTTCAGCCAAACTGCTTCCTTAGCTGCATCTGATGCTGCTATATACTCAGCTTCTGATGTAGAATCTGCTACTGTGCTTTGCTTGGAACTTTTCCAAGTAATGGCTCCACCATTCAATGTGAATACAAAACCTGACTGCGATTTGTAATCATCTATATCAGTTTGGAAACTAGCATCTGTGTAACCATTTACAACTAGCTCATCTTCCAAACCTCCATAAACTAAGAAAACATCCTTAGTTCTTCTTAGATACTTAAGAATGTTCTTAACAGCTGTCCAGTGACCCTCACCAGGATCAGCTTGATATCTACTTGTTGTGCTCAAAGAATATGAGACATCAGGTCTAGTACATAGCATGGCATACATAATAGATCCAATAGCAGAAGCATAAGGGATCTTATTCATTCTATCTCGCTCATCTGATGTCTTAGGACATTGATTCTTGCTAAGATGAATACCATGTGACATAGGCAAAAATCCCTTCTTGGAATCTTGCATGCTGAATCTCTTCAACACTTTGTCAATGTATGTACTTTGACTTAAGCCAATTATCCTTCTAGATCTATCTCTATAGATCCTTATACCAAGGATATATGCAGCCTCACCCAAGTCCTTCATTGAAAAAGAATTCCCTAACCAATCTTTAACCTTTTGTAAAGTGGGGACATCATTTCCAATGATCAATATGTCATCTACATATAGGACTAAGAACACGATAGCACTCCCACTAACCATCTTGTAAACACATGGTTCATCTTCATTTTGAATGAAACCAAAGTTCTTAACTGTTTCATCAAAACAAAGATTCCAGCTTCGAGATGCTTGCTTCAATCCATAAATGGACCTTTGAAGCTTGCAAACCTTCCCAGAATTCTCAGGATTTACAAAACTCTCAGGTTGTGTCATGTACACATCCTCGAGTAAATTTCCATTAAGGAAAGCAGTTTTGACATCCATTTGCCATATCACATAATCATAGTATGCAGCAATGGCAAGGAGAATCCTAATAGATTTAACCATAGCAACTGGAGAAAAGGTTTCATCATAGTCTATACCATGAGTTTGTTTGAAACCTTTAGCAACCAACCTTGCTTTATAGGTTTGCACATTTCCATCCATGTCAATTTTCTTCTTGAAAACCCATTTGCAACCAATAGTCTTAATACCTTCGGGAGGATCAATTAAGGCCCAAACTTGGTTGTCAAACATGGACTGCATCTCAGAGTTCATGGCTCCAAGCCATTTCTCTGAATCTGGACCTGACACAGCTTCAAGATAGGTAGTTGGCTCATCTTGATCTATGAGCAAAACTTCACGACTTTCAGTCATGAGAAATCCATATCTCTCAGGCTGATGACGTGGTCTATCAGATCTGCACAGAACTTGTGTAACATTTTCAGTTTCCACAATGACTTGTGGTTCTGAAACTGTTTCTACAGGCGGTGCAATATCTTCTTGTGGTTCTATAAATTCATCTAATTGAATTGTACTCCCACTAGTTCTTTTAGAAATGAATTCCTTTTCCAAGAAGGTTCCATTTCGAGCAACAAACACTTTGTTCTCAGATGGAATATAGAAATAATATCCTTTAGTTTCCTTAGGATATCCCACAAAAATACATTTAGCAGATTTTGGAGCTAACTTATCTGAAACTGGTCTTTTCACATAAGCCTCACAACCCCAAATCTTAAGAAAAGACAAACTAGGCGTTTTGCCAGTCCATATCTCATATGGTGTCTTTTCAACCGCTTTAGATGGTACACGGTTTAAAACAAAAGCAGCTGTCTCCAAGGCATAACCCCAAAATGATAATGGAAGATCTGCTTGACTCATCATAGATCAAACCATATCTAATAAAGTTCGATTTCTTCTTTCAGAAACACCATTCCATTGTGGAGTTCCTGGAGGAGTTAATTGTGAAACAATTCCATAATTTCTTAGATGTTCGTCAAATTCTTGGCTCAAAAATTCACCACCTCGATCAGATCGAAGTGCCTTAATAGTTTTACCAAGTTGATTTTGTACTTCATTTTGAAAAGTTTTGAACATTTCAAAAGCCTCATGCTTATGTTTCATTAGGTAGACATAGCCATACCTACTGAAATCATCAGTAAAAGTAATGAAGTAATTATATCCTCCTCTGGCACTAATGCTTAACGGGCCACATACATCTGTATGTACTAGTCCTAGCAAGTCATTAGCCCTTTCACCTTGTCCGATGAAAGGATTCTTTGTCATTTTGCCAAGTAAACAAGATTCACATTTATCAAATGATTCAAAATCAAATGAATCTAATAATCCATCTTGATGGAGTTTAGAAATGCGTTTCTCATTTATATGGCTAAGACGACAATGCCATAAAAATGTAGGGTTTAAGTCATTTGGCTTAATTCTCTTAGAGTTTATGTTATAAATATGATTCTCCCTAGAATCATCTAAGTCAAGGACATAAAGGCCATTAAAAGATCTTGCAATACCATAAAGCAAATCATCTTTATCAAAAATAGAACAGGACTTATTTTTAATTAAAAATGAAAAACCTTCATCATCCAAAACTGAAACTGAAATAAGATTCCTACTCAGAGTAGGAACATAATAGCAATTGTTCAAATTTAACAAAAAGCCATTAGGCATATGAAGTTCATAAGATCCTACAGCTAGTGCAGCAACTCTTGCTTTATTCCCAACTCGTAGGTCAACTTCGCCCCTTTTCAGTGATCTACTCCTTTTGAGTCCCTGCACATTTGTACAAATGTGAGAACCACATGCAGTATCCAATACCTATGAAGTAGAAGCAGATAAGTTAATTTCTATAACATATATACCTGAAGACGTAGTCGCACTACCCTTCGATTTCTTCAATTCAGCCAAATAAAGTGGGCAATTTCTTTTCCAATGCCCAGGCTCCTTGCAATGGTGACAAGTTCCTTCCTTAGGAACAGGTGCCTTGCGTTCTTTTGGCTTGGGCTGTCCCTTAGGCTTTGTAGCAACTGTTGCTTTACCCTTTGCCTTGCCTTTTTTCTTCATAGGCTTACCCTTATTGACATTCAATACATGGGTAGCCTTAGTGGGCTTTTTGATATTCCCTTCAGCAGTTTTGAGCATACCATGTAGCTCAGGAATGGACTTTTCCATGTTGTTCATATTATAGTTCATAACAAAATGTGAAAAACTGCTGGGCAAAGAATGAAGGATCAAATCCGTGGAGAGTTCTAAACTCAAGGGATATCCAAGTCGGGCAAGGTGATCAATGTAGCCCTTCATTTTCAAAACATGAGCGCTAATCGATTCGCCCTCTGACATCTTGCAGTCAAATAATGCAACAGCAGTGTCGAATCTATCCTGCCTAGCTTGCTGTTGGAAAGCTTGTTTGAGATGGACACTCATCTCATAAGCCTCCAAGTGTTCCAGATCCTTCTGAAGTTCTGGACACATAGTAGCAAGCATAAGACATCCAATGTCATTGGAATCATCCATATGCTTCTTATGTTTGTTCTTATCAGCATTAGAAGCATTAGCAGGAGGTGGCTCAGGGACAGCTTCATCAAGCACATAGGACTTCTTTTCTTGTTTGAGAACAATTCTCAGGTTCCTAAACCAATCAACAAAATTAGTCCCATTCTCTTTCAGTTTTTCCTTCTCAAGGATGGATCGCAGTGATAAAGTGGAGTTATTGTTGGTAGCCATTTCAATCTACAAAATATGCAAATTTTAATTAATAAAAGGTGATAAGTAATTAAAATCCCACTAAAATATAACCCTCAATCATCACAATGACATTTTAGTGGGCTAAGATCCAATTTTTACTTAATATTAAGTCAGCTTTGGCATGACACTTAAAATCAAGTTATTATGGTAGGTAACCCCTTACCAATTACATCACATGTAACTCTTAGATAATATGGGATCATGACATCATATGTCATAGCATGTTATACCCCATCTAATGCCTTAGGCCCAAAACCATTTTGATAGCCTAATTAAGTCTAACCAATTTTAAACGCATGAGCAGCACCATTACTCATCATATCTTACTAGGATAACCTAAAGTACTTTGCTTTGGCAAAATCTACATTTAGGTGATCTTAGCCTTGATAAGTGTTTAAGATATGGATGGCATTAAAACTTAAATTAATAGTGAGGGTTCATTCCATTTAATTTTGAAAACATGTTAAAATTAACATTTATATATCACATCCTATATGCATATATAAACTATCAAACATGACATCTCATACATATTCGATAAAAATAAACGTGACTTAGTATGGCCAAACTAGATATGATCTTCATGAGACCAAATGAAGATCATATAGGCAACCCTAGGTGAAAAGAAAACCTATCTATTACAACATTTGCAATAGTACATTTCTTCATATCTTGAAAGGCAACTTCATCTCCATGGAATTTTTCATCTTCTTCTCCAAGCTTGAGTCTTCATTATTACATTAATAATAAAAACTAAATACTAAACTAGTAATAATAAAGTTACAAAAATAAACGACACGCATGTCGTATTTATAATCCAAAGATATGAATAAACAAACACATAGGTCATAAAGCCATACTATGCACCATGCCAAGACATCAAATAATCATAGCATATTACATATAAACATGTTAAAAAAAATAAGTTGACATTCATAATGTCATCGGAACGAACTATAAGGCGCTGCGCACACGGCGGTCCCGCTTGTAATATCCCTAAGTGTGCTTAGAAGTTATGATAATGTTGTTATTATTGAATTGAGTGTGTGATTGATAAGTGGTAATTATGTTGTTTGAAGAAAAGCATTGTGTAGAGTGAAGTGTATATGTTGTGTATATGGTCATATATATATAATATAAGTTGGTCAAAGGGCTTGGTCAAGGGAAGAGGATATTTTATTTGTGATTGTGAAATTACCAACATGGGCTTGTAAAAGACAAAGGTTTAGTTATATGGTTGAGGGTAGTTTAGTAATTTTCTTTTGGAAGGGTATTTAATGCCTATTGACTTTGTGTTTTCTTCATCATTTCTTCTTCTTCTTCTTGTTGATGGCCGGCTCACTCAAAGACAAAGGAAGCAAGAGAGCAAGTGATGATTTTGGAATTTTAAGCTCAAAAGTGAAGGAAGATCTCAAGTATACAAGTTGGAATTTCAAGAATTTCATGATTTTAGTAAGTTTTCTCTTATTTGCCTTTGTTATTTTTGAAGATGTGTGTGAGTTGAGTTAGGGTTATTGATAGTATGATTAAGTGTGTTGATGATTTGTTGATTAGAGTTGAAATTGATTTTAAATAAGAAGTAAATTGGTGTTGGTGATGGAAGAGTAAGAGTTGTGTTTAGTGAATATTTTTCTGTTTTACAATTAGTAAAGGCTGTGACTTGTATGATTTTTAATTAATTATAGAAAAATGTTCTTGAAGTGAATTTTTGATATGTTGTGCCTCTATGAGTCTAGAATGACTGAAAAATATGTTGATTCGATTTTGGAATGGTTATGAGTTTAGAAAGATTATTTTTATTAGACCTGTTCCAGCAGGTACCTTAACTGAGACAGCTATATTTCGGGATTTTTAATAAAATGTAGAAAAATCATATCCAATTGAATTTTGGATATGTTGTTGCTTAGTGAGTCTAGTATTTGAGAAAAATAATTTGGAACCACGTTGATTGAATTTGATTTATGGAATTCACAAAGTTCAGAACTGCTGCCAGGATGCAGGGCAATTGGGGCAGTCTGGTTAGGTGAACTATTTGACCAAGATTTTGTGTTTAGTTTGATCTGAAATTTTAAAGGAATGATTTTAAGATACAAAACTAAATTCTGTAAAAATTTTAGAATTTTTAGTCAGGTAGATTATTTTATACAATTTTTCAAAATAAGGATAAAATGGAGTCTAAAACCAGAATGTACTATTCATATGGTCATTTTGCTAATATTCCTTTTGGATTAGGTTGTGAAGAGGTTGAATTGCCCTAATTTGTGAAGTGAAGAACTATTGAGTGGAGAAGAGTTTAGAGTGGTGTGAAATGTTATTAAGGTAAGTACCAATGTTGCATGATTGCATTGTTAATGCATATCACTAATGTATTTTGATGTGTTTATATCATTAATGATATGTATATATATAATTGTGTTATGGGAAAATGTAAGATGTGAATGATTTGATGAATATTAATGTATGAGAATACAATTGATTGAGTATAATTAAATAATGTTAGGTAAATTATTACATTGTTAATCTAATGTGACTTGTATAGTGTGAAAGAGAAGAGGATCATTCAACAAGGTATGAGCTATGCAAATTTATTATGACAAACACTTTTATGAAGAATTACTTTAATGTACTTTGTAATGTTATAGCAATGATGCTATATGTATAATGTGAATCATGTGATTGAATAATGATATGTTCATTTGGTTAATGTAATTGATGTTGAGTATTATAATGATGATGCACATGATACTATATGAACAATACTATGATTTGTGTATTATGAATCTTGTGAATTGTATTGTGCTATATGAATAAGGTACTTTGTAATGTTATAGCAATGATGTTATATGTATCATATGGATTGAGATATGATATGTTGTGAAGCCATTGTGATTGGCTATGATGATCTAATTGAAAGAAATAAGGCATGTTTGCCTAGATGATAATGAACATTGAGATTGAAATTGATAATGAAACAATAAGTGAAATATGTGTTTAATGTGTTATTCAGTTTTCAGAGTTCTGGGTTTGGAGGCATGCCTATAAAATGAAAAAGGTAACAGTCTTGCCGGGTTGAGGATCTCTTCAAATTGAGTTGAATTGAGGTCCAAGAGACTGGGTCTGTTACACTATGAGAATTGTGAATATGAAATATATGATTGGTAACAGTCTTGCCGGGTTGAGGATCTCCTCATGATGAGTTGATGGTCCAAGAGACTGGGTCTGTTACACTATCCATGGATAGAAATATTGATATATGATGCCTACGGGCTTGATGATTATGATTATAGACCAAAGCAGTAACTCTGAACTCTGAATAACATAGTGGTGTCTGTTGGGCCCGAGTATGTCTTTGTTGTCAATGTGATATACAAATGTTGAAAGAAATGGATAATGAAATCTTTGGTATACTTCATTGGACATGTGATTGATGATATGTAATATGTGCGTTGAAATATTAATTATGAGCACTAGTGATGAATCATTAATGTTGAATTGTGAATAAAGAAATGTTATGATTGGTATGATGTATAATGTGTGTATTAGCATTGATTGTGAATTCAATTGATGAATTGTGGTTGATGACAATGATTGTCTTAATTGGAAATGTGACTTATGATTAGTATGATGTATAATGTGTGTATTGAGATGTTGATTGTGAATATTAGTGATGGGTTGGACTTGGTAGAAATGTTATGTTTATATGTGTATAAGATATGAGATTAGTTGAAAGATATGAAAGGTGCAAATGAATAGGGATAAACTTAATAAGAACTAAAAGTATATGGAATTGAGATATCTTTATATGTTAGTGTTTCCATGATATATGTTTGTATTTTATATTTGTACTACTAAGCTTTCGAGCTTAGCGCGGATGTATTATCGCGCAGGTAGCTTGGTGGAAGACATGAAGTCTTTTGGTATGCCACGAGAAGAGTAAGATTTTGTCGAGACCAACTAGAGGGTAATGCATACATGTATCCACTTTAAGTATGTTATATTATATGTATAAATGAAGTTTTGATAAAGACAATAATTTGTAAGTGTTCTTTAAATTGACCTATTATGGTTTGAATTTTGTTACAGGTATTGAAAGGTAAAAAGAAAAGTGGCATCCTTATACTTTAAATACTTACTGTATGTATACTAGGTATATGTATAGTATTTATATGGAGTATTGGGGTGTTACAATTATTTTGGTATCAGAGCTTAGGTTCGAGATTCTCGGCCTAAGTAAAATTAAAAAGAAAAAGTTTTGAAACGCTTAAAATGAATTAAAAAGAAGAGTTTTGAAAATGAAATTTGTAATACATGCATATGCATTCACACCTAGGTTGGTCTCGGAGGTGGCATTATATGATTTATAGTATATCTGTGTTATATGAAATGGATGTTAATGTGTGAATGATATGATGTTATGAGAAAACTGTTTTGTTGTAATGTGAGATGTTGAGGCATGATTACTTAACTTGCTTGTGAAAAAAAAAGAAATGAATTTAAAAAAAAAATATTGATAAGTTTAATGAACGGACCTATCTGTCTCCTGCAGAACCATACGGACCCATTGGAATGGGCAACCGAACTTGGACAACCGACCTGGATGGGAAAAGGTATGTTACTGATAATGTTATACGTGCTTATCTGCCTCCTGCGGACCCTTGGGATTGAAGGGCAACCAACCTGGTTGGGGAAGGGTACGTATATAAAGTCATAGTTGTTGGCTATAATGATAAATTTAAATGAGTATAATGAATGATATGAATTTATATAAGTCTAATTGATAATTAAAAATGGAAATTTATGCAAGTAAAGTGAAGTGTTAAATGTGTTGAAGCATAAAGAAATGAAAAGGAAAATAATATTGAATGAGTTGATTAGTAAAGACAAGGTATGATTATTTAAAGTTTGGGGTATATATATAAAGTTAAGGTATTGTTTAAAGGAAAAAGAGATGATATTGGTTATGTAAGAATATAAATTGGTATGGTTATTTTAATGTAAACATTGTGAATTCAAGGTTAGAAATGTGAGATGCTTGGATATTGTGAAAGCTCATGGTAATGGTAATAATATGTGATATTTGAGATTTTTTGAAATGAGCTTAATAATTGGGGAAGAAATATGTGTTGATATTGCTTTATGATATATATATATATCCGAGATGTTTTTAAAGTTGATTTTAAGAAAAGATGAGTTTGGTAAATTTAAAGTTTAAACGAAGTAGTAAGTTGAAAAGTTAAAGTTCTACTAGAAACTGATAAAGATTGATTGGATATTGATGATTTAATGTATATTCAATACCTGAGCCAGGTGAAATGATTAATATTGCACATGAAAGTATTATGAATTAAGTAATGTGATTGATGGTATGAGAATTTGTTTTGAAGTAAAAAGAGAAATAGATAAGCAAATGAAAAGGAGCTATTTTAAGTCATTTCATTGCAAAAAAAAAAAAAAAAAGATATGGAAGTATATTAAATGTTTTTTTTTTTTAAAGATGAAAGTAAAAGAGATGTCACATTGGGAATGTGACCAAGATGGATGTGAAGTGTTATTATAGTCAGAATATATATTTGTAGTGTGATTAAATACTTTTTATCATATTGGAAGAATGAGAATAATAGTATTCAAAAGAAAGTGATAAACACTAAATTTGTAGTGAATGAATGAAAAAGGAAAATAAAAATCAGAGCATATAATTAAGTGTATAGGAGCTATTAGGCTCAATGTGTATATTATTAGGTGTAATGTACATATGTATAAATATATGAGTAAAATATATATATACGTTGAATGGTAAACAAACGGATATAAAGATGATATATTAAATGCATTTCAAAATAAAGGTGAGAGAGATGTCACCTTAGTAAGGTGACTAAGAATTTGTGAAGTATTATTGTGGTTAGGAAATATATATGTGTTGAGTTGATAAATAATTTAAGTTATGTCAAAAAGGGGTAAGAATGATGTTGATTAAGGAAAAGTAATAAATGTAAAATTGTGTTAAAGATATGTAAAAGAGGAATTATATATATAATTGTATGACTATGTGTATACATGTATGGAAAATGTGGAATGAGCTTTTCGATATGAATGTAAATGAAAATGTAAGAAATGTGGAAAGCAAGTCATATTGTGAATGTGACCTAAGTATGTGAATGTGATATAATTATTTGTTTAGTGGTGTGGAGAATAATAGGGCATGTATCAGTGGATCTATGAGAGAATAGGTTTTAACCTATGTAGAGTTAGATTATGGGATGAAATGGAGAGTGAGAAAGGACTCAAGTAACACTAGAAGATGAAATTGTTATGATAATAACTGAGTTAAACTATCATATAATGTTTCCTGGATTAAGGATTTTGTTTGTAGAAATTCTATACGTATAAGTATATAATAAAAAGGAAAGTATACTGTATGAAAAGTGTTACAAGAGATAAATTAGAAGTGGAGTAATAAATGGAATTTGTATATGATTAAATGTTGTGTATAAAGATGTTATAGATAATATTGTTGATGTGAGTTAGACTAATGATAATCGTATGTTCAAGAGAAAATTTATGGAGATGGAGTTGAAATGTGTTAACTCTTGGTGTAGTAAAAGTTTGGATACAGAATAATCGAGAAACAGTATTGATTTATGAGTTACAGGTGTGTGACCATTCATCTTCTATGGCTATATGATTTGGTTAGTATGTGTAGCCGGTTAATTTTAGTATCCATAAATTTGGGACTGAGACAATATGACTGTAGTACAAATTGGTGAGATTGAAAATTTTGTTTAAGAAGCATAGTTAAAAAGTTATTATAAGATTTGGTGGGAACTATACTAATATGATTTGAAGTGATTTGTTATCACAATAATTTGATTGAATATGGATTGGAAGAGATCAAGAAATTGTATATAAGTTTGCCCTAATTGAATTAGATCATATATACATATATGAATATGGTGCAATTTCATGATAAGTTAAATAAATTAATCATTGGATGGAATTGAACAAGATGGGAAAGTGGATATATTGTGTAAGATAAATCAATTGATCTGGATTGGATTAAGATTATGAATTATTCTTGAGATTTAATATCTATAGTTGTATTAAGAATGTAATTATTTACATGGCAATGTATATGATGTAAAATATTAAAGTGTGAATGGACATGAATGAATGGAGTCATAGTAGTTATAAATCAGGATAAAAAGGGAAAAGATTGGTTATTTATAAAATAAGTTGAAAGGTAATGTATTAATATGTAAGTTAAGAGAAAAGCATGCTAAAGAGGTAACTCCATTTGTGGAAAATAAGGATCTTGTCATCCATTGAGGGATTGATAAATGTCTATTTAGACAGTGATTGTAATGATGGGATAATTAATGCTAAGACATAACCAATGATTTTTAAGGTTAAAGTTAAAAGAGTAATCATAAAGAGATGAAGGAACAATATATATTAAATATAAAGATTGGATGAAGTATAAGTGTACTATAAAATGATCTGATTCTGGTATAAAGATAGTAATAGGAAGTGTAATAAGTTCTTTTGAATGTTTGATCAATGAAGTAACAAGATATATAAACCTATAGAATGATGAGTTATGGAATTTAAAGAAGATTGTTGATTCTATAGGAAAGAGTTGAAGTTATATGATTTGGTGACATAGTAACTTAAACATATAATTAGCTTCATATGGAAGGTAAGATAGTATGTTGTTAAGAATCAATTGTTACGATATTGATAATTTCGAGGACGAAATTTTCTTTTTAGAGGGGGAGAATTGTAATATCCCTAAGTGTGCTTAGAAGTTATGATAATGTTGTTATTATTGAATTGAGTGTGTGATCGATAAGTGGTAATTATGTTGTTTGAAGAAAAGCATTGTGTAGAGTGAAGTGTATATGTTGTGTATATGGTCATATATATATAATATAAGTTGGTCAAAGGGCTTGGTCAAGGGAAGAGGATATTTTATTTGTGATTGTGAAATTACCAACATGGGCTTGTAAAAGACAAAGGTTTAGTTATATGGTTGAGGGTAGTTTAGTAATTTTTTTTGGAAGGGTATTTAATGCCTATTGACTTTGTGTTTTCTTCATCATTTCTTCTTCTTCTTGTTGTTGATGGCCGGCTCACTCAAAGACAAAGGAAAGCAAGAGAGCAAGTGATGATTTTGGAATTTTAAGCTCAAAAGTGAAGGAAGATCTCAAGTATACAAGTTGGAATTTCAAGAATTTCATGATTTTAGTAAGTTTTCTCTTGTTTGCCTTTATTATTTTTGAAGATGTGTGTGAGTTGAGTTAGGGTTATTGATAGTATGATTAAGTGTGTTGATGATTTGTTGATTAGAGTTGAAATTGATTTTAAATAAGAAGTAAATTGGTGTTGGTGATGGAAGAGTAAGAGTTGTGTTTAGTGAATATTTTTCTGTTTTACAATTAGTAAAGGCTGTGACTTGTATGATTTTTAATTAATTATAGAAAAATGTTCTTGAAGTGAATTTTTGATATGTTGTGCCTCTATGAGTCTAGAATGACTGAAAAATATGTTGATTCGATTTTGGAATGGTTATGAGTTTAGAAAGATTATTTTTATTAGACCTGTTCCAGCAGGTACCTTAACTGAGACAGCTATATTTCGGGATTTTTAATAAAATGTAGAAAAATCATATCCAATTGAATTTTGGATATGTTGTTTCTTAGTGAGTCTAGTATTTGAGAAAAATAATTTGGAACCACGTTGATTGAATTTGATTTATGGAATTCACAAAGTTCAGAACTGCTGCCAGGATGCAGGGCAATTGGGGCAGTCTGGTTAGGTGAACTATTTGACCAAGATTTTGTGTTTAGTTTGATCTGAAATTTTAAAGGAATGATTTTAAGATACAAAACTAAATTCTGTAAAAATTTTAGAATTTTTAGTCAAGTAGATTATTTTATACAATTTTTCAAAATAAGGATAAAATGGAGTCTAAAACCAGAATGTACTATTCATATGGTCATTTTGCTAATATTCCTTTTGGATTAGGTTGTGAAGAGGTTGAATTGCCCTAATTTGTGAAGTGAAGAACTATTGAGTGGAGAAGAGTTTAGAGTGGTGTGAAATGTTATTAAGGTAAGTACCAATGTTGCATGATTGCATTGTTAATGCATATCACTAATGTATTTTGATGTGTTTATATCATTAATGATATGTATATATATATAATTGTGTTATGGGAAAATGTAAGATGTGAATGATTTGATGAATATTAATGTATGAGAATACAATTGATTGAGTATAATTAAATAATGTTAGGTAAATTATTACATTGTTAATCTAATGTGACTTGTATAGTGTGAAAGAGAAGAGGATCATTCAACAAGGTATGAGCTATGCAAATTTATTATGACAAACACTTTTATGAAGAATTACTTTAATGTACTTTGTAATGTTATAGCAATGATGCTATATGTATAATGTGAATCATGTGATTGAATAATGATATGTTCATTTGGTTAATGTAATTGATGTTGAGTATTATAATGATGATGCACATGATACTATATGAACAATACTATGATTTGTGTATTATGAATCTTGTGAATTGTATTGTGCTATATGAATAAGGTACTTTGTAATGTTATAGCAATGATGTTATATGTATCATATGGATTGAGATATGATATGTTGTGAAGCCATTGTGATTGGCTATGATGATCTAATTGAAAGAAATAAGGCATGTTTGCCTAGATGATAATGAACATTGAGATTGAAATTGATAATGAAACAATAAGTGAAATATGTGTTTAATGTGTTATTCAGTTTTCAGAGTTCTGGGTTTGGAGGCATGCCTATAAAATGAAAAAGGTAACAGTCTTGCCGGGTTGAGGATCTCTTCAAATTGAGTTGAATTGAGGTCCAAGAGACTGGGTCTGTTACACTATGAGAATTGTGAATATGAAATATATGATTGGTAACAGTCTTGCCGGGTTGAGGATCTCCTCATGATGAGTTGATGGTCCAAGAGACTGGGTCTGTTACACTATCCATGGATAGAAATATTGATATATGATGCCTACGGGCTTGATGATTATGATTATAGACCAAAGCAGTAACTCTGAACTCTGAATAACATAGTGGTGTCTGTTGGGCCCGAGTATGTCTTTGTTGTCAATGTGATATACAAATGTTGAAAGAAATGGATAATGAAATCTTTGGTATACTTCATTGGACATGTGATTGATGATATGTAATATGTGCGTTGAAATATTGATTATGAGCACTAGTGATGAATCATTAATGTTGAATTGTGAATAAAGAAATGTTATGATTGGTATGATGTATAATGTGTGTATTAGCATTGATTGTGAATTCAATTGATGAATTGTGGTTGATGGCAATGATTGTCTTAATTGGAAATGTGACTTATGATTAGTATGATGTATAATGTGTGTATTGAGATGTTGATTGTGAATATTAGTGATGGGTTGGACTTGGTAGAAATGTTATGTTTATATGTGTATAAGATATGAGATTAGTTGAAAGATATGAAAGGTGCAAATGAATAGGGATAAACTTAATAAGAACTAAAAGTATATGGAATTGAGATATCTTTATATGTTAGTGTTTCCATGATATATGTTTGTATTTTATATTTGTACTACTAAGCTTTCGAGCTTAGCGCGGATGTATTATCGCGCAGGTAGCTTGGTGGAAGACATGAAGTCTTTTGGTATGCCACGAGAAGAGTAAGATTTTGTCGAGACCAACTAGAGGGTAATGCATACATGTATCCACTTTAAGTATGTTATATTATATGTATAAATGAAGTTTTGATAAAGACAATAATTTGTAAGTGTTCTTTAAATTGACCTATTATGGTTTGAATTTTGTTACAGGTATTGAAAGGTAAAAAGAAAAGTGGCATCCTTATACTTTAAATACTTACTGTATGTATACTAGGTATATGTATAGTATTTATATGGAGTATTGGGGTGTTACACCGCTGGCCGGTCAGCGGGCGGGGTTCCGAAGGGGCAGCGCCCCTCGAAGCTAAAATGAATCATTAATCCAATTAATTATTTTCTGTCAAAACCCTTATTCTGTTAATCATATTAGACAGAATATAATAGCAATCTATTAATCATATTAACAGAGAACTATTACCAGAAACATTAGAAAACGATTTACTCAATAATCATATTAATCAAAATCGAAATCTATGTATACATTCAATATGAATAAACGAATTGAATTAATCATATTAACCCTAATTCGAAACCATAACAGATTGTATACCAACCCTAATTTGACTTCACAGAATTGTATCTTATACAATTGGTCATCTTTGACATCATATATCAACAACGATTTATGTTATATCTCATATAACAGATTCGAATCATCATCAAATGATAAAACGAACCCAATCATGCCATTCGACAAATAATAGATCACATCAACACATCAACATGGCATATTTTGAATTAAATGGAATCAACAAGAGGCTCTGATACCACTGTTAGAAAATCGAGAAGAATCTGCAACCCTTGTCGCAGCGGAAAACAAAAAAATTTCTTTCGATTTACTCACAGGATCCATGTGATCCATTCAGTTCGATAAAAGAGATTCGAAACTAACCTCTTTGCGTAGCTTCAAAATGATTAACAGATGCTGCCTTCTGAAGACGAACACCCTCTAACGAAGTCCACACAAACGTACGCCATTCTGAGTGCTAGCTCACCAACGGCAGTGGCTGAACTTTTTGCAAAAACGAAACTAGGGTTTTAGGTTTTTCCTCTTCTTCCGTTTTCTTTCAAAACGAAAATAATAATCAATATCATCAAGGCCTCTAGTCCTTTTAAAACCGTTTTAAAAGACCTTTTTTTTTATAAAACCCTAACTGTCCATATCCTATATGGACCCACGTCTTTAATTATTATTATCTAATAATAATTATTATAATAATAATATTATTAATATCTAATAATAATAATAATACCAACAACAATAATAAAAATTTAATTATTATTATTTTAAGTACAGCCTATGTTCTATGTGTGCGACCTGATAGGCTCATATTAATTGGTAGTGTATTTCAATCTCTATTGAAATGCACAAATCAAAATTGGCCTCTAGCAAGACATTATGACTACCCAATTAATCATGAGAATCATTATAAATGAAAACCTGAAATGGTACATGCATTAATCCCTTTGTCACACGATATCTAGTTTGAACAAAAGTCATAGTAAATGTCATACTTATATTGTCCAAACTTATGATTACTCGATCTCCAAGTTAACTAATAAACAAATAAGATTGATCTTATATCAACTTATTTGAGCACAGCCATGCATTTCTCAGTTACACTTATCGAGGGGCCCAGAAGATATCTCTCTCATAGAGAGGGACAAATTCCATCTTGATTGTTCATTTTTCTCTACATAATTTATATCATGTTCAAGCATAACCTTTATAATTATCTAGTTACAGATAACGTTTGATCATGTCAAAACATAATATTCCTTATGTTGGAAACTATGACAATCTCAAGTCAAAGGATTAATGAAAACTATTATGAGATACACTTATGACATTTAAACCATGAAGTGATATCTATGTGGGTCTTTCCAATACACTGTTCTCTAACATGTATCCATAATATTGATTTGTATCTTCATACCTATAATCATCTTATGATTATCAAATCAATATTATACTAGTTATATTTATTATTATCTCCATAACAATAATAAACCAGGGATATAATCATTATTATATATAACATGCAAACATAACAATGATAATAAAAACTTCTTTATTAATAACAAAATGAATAACATTAAGGTCCAAATCAATGGCCTATGGCATATACACTAACAGTCTCCCACTTGCACTAGGCCTAGTCTAACAAATATCTCATACCCATAGACCTAGTGTGTTGATCATGCTTGACCCGCGAGAGAGGCTTTGTCAATGGATCTGCTATGTTGTCATTTGTGTCAACTTTGCATATCTTGATATCACCTCTATCAATGATGTCTCGAATGAGGTGAAATCGCCTGAGTATGTGCTTAGATTTTTGATGGGACCTTGGCTCTTTTGCTTGTGCTATGGCACCATTGTTGTCACAATAGATAGCCATAGGATTAGCAATGCTAGGCACCACTCCAAGCTCAGTGATGAATTTCTTCAGCCAAACTGCTTCCTTAGCTGCATCTGATGCTGCTATATACTCAGCTTATGATGTAGAATCTGCTACTGTGCTTTGCTTGGAACTTTTCCAAGTAATGGCTCCACCATTCAATGTGAATACAAAACCTGACTGCGATTTGTAATCATCTATATCAGTTTGGAAACTAGCATCTGTGTAACCATTTACAACTAGCTCATCTTCCAAACCTCCATAAACTAAGAAAACATCCTTAGTTCTTCTTAGATACTTAAGAATGTTCTTAACAGCTGTCCAGTGACCCTCACCAGGATCAGCTTGATATCTACTTGTTGTGCTCAAAGAATATGAGACATCAGGTCTAGTACATAGCATGGCATACATAATAGATCCAATAGCAGAAGCATAAGGGATCTTATTCATTCTATCTCGCTCATCAGATGTCTTAGGACATTGATTCTTGCTAAGATGAATACCATGTGACATAGGCAAAAATCCCTTCTTGGAATCTTGCATGCTGAATCTCTTCAACACTTTGTCAATGTATGTACTTTGAATTAAGCCAATTATCCTTCTAGATCTATCTCTATAGATCCTTATACCAAGGATATATGCAGCCTCACCCAAGTCCTTCATTGAAAAAGAAAACCATGAAGTGATATCTATGTGGGTCTATCCAATACACTGTTCTCTAATATGTATCCATAATATTGATTTGTATCTTCATACCTATAATCATCTTATGATTATCAAATCAATATTATACTAGTTATATTTATTATTATCTCCATAACAATAATAAACCAGGGATATAATCATTATTATATATAACATGCAAAAATAACAATGATAATAAAAACTTCTTTATTAATAACAAAATGAATAACATTAAGGTCCAAATCAATGGCCTAGGGCATATACACTAACACTTATATTATTTCAACATGAAATATCATATTTTTTCATTTTAATAACATATTATGCTCATTTATATGCATAAGGAATCAATTGGATTAGTTTTGAAAAATGACCAAATGAATATTAGCAAAATGATCATATGAATAGTAAATTCTGGTTTTGGACTCAACTTGATCCTTATTTTGAAAAATTGTATAAAATAATCTATTTGACAAAAAACTCTAAAATTTTTACAGAATTTATTTTTACATCTTAAAATCATTCCTTTAAAATTTCAGATCAAACTGGACACAAAATCTTGGTCAAGTAGTTCACCCAACCAGACTGCTCCAGTTGCCCTGCATCCTGCAGCAGTTCTGAATTTTGTGAATTCCGTAAATTAAATTCAATCAATGTGGTTCCAAATTATTTTTCTCAAATATTAGACTCAATAAACAACAACATATCCAAAAATTCAATAGAAGATTATTTTTCTAAATTTTATTAAAAATCCGAAAACATGGCTGTCTCAGTCAAGGTACCTCCTAGAGCAGATCTAACATAAATAATTTTTCCATAATAATAACCATTCTGAATTCAACTAAAAATATTTTTCAGTCATTCTAGACTTATTTAGGCACAACATATCAAACATTCACTTTAAGAACATTTTTCTATATTTAATTACAAATCATACAAGTCACAACATTTCGCTAATTCTAAAACAGAAAAATTTCAAGAAAATGAACAAATAATTAGTTAAAGTACCAAACTTTGCTTTTCCTTGCTGTTCTTGTCTATTTCACTTCATTTCCTCTCTAATCTCCTTGATTTCCTATGAATTTAACATGTCACATATGTAAGAACAAACCCTAGATATGAACATGATGCTACCTTATGATTTTCTAACAATCCTTTACTTATTCTTACTAATAATCACCATTTTCATCATTTCCTTTAAGTAGTTTATCATTTTTCACCATAATCATCAACTTACTAATACTTTCCCAACATGAACATAATATCAAATCTTCCTAAACATAGCCTAATACCTAATTCTAATGAAAGAATAAGACTTATGATGGTATCTTACCTTATTTCCTATTGAATTTCACTTGAAAAATGGCTTAGACTTGAAAATTTTCTCCCTGAAAATGGAAGAGAGGGGAAGCACGACCTAAGGAAGAAGAAAGTGGTAATGGTGGTGTCTTTCGATCCTTTACTTGCGTTTGGAAGACCAAAATTAGTTGTTTATAATTTAATTTCCATTTAATTAATTTGTTTATTTTTAATGGCCATGATTTGTCCAACCCATTTGGACTTAATGGCTAGGATTTGGCCACTTGAAAGTGGCTTTTTTTTTCTTTTAAATTTTTCCCCCAAAGATATATTTAATTGCAAAATCGCCCCTCCGGTAGAAATGTCCAAAATGCCCTTGTCGAAAAATCGCACGTAACTTACAAACCGTGCGTTTTCGAAAAAAATCGTGCACTACCATTACGACCCGATTAATCCTGAGAACACATTTATGGCATTCGTTAGGGTCACTATTAAGAATCGACACAACTTTTTGGAAAATTACTCTTAGGTCCTCGGCCTTTCGAAAAATTACCTTTAGGTCCCGTCGACTTCACGGGCCTCCTTTGCACACCGATTTTGTTTTTGACTATCTCGAGTGTTTTATTAGTTTTTGTTATAGATTTGTGTCTTGTTTATTATGATAATTATTGGTTTATTTAGGTATTTTGTTAGTTTTTATTGGTTTGTTTAGTGTTTTCATTAATTTTGATAGTTTTAGTTTATTTTAGTGTTTATGTCGTTTTTGATCTAGTTTTTAGTATGGTGTTTATATTTTGTTGGTTATTGTTCATTTACTTTTTGTTTATAGTTTATTTGAGTTTTGTTTTAGGTTAAAAAAGGCAAGGAAGCAAATTGAAGGAAAAAAAAGGGACAGTAGCTGACACAGGCAGAGGACACGGCCAAGCCGTGTCTCATACGGAGTTAAAAAGAAAGTTCAAGACACAGAGAGGGACACAATCAAGGAACACGGCCAAGTCAGTGGCCGTGTCCCTCCAAAAAGGCTCCAACACGGCCAAGTCACTCCAACTTGGCTGTGTCTCACTTAGTTCCAAAGGCAAAGAAGAAGCAACTCACACAGAAGCAAACACAGGCAGGGGACACGACCAAGTCAGTGGCCGTGTTCCTCCAAAATGATCCAACACGGCCGTGTCCCATTCAAGACTTGGCCGTGTCACTCAACCAAAGAAGAAAAAGAAGAAAAGCAAGCATAAATGAACACAAGCAAGGGACACGGCCAAGTCACTGGTCGTGTCCCTCCAAAGACCTGCAACACGGCCAAGTCTCTTCTAACTTGGCCGTGTCTCTCATGAACCAAAGACGAAGCAGAATTTTAAAGCGGACGTTTCATATAAAAGGAAAAAGAGAGTTAGGGTTGAGGGGGTTGCGATTTTGAGAGCAGATTGAGCCGTCAAAGAGAGTTTAGGTTTTCATAACTTTGTTTTCTTTGATTTTTGATTACACTTTGGATTAAACTAGCTTAGATTAGATTGTTCTAGCCATTAATACATCCTTCTTGCAAGATTTGAACAAGAGATTCTTCAGAAGCTTCAAGGAGTTTGTAATTTGGTTTTGTTCTTGAACTTTATCTCTTTATTTTCATTGGAATTGTATTTATGGATATTATCATGTCTGAATTGATTTCTTTGAATATTAATGAGATGAGTATGTTTGATAGCATTATGAACTAATTTGATCTAGTCTAGGGTTTGTATGGATCTGCTATGATTGTATGAATTGGTTATTCTCTTAGCTAATAATTTCTTTAGCCTTGATTGAATGAATTATTGCTAATATATAATTGATTGGCCACCAATTATGTGTTTTAGGTATTAGATGATGGATTGAGAGATGAAGTCTAATACTGGAACAATTCAATTAGGGACTTAGGTGAATTAGAGATATAACCTATTAAAAAGATTATTTCTATTATAACAAGATTAGTTGAAAGAGGTTTGAATGCGAGAGCTTATTTCCTTGACTCGATTAATTGAGTTGTTCGAGATTTAATCTTTGAAATTAAATTAGTTAAGAGGAATAACCGTTCATACATATAAGTAGTAGAGAAGTGCAAACCCTAGACCTTTCTATCAAGTGAATAAAAAAATCAGCTTAATTTACTTTTATTCGTTTTAAACTTCAATCAATCTTCTTCATTAGTTAACAATTTAAATTTTCTTCATTACTTGTTATTCATAATCTGATAATCAATTAGCCACTTTAGCTTCCTTGTGAGACGACCTTGGGGCGATCACCTTTGCTACAGCTACCTCGTATACTTGCGAGTGACGCTTTGTGGTAGAGTTAATTCGAGCGCAACAAGTTTTTGAGTTGTTTTATTAGTTTTTGTTATAGATTTGTGTCTTGTTTATTATGATAATTATTGTTTTATTTAGGTATTTTGTTAGTTTTTATTGGTTTGTTTAGTGTTTTCATTAATTTTGATAATTTTAGTTTATTTCAGTGTTTATGTCGTTTTTGATCTAGTTTTTAGTATGGTGTTTATATTTTGTTGGTTATTGTTCATTTACTTTTTGTTTATAGTTTATTTGAGTTTTGTTTTAGGTTAAAAAAGGCAAGGAAGCAAATTGAAGGAAGAAAGGGACAGTAGCTGACACAGGCAGAGGACACGGCCAAGCCGTGTCTCATACCAAGTTAAAAAGAAAGTTCAAGATACAGAGAGGGACACACTAAAGGGACACGACCAAGTCAGTGGCCGTGTCCCTCCAAAAAGGCTCCAACACGGCCAAGTCACTCCAACTTGGCCGTGTCTCACTTAGTTCCAAAGGCAAAGAAGAAGCAATTCACACAGAAGCAAACCCAGGCAGGGGACAAGGCCAAGTCAGTGGCCGTGTTCCTCCAAAGTGATCCAACACGGCCGTGTCTCATTCAAGACTTGGCCGTGTCACTCAACCAAAGAAGAAAAAGAAGAAAAGCAAGCAGAAGCGAACACAAGCAAGGGACACGGCCAAGTCACTGGCCGTGTCCCTCCAAAGACATGCAACACGGCCAAGTCTCTTTTAACTTGGCCGTGTCTCTCATGAACCAAAGACGAAGCCTAATTTTAAAGCAGACGTTTCATATAAAAGGAAAAAGAGAGTTAGGGTTGAGGGGGTTGCGATTTTGAGAGCAGATTGAGCCGTCAAAGAAAGTTTAGGTTTTCATAACTTTGTTTTCTTTGATTTTTGATTACATTTTGGATTAAACTAGCTTAGATTAGATTGTTCTAGCCATTGATACATCCTTCTTGCAAGATTTGAACAAGAGATTCTTCAGAAGCTTTAAGGAGTTTGTAATTTGGTTTTGTTCTTGAACTTTATCTCTTTATTTTCATTGGAATTGTATTTATGGATATTATCATGTCTGAATTGATTTCTTTGAATATTAATGAGATGAGTATGTTTGATAGCATTATGAACTAATTTGATCTAGTCTAGGGTTTGTATGGATCTGCTATGATTGTATGAATTGGTTATTCTCTTAGCTAATAATTTCTTTAGCCTTGATTGAATGAATTATTGCTAATATATAATTGATTGGCCACCAATTATGTGTTTTAGGTATTAGATGATGGATTGAGAGATGAAGTCTAATACTGGAACAATTCAATTAGGGACTTAGGTGAATTAGAGGTATAACCTATTAAAAAGATTATTTCTATTATAACAAGATTAGTTGAAAGAGGTTTGAATGCGAGAGCTTATTTCCTTGACTCGATTAATTGAGTTGTTTGAGATTTAATCTTTGAAATTAAATTAGTTAAGAGGAATAACTGTTCATACATATAAGTAGTAGAGAAGTGCAAACCCTAGACCTTTCTATCAAGTGAATCAAAACATCAGCTTAATTTACTTTTATTCCTTCTAAACTTCAATCAATCTTCTTCATTAGTTAACAATTTAAATTTTCTTCATTACTTGTTATTCATAATCTGATAATCAATTAGCCACTTTAGCTTCCTTGTGAGACGACCTTGGGGCGATCACCTTTGCTACAGCTACCACGTATACTTGCGAGTGACGCTTTGTGGTAGAGTTAATTCGAGCGCAACAAGTTTTTGGAGCCGCTGCAGGGGAAGCTAATTGGCGTAATTGTTTATTAAAAAAAATAATAATTTAGATTATTTTTCATTGTTTACTTTTGATTTTATTTTGTCTTTTTCTTTTAATAATTTCTTTTTCTAGAAATTTTGTTTATGCAAGGCAGGAGATCACTCGAAGGAGAGCTACATCCATTTATTCCAGAAATTCAGAGAGTGAAAAGGAGCAGAGAAGAGTTTAAACTTTACACTGGATTTGATACTACAGAGGAGGACACTTCTGATTTTGAGTTAAAATGGCTGAAGAAAGACAAAGAACTATGAGAGATTTTGCTAGACCTGTCATTGGAACTTCCACTTCTTGCATAAGACTGACAGATGCAGCAAGAAATTATGAGTTGAAGAACATTCACTACAACATGCTTCCATCGTTCTATGGAGTTCCAAACGAAGATCCTTTGAACTTTATTCGGGATTTCTACTCCACCCTCAACACTTTTCCATTGGGAGGATTAACAGAGGATCAGTTGAGGATGCGGTGTTTTCCATATACTTTGAAGGATAGGGCAAAGAGCTGGCTTATGATGTTGCCCGAAAACTCACTGACGACTTGGGAGCAAGTTTATAATAAATTCATGGGCAAGTTTTATTCACATCAAAAGACAGCTGAATTGAGAGAAAAGATTGCTATATTCTGTCAATTTGAAGGAGAACCATTTCATGAGGCTTGGGACAGATTTAAGATGCTATTGATCCAGTGTCCACATCATCACTACCCACTTCAACTTTTAAACCAGTTTTTCTACGATGGTTTAACCCAGCAATTTCAGAATACAGTTGATAATGCAGCTGGGGGAGCCATGGGAGAAAAAGGCAGCAGTTGAAACTTATGATATCTTTGAGATGTTGGGAGCTAATTCTCAACAGAAAAGTGTTAGGGGAAGAAGTAAAGGGGTGAATCAACTAGAAGCAAATAGTGAGATGGTCAATCAAATAGCTGAGTTGACAAAGCAAGTGCAGATGCTGAATATGAAGAACAATATTTCTTTATCTACTCAAGAAGTGTGTGGAATCTGTGGGACTTTCGGGCATGGAGCAAATATATGTCCCTCTGCATATGAGTCTTTTGGTAATGCTGAGCAAGTCAATGTTATGGGAGGATTTCAACCAAGGACCCGAAATGATCCTTATTCAAATACATACAACCCTGGTTGGAGGAATCACCCAAATTTTTCTTGGGCAACAAATAATTCCAACCAGCCTTTCCATTTGCTTCAAAGACAGAACCAAGAGCAGGGCCAATCCTCAACTCAAGAGCAGTCCAAGATAGAGAGTTTGGAGGAAAGTTTACAAGCTTTCATCCAAGTTAGTGCAAAAAATCAAGAGATGACAAACAAGAGGCTGGATTCCTTAGAAGCATCTGTTAGACAAATGATCTTAATTTTGATCCTTGACAACTCAAATGGATGATCTATTTAACTTGTGTTTGAGAAATCTTGTTGCAGGATTAGGTTGCTTCAATTAAAAGTAAACAGAACAATTATAGCGGTCGCACCTCACCTGAATACGACCGCTCCAAGCAATTACAGAATGAAACCTTGTCACAGTAGGTTTCGCGGTCAGAAGTTCGACCTCAGTCGCGACCGCTCATACAGAATAGCGACCGTCCTAATATTTGCCCGACCGCTACTCAAGGAACTTAAATCATTACAATCACAGTAAGGTTCGCGGTGACAAGAACGGTGAATGATTCGACCTCGCTTACCACTTTAGCGACCGCCTCATTTATAGTCGCGACCGCCCAACAATTCAAGAAGAAATTGCTCAAAGAGACAGTAGTGTTCGCGTCCTTAGGTGCGTCCAGAAGTTCGACGCGAGAATGTGAGTTCGACTGCGAAAACCTACCAAGGGCGACCGCGAAGATTCAAATTATGGCGGACATCTCTTTTGCTCTGTCAGAAAGTGACACGTGACATGACCGTTGTAATCCCACTTCAGTATTCAAAAAAGGGCGACCGCACTTTGTGATGCGCGACCGTCCCGACAAACACAGCATGGGCAAGAAACGGTCCGACAAACACATCATGGGCAAGATTCCAGCTGCAGAGCACTAAAATTCGACCGTTGAAGATTTTTTAAAAGTAGCGACCGTCCCTTGTTAAAAGGACGACCGCAGGAAGCATGAGAGCGACCATCCTTGTATGAAGGGCGACCGCGAAGTGCTTCGGACAGTTTAAGTAAAGAAGGTCTAATCTGCCAAGACATTATTAAAACATCAATAACGGCTAGTAAGACCACATTGGCTATAAATACAATGTTTCCATGAGAAAACAAAAAGAGATAACATTATTAAGAAAAGATTTTCATAGCCAAGCAACAAATTTCCTTTTGCTTAAACTTGTATTTGAATTGTTATGAATGTTAGGTGTTAGCATTGAAAACACTATTGTATAAGTTTGAGTGTAAGCTTGGGAAACACTTAGGTTGAGAGAGTGAGCCTTGTAAAACTCTTGTGTGGGTTGTAAGTGTGAGCCTTAGAAAAACACTTGTGAAGTTAGGTGTGAACTTGTGAAAACACCAAAGTTGGAAGTGAGCTTGTAAAAACTTCAAAGACTAGTGGAACCTTAACAAGTTGTTAAGGAAGTGGATGTAGGATTGAAGTAAATCCGAACCACTATAAATCTTGTGTGTTCTTACCTTCCTCCATTACTCAACCAACTCTCTATTCCGCATTTCTTGTTTGTTGAGTTTTTTAAATTGTCATTATTTCTTGACGAAACCAATTCACCCCCCCCTCTTGGTTGCCATCTTGGGACAACAATTGGTATCAGAGCCCTGAGATTTCTTAAACTTAATTGTGAAATCTGATCCACAATGGCAACTTCTTCTTCATCAAGCTCTCATGGAAATCTTAACTCTATTCTTAGACCCTACTTTGATGGAACGGATTACTCATACTGGAAACACAAAATGTATTTGTTTCTAGACAGTGAAGGGATTGAACTATGGGATTTCGTGGAAAATGAGTGGAAATCTCCTACTCATGAGGTTGACGGTATTCAAGTTCCACTTCCCAAAGCTCAATGGTCAACTAGCAATATCAGAGATCGATTCAAGAACAATAGAGCTGCTTCCATCTTGATGAACTCCATTTCAAGAGAAGAAGGTGGAAGAGTTCAACATTTAACTTGTGCACATTGTATTTGGAAAACACTTGAAAACTACCATGAAGGTACAACTCAAGTAAGATTTACCAAGAAACAAATGCATGTTCATGAGTATGAGCTATTCAAGATGAAACCAAATGAAAATGTCACCGACATGACAAATCGCTTGCTTGCTATTGTCAATGAACTGAAGAAGTATGGCAAGGTATATGATCAAGGTGATGTAAACAGTAAAATCTTGAGAGCCCTAAGAGCTAGAAAGAACTTTGAATCCAAAGTATCATCCATAGAAGAAGCTCATGATCTCAGCACATTAAGAACCGACGAGCTAGTTGGTAAATTACTCACTTTTGAGCTGCACAGTGAAAAAGAAGAAGATCAAGGTGAGAAAGAAAAGAGAAAACCAATTGCACTCAAAGCAATCAAAGAAGATGAGAGCTCAAGCAATGAAGGTACTGATGATGAAGATGAAATGGCAATGTTCTCAAAAAGAATGAATGAATGGAAAAGGAAGAAAAGACTACAAGCAAACAAAGGTACACCTCCAAAATTCTCCTTCAAAGATAAAGAAAAGAAAAATGAGGTAAAATGCTAAGAATGTGGAAAAACCGGTCACATCAAGTCGGATTGCTACAAATTAAAGAACAAAAGGAAATGGGATAAAGAAAAGAAAAAGTCTCTCAAAGCCACATGGGATGACTCTTCCTCAAGTGAAGAAGAAGAAGAGGAAGGAATTGCAAATCTTTGTCTCATGGCTATTGAAGATGACTCCAATGAGGTAAGTACTCAATCCTTTGATCTTGTAGCACATGATGATATAAGTGATATAAATGATAGTGATTTGATTGAGCACATGAATTCTAAAATAGAAAAATATTTCTCTAAAATGATGCTCTATAAAGAGAAAAACTCTAAGTTAGAAAAGGATTTTATATGCTTAAAGAACTCTACCTTAGAATTGAAAACCTCAAATGAACACTTAATGAATACAATAGGAGAATTAAATAAAAGCTCACATGACTTAGAAAAGGTGATTAAAGAAAATGAGACATTGAAGCATGAACTAAAAGAACTAAAAGAATCAATTTCCAGATTTCATAAAGGAAAGGAAGCATTGAACACATTAATTAATAATCAAAGATCACCTTCCTTGAAATATGGATTAGGATTCAATGGCTCAACCAACATTGCACCTAGTAAACCAACTTTTGTGAAAGCATCTACAACTAAAATTTCTGATGTTCATGCTTGCACCAAGTCTAAAAGAACTTCTTACGGTTCACTAGGAGATAAAGCCAAAAACAATTATGCATTGTTGTTTACTAAACTTGTACAAAAGAAATCACATACTTGTAGTTGTATGTATAATGCAAAAAGAAAAATGCAGAAGCATAGAATACCATGGCAATGCACATATTGCATGAAATTTGGTCACAAAAATTTCTATTGTTATATAAGAAAAGCTCATCTAAATTTAGAAGGCACTCTTTCTACTAAACATCAAGGACCCAACTATATGTGGGTACCTAAAAAAGGATGACCACAATTGGCTTGCAAGTATGCCTAAAATCTACTACCAATGAAAGCACATGGCTTGTGGATAGTGGATGCTCAAGGCATATGACTGGAAATGCAAAGCTCTTTACAAGTATTACCTATAAACATGGAGGTAACGTAACTTTTGGAAACAATGCTAAAGGTAAAATTCTTGGTGTTGGCTCCATTGGTTCTATTGGTAAGGATTTAATTGAAGATGTATGGCTTGTTGATGGTTTGAAACATAACTTGCTAAGTGTTAGTCAACTTTGTGATAAAGCATACTTTGTTAAGTTTGATTCCAAGGAATGCAAAATCACAAATTCAAATGATGTTATCATATTTAAGGGTACTAGAACAAACAACACTTACAATGTAAGCATACATTCTGATCATACATGTTTAATGTCCACTAATAATGATGCATGGTTATGGCATAGAAGACTAGGACATGCTGGTATGGATCAATTGAAATATATTTGTAATGAGAATTTAGTTGATGGCTTACCTAAGATAAAATATGATAAAGATAGGATTTGTGAACCTTGTCAACATGGTAAGCAACATAAAAGCTCATTTAAAACAAAGAATGTTATAAGCACCTCTAGACCTTTAGAGCTCATTCATTTAGACTTGTTTGGACCAAATAGAGTTACAAGCTTAGGAGGCAAATCATATGCATTTGTTCTTGTTGATGACTACTCTAGATTCACATGGGTTAATTTCTTAGCTCAAAAGAATGAAGCCTTTAATTACTTCAAAACCTTTGCAAAAAGAGTTCAAAATGAAAAAGGATATGTGATCACATCTATTAGAAGTGATCATGGCAAAGAATTTGAAAATGAAAACTTTGGCAATGAAATTGGCATTTCACACAATTTTTCTGCTCCTAGAACTCCACAGCAAAATGGTGTAGTTGAAAGGAAAAATAGAACTTTAATTGAAATGGCTAGAACAATGCTCAATGAATATGATTTACCATCTTATTTTTGGGCGGAAGCCGTTAATACAGCTTGTTACATTGCAAATCGTGTTTATAAAAGGCATTTAACTAATAAAACTTCTTATGAGCTATGGAATGGAAGAATACCCAGAATTGGATATTTTAGAGTATTTGGATGCAAATGCTTCATATTGAATACCAAGGATAATCTTGGAAAATTCTCATCCAAATCAGATGAAGGCATATTCTTAGGATATTCATCATATAGCAAAGCATATAGAGTATTTAATATGAAAACTCTAGTTATAGAAGAATCAATGCATGTTGTATTTGATGAATCATCTAAACTTGATCAAAAGAAAGGTATTACTTTCAATGACCCTGCAGGCACTCTTGAACCTCTTGAATCTATTGATGCTCCAAAGATCAATCAACTTGAAGAAAAGGCTCAAGATCTACCTAAGGATTGGCAATACAAGAAAGATCATCCAAAGGAACTCATCATTGGAGAAACATCAAAGGGAGTAACTACTAGATCTAAAATTAATCATGTTGATGTTAATGTTGCTTTTGTTTCTCAAATTGAACCAAAAACTATTGAGGAAGCTTTAAATGATGAAAATTGGATAATTGCAATGCAAGATGAACTTAATCAATTTGAAAGAAATAATGTTTGGCAACTTACTCCTAGACCTATAGATCATTCTATAATAGGATGCAAATGGGTTTATAGGAATAAGCTTGATGAAAATGGTCACATCATTAGAAATAAAGCAAGATTGGTAGCCAAAGGTTATAATCAAGAAGAAGGTATTGACTATGATGAAACCTTTGCCCCCGTAGCTAGATTGGAAGCTATTAGAATATTACTTGCTTTTGCATGTCATATGAATTTTAAGCTTTATCAAATGGATGTTAAAAGTGCATTTCTAAACGGACTCATAAATGAAGAAGTTTATGTTGAACAACCTCCTGGTTTTGAAAACTACAAATTTCCTGATCATGTTTTCAAACTTACCAAAGCTTTATATGGATTAAAGCAAGCACCTAGAGCTTGGTATGATAAACTTAGTGCATGTTTGCTTGAAAATGGTTTTTCAAAAGGAAAAGTAGACACAACTCTTTTTGTTAAAAAGGATAAGCACAACATTTTGATTGTACAAATTTATGTGGATGACATAATATTTGGAGCTACTAATGAAGCCCTGTGCAAAGAATTTGCTTCTTGTATGACTAGGGAATTTGAAATGAGCATGATGGGTGAACTCAAGTTTTTCCTTGGACTGCAAGTCAAGCAATGTAAAGATGGGATCTTCATCAACCAATCCAAATATACAAAAGAACTCATCAAGAAATTTGGAATGGATGGCTGCAAAACTAGCAAAACTCCTATGAGCACATCATTGAAATTAGGTAAAGATGATAATGGTAAAGCAGTAGATGAGAAGAAATATCGAGGTATCATCGGATCACTACTTTACTTAACTGCTTCTAGGCCTGATATAATGTATAGTGTATGTCTTTGTGCTAGATTTCAAACTAGTCCTAAAGAATCACACTTGAATGCCACTAAGAGAATCTTGAAATATTTGAGCGGTACAATACATTTAGGACTTTGGTATCCTAAAAACACATCATTTCATATTATAGGATTTTCAGATGCAGATTATGCTGGTAGTATATTAGATAGGAAAAGCACAACAGGAGCATGTCACTTTCTTGGTAATTGTCTAGTTTCTTGGCATAGTAAGAAACAAGCATCAGTTGCTTTATCCACAACGGAAGCTGAATATGTTGCAGCATGTTTTTGTTGCACACAAGTATTATGGATGAAACAACAATTGCTTGACTATGGTAAAATGTTTAACAATATCTCCATTAAATGTGACAACACTAGTGCTATCAATTTGTCTAAGAATCCTATCCAACATTCTAGATCCAAACACATAGATATTAGACATCATTTCTTAAGAGAAAATGTACAAAATCAGAATATAACCTTAGAATTCATAGATACAGAAAATCAACTTGCTGATGTCTTTACAAAACCCTTGAATGAAGATAGACTTAACTTCATCAAACTCAATTTAGGAATGATTGATGGAATCACTTTGAGTTAATTAGAATTTTTTGCCTTAAAATAAAGTTTCAATGTGCATGAAATTAATTTTTCTTAACACACTTAGAATATCTTCCATCTTTCCTTGAATCTTTTATTTTTGAGTATGTAGCGGTCGCTCCAGTGTTCTTTCGCGCTCGCTACTTCGTCTGCTAGTTTCATTCAATAAAATTCTCTGAGCGCGGTCGAGAAAATTTGTGCGCGATCGCACCAATTTGAATAGTTTCGACCGTTACAGATGTTTTCTTCACTCGCGAGCGTACTGATCATAATAATGGTCGCTGTACACCATTTCGCGATCGCACCTTGTTAAATCTGCGACCGCACCCTGTACACTCTGCTCGAAAATTTATAACCGTTGGCTGTGTGACAGGTCGCAACTCTTAACTCTCAACAGTCATAAATGGCTATTTTCTTTACTTCATCTATTTAAAAGTGTTTTGCAACAGTTTATCTGATATTTTGCCTATCAAAGCACACAAACTTACTTCTGAAACCCTAAAAAACTTCTACATCTCAATCACCCTCTGTTTTCCAGTTTACTTCTACTCTTTCTAATCTAATGGCTCCCAAAAGAAAAACCACTTCCAAAATTAAGGGTCAAGCTAAGAGAGTTCCAGGAATCACCATTAGAGAACCTGTTGTTGAACCTCCATCTCCTCCACAATCAAAAAGGGGTGAGAAAATTCACAAACCTCATCACCAAACCACTGAGGAAGACATTAGGTATGCCATGCTAAAGAAGAAGAAGGTTGAAGGCACCAAATCACCTTTTGGTGGGATGCTGTCTGCCTTGGGCATCAAGGACGAAATTGAAGGATTGTTGGATGTCCTTGGATGGAGAAATTTTGTCTTTCCAGAAGAAGTAGGTTACTCTAGTCTAAGTAAGGAGTTTCTAATGTCATTCCAGATAGAGAAGAGTGCAAACTCTGCACTAGGGTGGTATGGGGTTAGGTTCAAACTCTTTGATCAGTATCAATTCTTAACCCTTGAAGATTTTGGTAGAATTTGGAACTTCCCTTCTGAAGGTATAACCTCCTACAATGACCAAATCTTCTCAAACCCAACCCTTTCTGATTTCTGGCGAGAAATTTCCATTGAAACTTCCTTTGAAAAGGAATCTAAAGCCAGGCACATCAAATCTCTCACCCACTGGATGCTCCATAGGATTATCACCTATACCATTCACCAAAGAGCAGATGGGAATGAGAAAGTAACCAAGAGAGACCTTATCTTTCTCTATGCTTTCACCCACAACATCAAAATGAACACAACCAAGTTCTTGATTGATACCTTTTATCATCATGCTGTTACAAGAACTGGTACCTTCTTCCTATCCTCTCAAGTTACTCAAATAGCTAGGCACCTAAACCTTCTGAATGATTTAAACTTAGCCACTTTGAGAAACCCTTTCACTCTAGCCTCTAGTGCTATCACAATAGATTACTTAGAGCATGCTGGATGTGTAAAGAAAATTGAAGGATCATATGTATACTCCTTTGGCAAGAAAGGTGTTATGGACAAACAAAAGAAAAGGCCAAGGTATACAATTGAGGAAGAGGGAGATTCTGTAGAAGTTGCTGTGGAATTACCCCCAAAAGCAACTTCATCAAAAGTTGCTCAAGAAACTGCTTCATCCTCCACACAACTCATCCTCCAAGCAATCAAGACTCTCTCAAGGAAACTCTCTAAGTTCAAGAAAAGTGTCTCCAAGAGATTCCAGCACTTAAACAAGAGGATAGACCTTATATCCCACATGCACCATGATCTTTATGACATGCAAGGCAAATTGGACTTGCCTCAATGCAATCTTGAAGATTGGGATATAAGTGATCACACCCAAAGCGTTGCTGAAGAAGAAGAGTCCATTAGTACTAGCTCTGCCTCTGTTGCACCTCAAGATAAAGGGAAAGCTCCTTTAGTTGAAGAAGAGTTAGAGTTAGATGATGACTCAGAATAGCTTAGATTTTTCTTATTGTTTGCATTTTAAAATGCTTGTTTTAATCCTTCTTTGTACTTTCCTCCACTTTCATATATATAATGTTTATATTCCCTTTCATTGTTTGCACTTTTATATGCTTGTTTTGCTTAACATTTGTTTCATTTTGCCTATGCCAATGGGGGAGAACAATACCAAAATGGAATGAACCAAGTGGAATGAACCAAGTAACAGTATACAAAAATGGGAAAACAAGAATAAGAACAATAATGTTGAATATTTGCAATAGGGGAGAAATGTTTATGGGGGAGAAATGTTTGCATCAAACAATAACCTTTGCACCAAGATAAACTATTAATCACAATGCTCTTAACGATGATTGTTGCATATGTTAAGGGGGAGTATTTTAGACTTATTATTTTTCTCATCATTCCATTTGAATTGTCAAAGTCAAAATGGGGGAGATTGTTAGACAAATGATCTTAATTTTGATCCTTGACAACTCAAATGGATGATCTATTTAACTTGTGTTTGAGAAATCTTGTTGCAGGATTAGGTTGCTTCAATTAAAAGTAAACAGAACAATTATAGCGGTCGCACCTCACCTGAATACGACCGCTCCAAGCAATTACAGAATGAAACCTTGTCACAGTAGGTTTCGTGGTCAGAAGTTCGACCTCAGTCGCGACCGCTCCTACAGAATAGCGACCGTCCTAATATTTGCCCGACCGCTACTCAAGGAACTTAAATCATTACAATCACAGTAAGGTTCACGGTGACAAGAACGGTGAATGATTCGACCTCGCTTACCACTTTAGCGACCGCCTCATTTATAGTCGCGACCGCCCAACAATTCAAGAAGAAATTGCTCAAAGAGACAGTAGTGTTCGCGTCCTCAGGTGCGTCCAGAAGTTCGACGCGAGAATGTGAGTTCGACCGCAAAAACCTACCAAGGGCGACCGCGAAGATTCAAATTATGGCGGACATCTCTTTTGCTCTGTCAGAAAGTGACACGTGACATGACCATTGTAATCCCACTTCAGTATTCAAAAAAGGGCGACCGCACTTTGTGATGCGCGACCGTCCCGACAAACACAGCATGGGCAAGAAACGGTCCGACAAACACATCATGGGCAAGATTCCAGCTGCAGAGCACTAAAATTTGACCGTTGAAGATTTTTTAAAAGTAGCGACCGTCCCTTGTTAAAAGGACGACCGCAGGAAGCATGAGAGCGACCATCCTTGTATGAAGGGCGACCGCGAAGTGCTTCGGACAGTTTAAGTAAAGAAGGTCTAATCTGCCAAGACATTATTAAAACATCAATAACGGCTAGTAAGACCACATTGGCTATAAATACAATGTTTCCATGAGAAAACAAAAAGAGATAACATTATTAAGAAAAGATTTTCATAGCCAAGCAACAAATTTCCTTTTGCTTAAACTTGTATTTGAATTGTTATGAATGTTAGGTGTTAGCATTGAAAACACTATTGTATAAGTTTGAGTGTAAGCTTGGGAAACACTTAGGTTGAGAGAGTGAGCCTTGTAAAACTCTTGTGTGGGTTGTAAGTGTGAGCCTTAGAAAAACACTTGTGAAGTTAGGTGTGAACTTGTGAAAACACCAAAGTTGGAAGTGAGCTTGTAAAAACTTCAAAGACTAGTGGAACCTTAACAAGTTGTTAAGGAAGTGGATGTAGGATTGAAGTAAATCCGAACCACTATAAATCTTGTGTGTTCTTACCTTCCTCCATTACTCAACCAACTCTCTATTCCGCATTTCTTGTTTGTTGAGTTTTTTAAATTGTCATTATTTCTTGACGAAACCAATTCACCCCCCCTCTTGGTTGCCATCTTGGGACAACAGCATCTTTTAAGAAAGTGGAGACACAAGTTGGACAACTTGCACAACAGATGCAGATTCAACAAAAAGGAAAATTCCCAAGTCAACCTGAGCAGGCACATTCAGTGACTGTTCTTAGAAGTGGTAAGGAAATTAACAATAATATTGAAAATGATTCTGTGAATGCAGGTGACAAAGAGAACAAGGAGGAAGGAGAACCAGAGAACAAAGGTGCTGGAGATAGATCAATGAAGAAGTCCTCTTCAACAGATTTACATAAGGCAAGCAATCCATACCGGCCACCTATACCATTCCCCAGCAGGTTGAAGGAGGAAATAAAAGATAAGTAATTTCCAACATTTTCAACATGCTATCTAAGGTAAGTATTAACTTACCTTTACTTGAGGCAATAAAGAACATGCCGGCTTATGCCAAGTTCTTCAAAGAGCTGATCACCAAGAAAAAGAGGTATGAGCCGAATGAAAAGGTGATAGTTTCAGAGGTAGCTAGTGTTGTTCTGCAGCATAAACTACCTCCCAAGCTAAAGGATCCTGGTAGCTTTCTAATTCAAATTACTGTGGGGGAATGGAAAGGGGACTGAAGGCATGTGTGATCTAGGAGCCAGTGTAAATTTAATACCTTATTCCGTGTTTAAAGAATTAGAACTAGGGGAGCTTAAACCAACCAAAATGGTGTTGCAATTAGCTGATAGATCTCTTAGATTCCTGAAAGGGGTTATAGAAGATGTGTTAGTTAAGGTTGGAGGATTAATAGTACCTGTTGATTTTATAGTTCTTGACATGGAAGGAAGTAACCCTACACCATCAGCACACATTATTTTGCTGGGTAGGCCTTTCATGGCTACTACCAACACCTTAATAGATGTTAAAAATGGTAAGTAGTCAATGACTGTCTTAGGACAAACAATTGAATTTTCTATTTTTAACACTTCTCCCATTCCTACAACTGCTTTATATGAGGAATGTTCTATAATTAATTGTGTTAATGCAGTTGTTTCTGATGCTTTCTTGTAGACAGGTTCATCAGATAAATTGTAGCTGAAACTGACCTTAGAAGAGGGGGCTAAACTAGTGAGGGAGACCCAAAGGTGCCTTAACCCAAAGGCATATGAGAGCTCGAGGATTTACAAGGATCGCACAAAAGCACTTCATGACAGATTTATTGTGCGAAAGACATTGAGTCAAGGTATGAAAGTTTTACTTTTTAATTATCGACTCCGTCTGTTTCCAGGTAAATTCAAGTCTCGATGGAGTGGTCATTTTGAGGTAACTAAGGTATGTCCTTCTGGTGCCATTGAATTGCTTAACTCTCAAACCAATAAAACTTTTAAAGTAAATGGCCAGAGAGTTAAACCATATAAAGAAGGATTTCAAGAAGTGAGGGTTATTGACAGCACTTTGATCCACGATCCCTAAGTCTTGCAGTGATGCCCAGCTTTATGACATTAAAGAAGCGCTAAATGGGAGGCAACCCATCGGTTTGCATTTCTTTTTCATATTTTTAATTTTATATTTTGCAATTTTGATTTTATTTTTAGTTTAAATAAATAGAAACCCTAAAGCTCTCTTGTGTTTTGTTTTTGAACTTTTGTGTTTGTGATAGAAAGTTAGGGTTTTGCCTCACCAGGGTATGATGGAAGACAGGTTGTCCTTTAACTCTTTTTCTTTATTATTCTTATTTTCCATTGAGGACAATGGAAATTCTAAAGTGTGGGGTAATCTTTTAACTTTTCCTTAATCCTTGTTTTATTTGTCTTGTTGTGTTTTATTGTGTGCTGTGCATAGCATAATTGTTGAAAATTTATTGATCTTTTCTGTGATTTTAACATTATAGTTGAGACTTTAGTATCAGCATAGAGATTAGCATTTGAATTCATTCAGGATCAATTTTCACATTTTGCAATTTATGACATATAAATCTTTGAGAACCCACCTGTGTGAGTTTTGAGCCTCATAATTTGATATTATTATCAGTTGATTTTCTTTTCTTAAGTGTGCACCTTCATGATTTTGCATCTCTAGAGTTTACTTTTGCATACTAATTGAACTCACATTATGATTTAATCTCAAGTTTTAAAATGATGAAGGCAAATTAGGGTAGCCCTTTAGCTTAAAAAGACCTCCCTTAATATTAAATTCCTTAGTGAGCCAAGTTGAGCCTTTTACCTTTTCTTGTTTGATCAACACAATTCTCAACTTAACATGTTCTTATTATCATCATACCTGCATTAAGGAATGGAGTTTTATGATATGACAATAGGGTGGTTTATTTCAAAGTGTGGGGTAAGCAAGTAAAAAAAAATAGTATTGCTATTTGGGGTTGAAATGCATACTTTGCACATTGTATTTGATTAAGAGTTGATTATTCTTTTCCTCTACATTTTAAGCTAGATGTTCCATGCAAGTTTATATTTTGTATATATATATTAAAAAAAATGATAAAAATAAAAAAAAAGAAAGAAAAAATCAAAATAAAAAAAGGGTTATATATATATACAAAATCCATATATGTTCTAGCATTGGTCATCAAAAGAGGAATGTCGACTCATGTATTTTTCTTTAAGTATGCAAGTATATGAAAGTATTAAGGGTTGGAGAGTATGCCATTTGAGGGAGTTAATGAATTTCTTAGCAAGAGTATTGTCTAATTTAGATACTCCATTTCTTGATGCTCCAGCTTAAATGTCTTTTCTCACACCTTTACCTTAGCCCCATTACATCCAAATGAAAGACCTTCGGATCAATTCTTGAGAAAATCAGTGAGGGAGATTGGATAATTAAGCAAGTTTATGGTAGTATGCAGTCATGAGTGGTTTGAGTGATTAACCTTTGAAATCGAGTGAAACACTTAGATGAGAGATAAGATTTGTATGTCTAGATTAATGAATGAGTTAAGAAATCTTGATTGAAGGAAATTGCAATTATTTATGTCTGACTCTTAAAGGATTTCATCTAATATGCTGGAATTATAGTTAAGGTTGTTTGAGTTTTTAATTTATGCCATGTGAATTTGCTTGAGGACAAGCAAAGTTTTAAGTGTGGAGTAGTTGTTTTATTAGTTTTTGTTATAGATTTATGTCTTGTTTATTATGATAATTATTGTTTTATTTAGGTATTTTGTTAGTTTTTATTGGTTTGTTTAGTGTTTTCATTAATTTTGATAGTTTTAGTTTATTTCAGTGTTTATGTCCTTTTTGATCTAGTTTTTAGTATGGTGTTTATATTTTGTTGGTTATTGTTCATTTACTTTTTGTTTATAGTTTGTTTGAGTTTTGTTTTAGGTTAAAAAAGGCAAGGAAGCAAATTGAAGGAAAAAAAGGGATAGTAGCTGACATAGGCAGAGGACACGGCCAAGTCACTGGCCGTGTCTCATACCAAGTTAAAAAGGAAGTTCAAGACACAGAGAGGGACACACTCAAGGGACACGGCCAAGTCAGTGGCCGTGTCCCTCCAAAAAGGCTCCAACACAGCCAAGTCACTCTAACTTGGCCGTGTCTCACTTAGTTCCAAAGGCAAAGAAGAAGCAACTCACACAGAAGCAAACACAGGCAGGGGACACGGCCAAGTCAGTGGCCGTGTCCCTCCAAAATGATCCAACACGGCCGTGTCTCATTCAAGACTTGGCCGTGTCACTCAACCAAAGAAGAAAAAGAAGAAAAGCAAGCAGAAGCGAACACAAGCAAGGGAGACGACCAAGTCACTGGCCGTGTCCCTCCAAAGACCTGCAACATGGCCAAGTCTCTTCTAACTTGGCCGTGTCTCTCATGAACCAAAGACGAAGCCGAATTTTAAAGCGGACGTTTCATATAAAAGGAAAAAGAGAGTTAGGGTTGAGGGGGTTGCGATTTTGAGAGCAGATTGAGCCGTCAAAGAGAGTTTAGGTTTTCATAACTTTGTTTTCTTTGATTTTTGATTACACTTTGGATTAAACTAGCTTAGATTAGATTGTTCTAGCCATTGATACATCCTTCTTGCAAGATTTGAACAATAGATTCTTCAGAAGCTTCAAGGAGTTTGTAATTTGGTTTTGTTCTTGAACTTTATCTCTTTATTTTCATTGGAATTGTATTTATGGATATTATCATGTCTGAATTGATTTCTTTGAATATTAATGAGATGAGTATGTTTGATAGCATTATGAACTAATTTGATCTAGTCTAGGGTTTGTATGGATCTGCTATGATTGTATGAATTGGTTATTCTCTTAGCTAATAATTTCTTTAGCCTTGATTGAATGAATTATTGCTAATATATAATTGATTGGCCACCAATTATGTGTTTTAGGTATTAGATGATGGATTGAGAGATGAAGTCTAATACTGGAACAATTCAATTAGGGACTTAGGTGAATTAGAGATATAACCTATTAAAAAGATTATTTCTATTATAACAAGATTAGTTGAAAGAGGTTTGAATGCGAGAGATTATTTCCTTGACTCGATTAATTGAGTTGTTTGAGATTTAATCTTTGAAATTAAATTAGTTAAGAGGAATAACCGTTCATACATATAAGTAGTAGAGAAGTGCAAACCCTAGACCTTTCTATCAAGTGAATCAAAACATCAGCTTAATTTACTTTTATTCGTTTTAAACTTCAATCAATCTTCTTCATTAGTTAACAATTTAAATTTTCTTCATTACTTGTTATTCATAATCTGATAATCAATTAGCCACTTTAGCTTCCTTGTGAGACGACCTTGGGGTGATCACCTTTGCTACAGCTACCTCGTATACTTGCGAGTAACGCTTTGTGGTAGAGTTAATTCGAGCGTAACAAATTTTTGGCGCCGCTGCCGGGGAGGCTAATTGGCGTAATTGTTTATTAGTTTTAGAAATTTTAGATTATTTTTCATTGTTTACTTTTGATTTTATTTTTCTTTTGTTTTTAATAATTTCTTTTTCTAGAAATTTTTGTTTATGCAAGGTAGGAGATCACTTGAAGGAGAGATATATCCATTCATTCCAGAAATTCAGAGAGTGAAAAGGAGCAGGGAAGAGTTTGAACTGTACACAGGATTTGATACTACAGAGGAGGACACTTCTGATTTTGAGTCGGAATCTGCACAATCTGTTAAAATGGCTGAAGAAAGGCAAAGAACAATGAGAGACTTTGCTAGATCTGTCATTGGAACTTCCACTTCTTGCATAAGACTGACAGATGCAGCAAGGAATTATGAGTTGAAAAACATTCACTACAATATGCTGCCATCATTTTATGGAGTTCCAAATGAAGATCCTTTAAACTTTATTCAGGATTTCTACTCCACCCTCAACACTTTTCCATTGGGAGGATTAATAGAGGATCAGTTGAGGATGAGATGTTTCCCTTATACTTTGAAGGATAGGGCAAAGAGCTGGCTTATGATATTGCCCGAAAACTCACTGACAACTTGGGAGCAAGTTTATAACAAGTTCATGGGCAAGTTCTATTCACATCAAAAGACAGCTGAGTTGAGAGGGAAGATTGCTACATTCTCTCAATTTGAAGGAGAGCCATTTCATGAGGCTTGGGACAGATTCTAGATGCTATTGATCCAGTGTCCACATCATCACTACCCACTTCAACCCCTTAATAAGTTTTTCTATGATGGTCTAACCCAGCAATTTCAGAACACTGTTGACAATGCAGCTGGGGGAGCCATGGGAGAAAAGACAGCTGATGAGACTTATGAGATCTTTGAGATGTTGGGAGCTAATTCTCAACAAAAGAGTGTAAGGGGAAGAAGTAAAGGGGTGAATCAACTGGAGGCCAATAGTGAAATGGTTAGTCAAATAGCTGAATTGACAAGACAGGTGCAGATGCTAAACATGAAGAACAATATTTCTTCATCTACTCAAGAAGTGTGTGAAATCTGTGGGACATTCAGGCATGGAGCAAATATATGCCCTTCTGCATATGAGTCTTTTGGTAATGAAGCTGAGCAAGTCAATGCTATGGGGGGATTTCAACCAACAGCTCGGAATGATCCTTACTCCAGTTCTTATAATCCTGGTTGGAGGAATCACCCAAATTTTTCCTGGACAACAAATAATGCTCAACAGCCTTTCCATTTGCTCCAGAGACAGAACCCACAGCAGGGCCAATCCTCAAATCAAGGGCAGCCTAAGAGAGAGAGTTTGGAAGAAAGTTTGCAGGCTTTTATCCAAGTCAGTGCTAAAAATCAAGAGATGACAAACAAGAGGCTGGATTCCTTAGAAGCATCTTTTAAGAAAGTGGAGACACAAGTTGGACAACTTGTACAACAGATGCAGATTCAACAAAAAGGGAAATTCCCAAGTCAACCTGAGCAGGCATATTCAGTGACTGTTCTTAGAAGTGGTAAGGAAATTAACAATAATGTTGAAAATGATTCTGTGAATGCAGGTGACAAAGAGAACAAGGAGGAAGGAGAACCAGAGAACAAAGGTGCTGGAGATAGATCAATGAAGAAGTCCTCTTCAATAGATTTACATAAGGCAAGCAATCTATACCGGCCACCTATACCATTCCCCAGCAAGTTGAAGGAGGAAATAAAAGATAAGTAATTTTCTAACATTTTCAACATGCTGTCTAAGGTAAGTATTAACTTACCTTTACTTGAGGCAATAAAGAACATGCCGGCTTATGCCAAGTTCTTCAAAGAGCTGATCATCAAGAAAAAGAGGTATGAGCCGAATGAAAAGGTGATAGTTTTAGAGGTAGCTAGTGCTGTTCTACAATATAAACTACCTCCCAAGCTAAAGGATCCTGGTAGCTTTCTAATTCAAATTACTGTGGGGAATGGAAAGGGGACTGAAGGCATGTGTGATCTAGGAGCCAGTGTAAATTTAATGCCTTATTCTATGTTTAAAGAATTAGAACTAGGGGAGCTTAAACCAACCAAAATGGTGTTGCAATTAGTTGATAGATCTCTTAGATTCCCAAAAGGGGTTATAGAAGATGTGTTAGTTAAGGTTGGAGGATTAATAGTACCTGTTAATTTTATAGTTCTTGACATGGAAGGAAGTAACCCTACACCATCAGCACACACTATTTTGCTGGGTAGGCCTTTCATGGCTACTACCAACACCTTAATAGATGTTAAAAATGGTAAGTTGTCAATGACTGTCTTAGGACAAACAGTTGAATTTTCTATTTTTAACACTTCTCCCATTCCTACAACTACTTTATATGAGGAATGTTCTTTAATTAATTGTGTTGATGCAGTTGTTTCAGATGTTTTCTTGCAGACAGGTTCATCAGAAACTGACCTTAGAAGAGGGGGCTAAACTAGTGAGGGAGACCCAAAGGTGCCTTAACCCAAAGGCATATGAGAGCTCGAGGATTTACAAGGATCGCACAAAAGCACTTCATGACAGATTTATTGTGCGAAAGACATTGAGTCAAGGTATGAAAGTTTTACTTTTTAATTATCGACTCCGTCTGTTTCCAGGTAAATTCAAGTCTCGATGGAGTGATCCTTTCGAGGTACCTAAGGTATGTCCTTCTGGTGCCATTGAATTGCTTAACTCTCAAACCAATAAAACTTTTAAAGTAAATGGCCAGAGAGTTAAACCATATAAAGAAGGATTTCAAGAAGTGAGGGTTATTGACAACACTTTGATCCACGATCCCTAAGTCTTGCAGTGATGTCCAGCTTTATGACATTAAAGAAGCGCTAAATGGGAGGCAACCCATCGGTTTGCATTTCTTTTTCATATTTTTAATTTTATATTTTGCAATTTTGATTTTATTTTTAGTTTAAATAAATAGAAACCCTAAAGCTCTCTTGTGTTTTGTTTTTGAACTTTTGTGTTTGTGATAGAAAGTTAGGGTTTTGCCTCACCAGGGTATGATGGAAGACAGGTTGTCCTTTAACTCTTTTTCTTTATTATTCTTGTTTTCCATTGAGGACAATGGAAATTCTAAAGTGTTGGATAATCTTTTAACTTTTCCTTAATCCTTGTTTTATTTGTCTTGGTGTGTTTTATTGTGTGTTGTGCATAGCATAACTGTTGAAAATTTATTGATCTTTTATGTGATTTTAGTATTATACTTGAGACTTTAGTATCAGCATAGAGATTAGCATTTGAATTCATTCAGGATCAATTCTCACATTTTGCAATTTATGACATATAAATCTTTGAGAACCCACCTGTGTGAGTTTTGAGCCTCATAATTTAATATTATTATCAGTTGATTTTCTTTTCTTAAGTGTGCACCTTCATGATTTTGCATCTCTAGAGTTTACTTTTGCATACTAATTGAACTCACATTATGATTTAATCTCAAGTTTTAAAATGATGAAGGCAAATTAGGGTAGCCTTTTAGCTTAAAAAGACCTCCCTTAATATTAAATTCCTTAGTGAGCCAAGTTGAGCCTTTGACCTTTTCTTGTTTGATCAACACAATTCTCAACTTAACATGTTCTTATTATCATCATACCTGCATTAAGGAATGGAGTTTTATGATATGACAATAGGGTGGTTTATTTCAAAGTGTGGGGTAAGCAAGTAAAAAAAAAATAGTATTGCTATTTGGGGTTGAAATGCATACTTTGCACATTGTATTTGATTAAGAGTTGATTATTCTTTTCCTCTACATTTTAAGCTAGATGTTCCATGCAAGTTTATATTTTGTATATATATATTAAAAAAATGATAAAAATAAAAAAAAAGAAAGAAAAAATCAAAATAAAAAAAGGGTTATATATATATACAAAATCCATATATGTTCTAGCATTGGTCATCAAAAGAGGAATGTCGACTCATGTATTTTTCTTTAAGTATGCAAGTATATGAAATTATTAAGGGTTGGAGAGTATGCCATTTGAGGAGTTATGAATTTCTTAGCAAGAGTATTGTCTAATTTAGATACTCCATTTCTTGATGCTCCAGCTTAAATGTCTTTTCTCACACCTTTACCTTAGCCCCATTACATCCAAATGAAAGAACTTCGGATTATTTCTTGAGAAAATCAGTGAGGGAGATTGGATAATTAAGCAAGTTTATGGTAGTATGCAGTCATGAATGGTTTGAGTGATTAACCTTTGAAATTGAGTGAAACACTTAGATGAGAGATAAGATTTGTATGTCTAGATTAATGAATGAGTTAAGAAAATCTTGATTGAAGGAAATTGCAATTATTTATGTCTGACTCTTAAAGGATTTCATCTAATATGCTGGAATTATAGTTAAGGTTGTTTGAGTTTTTAATTTATGCCATGTGAATTTGCTTGAGGACAAGCAAAGTTTTAAGTGTGGGGTAGTTGTTTTATTAGTTTTTGTTATAGATTTGTGTCTTGTTTATTATGATAATTATTGTTTTATTTAGGTATTTTGTTAGTTTTTATTGGTTTGCTTAGTGTTTTCATTAATTTTGATAGTTTTAGTTTATTTCAGTGTTTATGTCGTTTTTTATCTAGTTTTTAGTAAGGTGTTTATATTTTGTTGGTTATTGTTCATTTACTTTTTGATTATAGTTTGTTTGAGTTTTGTTTTAGGTTAAAAAAGGCAAGGAAGCAAATTGAAGGAAAAAAAGGGACAGTAGCTGACACAGGCAGAGGACACGGCCAAGTCACTGGCCGTGTCTCATACCACGTTAAAAAGGAAGTTCAAGACACAGAGAGGGACATACTTAAGGGACACGGCAAAGTCAGTGGCCGTGTCCATCCAAAAAGGCTCCAACACGGCCAAGTCACTCCAACTTGGCCGTGTCTCACTTAGTTCCAAAGGCAAAGAAGAAGCAACTCACACAGAAGCAAACACAGGCAGGGGACACGGCTAAGTCAGTGGCCATGTTCCTCCAAAATGATCCAACACGGCCGTGTCTCATTCAAGACTTGGCCGTGTCACTCAACCAAAGAAGAAAAAGAAGAAAAGCAAGCAGAAGTGAACACAAGCAAGGGACACGGCCAAGTCACTGGCCGTGTCCCTCCAAAGACCTGCAACACGGGCATGTCTCTCATGAACCAAAGACGAAGCCGAATTTTAAAGCGGACGTTTCATATAAAAGGAAAAAGAGAGTTAGGGTTGAGGGGGTTACGATTTTGAGAGTAGATTGAGCCGTCAAAGAGAGTTTAGGTTTTCATAACTTTGTTTTCTTTGATTTTTTATTACACTTTGGATTAAACTAGCTTAGATTAGATTGTTCTAGCCATTGATACATCATTCTTGCAAGATTTGAACAAGAGATTCTTCAGAAGCTTCAAGGAGTTTGTAATTTGGTTTTGTTCTTGAACTTTATCTCTTTATTTTCATTGGAATTGTATTTATGGATATTATCATGTCTGAATTGATTTCTTTGAATATTAATGAGATGAGTATGTTTGATAACATTATGAACTAATTTGATCTAGTCTAGGGTTTGTATGGATCTGCTATGATTGTATGAATTGGTTATTCTCTTAGCTAATAATTTCTTTAGCCTTGATTGAATGAATTATTGCTAATATATAATTGATTGGCCACCAATTATGTGTTTTAGGTATTAGATGATGGATTGAGAGATGAAGTCTAATACTGGAACAATTCAATTAGGGACTTAGGTGAATTAGAGGTATAACCTATTAAAAAGATTATTTCTATTATAACAAGATTAATTGAAAGAGGTTTGAATGCGAGAGCTTATTTCCTTGACTCGATTAATTGAGTTGTTTGAGATTTAATCTTTGAAATTAAATTAGTTAAGAGGAATAACCGTTCATACATATAAGTAGTAGAGAAGTGCAAACCCTAGACCTTTCTATCAAGTGAATCAAAACATCAGCTTAATTTACTTTTATTCGTTTTAAACTTCAATCAATCTTCTTAGTTTATATTCAGCACCGTTGACATGCCCAACGACACGGCCGTGTGACTGGCCGTGTCAGGCAAAAATTATGCATTTTGAACTCTCATCCATGTAAACACAATCACTCCAAAATTCATACTACAACACCCTTAATCAACATCTTAGTTTATATTCATAAATCACCTATCAATTCAACACTTATATAATTTCAACATATCATAATAATAATCATTATATACATCATCCATGTATCAATTACTCAATTCCCTAACTCATTTATACTAAACCCTTACTAAACAATTTAAACAACTCATCATCATCCTCACAAATAACCATATTATCATCGTCTAAATACCAATTCAACACATATATATACTTCAATATTTCATTATCATCATCTTCACACACTAACCATATCAAATATAAACTCAATCTATAGAAATCAACACAAGGAAAAGAATACTTACTTGAATTCTTTGCCAAATCTTCAATATCCACCTTCAATTCTCTTAAAGCCCTTATGAATTTGATGTGCATGTGAACAAAATCACACCTCTCTCTCTCTCTCTCTCTCTCTCTCTCTCTCTCTCTCTCTCTCTCTCTCTCTCTCTCTCTCTCTCCCAAATTCTAGAGGAAGAAGAATAAGAAAGAAAGCAAGAAAATCTTCTCTTCCTTTTTCAAACTTATCTTATATATATATAATATAATTAAATACGCCTAAAAATTCTCCACCAAAATATTTGTCGTTCCTTTTGACTTTCTTTTCTTCTTTTTCTCTTGTCATTATTATCATTATTATTATTAATTAATTAATTAATTATTTACAATTTACTTTTCCTACACCAATATATACATCATGTATATGTGATGTATATGTTGCTATATGTATATGTCTTATATATTGTATTTATATTTCCCATATTTTTCAATTACAATATATACATATCATCCTTCATATATATCTATTTCTTATACTATCTTCTTTACATATTTCACCAACATATTCTCTCACAAATACTATTCCAAAGTACATCAAAAATCGGGGTATTACACGTTGCGCTACTCTCATCTACACATCCCAGATGATACCTCAAATTATAATCGTTACATCGAACGAACTTTGCCACATCAGGGATCAGATAAAATGTCAGTGCCAATGCATATATCATAATTTAAAATCATATTTAAAATCTTCATTTTCTCTCTTTACAAATCCATCGAGGTCGAGAACCTCAAACCTAGGCTCTGCCTTTATTTGTATAATACATACACCTAATATACATAAAATACATGTATATAGTATAAAAATGTTAGAACTCAGTAAAATAAAAATTTTCATACTTCAAACTTAGGATCCCACATACTTAAAAATATATATTTAAATAATAATAAAATTTTCATTTTTAGTTATAGGCTTCAAAATAAGTATTTTATTTGAAAATCTTTGAGAAAAATTTGCCAGAGTTTTGTCTGCAATTTGGACATCCCAAATTTTCAATAATTACCTAACCTGCATAAAATACACTCCCAATAAAACAAATCATACATTTCCATCCCAACTACTCAACTTCTCCACATTTTCTCAAAACATTTATTTTTATGCATATATATATATATATATATTAAAATACATATAAACAACCGGAATTATACAATTTGTCCAAAGAGTCTTTATAATTAACAATATATATATATACTTTAAAAACATAAACGTAATATACATAATATCAAAATGTATTATAATGTCAAATATGTATATGCTGGTAAATTAATCTGATCTTGATATATCCAAACACACTTCAAGCTCAATAAACACAAGCCTACACTTAATAAGATCTAGTACAACTCTCCGGCTCTACTGGATTGCCCCTGTCACTTCAACGATAAATTACAATCATGTTAAGCTAAAAGCTTAGCGGTACAAACTTTGATAATAATAAAACTATAAAACAATGCCAAAGCAAAATGTTTTTCACATGATATTTCACAATGTAGTACTTAATTTCACCATAAAACATATCCTTTAATCATTTTACAATTCACAGAGTAACAAACACAAGCATGGACCCAAAGGATCAATATGTCATTCAAATCCCAGAGTTTCCATTTTGGTCCAAATTGACACCAAGTGTCTAGCCCCAAGGCAAATTATATCACAGTGACGCCAAGCTTCTAGTCTCAAAGATAAATAATGAGGATAACCTTATAGGCTTGTCGCCAAATACAGAACTCTAAAAAATTGAATAATATACTAGGCATAAAGTTATTTCATATTTTTCATTATCAATTTCTTTCTCACTTTCCCATAATCAACTAGGCACATTGTCTCTTTTCTCATTATCAATTAGGCACATTGTCTCATTTTCTCATTTTTCTCATGCATATAAATATCAATTCATCATATCTCATTACATTCCATCATTCCATCACAATGTATGATATTTTACATTAAAATTACATTACCCAAATATTTTGGGTTACTTTCACATAATTCATATAAATCACATTTTATGCAATTTAGCCATTAATAATGGCTTTTCACAATGCATTTAATGCATACATAACAAATCACATATCATAGCATAATGTTCATGAATGTTCAATGTATCAAGTAGCTTAACACATTTTCCATCCAAAATGTATTAAGCCCAAATTTATTGCCAACATATCTAGTTTATCAAAAGTTTGTACTTACCTTAGAAAGCACTCAAAAGCAAGCTCAAAAACTCCTGCAAACCTTCACTTCCAAGTTTCCCTTCAACACTAAGGTTGGTCAAATCACCTCTCCTTAATGCCTATACCAAATGTGATCAAATACAATCATTTAATATTACATTCTAAGACATTACAAACATCAAACATTAATTAAATATCAGTCTAATCAAAATCCCAAAATATAGCCTTTCCTTACTTTAACTTAGAAAAACCATATTAAACCATTCAAATTGGTGTTCTAAGTTTATTTATATCATTAAAGAACATGATTTAAGCAATAAAACCAAATAATTAACCAATATTTGAAACCTCCCTTTTTAAAACCCTAAATCCAATACTAACATTTCCAAACTCTAACCAAACCTAGGCTCTGAAACCAAAATAAATGTAACACCCTTATACGCTTTATATGTATAATACATATACCTAATATATGTAAATGTGTATATGGTATAAAAATGTTACAACTCGGTAAAATAAAAATTTTCATATTTCAAACTTAGGATCCCACATACTTAAAAATGTATGTTTAAATAATAATAAATTATTCATTTTTAGTTATAGGTTTCAAAATAAGTATTTTATTTGAAAATCTCTAGAAAAAATTTGTTAGAGTTTTGTTTGTAATCTGGACATTCCAAATTTTCATCAATTACCCAACTTGCATAAAATACACTCCCAATAAAACAAATCATACATGTCCACCCCAGCTACTCAACTTCTCCACATTTTCTCAAAATATTTATTTGTATACATATATATATATATATTAAAATACATATAAACAACCGACATTATACAATTTGTTCAAAGAGTCTTTATAATTTACAATATATATATACTTTAAAAACAAAAACGTAATATACACAATATCAAAATGTATTATAATGTCAAATATGTATATGCTAGCAAATTGCTCTGATCTTGATATATCCAAACAAACTTCAAGCTCAATAAACACAAGTCTAGACCCAATAAGGTCTAGTAGAACTCTCCAGCTCTACCGGATCGCCCCTGTCACCTGCACAATACATTGCAATTGTGCAAAGCTAAAAGCTTAGCAGTACGGACTTTGATAATAATAAAACTATAAAACAATGCCAATGCAAAATGTTTTTCACTGGATATTTCACAATGTGGTACTTAATTTCACCATAAAACATATCCTTTAATCATTTTACAATTCACAGAGGAACAAACACAAGCATGGGCCCAAAGGATCTAATATGCCATTCAAATCCCAGAGTTACCATTTTGGTCCAAATTGACACCAAGTGTCTAGCCCCAAAGGCAAATCATATCACTGCGACGCCAAGCGTCTAGCCTTGAAGGCAAATAATGAGGATAACCTTATAGGCATGCCGCCAAACATAAAACTCTGAAAATTAAAAAAACATACTAGGCACACAGTTATTTCATATTTTCATCATCAATTTCTTTCTCATTATCCCATAATCAACTAGGCACATTGTCTCTTTTCTCATTATCAATTAGGCAAATTGCCTCATTTTCTCATTTTTCTCATGCATATAAATATCAATTCATCATATCTCATTACATTCCTATTGCGCTCAACTAATTACTACTACAAGCGACACTCACAAGTATACGAGGTAGTTATAACAACGGTGATCACCCCAAGGTCGTCTCACAAGGAAGGAATTATTTTGCAATAGTTTAATTGACAAGTAAATTTAAAAGCAGGAGTGTGATGTATTGGAATGGTGAAAAACAATTTTAAATCTAAAAGTAATATGTGCAATGGTTGTACAAGATTAATACAATTCTAGGAATGGTGCCTAGGGTTGTAGATCAATTTAATCAAAGCTTAATTCTCAAATTATTCATTAACATGACCTTGTATTGTAATTTGTTCCTTGAGTTTAATTAGTAATTACCAATTCATTAGTTTTCACATTACTAAATTAACAATAACCAATTATTTTGAAATTACAAATTAATAAAACCCTAGAACTTGTATTTCTAATTCATTCTTAGGATAGTTGAATGCATAATTCCAAAATCAAATTTCACCTTTCGGTCCTTCATTCAATATCTAGAGTTCGATAGGTAGCTAATCTATCAACCTAACATTCAATCAAATATAATCAACTAATAACAAGATATATAAATGGAAATATTAAATCAAGTTATTCAATCAAATCTACTACAAACCCTAGGCATGTGTAATTTAGCTCATCATCATCAATTTAAAACAAATATTCATCTCAATATAAATAAAATCACAATTGTACATTGAAATATTAATATTCTTAACAAACAATAAAAATCTAGAAATGAATTAAAATAGAGAATATAAAAACCCCTTTGAACATGCTAAGAGTTGAACTTCTAGTCTTCCTCCTAGCTCCACATTGAATATGATTAAGAACTAACAAGCCTTCTTCAATCAATGGCTCTCCTCTTGAAAGATGGAATGGTCACTCTTTCAAGCCCCCAACTCCTCAATCAAGCTTTCTTCAAACCCTAACCTTCACAAGAGCTTGCTCACCCAATTTTATTCCCAACAATGTTAAGAATCTTGCTTATGGAAGAAATGGAAGATGAAGATGAAGGTGATGTTCATGGTCTCTCTCAAGACCAAGAACAAGAAGATGAACTAAGTGCAAGAAGATCCTCCTTTAAAGCCTCCCCACGTGCATATGTATCCCCTCTCCCATTCTTTTTTTTTTAATTTCTTAAGACACAAAGCATGCCTTGCCAACTCACACACTTCACTTTGTCTCCCACTTATTTCATTATTTAAATCTTCATCCCATGAATTAGGCAACCTTTTTCTTCTTTTATTATTTCTTTTTAAAAGATGGCACTTGTTGTCCCCCATTTGTCTACCATTTCATGTAAAATGATTGAAAGAATCTTCATAAGACACAACCAAGTCATAAGTGACTTGGCCGTGTCACTCATTTTCTTATGGACACGGCCAAGCCATTTGACCATGTCTATGGCTATCCCAATATCTTCTTTCTTTTCCAAGTGGGACACGGCCAACGCCTTTCTCTTGAGTGTGTTCTCCACTATCTCTATCTTTGCTTTGATCTTTAGATGGGACACAACTAAGGTCTTGGCCGTGTCATGTAACAAGGCCAATGGCTTGGCTATGTCTCTTGGGTGTGTTCATTTCTGCATTTCCTCCTTGCTTCTTCTTGTTTTGTTTAATTGGTGAGACATGGCCAAGACCTTGGCTGTGACTTATGACACGGCCAGTGGCTTGGCCTTGTCTCTTGAGTGTATCTGTCTCTGCCAAATTTCCCTGCCTCTTTCCTTTGATGAGGGACACGGCCAAGCCAAGAAGTGTCTTAGTCGTGTCTCATATTTTTCCACCTTAATAATCCATCAAATTGAATTAAAGCTCCATTATTTTATTCTTCATCCTAGATTAAATACTTCAAACAAACTTATGAAACCTATGGCCCGACCCGTTGGCCAGGTCAGCTAGCCCGACCTGACCAAGCTTAGGGTTGGGCCACAGTTATTGTTTTCTAGCCCAAGCAAATCTCATGTTGGGCTACAAGCTAGGGTAAAACTCGGCCTAGCCCTACCTGAGAACACACATAGTTTTGATTATAACTTTTATTTATATAGTAGATTAAGATCTCTAGCGATCTTGCAGATAATTTTACTTAATATATATATAATATTTTCAAAATTTAAATAATTGTAAGAAAATAAAATTACAATTAAATTAAAAAGATTATAAAATTACATCTTAGTAGAGTTTAAATAATAATAATTAAAAAAATAAATCTAACAAAAAATTAAATAAACCTAACATAAAATTAAATAATATATATTACAAAATAAAACCTAATCAAATAATCAACCTAAACATATAAATTACAAGACAAAGCCTAATCAAATAATAAACCTAAATAAAAATTAAAATAAAATAATTAAATTAATTGAAATTAAAATAAAACCCTAACAAAAATTAAATTAAATACCAACAAATAAACAACAAAAATATTAAAATGATATAAAAATTAAAAATAAATTATTCAAGAAATAATCACATAAATATAAAATACTAAATAAACTGTATTAAATTATAATTGACGGTAGGAAAAAGGCAAGATAACTATGAGAGGAAGAACGCCAATATTCTACATCATAACTTTAAACATAATAATCAAATAAAAATAAATAAATAACAGACCAAATAAAATATAGAAAAATAATATATTATCTACAATTGTGTAGCAATTGACTAGTAGTGTTGTAGTTTTAAAGCTGAATAATATTGTAGGAGAAGAGGATAATAGCTTAGTAGTTATGACTTTTTTGTGTTAATATATATAGGGAAGGGGGTATCAAAATCGCATTTGAATTTTTCAAATATATATAATTATTATCAATATCAAATAGAGTATTATAATCATATTTGAACTCTTCACATATAAATTACTATCAAATATAATATTTTAATTTTATTTGAACTCTTCAAATAAATATCAAATAAATATTTATTATATAATAAATTATAAATTTAATGTAAGATATTAAAAAAAAATTATGATAGTGGCAATATTGAGATAACAACATGTGGCATAATATCGTGTCAGTGTTAACTGTTTTAGCATAATATATAGATTTTTAAACTATTATGTACAAATCATCTCAAAAAATGGTATATCATTTTAAATATATATATATAAGTATACAATGAAATAAATTTAATAAAATCACTTCATATATGGTTCCACCAAAATTATTTTTAAAAATTTAAACCATGGTAATATGAAACTAAATTTCTAGACTCAAAATAATTTGAATTATTCACGATTATGGCTAAAGGGCAAAATTAATCCCCTTATCGATTTTAGTTAAATCCCCAGCTTTCAGTTTCAACAATGGAGTTGTAATACAACATTTCATTAATTGAGCACAATCTTTGCTTTGTTTATGAACTAAGAAAAGCAACAACTCTACCTATTACATATTAAAAAAAATAACAACATTTTTTATGTAATTGAAGAAAATGGTGAATCAGAAAAAAAGATTAAAAAGAAAATAGAGAATATGTTCTTCTGTTCATTGATACAATGTACAATAAAATATATAAGAAAAATCCCAACCTATTAAGTAAAACCTAGAAGAATCCTAACCTATCAAGGAAAATCTAAACTACTGCAGATACAATTCCTTGTTTACATTAGCTAAATTAGGAAACAATAATAACATACAATATCATATTTAAATCAACTAAATTAGAAAACAATATCCAAGACAATTATATAAAATATTCTTCAATACTCCCCTTCAAACTAGATCCATATGATTTATTGATCCAAGGTTACCCAATAGACGGTGAATTGAGTAGAAGGCAAAACTTTGGTAAAAACATTGCAAGTTGGTCAGAGGTTTACATATAATGAGTGTTGATGACTTTAGACTAAACTTGCTGACGAATATAGTGAAAATTTACTTCAATATGCTTCATTATTTCATGAAATACATGATCCTTTGCAATATGTATAGCAGCCTGATTATCACAAAAAAGTATCGTTGGAGTCACATGTAGACAACCCATATTTGCAAGTAATGGCGAGGCTACTCTATAAAAAAGGGGTAGCTATTTTGGAATTTTTTTGAATATATATATGTATATAATTAAAATTTTAATAATATTTAATTCTCCCTTCAAAATTTTAAATTATCCCTTTATCTTTCTAGTTATACAAGAAGATAAAATAACAAATCCCTATAAATCATTCTTCTCCAAATAAATATCTATCTTCTAAAAAATTTACCAAAAAATAATTGACATTCTCCAAAGGCAAAAAAGAAAAAGAAAAAGAAAATTAGAGAAGAAACAAATTCATTGAGAAATAATATAAGGTTAGAATTTTTATTTTTCAATATGTTTTTATTTTCTTAATTTCTTTTCTTTGTTTTAGATTTTATTATTTACATTTATAAAATCAAATACCGTGTGATGATTTTTGCTTCAACTATTTTTTTAAGAGATTATATTCATGATTTAATACTTATTTTCTCTTTGTTTTATTTTTTTTATATTTCATTAGGTAAATTTAGGAGCATATACACATGTATAAATACTAATATCTTATTTAATTATATAGTTGTTATTATTATTTTTTTAAAGCTATTGTAGACCCTTAATTTTGATCCTGAATAAATTTAGTCCTAATTAAAAAGTCCAAAATCAAATCCAATCGCTATTAAAAAGATGAAATCTAGTCCGGTCCAATTTAAAAAAAAAGTCAAATTACTGAATTGACCCTAGAAGTCATGATAAATTGGCCATTTTTCATGGCCAATTCACCATGAGCCTTAAACTGTGGCCAATTCGGTTCTTTAAATTTCTTAATACTACTTAAACTCGGACTGATTCAGATAAATAAATGTTTTTCTAATATATTTTGGACTATTTAACCAAGTTGAAGCCTAACGTTGTCTAAATTTTGGCTATAAAAGGTAATTAACTATTAGCAATTGGGAGGTAGCAATTCAATGAGAAACAATAGCCACCAAAAGAGAGATGAAGAGAAAAATAAACCAAAGAAAGAGAAAGTAAAAGAGAATAGAAACTAAAGACACAAAAGTCAAAACATACTTTGTTTGACCTAAACCAATTGCATAACATCAAGGCATAACCCAACACCAATCTTTAGAGAAAGGATTGTGCCAAGGCTTGGATCAATACAATTATCTGGTGAAGCTAACAATGTCGGTAATGACCTCTAACACTCATATTTATTCAATTTAATTATCATCTTTATTTGTTAACTTTACATATCCATTTTAATTTACTTTGTTGTTTTGATTACATTTGAATTACATACCAAAAACCTAATTTTATAATCAAAACCCTAATTTTATGATTAATTCTATATTTTGAATGTTTGATTCTATTATGAATGATGGAATTGTATTTGTTTATTATTTGGATTTTAGGATTGTAATAGGCATGTTTCTACTTGTAGGTGCCTTATTTATTTAAATTGTTTACTTCATTTTTTTAGATAATTATAAGGGATACATTTTCACATTTTGATGGGTGTCCTACTTTATTTGTATTTTGGACTTGGAAGTTGTAAGAGAATGTGTAGACCCTTAATTTTGGGTCTGAATGAACTCAAAGTCGCAATTAAAAGGCATGAATCAAATCCAATTCCAATTAAAAGGCCTGAATCAATCCAGTCCTAATTAAAAAGCCTAAATCGAGTTCGGTCTGATTTAAAAAAAAGTCAAATCACTAAATCAACCCTAAAAATCATGGCGAACTGGTCATTTATCATGGCTGATTCGCCATGAGCTGGTCTTTATTTCCTAATTTGACTTAAAACTGAACTTTATTTAGAAATTTTAATTAGATTATGAATTTTAGCTAGATTAACCCTCCTTAAACCCTAATTAAACATTATAAAAAGGAAGCTAAGGATGATCAGAAAGGAGGAGGCAGGATTAGTAATTAAATGATAAGATTTAGGAAAACAAAGTTTAGTAGCCACCAAAAACAAAGAGAGGGAATGACAAGCAATAAAAAGCCAATGATTAGCAACCATTAACTCAAAACCAAAGAGATAGAAAGTAAAAGAAAACAAAAGCAGGCTGTGAATATTCATTATTCAACAAAAACTCTAATTGACTCAAACCAATTGGTACAATCCAAAATGTAGCAAGGTTTGGTTCAACATAAATCAGTTTGGTGGAACCTACAATGAAGGTATAACTTTATCAAGGAAATTTATTATTTAACTTAATATAGTGTTCTCCTCTTTTAATCATGCAAATTTACTATGTTTTTAACTCATTATTTTTTTTAACTTTGTTTGCATTGTGAATCAAACCCCTAATTTATAAATTGCTATTATGACAAATTATTTAAGCAACATTATTTTGTTACTAATATGACTAATAACATATATGTTAAAGCCAGAAACTCATTCAATGAGTATGGTAAATCATTTACCTTTTAGGGCCACTGCCCACTTGACCCCCGCCCAGTAACTGGCTAGCGAGATCGCCGTATGCATTGCATCTTATATTTCATTAAAAGGTTAATATTAAGATATGTTTGTGGATTGTAATTTTTGTGATTAATCTTTATGCTAATCTTAATTTCCTTTTAAAGCCCTAATTTTATAATTCTTTGTATGATAATTATTTATATATTTGAGGATTGTAACTAGTATTATTTGGATTTTAAGAATGTAAAAAGCATGTTTCCACTTGTGGGTGTCTTATTTGTTTAATTTATTTAGTTTGTGTAATTTAATTTATTTTAGGACTTTGGGACAATTGTAAGGGATATGTTTTCACCTTTGGTTGGTTGTCATATTTTATTTATTTTTATTGATCTTGGACATTTGTAAGGACATATTTTCATCTTGTATGGGTGCTCATTTATTTGATTTGTTTGATTTATAATATGATATTGTTTATTTCAATAATTTCTTGTAATATAAGTAATATCATAATAAGTTAAAATTTTAATAATATTTAGATCTGAAAAAGAGGCTAGTTCTAATGAATCGGTCATTACGGGGGTGCTGGGTCACTTCTTACCTTATGCGTACTTAACTTAACCTAGTGGCGGTTGGAGATTCCTTAGGAATTGAGTCATCCACCCTTTTTTTTTATCTTCCCAGGCTATCTATGTGGTGACTCATATTCTTTGAGTTTAGACCCGTGTTTTCTAAGTCTTAAAGCTTAACAGTGCTGAAGTTGCAATAATCATTCCACCGAGAGTAAGGGCAAAAATCTTTGTTCACATAAGTAAAAGCAGCAAACTAGATGATTAAGCAGATTCTTTCCAAGATGACCAAGATGTACAGGGATTAGTAAAAAATACTTCCTTTTCTTTAGGGGGGGGGTACATAACAAGTGTTCAAACTCTGAACTGAATGACACCATTTTCTTTGGTTTATGGAATGAAAGTAGTGCTACATATTGAGAATGAGATCAAGTTACTAAGGGTGATCTTAGAAGCTAAGTTGCTAGAGACAGAGTGGGTACTAAGTAGATATATGCAGATGGCTTTATTGGAAGAAAGAAGGTTTAAGGCATTGTATTATCACCAACTATACCAAAGGAAGATAGCATGAGCTTATAATAGAAGAGTCTGAATAAGGAAATTCCAGGCCAAAGACCTAGTGTTAAAATAATGCAAACCAAATGTTCCTGATCCAAGAGGAAAGTTTAGATAAAGTTAGGAAGGGCCATATTTATGAAAGAAGTAATGAAGAAGGGCGCGATTAAGTTGTCAGATATGGATGGGAATGAGTTAAGCGAACTAGTGAATTTCAACATTTTAAAGAAGTTTCATGTTTGAAAAAAAATAAAAAAAATAAAAAATAAAATAAAGAAATTAAAGAATTATAGCTCGTTTTGTTGAAAACCCAAAAGCGTGACTTAGGTAAAAATTAGAGTAGCCCGCTAGTTCTTAAAACCCGAAGGGTGGGTTAGGCAACAACTAGGGCTAAAAATGAGAGAAAATTGCTAATTAGAAAATTGAAAAGAGCTAGTTAGTGACATGAGTAATTTTATGTATGCTAGCTTTATATTTGTGGTTGTTCCTAATTTAATGAGACATAGTTAATAATAAAACTATTTTATGTGTACTATTTTAAATATTTGACCGATAGGGTAAAATAAATCTCAAAATAGCATAAAGTGATGACAAACTAAAAATAAGGAAAAATATCTTTTATTCTTCATCCTAATATCATTTTATCTAAAGATTTGACAAATGTAACACCCCCACATCCAATGCACACACACTACAACTACAACCATGTAGCATAAGTGCACCAAACATAGGGATGCTACGGTTTTCTTCAACATTCAAAACATTTAAATAGATACAATATTATTATCATTATATAATATAGAAAGGTAGATCATTTACTTTTAAAATAAAACACATTATATATATATATATATACATACATATAGTTATTTCACAGCGGAAGTCATAAAATATTTACATATTTGAAAACACTTAATTCCATATTTACAAATATACAAATATGTACCTTTAATCAATACTTTACAAAATATAAAAAAAATTATACATGATTGGCAAATCTCCTTTGATCTTTAAGTCTCCAAAATCAACTCTTCAATGTCTACTCTCACTCGGTCTCGAAGAGCTCTCGGGTTCGATTCTAACAGTTCTATCACCTGCGCGATTAAACACTATCGCGCTAAGCCAAGGGCTTAGTAAGATAATCATGCTAATGATATGACTTCATGCAATGCAATGTCATTTCTCAAACCATAATATATATGTAACATCATATATGCAAAATTAACAATATACTTTCACATTACATATCACATTTTATTATCTTTTCATATACCTCATTAGTATTCATTTAATCATCAATACAAAGCAAAACAAACATCATTCATGACTCACATTAACCATAGACAAGCATGGGCCCAAAACACACTAATATGCCATTCAATTTTCAGAGTTAATGTCTTGGTTCTATCATCACATTTATCAATATCAATATCATAGACCCAACTAGGCTTCAAGGATTAAGTTCAACCAAGCTTCAAGGGGAGCAAAGCATGCTAAGCTTCTACCCAACTTGGCTTCAAGAACTAACCCAACCTAGCTTCAAGGGTGGTAACATCTCAATTAGGCTTCAAGGATTCAATCCAACCTAACTTCAAGAGATTGTTACTATCATTAGGCATGCCACCAATAACATACTCTGAAAATGGAATAACACATTAGCCACACAATTCATTTTCATATCAATTATCATTTCCATTCTCAATTCTCATCAACATTTAGGCAAACATGCCTTCATTCTCTCAATAATATTATCATAGCCAATAACAATGGCCTCACCTTTCATTTCACAATATAACACTTCATAAATCAAGTGTATACTTATCTCATCCATGATCACATTATATCTCATATAGCATCATTCATCATATCTTATTTGAATTATCATTTCATCTTTGATACAACATTTCAAGGTACATTACTCATAAAATACAATACCTTTCACAATGCATAACATAACCTTGTTTAAATCTCAACAATGCAATTAGGGCAAAGAACAACTTATATGATTCATAGCTTTAGGATCTTCCATATGCATTTGATTAGTTCATTCATTGATTCAAGTGTGTTTAAAGTGTTTAAGTTTAGGTTTAGGAACCAACCTACCTTTGAAGAACCAAAACATTGCAACTAGGTCAAGGAAAACAAAACTTACCTAACCCATATGAGAGACACGGGCAGCACACATGAGGGACACGGCCAAGCTTGTGGCCGTGTCTCTCAACTCAATTAGACAGTAGGCAACACGGCTTAGGGACACGGCCGTGTCTCTTCAACCAAAACCCACAGCAGCTCACACGGCTTGGGAACACGGCTGTGTCACCCAAAAAATTAATCCAACACGTCCAAAATCATATGACTTGGCCGTGTCTCACATGGCCTTTGGCCGTGTCTTCCAAAACCCAAACCCTAATATGCACAACTTTCCTCTAATTGCACTCAAACTCATCAAACCCCATATAACATGTTTCAAATAAATGGAATCAATGTTTTAAACACAAATTCTACATGTTTATCACAATATTCTTTATTAAAACACATCAACCAAAACATTAACATCACATGTAACACATATCCCCTCAAAACCCTAAAACTAACATTTTTCTCCATCTTTCAAAAATCAACTCACTTCTTTCATCAATTCCTTCATAAAATTCAAGATCAAGCTAATCAAATATACTTGATTAAAACAAAATCAAGCAACACACTCTTAGATCATCTATCAATTTCACATATCATTTAAAACAAGCAATAATCCAAAAGAGAACTTACCTAAAGTGAAGAAATTCCACAATTCTTCAACTTGATTCTTCAATTCTCCCTTCAATCTTGATTCAAGTATCAAAAACACTTCTCTTTGCCTTTGTCTTCTTCAATGGCCGGCACAAACATGAGAAGGAAAAGAAAATGCACAAGTCAACCTCTCTTTCCTTCTTTTAATCTCCACCATGCAATTCATCCAAGCAATTACTAAAATGCCCTCAAACATATCACTAACCTTTTGTCTTATATGAGCCCATAAATGAACTTTCACATGCCATACAAAATATCTCCTTCCACTAACCAACACCTTGACCAACTCTTTTGACCAATGTATATGTTATATATATCACAATATACACAACATATAAACTTGTCTCTAAACCCTAAATTTTTTCCCAAAACACTTATACTTTTCTTTTCTCAATTTAAACCAACAATCCAATAACAACAACAACAACAACATGCAAAACTTCTAGGGCATAAATGAGGATATTACAATTCTCCCCCTCTAAAAAGAAATTTCGTCCTCGAAATTACCTGAAATCAATTCTGAAACAATTGAGGATATTGCTCTCGCATAGTCTGCTCACTTTCCCATGTTGCTTCTTCTTTTGCATGATTCTTCCAAAGAATCTTCACTAATGGCACTCTCTTGTTCCTCAATTCTTTCACTTCCCGTGCCAAGATAGCAACTGGTTCCTCTTCAAATGACAAGTCTGGGCTCACTTCAATAGATTCAAATGGTAACACATGAGATGGATCTGACCTGTACCTCCTCAACATAGATACATGGAACACATTATGAATACGATCCAACTCAGGTGGCAAAGCAAGCCGATAAGCCACTGGCCCAACTCTTTCTAACACTTCATACGGTCCGATGAAACGAGGACTCAATTTTCCTTTTCGACCGAACCTCAAAATCTTCTTCCAAGGAGATACTTTCAAAAATACCTTATCCCCAACATCAAACTGAATGTCTCTCCTCTTCAGATCTGCATAAGACTTCTGTCGGTCCGAAGCTGCTTTCAATCTGCCTCGAATCAACTTCACTTTCTCTTCAGTTTCTTGAATCAAATCAGGCCCAATCAACTTGCTATCACCAAGTTCACTCCAACAAAGAGGTGTCCTACACCGTCTGCCATACAATGCCTCGAATGGGGCCATTTCGATGCTGGACTGGTGACTGTTATTGTAAGCAAACTCCACAAGAGGTAAGAATCTATCCCAACTTCCAGAGAAATCGATGACACAGCTTCTCAACATATCCTCAATGATCTGAATCACCCTCTCAGACTGTCCATCCGTCTGTGGATGAAAAGCAGTACTGAAGTGTAGTCGAGAACCCAAAGCTCTGTGCAAACTCTTCCAAAATCTCGAAGTAAACCTGGGATCTCGATCAGACACTAAAGAAGTTGGAACACCATGCAATCTCACAATCTCATGGATATACAGCTCAGCTAACCTCTCCAAAGAGTAATCCATCCGAACCAGAAGGAAATGAGCTGTCTTAGTTAATCTATCCACAATCACCCATATGGCATCATGTCTCCTTTGTGTCAAAGGCAACCCAGACACAAAGTCCATGGTCACTCTATCCCACTTCCATTCTGGCACTGACAACGGTTGAAGCAACCCAGTTGGAACTTGATGCTCTGCTTTAACCTTCTGACAAGTGAGACATTTTGATACAAACTCAGCAATGTCTCCCTTCAATCCAATCCACCAATAATGCTGTCTCAAATCATGATACATCTTCGTATTACCCGGATGCATAGAAAACATCGACTGATGTGCCTCTTCCAAAATGACCCTCTTCAAATCAGCATTATCGGGTACACACAATCTGTTCTTGAACCATAGGCTCCCATCATTCCTCACAACAAAATCTCTACTCTCTTTACTCTGACAATCTAAAACAATCTTCTGAATCTTCTTATCAGCTAACTGAGCCTCTTTGATCTGATCCAACAAAACAGGCTTCAATTGCAACTGTGCCAATAATGCACCATCATCACAAGGTACAAAACTGGCACGCAATGCTCTCAACTCAACAAGCAACGAGAGCGAGTAAACTGTTAAACCAGCTAAAGACTTCCGACTTAAGGCATCAGCAACCACATTTGCTTTACCTGGATGATAATCAATCAAGCAGTCGTAGTCTTTTATCAATTCTAACCATCTCCTCTGCCGAAGGTTGAGCTCTTTCTGAACACCCAAATACTTCAAACTCTTGTGATCAGTGTAAATGAAACATTTCTCCCCAAACAGATAATGGCGCCAAATCTTTAATGCAAACACAATGGCAGCCAACTCCAAATCATGGGTAGGATAGTTAAGCTCATGCGGTTTCAACTGACGAGATGCATAAGCTATAACTTTCCCTTCCTGCATCAACACACATCCCAAACCACTATGTGACGCATCACTGTAGATCACATATGGTTTGCCTTCTACAGGTAAAGTAAGAACAGGCGCTTGAGTCAACAAATCTCTTAACTGTTCAAAGCTAGCCTGACACTGATCTGTCCACAAAAACCTCACTCCCTTACGAAGCAATCTGGTGAGTGGAGTAGCTATCAAAGAAAATCCTTTCACAAACCGCCGGTAATAGCCTGCCAAACCCAGAAAACTTCTAACCTCTGTCACTGACTTGGGTGGACTCCAATTCAAAATTGCTTCAACTTTACTCGGATCAACTCTAATGCCTTCTGCTGAAACAATATGTCCAAGAAAAGCTACTTGATCCAACCAGAACTCACACTTCGACAATTTGGCAAATAACTGCTTCTCTCTCAAAATCTGCAACACAATCCGCAGATGCATATCATGTTCCTCTTCATTCCTCGAATACACCAGGATATCATCGATGAAGACCACTACAAACTGATCCAAATAGGGCCTAAACACCCTATTCATCAAATCCATAAAAGCTGCAGGTGCATTCGTCAGACCAAAAGGCATAACTAAAAATTCATAGTGCCCATACCTGGTCCTGAAAGCTGTCTTCGGAACATCTTCAGCTCTGACTCTCAGCTGATGGTACCCAGATCTCAGATCAATTTTAGAAAACACAGCTGCATCCTTCAATTGATCAAAGAGATCATCGATTCTAGGCAAAGGATATTTATTCTTAATTGTCACCTTGTTCAATTGCCTATAATCGATACATAACCTCATGGTACTATCTTTCTTCTTTACAAAGAGCACAGGAGCTCCCCAAGGAGAAACACTGGGGCGAATAAATCCTTTATCCAACAGCTCCTGTAATTGCACTTTCAACTCCCTCAATTCTGCTGGTGCCATTCTGTAAGGAGTAATCGAGATAGGAGTGGTACCAGGCAACAATTCAATACCAAACTCCACCTCTCTCTCAGGTGGCAATCCTGGCAACTCCTCAGGAAAAACATCAGGGAACTCTGCAACTGTGGCAATGCTATCCATAGGAGAACCCTTCACTCTAGTATCTACCACATGAGCAAGATAAGCTTCACACCCCTTCCTAATCAACCTCCGGGCTGCAACAGCTGAAACAAATAAGGAGGCTAACTGTTCCTGCTCATTAGATACTATCACCTCTCTACCATCACCGGTTCTCAAAGAAACAATTTTCTTTTTACAATCCACCACAGCTCCATGTCGAGATAGCCAATCCATGCCTAAAATCACATCATATTCCTTAAATGGCATCTCAATCAAATCTCCAAGGAACTCCTCACCCTGCACCCTCACTGCACTATCCCGATGCACTTTACTCACAATCACACTATGCCCTATCGGATTTGTCACCAAAACATCAAACCCTAGGGACTCAGCATGCATATCAGACACAGGCAATACAGATGCACTAATATAAGAATGGGTGGAACCCGGATCAATCAAAGCAAGTACTGCAGTATCAAATAAAGAAAAAGTACCAGCTATGACCGCCGATGCATCCGGCTGTCTCTGCATAACATACATCCTCTGGGAAGAACCAACCTCCTCAGGTCTAGTCTCCCTGGATGCAGCACCACCTCTAGAACTGAACCCTGCTCTACCACCTCGGCTGGCACCTCTGCCTCCCCTCACATTGGCTCGAGAAGCGGCAGAATCAACTGACATCTGCCTCTGCCTCTCAGGGCAATCTCTCACAAAGTGATCCGGTGACCCACACCTGAAACAAACCCCTGCAACACCAGCCTTCCAACAAGAACCACCATGTGGCCTCCCACAATGGATGCAGATAGGTAAGGTGGATCTCTGAACCATAGGGGTTGGAGCACTTGCCACTGAAGCTGCAGGTCTGAATCTTTGTCTCTGGAACTGCACTGATCTACCTGCTGGTCTCTGGCTCCTAATACTCCGAGGAACAAAGCTTCCTCTACCCCTCTTCACTGAAGAAGACCCTGCCTCAAACTGGGGCCTTCTCACCCTAACCTCATCCTCTGAAGCAGCTGCAATCACTTGAGCTCGCTCCACACTTCGAGCTGCTTCCACTAGCTGGGAGAAATCATGATATCGAGATCCAGCCACTAAACACATGATCGAGGGCCTCAATCCCTCCTGAAATCGTCGGCATCTATCAATCTCATCAGCAATGATGCCCCCAGCGTAATGACTCAATCTAATAAACTCAACCTCATATTCAGTAACAGTCTTGTTATCTTGCTTCAAGCTCAAGAACTCCATCTTCTTCATATCCTTATACTCCCTAGGAGTATATTTCAACTCGAATTCCCTCAAGAAATCTGCATATGACAAAGTTGGTGGATCATCCATAGAATGTGGCACAGTCTTCCACCAATCGTAGGCATCTTTCTGTAGCAAAGATCTTGCATAGTCAAACTTTTCCTCAGGGGTGGCTTGTAACTGAATAAAGATCCTCTGAACTTTGTCAAGCCACTGTTCTGCCACAGCTGGATCAGTGGTACCAATAAAATCCTCAGCTCCATATTTCCTCAGTTTATCATAATGCCTTACTGGTACCAAAGACTGAGGGGGTGGTGGCACTGGTTGTACTGGCGCTTGCCTGAAAGTCTCCATCATATGCACAAACCAAGCTGGTGGAACCTCCTCACCAGTTGGTCTCCCCGACACCGAAGCAGGTGCCTCCCCAGCACTCTCAACTCTAACTCCCTCATCAGGAGCAACACTCTCCTCACTGCCCTCAACTGACTGTCTCAAATGAGGATCCATCAACACCTAATACTGCAAACACAACAAGACACACCTTATTAAAGATCAAAGATTGCCAATCCCAAACATGTATTTTCTTTCAAAAACTCACTTTTTAATTCAAAATATTCTTTTTATAACATATTACCTAGGTTGAGAATCTCAAACCTAGGCTCTGATACCAAAACAATTGTAACACCCCCACATCCAATGCACACATACTACAACTACAACCATGTAGCATAAGTGCACCAAACATAGGGATGCTACGGTTTTCTTCAACATTCAAAACATTTAAATAGATACAATATTATTATCATTATATAATATAGAAAGGTAGATCATTTACTTTTAAAATAAAACACATTAGATATATATATATATACATACATATAGTTATTTCACAGCGGAAGTCATAAAATATTTACATATTTGAAAACACTTAATTCCATATTTACAAATATACAAATATGTACCTTTAATCAATACTTTACAAAATATAAAAAAAATTATACATGATTGGCAAATCTCCTTTGATCTTTAAGTCTCCAAAATCAACTCTTCAATGTCTACTCTCACTCGGTCTCGAAGAGCTCTCGGGTTCGATTCTAACAGTTTTATCACCTGCGCGATTAAACACTATCGCGCTAAGCCAAGGGCTTAGTAAGATAATCATGCTAATGATATGACTTCATGCAATGCAATGTCATTTCTCAAACCATAATATATATGTAACATCATATATGCAAAATTAACAATATACTTTCACATTACATATCACATTTTATTATCTTTTCATATACCTCATTAGTATTCATTTAATCATCAATACAAAGCAAAACAAACATCATTCATGACTCACATTAACCATAGACAAGCATGGGCCCAAAACACACTAATATGCCATTCAATTTTCAGAGTTAATGTCTTGGTTCTATCATCACATTTATCAATATCAATATCATAGACCCAACTAGGCTTCAAGGATTAAGTTCAACCAAGCTTCAAGGGGAGCAAAGCATGCTAAGCTTCTACCCAACTTGGCTTCAAGAACTAACCCAACCTAGCTTCAAGGGTGGTAACATCTCAATTAGGCTTCAAGGATTCAATCCAACCTAACTTCAAGAGATTGTTACTATCATTAGGCATGCCACCAATAACATACTCTGAAAATGGAATAACACATTAGCCACACAATTCATTTTCATATCAATTATCATTTCCATTCTCAATTCTCATCAACATTTAGGCAAACATGCCTTCATTCTCTCAATAATATTATCATAGCCAATAACAATGGCCTCACCTTTCATTTCACAATATAACACTTCATAAATCAAGTGTATACTTATCTCATCCATGATCACATTATATCTCATATAGCATCATTCATCATATCTTATTTGAATTATCATTTCATCTTTGATACAACATTTCAAGGTACATTACTCATAAAATACAATACCTTTCACAATGCATAACATAACCTTGTTTAAATCTCAACAATGCAATTAGGGCAAAGAACAACTTATATGATTCATAGCTTTAGGATCTTCCATATGCATTTGATTAGTTCATTCATTGATTCAAGTGTGTTTAAAGTGTTTAAGTTTAGGTTTAGGAACCAACCTACCTTTGAAGAACCAAAACATTGCAACTAGGTCAAGGAAAACAAAACTTACCTAACCCATATGAGAGACACGGGCAGCACACATGAGGGACACGGCCAAGCTTGTGGCCGTGTCTCTCAACTCAATTAGACAGTAGGCAACACGGCTTAGGGACACGGCCGTGTCTCTTCAACCAAAACCCACAGCAGCTCACACGGCTTGGGAACACGGCTGTGTCACCCAAAAAATTAATCCAACACGTCCAAAATCATATGACTTGGCCGTGTCTCACATGGCCTTTGGCCGTGTCTTCCAAAACCCAAACCCTAATATGCACAACTTTCCTCTAATTGCACTCAAACTCATCAAACCCCATATAACATGTTTCAAATAAATGGAATCAATGTTTTAAACACAAATTCTACATGTTTATCACAATATTCTTTATTAAAACACATCAACCAAAACATTAACATCACATGTAACACATATCCCCTCAAAACCCTAAAACTAACATTTTTCTCCATCTTTCAAAAATCAACTCACTTCTTTCATCAATTCCTTCATAAAATTCAAGATCAAGCTAATCAAATATACTTGATTAAAACAAAATCAAGCAACACACTCTTAGATCATCTATCAATTTCACATATCATTTAAAACAAGCAATAATCCAAAAGAGAACTTACCTAAAGTGAAGAAATTCCACAATTCTTCAACTTGATTCTTCAATTCTCCCTTCAATCTTGATTCAAGTATCAAAAACACTTCTCTTTGCCTTTGTCTTCTTCAATGGCCGGCACAAACATGAGAAGGAAAAGAAAATGCACAAGTCAACCTCTCTTTCCTTCTTTTAATCTCCACCATGCAATTCATCCAAGCAATTACTAAAATGCCCTCAAACATATCACTAACCTTTTGTCTTATATGAGCCCATAAATGAACTTTCACATGCCATACAAAATATCTCCTTCCACTAACCAACACCTTGACCAACTCTTTTGACCAATGTATATGTTATATATATCACAATATACACAACATATAAACTTGTCTCTAAACCCTAAATTTTTTCCCAAAACACTTATACTTTTCTTTTCTCAATTTAAACCAACAATCCAATAACAACAACAACAACAACATGCAAAACTTCTAGGGCATAAATGAGGATATTACAACAAATGTAGAACTCATGGAAGTTGTTAAGTGTAATGTGCATACCAACTCTGCCTTATATGATCTAAGAAGGCTTCAGTCAAGGAAGGCATGCCATAAATCATACGAGAATTTAGAACCTCAAGACTCGACTCCATACTGGCAGTCAAGTCGACAAAGATCATAACAACTGTCTCGGTGGAGAGCAATAAGAAGAACATACATCATGTACATCCAAATGGTGACATGGCTATTCTTCCACCAATATACCAACCATTGCATCTCATGAATGGATCCAATCAACCTACTCGGTATGTGAAGAAGTTGGATGAAGTAGTCTCATCGCAAAATAGTGTTGTGGAAAATATGTGGCATAATCTACAACTAGGGTGTCAAGCAAGCAGAAGCGCTCTTGTAGCTAGATTTGAAAGAAGGAAAAGTTTAAAAAAAAGGGCTAGCTAGGCTAAAAAGCTAGAAGGGTAGCCTAGGTAAAAGTTAAGGTAGTCTGCTAATTTTAAAAACCCATAAGGGCAGACTATATAAACATTAGGACCAAAATAAAAAAAATAATAAGAGCTCGCTAGTTCTGAAAACCTGCAAGGGCAGGCTAGGTAAAAATTAAAGCAACAAATAAATGATGACCTAAATAGAAAACCTAAAAAGGTAGTTTAGGTAGTTATCTGAAGCAGTAAGGGACTTTCAACCAATCTTCTTCTAGAACCAGTCTTGAATTGATCCAACCCAACTAGGGTGTCAGCTAAAATCAAAGAAACTAATGAAAATCCTCCCTCCATTTGGTCCACAATATCCAGAACTTGTGGGTTAATATCACCATTATAAGAAATAAGCAAACATTGTCTAAGTAAGTATAAGTAGAACATGTGTCCCCATGCTTTGGTGGGAGCCAAATGGGATGCACAAAAAATCAATCAAAGGGCCAAGTAAAATTTTCTTACTGCTGATCAATTGTAGAACTTCAAATTTTGAAATTAGAAATAACATTTACATTTTTTGATGAGATTTTGAGGACAGTATGGGCAATACTATTTGATGATTGTTTGTATATCAAATGATGGCTTTAAATTCCTCAATCATGGGACATAGATCAAAATTATCAATTTTTAAAGGTCTTAGACTCTACATCCCAAAAAGAAGCCATAGCATGCAAGAAGGGTTGATTCAATTTGATATTTTGGAAGCACTTTAAAGAATTAATTTAAGACTAAGATAATTTAAAGTATTATCAATGAATAGATTTAAAGTTTTAAATAAATCTTTTATCTTTTTCTTTCTTTCCAAGTCAAATTCATCATTGATTCCTTTTCCTGCCTTCACTTGTAATACTTTCTTTTCCAGGTCTTCAGATATCTTCTATTTAAGCCGCTTCCCTTCTTTCTTTCACACATAGAATGAACTCATCTTTTACACATCAATACTTCAATTTCGATTTCCACCTTAACATGACCGAAGCTAAGCCTTCACTTGTAATCCTTTCTTTTCCAGGTCTTCAGATATCTTCTATTTAAGCCGCTTCCCTTCTTTCTTTCACACATAGAATGAACTTGACTTGGAAAGAAAGAAAAAAGAAAGGGAAGTGGGCCTGATTATGATGAATTCATCATAACCATGGCGGATTCATCATGAGTTGTATGTATATATACATATATAAAAAATTCAAAAGGGGTCATTAATATTAAAAAAGAGACAAAAGAAAAGTAAAAAAAAAGGAAAAGTCAAATTAGAAAAAGCAAAAGTCAATAAAATATTATTACAAAATTCAGTGTTATTACAAGTGCATTAATAGATACAATAGAAGCTAATTATTAGGAATGGGGAGGTGGTCTATAATCAAATAATGCCTTGAAAAAGTCATCACCTGAAGTGGAGGAGACACGTCATCAACCCGAGGTCCCCTCGATGAAGAGGCACCGTGATCTCTATAACCTTAAAGTCTATCCTGAAATAGTCATCGCCTGATGAAGGAGGAGGCACATCATGGTCGTCAGCATGGTGTCCCATTTATAAAGAAGAATTAGGATCACTGAATCCTTGGAACTAAAAGTCTTGACAGTTCTATTTTGACTGGTGGTACAGGTTCTCGAAATGATTGATATTTTGACAGTTGGTGTTTAGCTCTTCTTGCAGCTTCCTGTTCTATTCCTCGAGCATTCGCTATGAGCCAAAAAAGAAAAAAGTAAGAACATACATTTTCATGCATACATGTGAGTGACATAAATAAATATGAAATAGGGTTACGGACCAAGTAATTCAAATCAAAGCCCTGAGGACCAAATGATGGATCAACATAAGGCAGTGGCACCATAAAAGGAGCATATGGGGGAACTTGCGGCTAAGTTGGAGCTGTGTGAGAAGGTCTAGACTCATCATGGAAAGAACTGCTTGACTATCCAACTGCCTGCAATGTTCATAAAGAGTTAGACAAGTAAGGAGGAAAAAATAATCCTAGATAGCATATGTGTATCAACCTGAGAAGAGTTGGCTTGGTGTCATCGAGTGAATGGGAAGAAGGCCCTTCTCTCTCCTCCTTACCTTCATCACCTCCTTCTTCCTCCCCTTCTTCATCTTTTTCTTCTTCTTCTTCTTCTTCTTCTTCTTCTTCTTCTTCTTCTTCATCCCCTTTTTTGTCTTCTTCATCTCCTTCTTCTCCATTTTCTTCTTCCTCTTCATCATCATCATCATCATCATCATTTTCTTCTTCTTCATCTTCTTCTTTTTTTTGTTCTTCAGAAATCCTTCAAACACTAGCAGGAGAGACTTGGATATCCAAAAGCCAATCCTGGTTAAACTAGACATATGACTCAATAGCTGAAATTAGAAAAGCTTCAACATCATATCCTTTTTGAGCACACCTCCAGGAGTTCTCTGGCATGGACATGCTGTTTAGTACGTATGCTAGAATATTTGCTGGCACCCTCTACTGGCTAAGATTGAGGAACCAATTATACACTCGCTTGTCAAGGAACTATCCACTGGAAACTGGCTCAGTAATGATTCAATGGGAATTTTGCAAGGGTAGTGTCGCATTCATGAATGGAGTCTAGTTGGCCCATTTGCTAGCCCTCTACCAAGCAACATTCACCTGCAAAATTATAAAAGGGGTAAGTTGACTTTTTATTTATTTATAAATTTTAAATAATAATACTAATTTTCTTTTTACCTTATCCCAAGTAAAGCGGCTCAAGTGATAGTGGTAGTAGTGCACATGGTGAGTGCCAGGCATTGCTTTATGGCCTGATAGCCAAAACTTTAACACTGGGTACCCTCATAAGGTGTTGCTCATACGCCCAAACCTATAAAGACAATAAAGGTTAGGTTTATGGAAGCCTATTATTTGAATGAAAAGTTGTGGGAGTTAATACCTCGGTGATGACCATGAAGCCGATAAAGGATATTTTATTCTTGCAAAGCTTGTCAAACCCATAATAAAGGTAGGAAAGGCCTCCCCCTAGCTATAAATTGGTACAAGGTCCATATGAATAAGGGCCTGTAGCACTAACAAGTGGATGGTAGACTTAGTAAATATAATAAGAACCCCTGGGTGTATTAATTGGCTCTTTAACAATATATTAAGAACCCTTGGGTGTATTATTCAGCTCTTTCACCATATACTGATCGGGTATAATTAATCCAATACTCTTGAATCGCTTCATATTTTATAATGAATGGCTCCTTTAATAGGTTCTCATGCCTATCAAATGCCAAATTTCATTGACCATTAGAAGGTTATTTGTAAAAGGGACTGGAATCCCATGACATTGAATGCCTGTTATAGCATAGAAATCAACTGGGCTGATTGTCATTTCCCCTACTAGCAAGTGAAAAGTGTGAGTGGTGTCATCCACTATTCCACAAGTGCCTAGATTTCACTTCTATCAATTTGGAATCCTTCCATCAGTAATTGCAAAATAAAATCTTCAAACCCAAACTTTCGAATCATCTGCTTCACTAGAGGAGGTGCTTTGCTATACCACTGATGGGCTTTGTAAAAGCATCCTGCCACAAACGGTGCAACTGTCATGTTGTCACAAAGTAGGTAAGTCATTATAGATAAGTTAATAGGCTCTATAAATTTATTTTTAGCACTTTAATAATTTCCTATTTGTGCATAAATTTTAGTATTTTAGATGTTTTAATTTAATATTTTATGCTCATAAAAATTGTGCTAACTAGTTTCTTTTTCTTTTTCTATGTAAATTTTAATACTTTATATTTGGTTTTTCAATTTTCTCATGAATTTTGGTAACAACAATAACTATATATGCAGTTCTTACATACAAAGTAAATAAATAGGTCCTAGAAATTTATTTTATAGACATTAATTTTCATGTATAAATATTTTTTGTAAATTGTTTTTATTTAAAATTTATCAATAAATTGTGTTAATAAGTTTTGTGCTATTAAGTAATTAAACTGCAGCAAAGTGATGCTTACTTGAGTCTTTTCGCCTTGTCTTTGATGAAGTTGCATCCTAGTAAAAAGATAAGCTCTTCCATGCTCATTTTGTAACACCCTTATACCCTATATACGTATAATACATATACCCAATATATGTAAAATATGCGTATTTGGTATAAAAATGTCACAACCAGGTTTACCAAAAATTTTTACATTTCCAATTTAAAATCTCAAATACTATAAAATATATATTTAAATAGAAAATAAAATATTCTTTATAAATCATAGGTTCCAGAATAATATTTTGTATGAAAATCTCTGAAAAAAATTTGCTAGAGTTTTGTCTGTAATTTGGACATCTCAAATTTTCAACAATTACATAACCTGCACAAAATACACTAAAAAAAATAATAAACAACATTTCATCCCAACTTCACAAATCCTCCATATTTCCTAAAAGATTTATACATATACATATATTTATCAAAACACATATAAACCCCTATATTAGATAATTTAACCAAAATATTCTTTATAATATGCAGTATATACTCCAAAAACATAACATTATATACATAATATCAAAACGTACTATAATATAAAATATATACATGCTGGTGAATGGCTCTGATCAAGATGCACCAATATCAACTCTACAATCTCAAAGCTAGACCCTACTAGGTCTAGAAGAACTCTCCGGGTCTACCATATCACCCCGGTAATCTGCATGATAAATTACAATCAGGCTAAGCTAAAAGCCTAGCTGTACAAACTTTGATAATAATAACACTTAAATACAATGCCAATGCATAATGCATTTATATGTTATGTCACAATGTGGCATACAAGTTCACTTTTAAGGCATAATCTTTCATCTTTAATAATTCACATAAACACATGCACTAGCATGGGTCAAAAGAAACTAATACATTATTCAAAACCTAGAGTTATCATTTTGGTCCAAATTGACACCAAGTGTCTAGCCCTGAAGGAAAATCATATATCAGTGACGCCAAACGTCTAGCCCCGAAGGCAAAATCATGTATTAGTGAAGCATAGCATCTAGCCCCGAAGGCAAAATCAAGTATCAGTGACTCATAGCGTCTAGCCTGGAAGGCAAATAATGAGAATAACCTCATAGGCATACCGCCAAACATAAAACTCTGAAAATTAATAACATAACAGGCACAAAAATAATTCATATTTTCCATAATCAACTTTTTCTCATTTTCTCACTATCAACTAAGCACTTTGCCTCATTTTCATATTTTTCTCACATTACTTCATTTTCTCATTTTTCATCTCATTTCATCATTTTCACTTTTTTTCATTCATATCAATGTCAATTCATAGTAATTCATCATATCTCATCATTTCATCACAATGTATCACATTTCACATTAAAATCACATTACCCAAATGTTTTGGGTTATTTTCACATATTTCACACTTTATTCAATTTAGCCATCAATAATGGCTTTTCATAATGCATGTAAGGCATACATAACAATACACAAGTCATAGCACATTGTTCATGAATGTTCAATGTATCAAATAGCTTAACACATTTTCCATCCAAAATGTGTTAAGCCCAAATGTAAGATAAACATATTCCATTTATCAAAAGCTTGTACATTCCTTAATAAGCACTCAAATGCAAGCTAAGAAACTCCCACAAAGCTTCACTTCTAAGTTTCCCTTCAACACTAAGGTTGTGCAATATACTACTTATCAATGCCTATACCAAATGTGATCAAATACAATCATTTAATATAACATTTTAAGGCATTACAACAATTAAACCTTAATTAAATCTCACTCCTACAATATTTCCAAAATTAAGCCTAACCTTACTTTAACATTGGAAAACCATATCAAACCATTTAAATTGGTCTTTTAAGTTTATTTATATGATTAAAAACATATTATAAAATGTTTCATTCAATCACATTAATAAACACACATCTTTAAACAAAACCCTAAAATGGCATAACCTTCAGCAAGGTTCTTCATTCCAACTCATTCCAATTATTAATCCAAGCTTATTTCCATCACTTATATCATTAAATAACATGCTTCAAACATTAAAATCAAACAATTGACTATTCTTTGAAAATTCCCTTTCCAAAACCCTAAATCAACACTACTTCATCCAATCTCTATCCAAACTTAACCAAATTCATCATTTGACTTTAAAATATTTGTTGATGAATCAAAACAACACATTTGGAACCAAATTTCACAATTAAAACTCATAATTTCAAAAGTCTATATGTTTCGTAACACTAAATTCTCTCTCTTCATCCAACTTAACTCAAACTTAACCATTTCTTCAATCCAACATTAAATCATTAATAACTACTCAAAATAACTTCATTCATACCCAATTAAGCAATTAAATCATACAACTCCAAGAATCCAAAATCAACATAATCTCAATTTCATGGGAATCCAAAGAAAGAAGTTAGAAAACTTACTAATTTAAGAGGAAATCACTAAAACTTCACTTGGAACCTTGAATTCTTTTCAATTAATGAAGCTTGGAAGAAGAAAAAACCTTTCTCTTGGTGGCTATGGAGTTCAGCCTAGCTTAAGGAAGAAGAAGAAGAAGAAGAAGAAGAAGAAGAAGACTTAACAATTTTCTCTTTCTTTAGACTTTCATTTTAACCATATATTTATTATTTTATTATATTTTTAATTAATTAATTAATTTTTTATTTATTTAATAAAAATCATAAATTACATCTTCCATTCATATATAATTTATTTTTAAATTATTTAATTAATTTTAATTTTTAAAGTATATTTACAAAATTGCTAATTGACTTTGACTTTTCTTTTAAAGTGTTGACTTTTAGTTGACTTTCATATATTTTATGTATATTTCATGTATATTTTACATATACATTTCACTTTTTCACTTAAAACCATTCAATTTTCCATTTAAATTATTTATTTAATTTATCCAATCTAATTTTAATTTATTTATTTAATTTTAAAAAATTAGGGATGTCACAATTCTCTCCTCCTAAAAAAAATTGCATCCGAGAAATTACCTGCTATCCACTCTGGAACAATTGAGGATACTAGCTCTACATTGTCTACTCACTCTCATATATTGCCTTTTCAATGGTATGATTCCTCCAAAGAACTTTCACAAGTGGCACCTTCTTGTTCCTCAACTCTTTCAACTCTCGTGCCAATATTGCCACTGTCTCTTCTTCATAAGTCAGATCCGGACTCACCTCAATGGACTCCAATGACAAAATAAGAGATGGATCTAACCTGTATGTCTGAAGCATACAGGCATGGAAAATATTGTGTATCCAATCTAACTCAGGTGGTAGAGCCAATCTATAAGCCACTGGACCAACTCTCTCCAGTACCTCATATGGTCCTATGAAACGAGGACTCAACTTCCCTTTATGACCGAATCTCAAAATTTTCTTCTATGGCGATACCTTCAGGAACACTTTATCTCCCACACTTAACTCAATGTCTTTCCTCTTCAAATTGGGATAGGATTTCTATCGGTCTGAAGCTATTTTCAGACGATCCCGAATCAACTTCACTTTCTCTTCTGTTTCCTTAATCAAATCGGGACCAACCAGTTTACCTTCTTGAACCTCATCTAAACACAAAGGTGTCTTGCACTTCCTGCCATACAAGGCCTCATAAGGTACTATCCCAATACTGGACTGATGACTATTATTATAAGCAAACTCAGTCAGTGGAAAAAATTCGTCCTAGCTCCCAGTTACATCAATGATACAACTTCTCAACATATCCTCTAGAATTTGTATTACTCTCAATGATTTTCCATATATCTGAGGATGGAAAGTAGTACTAAAATGCAAGAACCCAATGCATCCTATAAACTTCTCCAAAGTCTTGATATAAACTAGGGATCTTGGTCTGACACTAAAGAAACTGAGACTCCATGCAATCTCACTATCTCACTGATATACAACTCAGCCAACCTCTCAAGTGAGTAGTCCATCTGAACTGGAAGAAAATGAGTTGTCTTCATCATCCGATCAACTATCGCCTAGATTGCATCATGCTTCCTATGGGTCAAAGGCAGTCCAATCACAAAATCTATCATCACTCGCTCCCACTTCCACTCATTCACTGATAATGGCTGAAGTAACCCTGAAGGAACTTGATACTTAGCCTTCACTCTCTGGCAAGTGAGACATCTCGATCTAAATTCTGCTATGTCCCTCTATGAACGGGGATTTTTGCCCCCACTCCTGGTGGAATGGTTCTTGCGACTTTGGCACTGTTTAGGCTTAGGGCCTTAGAGAATACGGGCCTAAGCTCAGACAAAATGGAGTTGCCACTTGGACGGGCTAGGAAAAAGAAATGGGTGGATGACTCAATTCCTAAGGAATCCACAACCCCTTAATGGGTTCTAAAAGTTAGATACGTGTGGGGAAGGTGAGAAATGGCCCAGATCCCCACAATGCCAGGTTTATTGGAACCGGCCTCCTTTGCAGGTCTTAATATTATAAAATTCTTAAATATAACAATATTATCCATACTACATGGAACAATTAAAATAAAGTATCATTATATTAAAATCAAAGCAATGTCCAAACAAAATAAATAAATGGACACCCATCTAAGGATGGAAATATGTCCTTGCATAGTCCATGCCTAAAACTAAATAGGACACCCACCGAAAGGTGGAAAAATGTCCTTTACATTGATCCAAAAACTTTATAATAAAATAAATTACATGATGCTCATGACATGAGGTACCCAAAATATGGAAATATACCTTTTACAACGTTTTGAAATCAAAACAAATTAATAAAAGTAAACAAACATTCATCATAAATAAATCATATATCAAAATTAAATAAATCAATCATCAAAACATATAATAAACTACATAATCTAATTTAAAATTAAATAAAGTAATATATGTATAAATTTAGGGTTTATATCTTAAAATAAGGTTTTAGAATTTTAATTACTAAATTAGGGCTTTGGAAAAAAGAAAGTTAAGTACATAGACTCATAATGCACAAATAAATATTGACCCCTTCGACGAGCCCAAACGGCGGTATGTTTTAGCTACTGTAAATCTTAGAAAAATAAAATTGATTATGGTTTTGAGAAAACAGATTATTGTTTTGTGGTTTTAGAAAAGTGTAATTAGGATTTTAGATTTCAAAAATATGTTTTACGGGTAATAAGGTATTAGTGTTTTGAAAAATAGTTTTTAGGGTTTCAAATAGAGTTTGGATGGTAAGTAGAACAATTGATCATCTATTTCACATTTAAACAATTAATCTAATTTTAATGATGAAGCTACTGTAAACATAAATAAATTAATAGAAACTCAAACTTCCATTGTTGGTTCCACATGTAATATCCCAATGTGTGCCCTAGAAGTTTGGATATAATTGTTGTTTGGTTGAATTATGTATATATGTTATGTTGATAAGAAAAGAAATGGAAAAGAGAATGTTTAGTTATTGTTTAAAAAGGAAAGTAATGTGTAGAGAGAAAGTTTATATGTTAGGTATATGGTAATATATATAACATATATGTTGGTCAAATGAGGAGTGTAACACCCCTATATCCCGTATACGTACCAAGCATGCTTAAATGATCGTAATATACGTATACTGAATATAGAAAATGTCACAGTTTAAAAATAATACCCAACAAATATCTTTGTAAATAAGTGAAACCAATCTCAAACATTTTAAAAGAAATCCAAAAGACACCATATATAAAAACATTTATTAATTCACAGCGGAAGTTATTACAAATATGTTATAAATCAAAGATTACAAAACATAGAATATATATATACATGATTGGCAGTTCTTCTATGATCTTTAAGTCCCAAAAGAAAATCCTCAATGTCTAGTCTCACTTGGTCTCGAGGAGCTCTCAGGTTCAACTCTGTCACCTGCGCGATCAAACACTATCGCGCTAAGCCAACGGCTTAGTAGTACAAAGTATACTAACATGATGCTTTAATATGATATAATGTCACAATTAATCTCATACATCATTTAAAAGAATATCACATTTCCACATCATACTTTATTCAATGTCATAACAACATTCATATTACATCTTCATAGTTCCATTAATTTTACCATTCAAGAATCACATTAAATACAAAGACAAGCATGGGCCCAAAACACACTAATATGCCATTCAATTTTCAGAGTTAATGCTTTGGTTTTGTTATCACATTTATCATTATCATAAACCCAACTAGGCTTCAAGGATTAGGTTCAACCAAGCTTCAAGGGGAACAAAGCATGCTAAGTATCCAACCCAACTTGGCTTCAAGAACCAACCCAACCTAGCTTCAAGGGTGGTAACATCTCAATTAGGCTTCAAGGACCAAGTCCAACCTAACTTCAAGAGATTGTTACTAATAATAGGCATGCCACCAACAACAAACTCTGAAAATGGAATAACACATTAGCCACACAACTCATTTATTATTTCATTATTCATTTCATTCTCAATTCTCATCATCATAGCCAAACACAATGGCTTCATGTCTCTTTTGAATCATCATAGCCAATCACAATGGCCCCATATCTTATCATGTCTCAATTTACATTATCACACTTCATTATTCAAGTATACATAACCAAATACATTAAACATCATCACATAGGCATACATGCCTCACTTATCTCAATTCACATTATGCAAAACATAACATTATAGCAACTCATCTTTCAAATACACAATCATTTACATCATATCCTTCACATTATACTTATGGCATCATTGACATAAATATAACAAAGTACATTGTTCATAAACATCATCAATATCATCAAATGTATATTCAATCTCAACATCATATGAATGTATGTTCCACATTGTACACAACATCACATTATTCATATGCATTAACAATGCAATAATGCAAGATTTGTACTTACCTCAATAACAATTCACACTACTCTAAACACTTTCCTTTTCCAAGATTCTTCACTTTCCAAACTAGGGCAACTCACCTTCTTTCAAAACCTAATCCAAAAATTGAGACAATACATGAATTTCCATACAATTTATCACTTATTAACTTCATCTTAGACCTTTAGATTACAAAATATCACTTAACATCACATTTAAAATCCTACGGCCGTGGCCACCTCAACCCCCATGGGCGTGGGTTAGATTATGATTCTGCCTCCCATGCTCCACACCTCCACGGCCATGGTTAAACTTGACCACGGCCATGGTTAAACTTGACCACGGCCATGGCAACCAAGGCCACGGGCGTGGCATTCACAATGCTACTGCCTTCCATCAAAATCACATATTTTGAGCTTACAACTCCAACAAGCACAAACAACATGAAAATCTACAAAAATACTTGATTAAACTCAAGTTACACTTCACTTATCACTTCAAAACCCTAATATAAACACAACTCACTCTTTCAATTCAAACACCAACTTAACTTCTCATTTAAAAATCAACTTCAACACTTATAAACAAATCACAAACACACCTAATCATAATATTCACAAATCATAACTCAACTCAAACACAACTTCAAAAATAACAAAGGAAACAAGAGAAAGAACTTACCAAAGTTGATAAATTTCACAAATCTCCAACTTAATCACTTAATTCTTCCTTCAATTTGAGCTTAGAACTTCAAGAACCTCTCTTGCTCTCTTGCTTCCTTTTGTCTTTGAAGGAGCCGGCCACACACATGGAAAAGAAGAAAAGATGATGAAGAAAACAAAGTCAACTTCTCTTTAAATCTCCACCAAGTGTTCCACAAAAAAATTACCAACATACCCTCTTCTCACTTGTTCTAACTTTCTTCTAATCAAGTGCCCTTTAAAGTAATTTCACATATAACAAATAAAATATCTTCTTCCCTTGACCACTCATTTTAACCAATATATATGTTATATATATTACCATATACCCAACATATACACTTACTCTCTACACACTACTTTCCTTTTTAAACAATACATAAACATTCTCTTTTCAATTTCTTTTCTCTTGCAACTAACATATACATTTAATCCAACTTAAAACAACAACAATATTCAAAACTTCTAAGGCATACATTGGGATATTACAATTCTCCCCCTCTAAAAAGAAATTTCGTCCTCGAAATTACCTGTCATCAAGTCCGAAATAACTGAGGATATTGATCTCGCATTGCTTGCTCACTTTCCCAAGTTGCCTCTTCTCTCCCATGATTCTTCCATAGAACTTTCACCAAAGGCACTTTCTTATTCCTCAACTCTTTCACTTCATAAGCCAAAATAGCAACTGGTTCTTCTTCAAATGTCAGATCTGGACTCACTTCGATAGCTTCAATTGGCAAAACATGAGATGGATCCGATCTGTATCTCCTCAACATAGAAACATGGAATACATTATGGATCCTATCCAACTTAGGTGGTAAAGCAAGCCGATAAGCAACTGGCCCAACTCTTTCCAAAACTTCATATGGTCCAATGAAACGAGGACTCAATTTCCCTTTTCGACCAAACCTCAGGATCTTCTTCCAAGGAGACACTTTCAAAAATACCTTATCTCCAATCTTAAACTCTATGTATCTTCTTTTTAAATTGTCATAAGACTTCTGTCGATCTAAAGCTGCTTTCAACCTATCTCGAATCATTTTGACTTTCTCTTCAGTTTCTTTAATTAAATCAGGACCAATTAACTTACCTTCTCCAAGTTCATTCCAACATAGAGGTGTCCTACACTGTCTACCATACAATGCTTCGAATGGTGCCATACCAATACTGGATTGATGACTGTTATTATAAGCAAATTCCACAAGTGATAAGAATCTATTCCAACTTCCAGAGAAATCAATGACACAGCTTCGCAACATGTCGTCAATAATCTGTATCACTCTCTCTGACTGCCCATCTGTCTGCGGATGAAAAGCAGTACTGAAGTGTAATCGAGAACCCAAAGCACCATGTAAACTCTTCCAAAATCTTGAAGTAAACCGGGGATCTCGATCAGACACTAGAGAAATTGGGACACCATGTAACTTCACAATCTCATGAATATACAGCTCAGCTAACCTTTCCAGAGAATAATCCATCCGAACCGGGAGAAAATGAGCTGTCTTAGTCAGCCTATCCACAATCACCCAAATAGCATCATGCTTCCTTTGTGTTAATGGTAGACCAGACACAAAATCCATTGTCACTCTATCCCATTTCCATTCAGGCACTGATAACGGTTGAAGTAACCCTGTTGGAACCTGATGCTCAGCTTTTACCCTTTGACATGTGAGACATTTGGATACAAACTCCGCTATGTCTCTCTTCATACCGGACCACCAGTAATATTGCTTCAAATCATGATACATCTTTGTATTGCCCGGATGCATAGCAAATACTGATTGATGTGCTTCTTCTAAAATGATCCTTCTCAAATTAGCATCATCAGGTACACACAATCTGTTTTTAAACCAAAGACTCCCATCATTTCTCACAATAAAATCTCTACTCTTTCCACTCTGGCAATCTGAAACAATCTTTAGAATCTTCTCATCAGCCAATTGAGCCTTTTTAATCTGATCCAACAATATTGGTTTCAATTGCAACTGTGCCAACAATGCACCATCATCACAAGATATAAAACTAGCATGCAATGCTCTCAATTCAACAAGCAACGAGAGTGAATAGACAGTCAAACCTGCTAAAGACTTCTTACTCAAGGCAACAGCAACAACATTTGCCTTACCAGGGTGATAATCAATCAAACAGTCATAGTCTTTAATTAACTCCAACCATCTCCTCTGTCGAAGATTAAGTTCTCTCTGCACCCCCAAATATTTCAAACTTTTATGGTCTGTATAGATAAAACACTTCTCTCCATACAGATAATGTCGCCAAATCTTCAATGCAAACACAATGGCTGCCAACTCTAAATCATGCGTCGGATAGTTAAGCTCATGCGGCTTCAACTGTCGAGAAGCATAAGCTATAACTTTACCTTCTTGCATCAGCACATAACCCAAACCACTATGTGAAGCATCACTGTAGATCACATATGGTTTATCTTCCACAGGTAAAGTAAGAACAGGCGCTTGAGTCAACATTTCTCTCAACTGTTCAAAGCTAGCCTGACACTGATCTGTCCACACAAATCTAACTCTCTTTCGAAGTAATCTGGTAAGTGGAGTAGCTATCAAAGAAAATCCTTTCACAAACCGTCGGTAATAGCCTGCCAAACCCAGAAAACTTCTAACTTCAGTCACAGATTTTGGTGGACTCCAATTCAAAATAGCTTCAACTTTACTTGGATCAACTCTAATGCCTTCTGCTGAAACTATATGACCGAGAAAAGTTACTTGATCAAGCCAAAACTCACACTTCGATAGTTTAGCAAACAATTGCTTCTCTCTCAAAATTTGCAACACAATCCGCAGATGCATGTCATGCTCCTCCTCATTACGCGAATACACCAAAATGTCATCAATAAAGACCACTACAAACTGATCCAGATAGGGCCTAAACACCCTATTCATCAAATCCATAAAAGCTGCAGGTGCATTCGTCAAACCAAAAGGCATAACTAGAAACTCATAATGCCCATACCTTGTACGAAAGGCTGTCTTAGGAACATCTTCAGCTATGACCCTCAACTGATGGTACCCTGATCTCAAATCAATTTTGGAAAACATAGCTGCACCCTTCAATTGATCAAAGAGATCATCAATTCTAGGCAAAGGATATTTATTTTTAATAGTCACCTTGTTCAATTGCCTATAATCGATACACAATCTCATAGTACCATCCTTTTTCTTCACAAATAAAACAGGAGCTCCCCACAGTGAAACACTAGGGCGAACAAACCCTTTATCCAACAACTCCTGCAACTGCATTTTCAATTCTCTCATTTCAGCAGGTGCCATTCTATAAGGAGTAATAGAGATAGGAGTGGTACCAGGCAATAATTCAATACCAAACTCCACCTCTCTCTCAGGAGGCAACCCTGGCAACTCTTCTGGAAACACATCTGGAAATTCTGCAACTGTAGGTATACTCTCAATTTGAGAACCCCTTACCCTCGTATCCAAAATATGAGCAAGGTAAGCATCACACCCTTTTCTAATCAATCTTCTAGCTGCAACAGCTGAAACAAACAAGGATGCTAGCTGTCCTTGCTCACTAGATACTAACACCTCTCTACCATCGCTGTTTCTCAAAGTAACAACTTTCTTTTTACAGTCTACCACAGCTCCATGTCTAGATAACCAATCCATGCCTAGGATAACATCATATTCCTTAAAAGGCATCTCAATCAAATCTCCAAGGAACTCCTCACCTTGAACCACCACTGCACTATCTCGGTGCACTTTGCTATCAATCACACTATGCCCTAAAGGATTTGTCACCAATACATCAAATCCTAGGGATTCAACATGCATATCAGACACAGGCAAAACAGATGCACTAATATATGAATGTGTGGATCCGGGATCAATCAAAGCAAGTACAGAAATACCAAATAAAGAAAAAGTACCAGCTTTGACTGCCGAAGCATCTGGCTGCCTCTGCATCACATATATCCTCTAAGAAGATCCAGTCTCCTCTGGTCTACTCTCTCTGGATGTAGAACCTCCTCTAGGACTGAACCCAGATCTGCCTCTTCTGCTGAAACTTCTGCCTCCTCGACCTCCCCTCACACCAGGTCGAGAAGCTGCAGAATTTACCGACATCTGCTCTTGCCTCTCAGGACAATCTCTAACAAAATGATCAGGCGATCCACATCTGAAACATATCCCTGCCACCCCAGTCCTCCAACAAGTACCACCATGTGGCCTACCACAATGAATACATATGGGTAGAGTGGATCTCTGAGTCAATGGGGTCGGAGCACTCGCCACTGAAACTGTAGGTCTCGATCTCTGCCTCTGAAACTGAACTGACCTACCAGTTGGCCTCTGACTCCTACTAACTCGAGGAACAAAACTTCCTTTACCTCTTTTCACAGATGAAGACCCTGCCTGAAACTGGGGCCTTCTAACCCTGATCTCTTCCTCTGAAGCAGTTGCAATAACCTGAGCTCTTTCCACACTCAGAGTTGCTGCCACAAGCTGGGAAAAATCATGATATCTAGATCCAGCCACAAGACACAAGATAGAGGGCCTCAATCCCTCCTCAAATCTCCTGCATCTATCTATCTCATCATATATAATACCCCCAGCATACTGGCTCAACCGGATAAACTCTAACTCATATTCCGTCACAGTCCGGTGATCTTGCTTTAAGCTTAGAAACTCCATTTTCTTCACAGCCTTATACTCCCTCGGAGTATACTTCAATTCAAACTCTCTTAGAAAATCAGCATAGGACAAGGTAGGTGGATCATCCATAGCATGAGGCACTGTCTTCCACCAGTTATATGCATCCTTCTGCAACAAGGATCTTGCATAATCAAATTTTTCTTCTGGAGTGGCTTGTAACTGAACAAATATTCTCTGTACTTTATCTAGCCACTGCTCAGCTATAGCTGGATCAATAGTACCCAAGAAATCTTCTGCTCCGTACTTCCTTAATTTATCATACTGTCTCACTGATACCAAAGGCTGTGGGGGAGGCGGTGGTTGCACTGGTGCTTGCCTCATAATCTCTACCACATGCCTAAGCCAAACTGGTGGAACATCCTCACCAGCTGGTCCCCCCGACACAGAAGCAGGTGCCTCTCCAGCACTATCCACTCTAGCTCCATCATCAGGAGCAACACTCTCCGCACTTCCCTCAACTGACTGACGCAAATGAGGATCCATCACAACCTATATCTGCGAACACAGCAGAATACTTCTCATTAAAGATCAGAGACTGCCAATACCAACATATATGTTATTCAAAAATCCACTTTTTCAAATCAAAACATTCTTTTTCTTACACTTGACCTAGGTTGAGAATCTCAAACCTAGGCTCTGATACCAAAACAATTGTAACACCCCTATATCCTGTATACGTACCAAGCATGCTTAAACGATCGTAATATACGTATACTGAATATAGAAAATGTCACAGTTTAAAAATAATACCCAACAAATATCTTTGTAAATAAGTGAAACCAATCTCAAACATTTTAAAAGAAATCCAAAAGACACCATATATAAAAACATTTATTAATTCACAGCGGAAGTTATTACAAATATGTTATAAATCAAAGATTACAAAACATAGAATATATATATACATGATTGGCAGTTCTTCTCTGATCTTTAAGTCCCAAAAGAAAATCCTCAATGTCTAGTCTCACTTGGTCTCGAGGAGCTCTCAGGTTCAACTCTGTCACCTGCGCGATCAAACACTATCGCGCTAAGCCAACGGCTTAGTAGTACAAAGTATACTAACATGATGCTTTAATATGATATAATGTCACAATTAATCTCATACATCATTTAAAAGAATATCACATTTCCACATCATACTTTATTCAATGTCATAACAACATTCATATTACATCTTCATAGTTCCATTAATTTTACCATTCAAGAATCACATTAAATACAAAGACAAGCATGGGCCCAAAACACACTAATATGCCATTCAATTTTCAGAGTTAATGCTTTGGTTTTGTTATCACATTTATCATTATCATAAACCCAACTAGGCTTCAAGGATTAGGTTCAACCAAGCTTTAAGGGGAACAAAGCATGCTAAGTATCCAACCCAACTTGGCTTCAAGAACCAACCCAACCTAGCTTCAAGGGTGGTAACATCTCAATTAGGCTTCAAGGCCCAAGTCCAACCTAACTTCAAGAGATTGTTACTAATAATAGGCATGCCACCAACAACAAACTCTGAAAATGGAATAACACATTAGCCACACAACTCATTTATTATTTCATTATTCATTTCATTCTCAATTCTCATCATCATAGCCAAACACAATGGCTTCATGTCTCTTTTGAATCATCATAGCCAATCACAATGGCCCCATATCTTATCATGTCTCAATTTACATTATCACACTTCATTATTCAAGTATACATAACCAAATACATTAAACATCATCACATAGGCATACATGCCTCACTTATCTCAATTCACATTATGCAAAACATAACATTATAGCAACTCATCTTTCAAATACACAATCATTTACATCATATCCTTCACATTATACTTATGGCATCATTGACATAAATATAACAAAGTACATTGTTCATAAACATCATCAATATCATCAAATGTATATTCAATCTCAACATCATATGAATGTATGTTCCACATTGTACACAACATCACATTATTCATATGCATTAACAATGCAATAATGCAAGATTTGTACTTACCTCAATAACAATTCACACTACTCTAAACACTTTCCTTTTCCAAGATTCTTCACTTCCCAAACTAGGGCAACTCACCTTCTTTCAAAACCTAATCCAAAAATTGAGACAATACATGAATTTCCATACAATTTATCACTTATTAACTTCATCTTAGACCTTTAGATTACAAAGTATCACTTAACATCACATTTAAAATCCCACGGCCGTGGCCACCTCAACCCCCATGGGCGTGGGTTAGATTATGATTCTGCCTCCCATGCTCCACAACTCCACGGCCATGGTTAAACTTGACCACGGCCATGGCAACCAAGGCCACGGGCGTGGCATTCACAATGCTACTGCCTTCCATCAAAATCACATATTTTGAGCTTACAACTCCAACAAACACAAACAATATGAAAATCTATGAAAATACTTGATTAAACTCAAGTTACACTTCACTTATCACTTCAAAACCCTAATATAAACACAACTCACTCTTTCAATTCAAACACCAACTTAACTTCTCATTTAAAAATCAACTTCAACACTTATATAAACAAATCACAAACACACCTAATCATAATATTCATAAATCATAACTCAACTCAAACACAACTTCAAAAATAACAAAGGAAACAAGAGAAAGAACTTACCAAAGTTGATAAATTTCACAAATCTCCAACTTAATCACTTAATTCTTCCTTCAATTTGAGCTTAGAACTTCAAGAACCTCTCTTGCTCTCTTGCTTCCTTTTGTCTTTGAAGGAGCCGGCCACACACATGGAAAAGAAGAAAAGATGATGAAGAAAACAAAGTCAACTTCTCTTTAAATCTCCACCAAGTGTTCCACAAAGAAAATTACCAACATACCCTCTTCTCACTTGTTCTAACTTTCTTCTAATCAAGTGCCCTTTAAAGTAATTTCACATATAAAAAATAAAATATCTTCTTCCCTTGACCACTCATTTTGACCAATATATATGTTATATATATTACTATATACCCAACATATACACTTACTCTCTACACACTACTTTCCTTTTTAAACAATACATAAACATTCTCTTTTCAATTTCTTTTCTCTTGCAACTAACATATACATTCAATCCAACTTAAAACAACAACAATATTCAAAACTTCTAAGGCATACATTGGGATATTACAAGGAGTCAAGGGAAGAAGATATTTTATTTGTGATATGTGAAATTACCTAAATGGGCAAGTAAGTGAAAAGAGAGTTAAAACAAATGGAAATGGGTATTTAGGTAAATTCTTGTTTTGGAATACATGGTGGAGATTTAAAGAGATGATAACTTGGCTTTTCTTCATTTTCCTCTTCTTCTCTTTCCCATATGTTGGTCGTCCATTTCTTAGCAAGAGAGCAAAGTGAGATTTGTTTATTCCAAGTTTCAAATTGAAGGAAGAATCAAAGGATTAAGTTGGAGATTTGTGGAATTGCCTTAATTTGGGTAAGTACTCTCTTGATTCTTTTGCTATTTTTGAAGTTGTGTTTGAGGTGAGTTGTGATTTGTTGATATTATGATTAGGTGTGTTTGAGATGTGCTTATAAGTGTTGAAATTGATTGTAAGATAAAAAGTTAAATTGGTGTTGGTTTTGGTTTGAAGATGGTAAGTTTTGTGGATGTTGATGTTGAAAGAATAAGAGTGATGTTGGTTTAAGGGTTTTGAAGTGGTAAGTGATTAAATGTGTTGTTGATGTATTGTTAATGTGAATATTGTAATGAACATGTAAAATAAGTGTTAATGACATTGATTATACCCATTTGAATGAGGTTATGTTGTGCATAGTGTGTTTTAATTCAATCAAAAGAAATTTGGCTATGTTTAGAGTTTTATTCTTGAGAGACACGGCCAAACTAAGGAAGAGACACGGCCAAGCTAAAGAATTTTTGGGAGACACGGCCAAGTCTAAGGAAATTTGGCCATGTTGGATGATTTTTGGAGAGACACGGCTGTGTCCCTTGCCCGTGTTTGCCTCGGCTTGATTTAGTGTTGAGAGACACGGCCACAAGCTTGGCCGTGTCCCTTGAGTGTGTTAGCTACTGTGATTGTTCCTTGCTTTTCTTACATTATTTTGATTCTTCAAAGATCTTTTTGTACCTAAACCTAAAAGTAAACACTCTAAACACTTTTAAAACAAAGAATGATCCAAACAAATGTATGTGGAAGATTATAAATCAATGAATAATGTAAAGTGTTAGGTATATATATATGATAAATATGAAATGTGATTTGAGATATAATGATGATGCATATGATACTATATGAACAATGTTATGTTTTATGCATTGTGAATCTTGTGAATGATAATGTGTTATATGAACAATGTACTTTAAAATGTTATATCAATGAGGCCATTGTGATTGGCTATGATAACTCAAATGTGATGTGAAGCCATTGTGATTGGCTATGATGATTCAATTGAAAGAAATAAGGCATGTTTGCCTAGATGATGATGAGAATTGAGAATGGAAATGATAATTAAATGATAAATGAATTGTGTGGCTAATGTGTTATTCCATTTTCAGAGTTTGTTGTTGGTGGCATGCCTAATATTAGTAACAATCTCTTGAAGTTAGGTTGGACTTGATCCTTGAAGCCTAATTGAGATGTTACAACCCTTGAAGCTAGGTTGGGTTGGTTCTTGAAGCCAAGTTGGGTTTATACTTAGCATGCTTTGTTCCCCTTGAAGCTTGGTTGAACCTAATCCTTGAAGCCTAGTTGGGTTTATGATAATGATAAATGTGATGATTGAACCAAAACATTAACTCTGAAAATTGAATAGCATATTAGTGTGTTTTGGGCCCATGCTTGTCTTTGTTTATATGTGATTCATTAATGGTACAATAATTGAATAATGAAATCCATGGAAGGACTTTGAAATGTGATATATTTATATGTGTATGGGTTATGAAATTTAAAGGTGTGATGTTAGTTTTCCACCTATGATGTTGCCTTTATTAGTAACATGTGTGACATTGTATTGCATTAAAGCATAATGTTAGTATATTTTGTACTACTAAGCCGTTGGCTTAGCGCGATAGTGTTGATCGCGCAGGTAACAGTGTTGAACCCGAGAGTTCCTCGAGACCGAGTGAGAGTAGACATTGAAGAGTTATTTTGGGACTTAAAGATCAGAGAAGAGCTGCCAATCATGTATAATTTCTTTATGTTTTGTAAAGTATTGATTTTAATATGAATATATGTATATTTGTAAATATGGATTTAAATGTTTTCATATATGTAACTATTTTATAAATTCCGCTTCGTATTAAGTAAATGTATTTATATTTATTTTGTTTTATATTACAAGTTAATTACTTATTTTCTATAATGTATAACAATAAAGGCTATGGTATCTTTTAGAATATTTGATGGTTAAAGAAAACCGTAGCATCCCTATGTTCAGTGCACGTTTATTACATTGTGGTGTTTGTAGTGTGCTTGTACCGGATGTAGGGGTGTTACAATTGTTTTGGTATCAGAGCCTAGGTTTGAGATTCTCAACCTAGGTGAAGTGTAAGAAAAAGAGTTTTTTGACTTAAAAAGTTGGTTTTTGAATAATATACATGTTTGGGATTGGCAGTCTCTGATCTTTAATAAGATGTATTTTGCTGTGTTTGCAGACATAGGTTGTGATGGATTCTCACTTGCGACAGTCAGTAGAGGGTAGTGCGGAGAGCGTATCTCCTGATGAGGATAGAGAGGGAGCTAGAGTGGATAGTGCTGGAGAGGTACCTGCTTCTGTGTCGGGGAGACCAGCTGGTGAGGAGGTTCCACCAGTTTGGCTTAGGCATGTGGTAGAGGCTTTGAGGCCAGCACCAGTGCAACCACCGCCATCACCCCCACAACCTTTGGTATCAGTGAGGCATTATGACAAATTACGGAAGTATGGAGCAGAAGATTTCTTGGGAACTATTGATCCAGCTGTAGCTGAGCAGTGGCTAGATAAAGTACAGAGAATATTTGTTCAGTTGCAAGCCACTCCAGAGGAAAGATTTGATTATGCAAGATCATTGTTGCAAAAGGACGCATATGATTGGTGGAAGACAGTGCCTCATGTTATGGATGATCCACCTACATTGTCCTATGCAGATTTTCTAAGAGAGTTTGAATTAAAGTACACTCCAAGGGAGTACAAAGATGTGAAGAAAATGGAGTTTCTAAGCTTGAAGCAAGATCACCGGACTGTGACAGAATATGAGCTAGAGTTTATCCGGTTGAGCCAGTATGCTGGGGGTATTATATCGGATGAGATTGATAGATGTAGGAGATTTGAGGAGGGATTGAGGCCCTCTATTATGTGTCTTGTGGCTGGATCTAGATATCATGATTTTTCCCAGCTTGTGGCAGCAGCTAGGAGTGTGGAGAGAGCTCAAGGTATTGCAGCTATTTCTGAAGAAGAGATCAGGGTTAGAAGACCCCAGTTTGAGGTAGGGTTTTCGTCTGCAAAGAGAGGTAAAGGAAGCTTCATTCCTCGGGTTAGTAGGAGTCAGAGGTCAGCTGGTAGGTCAGTACAGTTTCAGAGACAGAGATCTAGACCTACAGTTTCAGTGGCGAGTGCTCCGACCCCAGTGACTCAGAGATCCACTCTACCCATATGCATTCATTGTGGTAGGCCACATGGTGGTACTTGTTGGAAGACTGGTGTGGCAGGAGTATGTTTCAGATGTGGATCGCCTGATCATTTTGTTAGAGATTGTCCTGAGAGACAGGATCAGATGTCAGTAGATACTACAGCTTCTCGACCTAGTGTGAGGGGAGGTCGAGGAGGCAGAGGTTTCAGCAGAGGAGGCAGATCTGGGTTCAGTTCTAGAGGAGGTTCTACATCCAGGGAGGGTAGACCAGAGGAGGCTGGATCTTCTCAGAGGATTTATGTGATGCAGAGGCAACCAGATGCTTCGGTAGTTATAGCTGGTACTTTTTCTTTATTTGGTATTTCAGTACTTGCTTTGATTGATCCGGGTTCCACTCATTCTTATATTAGTGCATCTGTTTTGCCTATGTCTGATGTGCATGTTGAATCCCTAGGATTTGATGTATTGGTGACAAATCCTTTAGGGCATAGAGTGATTGTTAGTAAAGTGCACCGAGATAGTGCAGTAATGGTGCAAGGTGAGGAGTTCCTTGGAGATCTAATTGAAATGCCTTTTAAGGAATATGATGTGATCCTAGGCATGGACTGGTTATCTAGACATGGAGCTGTGGTTGATTGTCAAAAGAAAATTGTTGCTTTGAGAACTGGTGATGGAAGAGAGGTGATAGTATCTAGTGAGCAGGGACAGCTAGTATCCTTGTTTGTTTCAGCTGTTGCAGCTAGGAGATTGATTAGAAAAGGATGTAATGCTTATCTTGCTTATGTGGTAGATACTAGAGTTAGGGGTTCTCAAATTGATAATATACCCACAGTTGCAGAGTTTCCAGAGGAGTTGCCAGGGTTGCCTACTGAGAGAGAGGTAGAGTTTGGTATTGACTTATTGCCTGGTACCACTCCTATCTCTATTACTCCTTATAGAATGGCACCTGCTGAACTGAGAGAATTGAAGGTGCAGTTCCAGGAGTTGATAGATAAAGGATTTGTTCGCCCTAGTGTTTCACCGTGGGGAGCTCCTGTGTTGTTTGTGAAGAAGAAGGATGGTACTATGAGATTGTGCATTGATTATAGGCAATTGACCAAGGTGACTATTAAAAATAAATATCCTTTGCCTAGAATTGATGATCTCTTTGATCAATTGAAGGGTGTAACAGTGTTTTCCAAGATCGATTTGAGATTAGGGTACCATCAGTTGAGGGTCAGAGCTGAAGATGTTCCTAAAACAGCCTTTCGTACAAGGTATGGGCATTATGAGTTTCTAGTTATGCCTTTTGGTCTGATGAATGCACCTGCAGCTTTTATGGATTTGATGAATAGGGTGTTTAGGCCCTATCTGGATCAATTTGTGGTAGTTTTTATTGATGATATTTTGGTGTATTCGCGTAATGAGGAGGAACATGGCAAGCATTTGCGGATTGTGTTGCAAATTTTGAGAGAGAAGCAATTGTTTGCTAAACTATCGAAGTGTGAGTTTTGGCTGAATCAAGTAACTTTTCTCGATCATATAGTTTCAGTAGAGGGTATTAGAGTTGATCCGAGTAAAGTTGAAGCTATTTTGAATTGGAGTCCACCAAAGTCTGTGACTGAAGTTAGAAGTTTTCTGGGTTTGGCAGGCTATTACCGACAGTTTGTGAAAGGATTTTCTTTGATAGCTACTCCACTTACCAGATTACTTCGAAAGGGAGTTAGATTTGTGTGGACAGATCAATATCAGGCTAGCTTTGAACAGTTGAGAGAAATGTTGACTCAAGCGCCTGTTCTTACTTTACCTGTGGAAGGCAAACCATATGTGATTTACAGTGATGCTTCACATAGTGGTTTGGGTTGTGTTCTGATGCAAGAAGGTAAAGTGATAGCTTATGCTTCTCGACAATTGAAACCGCATGAACTTAATTATCCGACCCATGATTTAGAGTTGGCAGCCATTGTGTTTGCATTGAAGATTTGGCGACATTATCTGTATGGAGAGAAGTGTTTTATCTATACAGACCATAAAAGTTTGAAATATTTGGGTGTCCAAAAAGAGCTTAATCTTCGACAAAGGAGATGGTTGGAGTTGATTAAAGATTACGACTGTTTGATTGATTATCATCCTGGTAAAGCAAATGTTGTTGCTGATGCCTTGAGTCGGAAGTCTTTAGCAGGTTTAACTGTTTACTCGCTCTCGTTGCTTGTTGAGTTGAGAGCTTTGTAGGCCAGTTTTGTATCTTGTGATGATGGTGCATTGTTGGCACAGTTGCAATTGAAACCCGTTTTGTTGGATCAGATTAAAGAGGCTCAATTGGCTGATGAGAAGATTCAAAAGATTATTTCAGATTGCCAAAATGGAAAGAGTCGAGATTTTATTGTGAGAAGTGATGGGAGTCTTTGGTTTAAGAACAGATTGTGTGTACCTGATGATGTTAATTTGAGAAGAATAATTTTAGAAGAAGCCCATCAGTCAGTATTTGCTATGCATCCGGGCAATACAAAGATGTATCATGATTTGAAGCAGTATTACTGGTGGTCCGGTATAAAGAGAGACATTGCGGAGTTTGTATCCAAATGTCTCACATGTCAGAGGGTAAAATCTGAGCATCAAGTTCCAACCGGGTTGCTTCAACCTTTAGCAGTGCCTGAATGGAAATGGGATAGAGTAACCATGGATTTTGTATCTGGTCTACCATTGACACAAAGAAAGCATGATGCTATTTGGGTGATTGTTGACAGGTTGACTAAGACAGCTCATTTTCTTCCGGTTCGGATGGATTACTCTTTGGAGAGGTTAGCTGAGCTGTATATCCATGAGATTGTGAAGTTGCATGGTGTCCCAATTTCTATAGTGTCTGATCGAGATCCCTGATTTACTTCAAGATTTTGGAAGAGTTTACATGGTGCTTTGGGTTCTTGATTACACTTCAGTACTGCTTTCCATCCGCAGACGGATGGACAGTCAGAGAGAGTGATACAGATTATCGAGGATATGTTGAGAAGCTGTGTCATTGATTTCTCGGGAGGTTGGGATAGATTCTTACCACTTGTGGAATTTGCTTACAATAACAGTCATCAATCCAGCATTGGTATGGCACCATTCGAAGCACTGTATGGTAGACGGTGTAGGACACCTTTATGTTGGAATGAGCTTGGGGAAGGTAAGATAATTGGTCCTGATTTAGTTAAAGAAACTGAAGAGAAAGTGAAATTGATTTGAGACAGATTGAGAACAGCTTCAGATCGACAGAAGTCTTATTTAGATTTGAAGAGAAGAGACATTGAGTATAATGTGGGAGATAAGGTATTTTTGAAAGTGTCTCCTTGGAAGAAGATTTTGAGGTTTGGTCGAAAAGGGAAATTGAGTCCTCGTTTCATTGGACCGTATGAAGTTTTAAAAAGAATTGGACCAGTTGCTTATCGGCTTGCCTTGCCACCTGAGTTGGATAGGATCCATAATGTATTTCATGTTTCTATGTTGAGGAGATACAGGTCAGATCCATCTCATGTTTTGCCAATTGAATCTATCGAAGTGAGTCCAGATCTGACATTTGAAGAAGAACTAATTGCTATTTTGGCACGTGATGTGAAAGAATTGACAAATAAGAAAGTGCCACTTGTGAAGATTTTGTGGAAGAATCATGCAAAAGAAGAGGCAACTTGGGAAAGTGAACAAACCATGCGAGATCAGTATCCTCAATTGTTTCAGACTTGATATCAGGTAATTTCGAGGACGAAATTTCTTTTTAGAGGGGGAGAATTGTAATATCCCAATGTGTGCCCTAGAAGTTTGGATATAATTGTTGTTTGGTTGAATTATGTATATATGTTATGTTGATAAGAAAAGAAATGGAAAAGAGAATGTTTAGGCATTGTTTAAAAAGGAAAGTAATGTGTAGAGAGAAAGTGTATATGTTGGGTATATGGTAATATATATAACATATATGTTGGTCAAATGAGGAGTCAAGGGAAGAAGATATTTTATTTGTGATATGTGAAATTACCTAAATGGGCAAGTAAGGGAAAAGAGAGTTAAAACAAATGGAAAGGGGTATTTAGGTAAATTCTTGTTTTGGAATACATGGTGGAGATTTAAAGAGATGATAACTTGACTTTTCTTCATTTTCCTCTTCTTCTCTTTCCCATATGTTGGCCAACCATTTCTTAGCAAGAGAGCAAAGTGAGATTTGTTTATTCCAAGTTTCAAATTGAAGGAAGAATCAAAGGATTAAGTTGGAGATTTGTGGAATTGCCTTAATTTTGGTAAGTACTCTCTTGATTCTTTTGCTATTTTTGAAGTTGTGTTTGAGGTGAGTTGTGATTTGTTGATATTATGATTAGGTGTGTTTGAGATGTGTTTATAAGTGTTGAAATTGATTGTAAGATAAAAAGTTAAATTGGTGTTGGTTTTGGTTTGAAGATGGTAAGTTTTGTGGATGTTGATGTTGAAAGAATAAGAGTGATGTTGGTTTAAGGGTTTTGAAGTGGTAAGTGATTAAATGTGTTGTTGATGTATTGTTAATGTGAATATTGTAATGAACATGTCAAATAAGTGTTAATGACATTGATTATACCCATTTGAATGAGGTTATGTTGTACATAGTGTGTTTTAATTCAATCAAAAGAAATTTGGCTATGTTTAGGGTTTTATTCTTGAGAGACATGGCCAAGCTAAAGAATTTTTGGGAGACACGGCCAAGTCTAAGGAAATTTGGCCGCGTTGGATGATTTTTGGAGAGACACGGCTGTGTCCCTTGCCCGTGTCTGCCTCGGCTTGATTTGGTGTTGAGAGACACGGCCATAAGCTTGGCCGTCTCCCTTGAGTGTGTTAGCTACTGTGATTGTTCCATGCTTTTCTTACATTGTTTTGATTCTTCAAAGATCTTTTTGTACCTAAACCTAAAAGTAAACACTCTAAACACTTTTAAAACAAAGAATGATCCAAACAAATGTATGTGGAAGATTATAAATCAATGAATAATGTAAAGTGTTAGGTATATATATATGATAAATATGAAATGTGATTTGAGATATAATGATGATGCATATGAAACTATATGAACAATGTTATGTTTTATGCATTGTGAATCTTGTGAATGATAATGTGTTATATGAACAATGTACTTTAAAATGTTATATCAATGAGGCCATTGTGATTGGCTATGATAACTCAAATGTGATGTGAAGCCATTGTGATTGGCTATGATGATTCAATTGAAAGAAATAAGGCATGTTTGCCTAGATGATGATGAGAATTGAGAATGGAAATGATAATTAAATGATAAATGAATTGTGTGGCTAATGTGTTATTCCATTTTCAGAGTTTGTTGTTGGTGGCATGCCTAATATTAGTAACAATCTCTTGAAGTTAGGTTGGACTTGATCCTTGAAGCCTAATTGAGATGTTACAACCCTTGAAGCTAGGTTGGGTTGGTTCTTGAAGCCAAGTTGGGTTGATACATAGCATGCTTTGTTCCCCTTGAAGCTTGGTTGAACCTAATCTTTGAAGCCTAGTTGGGTTTATGATAATGATAAATGTGATTATTGAACCAAAACATTAATTCTGAAAATTGAATAGCATATTTGTGTGTTTTGGGCCCATGCTTGTCTTTGTTTATATGTGATTCATTAATGGTACAATAATTGAATAATGAAATCCATGGAAGGACTTTGAAATGTGATATGTTTATATGTGTATGGATTATGAAATTTAAAGGTGTGATGTTAGTTTTCCAGCTATGATGTTGCCTTTATTAGTAACATGTGTGACATTGTATTGCATTAAAGCATAATGTTAGTATATTTTGTACTACTAAGCCATTGGCTTAGCGCGATAGTGTTGATCGCGCAGGTAACAGAGTTGAACCCGAGAGTTCCTCGAGACCGAGTGAGAGTAGACATTGAAGAGTTATTTTGGGACTTAAAGATCAGAGAAGAGCTGCCAATCATGTATAATTTCTTTATGTTTTATAAAGTATTGATTTTAATATGAATATATGTATATTTGTAAATATGGATTTAAATGTTTTCATATATGTAACTATTTTATAAATTCCGCTGCGTATTAAGTAAATGTATTTATATTTATTTTGTTTTATATTACAAGTTAATTACTTATTTTCTATAATGTATAACAATAAAGGCTATGGTATCTTTTAGAATATTTGATGGTTAAAGAAAACCGTAGCATCCCTATGTTCAGTGCACGTTTATTACATTGTGGTGTTTGTAGTGTGCTTGTACCGGATGTAGGGGTGTTACACCACCACAATTTGAATTCTGGTTGAACAATATCAACGAGAATGTGGGCTACCTTTGATGGGTTATATATTATTTTCTGCCTCTTGATCCTCTAAGCTTGAAGTTATGAATAAATTGCCAAAAACAATTCCAAGCTCCAAAGGTCCAGATCCTCTTTTAAGATCAAAAGTCCAAAAGTTAAATAAAAAATTTCAGATCCTCCTTTCCAAGATCAAAAAAGTCAAAAATCCCTTTCTGTGTATTTTAATGCGGTATTTATAGAAAAAATAAAAAATCTAATATTAATTGGCTAAGGAAATAAAAATTTTTTAGGAAACCAAATTAAAAACCAAGTTAAATAGGGTTTTAGCAAAACCGTGTGTGGGCCGAGAGTGTAAAAGTATGATGTCGAAGAAGTTCTGTGAGTGCTGCTAGCTCGGGTGTGAGCTAGGTCAATTCACCGCAGGATTTTCCTACGGTGAATTGGTTTGTGGCCAATTTGCCACAGGTTTTTCCCACGGCGAATTGGCCCAAGCCAATTTGTCGCCCGCGATGAAAAATTTTCGTCGCCTATTCTTCCGTTGCCGATTTTTATTTTCAATTTATTTTTTATCTTTTCTTCTTCTTTTTTTATTTTTTATTTTAATTAAAAAAATACTATAAGTAATATAAATTATTAAAAATACCATAAAAATTATTTTGGACTATTTAAAAATATCGGACTGGACAGGGGCAAAATTTAAAGGTCTACACCCTCTTCATACCTGACCACCAAAAATGTTGCTTCAAATCCTGATACATCTTAATACTACTAGGGTGCATAGCATAGAGTGATTGATGTGCTTCCTCCAAAATCTTCCTCTTCAATCCTGCATCATTAGAAATACACAACCTATATCTGTACCATAAACTGCCATCATTCTTTCAGAAATGCACAATCTATCTCTGTCTCACAAACTGCTATCATCTCTCATAAGAAAGTCTCGACTCTCCTTGTAATATCCCAAAGTATACCCTAAAAGTTTTGGAATATTTATTGTTGTATTTGGATTAAATGTATATGTTTAAGTGGAAAGAGAAAAGAGGTAAAGAGAAGAGTGTATATGTTGTATATATATGTAGAGATATATACAACATATACAAGTCAAAGAAATGGCAGGTCAAAAGAATATTTAATTATTTTTAAATTAAATTAATTGAAATGGAAATTAGTAAGTGGAGGAAGATTTTTATGAATATTTTATTATTTAATTTGCTTAGTTGAGAATTAAAGGAAGTTTTAGTGGTTGAGAGAAGAGTTGAGTGGTTGACTTTGCTCTTCTTTCTTCTTCTTATTCTTCTTCTTTCTTTGTTGGTCGGCTAACTCTATAGCAAGAGAGAAAGTGAGATTTTGTCTTTCCAAACTCAAGATTTGAAGGTGTTTCAAGTGATCAAGTTGGAATTCTAAGGGTTTTCATCACTTTTGGTAAGTTTTCCACTTGATTCTTTGGTTTTCTTCTAAGTTTGTGTTTTGAGTTTGGTATTTGATAGTTGTTGGTATGTGTATATTTGGTTGCGGTGTATTTGAGAGTGTTTGGTTTAATTGATTTTGATTTTGGGGTTGGATTGAAGAGAAAGAGTTAGGTTTGGTGAAAGAGCAAGTGTTGTGTTTTGGGTATGAGATGAGTTGTGATTTTTGTTTGATGTATGTATTGAATTGTTTTGGTATTTTTGCAAGTTATTATGGTTTATGGGTGTGTTTAGTTAATTTTGTTTGAAGTGGAAAATGGTGGAAGTAAGAGGTTTGTTGGATGTAATGTTGTTATTGCCGGAATCAAGATTTTTGGCTTGACACGCCCATGAGCACGGCCAGGTCTTTAGGCGTGTCAATGGTTCTGTTTCCTGGATGGGTGACACGATCAGTGGCACGCCCATGTCACTGAGCGTGTCATAGCTATTGTGTTGAGAAAAAATTGACACGACCATGAACACGCCCGTGTTGTTGGACGTGTCAATGTTTCTGTGAGACAGAATGAATGACACATCCAGTGACACGCACGTGTTGTTGAGCCTGTCAAAGCTTTTGTGCTGTGAGTTTAGGGCACAGCCAGGTACACGCCCATGTTGTTGAGCGTGTCATGTGTAGAATTGGCCCTAGTTGGTTCTTAGCCTTATTATCTCATGTGTATCTTTAATTGAGTGTGTATTATCCCTTTTGGATTAGGTTTTGAAGAGATTGAGTTGCCCTAATCCAAGTGTTGAAGGATTATTGGAAGAGGAGTTTGGTGTTGTGTGAGTTGCTCTTGAGGTAAGTACAAACCTAACATGGTTGCATACATTTATATGACTTTGGGACTTAACACATTTGGTTGTAAATATGTTAAGTAATCTATTACATTGTTGATATATTTGATTAATGCTATGAATTGCATAACGTGAAAGATATGATGATCATTCAAATTATATGTACAATGCAATTGCTTGTGTATACCCTAATGATGAGATGTGAAGCCATTGTTGTTGGCTAAAATGATGGAAATGAAATAATTGGGGCATGTTTTCCTAGATGATTATGAGGAAATGAGAATGGAATTGATAATGAAATAATGAAAGAATTGTGTGCCTAGTGTGTTTTTCAATTTTCAGAGTTTTGTTGTTGGTGGCATGCCTAATAGTAACAATCTCTTGAAGCTGGGTTGGGCTTGATCCTTGAAGCCAAGTTGGGTTGAAGTTTAGCATGCTTTACTCCCCCTTGAAGCTTGGTTGGGTCTAGTCCTTGAAGCCATGTTACAAACCCTTGAAGCTAGGTTGGGTTTGGTCTTTGAAGCCAAATTGGGTTGATGCTTAGCATGCTTCACTCCCCTTGAAGCTTGGTTGGGCCTAATCCTTGATGCCTAGTTGGGATAATGATAAATGTGATAATTAAACCAAAACATTAACTCTGAAAGTTGAATGGCATATTAAATTTTTTTGGGCCCATTTTTGTCTTTGCTTCAATGTGAATTATGAATAGTGAAACAAATGAATAATAAGACTTAATGTAAGGTTTTGTAACATGATATTCTTATGTATTGTTTATAATGTTTGAACGTATGACATTGGCATTGCATTGAAGCATATTGTTATTGTGGTTTGTACCACTAAGCCTATGGCTTAGCGCGATTGTGGGTCGTCGCGTAGGTGACAAGGTAGAACCGGAGAGTTCAGCTAGACCGAGTCGAGTCTAGATTTTAAAGTGTTGATTGTGGGCTTAAAGATCAGAGACGAACTGCCAAACATGTATAAACTTTATGTTTTGTAAACATTGATTTTGATGTTTATATATATGTAAATACCGCTACATTTTCCGCTACATAATGAATAAATGTTTTACCTGTTATGTTCCATAATATATATATATATGAAATGTTTTAAGTTTTCTCATATTATTGCAGAAGAGAAAAATTGGGTTGTCTAATATAAACCGTGGTACTTTTGTATCCGGTATACGTATATTACAGATGTAGTAGTATGTAGTGTGCGTATACGGGGTATAGGGGTGTTACATCTGTTTTGGTATCAGAGCCTAGGTTTGAGATTTTCAACCTAGGTCAATTATAAGAAAAAGAAAATTTTGATTTTAAAATATGGTTTTTAAATAAGATACATGCTTTGGTACTGGTAGTCTCTGATCTTTGATGAGGTATATTCTGCTGTGTTACAGATATAGGTAGTGATGGCATCTCAGTCACGTCAGTCTATAGAAGGTAGTGCTTAGAGTGTAGCTTCTGAAGAGGGTAGAGATGGAGCTAGGGTTGAAAGAGCTGGAGAGGCACCTACTCTTGTGCCAGAGAGACTAGCTACTGATGAGATTTCGCCGGTTTGGTTACGACATATGGTAGAATTGTTGAGGCAAGCTCCAGAACAGCCGCCACTGCCACCACAGCCATAAGTGCCGGTGAGGCAGTGTGATAAAATAAGGAAGTTTGGGGCTGAGTATTTCTTTGGTACTACAGATCCTGCAATAGCTGAACAGTGGTTAGATAGAGTTTAGAGGGTATTCATCTAGTTGCAAGTCACTCCTGAAGAGAAATTTGATTATGCTAGATCCTTATTGCAGAAAGATGCTTATGATTGGTGGAAGACGGTTCCACATGCCATGGATGATCCACCAACTTTGTCTTATGGTGATTTTCTGCGGGAGTTTGAGCAGAAATATACTCCAAGGGAGTATAAGGATGCCAAGAAGATGGAATTCTTAAATCTGAGATAGGAGAACTGGACAGTGACAGAGTATGAGATTGAGTATATCCGGTTGAGTCACTATGCCAGTGTAATTATTTCAGATGAGATTGACCGGTGTAGGAGATTTGAGGAGGGATTGAGGCCCTCTATTATGTGTATTGTTGCTGGTTCTCGATACCAAGACTTTTCTCAATTGGTTGCAGCAGCTAGAAGTGTTGAGAGAGCACAGGGTATTGCAGCAGCTACTATGAAGAGGAGACCAGAGTTAGGAGATCCCAATTTTAGGCAGGGTCTTCATCTATGTAGAGGGGCAGAGGGAGTTTTGTTCCAAGAGTCAGTAGGAGCCAGAGGCAGTCAGGTTGGTCAGTTCAGTATCAGAGGTAGAGATCGAGACCTACATTTTTTGTAGCTAGTGCCCCGACTCCAGTGGTTCAGAGATCCATTCCACCTATATGTGTTCATTGTGGTAGGACACATGGGGGTGCTTGTTGGAAGACGGGTGGATTAGGAGTATGTTTTAGATGTGGATCACCAACTCACTTTATCAAAGATTGCCCTGAGCTACTGGAAGATAGACAGACTGATACTGCAGCTTCTCGACCTAGTGTCAGCAGAGGAGGTCGAGGGGGCAGAGGTTTCAATAGAGGTGGTCGACCTGGGATTAGTCAGAGAGGAGGCTCTACATTTGGAGGCAGTAGGCCAGATGAGGCTGGGTCTTCTCAGCGAGTGTATGTGATGCAGAGGCAACCGGATGCTTCAGCAGTTATTGCGGGTTCATTTTCTTTATTTGGTATTTGAGTTCTTGCTTTGATTGATCCAGGATCTACTCATTCATACATAAGTGCATCTATCTTGCCTGTGTCTGAATTGAATTCTGAGTCCTTAGGATTTGATGTCTTGGTGACAAATCCTTTAGGACATAGTGTTGTGGTAAGTAAGGTGCATCGTGATAGTTCAGTTATAGTGCAAGGTGAGGAGTTTTTAGGTGATTTGATTGAAATGCCTTTTAAGGAGTATGATTTGATCTTAGGCATGAATTGGTTGTCTAAGCATGGAGCTGTGGTAGACTGTTAAAAGAAATGTGTTACCCTGAGAACTGGTGATGGTAGAAATGTGATGGTATCTAGTGAGCAGAGACAACTTGCATCCTTGTTTGTTTCAGCTGTTGCAGCTAGGAAGTTGATTAAAAAAGGGTGTGATGCTTATCTTGCTCATGTGGTAGATACTAGAATAGTGGGTTGTCAACTTGATAGTATACCAACAGTTGCTGAATTCCCAGATGTGTTTCTTGAGGAGTTGTCAGGGTTACCCCCTGAGAGAGAGGTTAAGTTTGGTATCGATTTATTACCTGGTACCACTCCCATCTCTATTACTCCATATCGAATGGCACCTGCTGAGTTGAGTGAGTTGAAGGTGCAGTTGCAGGAGTTGTTGGATAAAGGGTTTGTTCGCCCTAGTGTTTCTCTGTGGGGAGCTCCTGTTTTGTTTGTAAAGAAGAAGGATGGTACTTTGAGATTGTGCATCGATTATAGGCAATTGAATAAGGTGACTATTAAGAATAAGTATCTTTTGCCTCGGATTGATGATCTCTTCGATCAGTTGAAGGGAGCAGCAGTGTTTTCCAAGATTGATTTGAGATCAGGGTACCATCAATTGAGGGTTAAAGTTGAAGATGTTCCTAAAACAGCCTTCCGCACAAGGTATGGGCATTATGAGTTCTTGGTGATGCCTTTTGGATTAACGAATGCACCTGCAGCTTTTATGGATTTGATGAATAGTATGTTTAGACCCTATCTGGATCAGTTTGTGGTAGTTTTTATTGATGATATTTTGGTGTATTTGCATAATAAGGAGGAGCATGACAAGCATTTATGGATTGTATTGCAGACCTTGAGAGAGAAGAAATTATATGCTAAGCTATCGAAGTGTGAGTTTTGGCTTGATCAAGTGACTTTTCTGGGTCATGTGGTGTCAGAAGATGGTATAAGAGTTGATCCGAGTAAAGTTGAGGCTATTTTGAATTGGAGTCCACCGAAGTCTGTAACTGAAGTTAGAAGTTTTCTAGGTTTGGCAGGCTATTATCGATGCTTTGTGAAAGGTTTTTCTTTGATAGCTACTCCACTCACCAGATTACTTCGGAAGGGAGTTAGATTTGTGTGGACAGATCAGTGTCAAGCAAGCTTTGAGCAGTTGAAGGAGATGTTGACTCAAGCTCCTGTTCTTACTTCGCTTGTGGAAGATAAACCATATGTGATTTACAGTGATGCTTCACATAATGGTTTAGGTTGTGTTTTGATACAAGAGGGTAGAGTCATAGCTTATGCTTCTCGGCAGTTGAAGCCGCATGAGCTTAATTACCCGACGCATGATTTGGAATTGGCAGCTATAGTGTTTGCTTTGAAGATTTGGCAACATTATTTGTATGGAGAGAAGTGTTTTATCTATACAGATCATAAAAGTTTGAAATACTTGGGTGTTCAAAGAGAGCTGAATCTTTGACAGAGACGGTGGTTAGAATTGATTAAAGATTATGATTGTTTGATTGATTATCATCCTGGTAAGGCAAATGTTGTTGCTGATGCCTTGAGTCGAAAGTCTTTAGCAGGTTTGACTATTTATTCGCTCTCGTTGCTTGTTGAGTTGAGAGCGTTGCATGCTAGTTTTGAATCATGTGATGATGGAGCTTTGTTAGCTCAGTTGCATTTGAGACCGGTGTTGTTGGATCAGATTAAAAAGGCTCAGTTGGCTGATGAGAAAATTCAAAAAGTTGTGTCGAAATGCCAAAAAGGAGAGAGCCGAGATTTTCTTGTGAGAGATGATGGCAGCCTTTGGTGCAAAGATAGATTGTGTGTTCCTGATGATGCAAGATTGAGAAAGATTATTTTGGAAGAGGCATATCAATCAATTTTTGCTATGCACCCTGGGAGTACTAAGATGTATCATGATTTGAAACAAAACTATTGGTGGTTAGGTATGAAGAGAGATATAGCGGAGTTTATATCCAAGTGTCTTACTTGTCAGAGGGTAAAAGCTGAGCATCAAGTTCTAACAGGGTTGCTCCAACCTTTATCAGTGCCTGAATGGAAATGGGAGCGAGTGACAATGGATTTTGTGACTGGTTTGTCGTTGACTCGGAAAAAGCATGATGCCATTTGGGTGCTTTTTGATCGGTTGATGAAGACAGCTCATTTTCTTCCAGTTAGAATGGACTATTCTCTGGAGAAGTTGGCTGAGCTGTATATCAGTGAGGTAGTGAAGTTGCATGGAGTTCCAATTTCTTTGGTGTCTGATCGAGATCCCAGGTTCACTTCGAGATTTTGGAAAAGTTTACATGGTGCTTTGGGTTCTCGATTGCACTTTAGCACTGCTTTTCATCCGCAGACAGATGGGCAGTCAGAGAGAGTGATACAGATTATAGAGGATATGTTGAGAAGCTATGTCATTGATTTCTCTGGAAGTTGGGATAGATTTTTGCCACTGATGGAATTTGCTTATAACAATAGTCATCAATCTAGTATTAGAATGGCACCATTCGAGGCATTGTATGGTAGAAGATGTAGAATGCCTTTATGTCGGAATGAAGTTGGAGAAGGTAAATTGGTTGGTCCTGATTTGATTAAAGAAACGGAAGAGAAAGTGAAGATAATTCGGGATCGGTTGAAAGCAGCTTCAGATCGACAGAAATCTTATTCAGATTTGAAGAGAAGAGACATAGAGTTTGATGTTGGAGATAAGGTTTTTCTGAAAGTGTCTCCTTGGAAGAAGATTTTGAGATTTGGCCGCAAAGGGAAGCTAAGTCCTCATTTTATTGGACCTTATGAGGTATTGGAGAGAGTTGGACTAGTTGCTTATCGAATTGCTTTGCCGCCTAAGTTGGATAGAATTCACAATGTTTTTCATGTCTCTATGCTGCGGAGGTACAGATCAAACCCATCTCATATCTTGGCAGTTGAATCTATTGAGGTAAGTTCAGATATGACTTTTGAAGAAGAGCCAGTTGCTATTTTGGCACAAGAAGTAAAAGAGTTGAGAAATAAGAAAGTGCCACTTGTGAAGGTTCTTTGGAAAAATCATGCAAAGGAAGAGGCAACTTGGGAGAGTGAGCAAGCGATGCGAGATCAGTATCCTCAACTGTTTCATACTTGAGATCAGGTAATTTCGAGGATGAAATTTTTTTAGAGGGGGAGAATTGTAATATCCAAAAGTATACCCTAAAAGTTTTGGAATATTTATTGTTGTATTTGGATTAAATGTATATGTTTTAGTGGAAAGAGAAAAGAGGTAAAGAGAAGAGTGTATATGTTGTATATATATATAGAGAGATATATACAACATATACAAGTCAAAGAAATGGAAGGTCAAAAGAAGATTTAATTATTTTTAAATTAAATTAATTGAAATGGAAATTAGTAAGTGGAGGAAGATTTTTATGAATATTTTATTATTTAATTTGCTTGGTTGAGAATTAAAGGAAGTTTTAGTGGTTGAGAGAAGAGTTGAGTGGTTGACTTTGCTCTTCATTCTTCTTCTTCTTCTTCTTCTTTCATTGTTGGCCGGCTAACTCCATAGCAAGAGAGAAAGTGAGATTTTGTCTTTCCAAACTCAAGATTTGAAGGTATTTCAAGTGATCAAGTTGGAATTCTAAGGGTTTGCATCACTTTTGGTAAGTTTTCCACTTGATTCTTTGGTTTTCTTCTAAGTTTGTGTTTTGAGTTTGGTGTTTGATTGTTGATGGTATGTGTATATTTGGTTGTGGTGTATTTGAGAGTGTTTGGTTTAATTGATTTTGATTTTGGGGTTGGATTGAAGAGAAAGAGTTATGTTTGGTGAAAGAGCAAGTGTTGTGTTTTGGGTATGAGATGAGTTGTGATTTGTGTTTGATGTATGTATTGAATTGTTTTGGTATTTTTGCAAGTTATTATGGTTTATGGGTGTGTTTAGTTAATTTTGTTTGAAGTGGAAAATGGTGGAAGTAAGAGGTTTGTTGGATGTGATGTTGTTGTTGTTGGAATCAAGATTTTTGCCCTGACACGCCCATGAGCACGGCCAGGTCTTTAGGCGTGTCAGTGGTTCTGTTTCCTGGATGGGTGACACGATCAGTGGCAGGCCCATGTCACTGAGCGTGTCATAGCTACTGTGTTGAGGATGAATTGACACGGCCATGAACATTCCCGTGTTGTTGGACGTGTCAATGTTTCTGTGAGACAGAATGAATGACACATCTAGTGACACGCCCGTGTTGTTGAACGTGTCAAAGCTTCTGTGTTGTGAGTTTAGGGCACGGCCAGGTACACGCCCGTGTTGTTGAGCGTGTCATGTGTAGAATTGGCCCTAGTTGGTTCTTAGCCTTGTTATCTCATGTGTATCTTTAAGTGAGTGTGTATTATCCCTTTTGGATTAGGTTTTGAAGAGATTGAGTTGCCCTAATCCAAGTGTTGAAGGATTCTTGGAAGAGGAGTTTGGTGTTGTGTGAGTTGCTCTTGAGGTAAGTACAAACCTTACATGGTTGCATACATTTATATGACTTCGGGACTTAACACATTTGGTTGTAAATGTGTTAAGTAATCTATTACATTGTTGATATATTTGATTAATGCTATGAATTGCATAATGTGAAAGATATGATGATCAATCAAATTATATGTTCAATGCAATTGGTTGTGTATACCCTAATGATGAGATGTGAAGCCATTGTTGTTGGCTATAATGATGGAAATGAAATAATTGGGGCATGTTTGCCTAGATGATTATGAGGAAATGAGAATGGAATTGATAATGAAAGAATGAAAGAATTGTGTGCCTAGTGTGTTTTTCAATTTTCAGAGGTTTGTTATTGGTGGCATGCCTAATAGTAACAATCTCTTGAAGCTGGGTTGGGCTTGATCCTTGAAGCCAAGTTGGGTTGAAGTTTAGCATGCTTTACTCCCCTTGAAGCTTGGTTGGGTCTAGTCCTTGAAGCCTAGTTGAGATGTTACAAACCCTTGAAGCTAGGTTGGGTTTGGTCCTTGAAGCTAAGTTGGGTTGATGCTTAGTATGCTTCGCTCCCTTTGAAGCTTGGTTGGGCCTAATCCTTGAAGCCTAGTTGGGATAATGATAAATATGATAATTAAACCAAAACATTAACTCTGAAAGTTGAATGGCATATTAAATTTTTTTGGGCCCATGTTTGTCTTTGCTTCAATGTGAATTATGAATAGTGAAACAAATGAATAATAAGACTTAATGTAAGGTTTTGTAACATGATATTCTTATGTATTGTTTATAATGTTTGAATGTATAACATTGGCATTGCATTGAAGCATATTGTTATTGTGGTTTGTACCACTAAACCTATGGCTTAGCGCGATTGTGGTTCGTCGTACAGGTGACAAGGTAGAACCGAAGAGTTCAGCTAGACCGAGTCGAGTATAGACTTTGAAGTGTTGATTGTGTGCTTAAAGATCAGAGATGAACTGCCAAACATGTATAAACTTTATGTTTTGTAAACATTGATTTTGATGTTTATATATATGTAAATACCGCTACATTTTCCGCTGCATAATGAATAAATGTTTTACCTGTTATGTTCCATAATATATATATATATAAATATATATGAAATGTTTTAAGTTTTCTCATATTATTGTAGAAGAGAAAAATTGGGTTGTCTAATATAAACCGTGGCACTCCTGTATCCGGTATACGTATATTACAGATGTAGTAGTATGTAGTGTGCGTATACGGGGTATAGGGGTGTGACACTCCTCCTTTTGACAATCCATCATAATCTTCTAGATTTTCTCATCTTCCAACTGGGCTTCCTTAATTTAATCCAACAACACTGGCCTCAACTGCCACTGAGTAATCAATGCACCGTCATCACAAGACTCAAATCTGGCATGCAACGCTCCCAACACAACAAGCAATGGGAGCGAATAAGCAGCCAAACCTGTCATAGACTTCTGACTCAAGGCATTTGTAACAACATTTGCCTTACCTGGATAATAATCAATCAAGCAGTCATAGTCTTTAATAAACTCTAGCCAGCATCTCTATCTCAAATTCAACTCTCTCTGAACACCCAAGTACTTCAAACTCTTATGATCAATATAAATAAAATAATTCTTCCTATACAAGTAATACCGCCAAATCTGCAACATAAAAACTATGGCTACTAACACCAAATCACGAGTTAGGCAACTCAGCTCATGAGGCTTCAACTGTCGAGAGGCATAAGCAATGACTCTACCCTCCTACATCAGAATACAATCTAAACCACTATGTGAAGTATCACTGTATATCATATAAGGTTTACCTTCCACATGTAGAGTAAGGACATGAGCCTGAGTCAACATCTCCCTCAACTACTCAGAACTCACCTGATAGCGATCTGCCCACACAAATCTAACCCCTTTTCGAAGTAATCTGGTGAGTGGTGTAGCTATCATAGAAAACCCTTCACAAACTGATGATAATAGCTTGCCAATCCTAAAAAACTTCTAACCTCTATCATAGTTTTTAGTGGACTCCAATTCAAGATAGCCTTGACTTTACTCGGATCAACTTTAATACCCTCTGCTAAAACTACATGACCTAGAAAAGTCACCTGATCGAGCTAGAACTCACATTTAGATAGCTTAGCATACAACTGCTTCTCTCTCAATGTTTGTAATACAATCCACAGATGCTTGTCATGATCTTCCTCATTATGCAAATACACTAGAATATCATCAATAAAGACTACTACAAGATGATCTAAGTATGGTCTAAACACCCTGTTCATCAAATTCATAAATACTGTTGGTGCATTTGTCAACCCAAATGGCATCACCAGAAACTCATAATGCTCATATCTCGTGCGGAAAGCTGTCATGGGTGCATCCACATCTCTAACTCTCAAGTGATGATACCCTGATCTCAGATCAACCTTAGAAAATATTATTGCTTCCTTCAATTGATCAAAGAGATCATCTATCTGAGATAATGGATACTTGTTCTTGATGGTCACCTTATTTAACTATTTGTAATCAATACATAATCTCAAAGTGCCATCATTCTTCTTCACAAACAAGATAGGCACTCCCCACGAGGACACACTAGGGCGGATGAACCCTTTATCAAACAACTCCTGTAACTACACCTTCAACTCCATTAATTTAGTAGTGCCATCTGATAAGGGGTAATGGAGATGGGAGTGGTACAAGGCATCAAATCAATACTAAACTCTACCTCTCTCTCAAGAGGTACTCCTAGTAACTCATTAGGAAAAATATCTAAAAACTCGACAACTGTAGGTATACTGTCAATATGGGACCCCACTACTCCAGTATCTACAACATGAGCAAGATATACCTCACATCCCTTCCGAATAATCCTCCTAGCTAAAATAGCTGAAATAAACATGGATGAAAGGTGTTTCTGTTCACTAGATACCACTACATCTTTACCATCATGTGTTCTCAGGGCAACACATTTCCACTGACAGCCTACCATAACCCCATGCCTGGATAATCAATCCAAGCCCAGAATCAAATCATACTCTTTAAAAGGCATCTCAATCAGGTCACCGAGAAATTCTTCATCCTGAACAACAATTGGACTTTCTCGACACACCCTGTTAACTACAACACTATGCCCTAAAGGATTTATAACTAAAACCTCAAATCTTAAGGACTCTGAATGTAAATCATTCACAGGAAAGATAGATGCACTGATGTATGAATACGTCGACCCATGGTCTATCAATGCATGAAATGAAGTACCAAATAAAGTAAAAAAACTATCTATGATAGCTAAAGCATCCGGCTGCCGCTACATCACATAAAATTGCTGTGATGGCCCTGTATCCTTTGGTCTACTCCCTGCTGCAAATCCTCCTCTTTGACCATACCCTGATCTACCACCTCTGCTAAAACCTTTGCCACCATGACCCCCTTTGACACCGGGTCTAGAAGCTATTGTATCTATCTATCTGCCATCTGGTGGCTCTGGAAAGTCTCTGAGAAAATGGTCTGGTAATCCACATCTGTAATACACTGCTGGTACATTTGTCATCCAGCAAATACCCCTAAGTGCCCTACCACAATGAACACAGGTAGGTGGAGCAGGCCTCTGAATCAGGGGGGTCAAGGCACTAGCCACTAAGGCTATAGGTCTCTATCTCTATCTCTACTACTGTGTTGACCTACTAAATTGCCCATGGCCCTTACTGAACCTCTGAGGAAATCTCCCTCGACCTCTCTTCACTGATGAAGACCCTGCGTCACCCTGCGGTCTCCTAGCTCTGTTGTCCTTTGCTCCAGCAGCTGCTGTAAGACCTCATGCTTTCTCCACACTCTTGGCAGCTATAACTAACTGAGAAAAATCATGATACCGAGAACCTAACATAAGACACATGATAGAGGGTCTCAACCCTTCCTCAAACTGCCGAGATCTGTCAATCTCATCAGAAATAATGCCACCAACATACTTGCTCAACCGGATAGACTCAACCTCATACTCTGTCACAGTCCTCGTGTCCTGCCTCAAACTCAAAAATTCCATCTTCTTGGTATCCTTATACTCTGGGGGAGTATATTTATTCTCAAATTCATGCAGCAAGTCATAATAAGTCAGCACTAGTGGATCAACTGTACCATGGGGAACCATCTTCCACCACTCATATGCATCCCTCTATAACAAAGTTCTAGCATAATCAAACTTATCCTCTGGAGTAGCATGTAGTTGAATAAACACCCTCTAGACCCTGTCAAACCACTGCTCTACTACAGCGGGGTCTGTAGTGCCAACAAAATCTATGGCTCCAAACTTTCTCAGCTTATCATACTTACACATCGGTAATTGCTGTTGTGGTTGCGGCTGTTGAACTGGAGCCTATTTAATAGCTTCATCATATGCCGTACCCAGCCGACAGAACCTCATCAACTGCTGGTCTCACTGGCACAGAAGCAGATGTCTCTCTAGCACTCTCAACACTAGCTCCAACTCTACCCTCACTAGGAGCTACATTCTCTGAACTACCCTCTGTAGACCGGTGTGTGCTAGACGCCATAACTATCTATATCTGCAAATACAGCAGAAATTTCCACATCAGAGGTCGAATAAATTGCCAGTGCCAATGCATGTATCACAATTTAAAACCATAATTAAAATCCCCATTTCCTCTCTCTAATAACCTACCTAGGTCGAGAACCTCAAACTTAGGCTCTGATACCAAAATAAATGTAATACACTTATACCCTATATACATATAATACATACACCTAGAATATGTAAAATATGTATATACGGTATAAAAATGTCACAACTTGGTTTAACAAAAATTTTCACATTTCTAATTTAAAATCTCAAATACAATAAAATGTATATTTAAATAGCAAATAAAATATTCTTTATAAATCATAGGTCCAAAAATAATATTTTCTATTAAAATATATGGAAAAAATTTGCCAGAGTTTTGTTTGTAATTTGGACATCTCAAATTTTCAACAATTACACAACTTGCACAAAATACACTAAAAAAACAATAAACAACATTTCATCCCAAATTCACAAATCCTCTATATTTCCTAAAACATTTATACATATGCATATATTTATTAAAACATATATAAAACCCCATATTATACTATTTAACCAAAATATTTTTTATAATTTATAATATATACTCTGAAAACATAACATTATATATATAATATCAAAATATACTATAATATAAATATATACATACTGGCAAATGGCCATGATCTTGATGCACCAATATCAACTCTACAATCTCAAAGCTAGACCCTACTAGGTCTAGAAGAACTCTCTGGCTCTACCAGATCACCTGTTTCATCTGCGCCATGAATTACAATAGTGCTAAGCTAAAAGCCTAGCAGTACAAACTTTGATAATTATAACACTTAAATACATGCCAATGCATAATGTATTTTTATGCTATGTCACAATGTGACATACAAGTTCACTTTTAAAGCATAATATTTCATCTTTTATAATTCACATAAACACATACACAAGCATGGGCCAAGACAAACTATCAAAATTGGTGTCAAAGTATATTTCCAAAGTTACCATTTTGGTCCAAATTAATACCAAGTGTCTAGCCCCGAAGACAAATTATTTATCAGTGATGCCTCTAACCTCAAAGGCAAAATCATGTATCAGTGAGGCATAGAGTCTAGCCATGAAGGCAAAATCAAGTATCAGTGATGCATAGCGTCTAGCCCAAAAGGCAAATAATGAGAATAACTTCATAGGCATGCAACCAATACACATAACTCTGAAAATTGAATAATATACTAGGCACACAAATAATTCATATTTTCCATAATCAACTTTTTCTCATTTTCTCACTATCAACTAGACACTTTGCCTCATTTTCATATTTTTCTCACATTGCTTCATTTTCTCATTTTTCATCCAACTCTCATTTTAACCATATATATATATATTATTTTATTATATTTTTTATTAATTAATTAATTAATTATTATTTAATAGAAATCATAAATTACATCTTCCATTTATATATAATTTATTTTTAAATTATTTTAATAATTTTAATTTTCAAAGTATATTTACAAAATTGCCACTTAACTTTGACTTCTTTTAAAGTATTGACTTTTAGTTGACTCTTATATATTTTATGTATATTTCATGTATATTTTACATATACATTCCACTTTTTCACTTAAAATCATTCAGTTTTCCATTTAAATTATTTATTTAATTTTTAAAAATTAGGGATGTTACATATTAGCTCTGAAATATTCTAGCAACTCAGTGTTGGAACGTTCCTTGAATTGAAAAAAAATCTCTGAGAAAAATTTATCAGAGTTTTATATATATTTTGGACGTTATCAAAATTAAATAAATACAAAACTTGCAAAAATTTGCACTCCCTATATATATATACATACACTTATCCAAATCTCCAATATTGTCTTCCCAATACATTTAACATTTCATATCCATTTGTATATGTATAAATATGCATTAGTTTTTAATATTAACATTATATACACCAAATGTTTAGTTTATAACATTATCATATATTAATATAATATACGAACACAATGTGTTACAAAAGCAAAAGTATACATGACATGCAGGCAATGCTGATCATATGGCAGAAATCAACATTCTTGTACGAATCCTCTATCTTAAACCTGGATAAGTCTAACAGGGCTCTCTGCATCAACCCTACCATCTATGCAATAAACAATTCTCGCTAAGCTAATAGCCTAGTGGTACATATTTTGATAATAAAATTAAATATTTTTTTTAAATAATACATTATGTTTTCTTTTCAACTTGAAATGCATTGTGCACCAAAACAACTTTACTAATATAAAACAACCACAAATCACAATCACATGCATTAGGCTTAAATGAATCTATACAATATTCAAATTCCAAAGATAATGTTTTGGCCTATTAAAACCTAATGTCTAGCTCGAAGGTAATAAAAGTGACACTCAATGTCTAGGCAGAAGGCAAATCATATCATGGTGATGCCTAGTGCCTAGCCCGAAGTCAAATCATAGGCATGCCATATCTATATCGCCAAACACAAAACTCTAAAAAAGAATACTATAGAAGCCAACAAGCAACATTTCTTACTTTTCATAACATTGTCAATTATGCCACTTTATATTTGTTTTATCACTTTTTCCATCATTTTGGCATATTTTCATACTTTTCATCACAAATATCAAATCCTTTGACACTTATACATTGTGGCCGAATCATGCCCTTAAATTGGCATAAATACTTTCTTTTCATAAACACATTCAACAATGCCATTAGCCATCTTAAAATGGCTTAATTATTCATATATTAGTCAATTCACGCCTTTAAACACATAACTATGCACTTTACATACAAATTCACACATCAAAGTAGCATAGCATTGATGCCAACATATAATGTAACATGCTATTCTAAGGTATTTCAATATAATTCTATCAAAGTATGTACTAACCTTCACTAAGGCAACTTCCAAGCCAAGTTCACTCCTTTTCCTTTGCTTTATCAAATTGTTCTTCACCTCTTGGATTGGGCAACTTAATCCTACTCACTTCCTAATGAATGTGAGAGTAAACAAGTCATTAGAAACTCATTCCTAACCACTTTAACTAATAAAACTCGATTCATCATATTTCCTTCAAATTTCTAAAATTTGCCCTAACAAACTTTAATTTTGGATTTCTACTCCAATCAATTCCAAATCAAGTTTTAAACCAAATTATGTTATTAGAATCATATTCTAATACAATTTAATCAATTAAATTCAATTTACATCAATTCTATCCAAAAATCCTATAAAAACCCTAATTCATCTACTATCTCTTTCAAATTCTAACCAAATCCATTCTTTTAAATCATCCAGCCTTAAAATCATTTCCTCTATATGAAAATAACATCTCTCAAACCCATTTAAACAATTACCACATCCTCCATCAAAATCTAAAATTACACATATTCATAAACTTGAAAGAAACTCTTCAATTTGGAAAGAAACTTTACCAATTACTTGAGAAATCTTCAAAACTATCCTTAATCATTGAAAATCTTGTTGAAATTTGGTGTAATTAAGGAAACACAAGCTTTTCTATCTCCAACAATGGTGAATGGCCAAGGCTGAACGAAAGACAAAGAAGAAAAAGAGAAATGGGCTTTTTAATTCTTGTCTTTCATTTATAGCCATATATATATGTATTTAATTAAATAGTCATTTTAATTAATTAATAATAAATAAATAAGATATTTTATCTTCCATCAAAAAATCAATTTTAATTTTGAATCATTTTGAATCATTTTAATATTATTATTTAATATTTTTTCCTTACTTTCCAACCATATATAGTTATTTATTTATTTATTTACTTATTTATTTTAATCTTTTAATCTCATCCATATATCTTATTTCATTTTTTGGCTTTCCTTTTCTCTTATTTTTTTATTTATTGCTATTATTATTATTATTATTATTAATGTCATCATCTTCCACCACCACATGTATACTTTGTATATATGCTATGTATATATTTGGTATATGTATATATCATGTATATGTTAAGTATATAATATGTATGCTTCAAGAATACAATATGTATATATCTTGTATACAATGTTTATATATATTTGATATATATTATGCTTATATCTTGTATTTCTCTCTCTTCTAACATACTAACAACCCTCTAAATTAATTATTTAACAATATTTAAAATTCATGAGTGTTACAATTCTCTCCATCTTAAAGAATTTCGTCCTCAAAATTTCCTATTGTTTCGTCCTTAGAATTCCCTATTGTGATAAACAATTCAACCAAAAACGCCAATCCCAACTTCAAGTAAAATCAGCCACCAATTTTTTTTTCAGTCTTCCCCTTATAAATCTCCTCAATATTTCTCTAGAATTTTAGGTTCTTCCAAACCTTAAAGGATTAGTAATTATCACATCTTACCCTAAAGACTTAAAATACACATTACCATCAAACTTAACCATTGTATTGATATAAAAATATGCCTATCAATAATCACTCAATGCATAAACAACAATACTCAATAAAGAGTATTTACGATCATCCATATTCATGGTATTCTATTTCCTTCGTATCACATAGACTCTCTATGAAGTCCTAGCCTCTTCTTTTCTTCATACTGACATGGACTTCTCTCTTTGAACCAAATAATTACATAATCTTAAAATTAAAGAATATCAAACTAAATCTCTAAAATATACATTCGTCATATCCTTTCTATTATATATTCACAATTAAAGGCTTGTAGAACTGTAAAGTAATAATAATAGTAATCTAATCACCAAACACTAAATCTTACTGTATTACTTATATATTTCCATTGTAACTTAATTATTTTTCTTTAAACATACCATCTAGTCTCTTATATCCTTAACTCAATCCTTAAAATATATTTTCCTCAACACCAATAATAAAACAATATACTAAAATTAATTTTCACCAGGTTTTCTTCACTAGTAATAACTCTTTGCTCTCTAATCATTTACAACCAATATGATTTAACTCACTCCACACCTCCATATACATTTAACCAATTATCCTACATACCCTAATAAGATTAAAGTTAGATACATATTAGGTATACAATTTGTATACTTAGACTTTATTTACAATTATTTTATCACTTATTCTCCCTTAATTTCCTTTAGTATACCATATTAATTTATTAATAATGTTCAAGTAATATTTATGCAATCTCTTAATACATATACTCGCTCCAAATGTTCAAATACAATTATCAAGTATCTCATCAAGTTGTTGCCTTTATCTAGATTTCTATATTCAATGAGTTAATCTTCTGTCAATTTCTTTGGTCAAGTTAATTATATACTAGATTCAATCTCTAAACATATTTTCCCTTTACATATATTTACTTTAACAATACATTATAATAAACTCTTTCCCATTAATTCTTAATATATTTTTTAAATTATCTTTAAATTTCAATGTAGTTACTTTTATTTCCTCTTGAATTATTCAATATGTCTTTATAGATTTTGTCAATTATGGATAATCCTTTCAATACTACTTGTCATGTAGGTTAAATATACATATACTAGAATAATTTGACTAGCTATTCTTATATCAATTTTAATTCTTCAACACACTTCTCATTCTATAATTTTATCTTCTGAATCTCACGTTTCATATTCTATTTGTAGCAATTAAATTCTAAGTAAAACTCTAATTTCTTTTAATTAGCTCAATTCAAATATATGAATTTCACAAATTACCAACTTCACTGCTTGCTTAGCTCGGTAATTCTATATAAGCTGCTCTCTTTAGCTCGTTAAAGTCTATATGTGTTTCTCGATTCTTTGCAGCTTCATCATTTGCTTAGCTCGGTACTTTTATTAGTGTTGTTATGTTAGCTCAGCAAATCTATCTATGGTGTAGCTTAGTAGTTCGGGTAGCTTTTGTGCAGTCACTTAGTAGCCCGGGCAATCGAACAAAGGCGCTCGATTTTTGTCCCTGTAGTACAAACTTATTTGAAATCATTAATACTTTATCAATTTGATTGTCAATTATCAAAATTGAGTTTGATTGTCCATCAATCTAGACTACCTTGAACATGCTAGATGTATCCAAAAGGTTGATGATCACTATAAGTATACATTTGGTAGCAAGGGAGTTATCGAAAGGGAAAGAAAGAGACCTAGGTACCACATTATGGAAGAAGAAGGAGAACCTTTCCATTTTAAAGTTGAGTAGCCCCCCCCCCCCCCCCTAAACATTCCAAACCTACCAAAGAAAAAGGTAAATCATCGAAACTCTCAAACTTATCCTTAAATCCATATCTTCTCTCCAAAAATAATTTAATCATTTTAAGAAGGATGTCATAAAGAAAATTACAAAACTCAACAAAAAGGTTGATATCATTTTCCACATTCATCAAGACATATATGACGTACAAGAGAAATTTGATCTTCCTCAATGTGAGTTAAGTGAATTGGATGTGAGTGAGCATATTTAAAGTCCTTATAAAGGATCCTCACCATCCTTACATGACTCCTCTCCAATTTCTTCTATTGGTGATGATGATGAAAGAACTTCAACTCCTCCTCCACCATCAAGAAAAGAAAAAAAAACTTTAGATTAATTATTTTCTTGTATTTTCTTTTAGTTGGTATCACATTTATTTTTATCTTGTATTCAAATTTATCATCAATAATTTTATTTTGTTAAAATTTCTCTTATTTCCTTTTTACCTTTGTTAAATGGGGAGAAATGTGATTGAATTTAATTGATTTATTTCTTAAAAAAAAGTAAAAATGAAAGGTTATTAAATTAAATTGCTTTAATTGTCAAAGGGGGAGATGATATTAAAAAGGGACAAGAGAATTTGATAGTTAAAAGGGGGAAGAAAAACAACAAAATTGTATAGACTTAAGAATTTATCTAACAAAGGGGGAAAAAATTTATTAAACCTAAAAATTCTTAATGATCATGCATTGATAATCTAAGGGGAGCAACTAAAATCAATAACCATTGTCATTGAACATTTGCATTTTTAATCACAATTGATGCATGCATTTGATTATTTTTAACTTAAATTCAATTTGATTGCCAAAGTTAAAAAGAGGGAGATTGTTGAGATTGTTGGACAATCAAACTCTATTTTGATCATTCACAATCAAATTGATAAAATACTAATGATTTCAAACAAGTTTGTACTACATGGATAAAAATCGAGTGCTTGTGAGCGGGAATTTTTGCCCCCACTCCCGGTGGAATGGTTCTTGCGACTTCGGCATTGTTTAGGCTCAGGGCCTTAGAGAATACGGACCTAAGTCCGGAGAAAATTGAGTCGCCACCCCGGACGGGCCGGGAAAAATGAAAGGGGTGGATGACTCAATTCCTAAGGAATCTCCAACCCCCTAATGGGTTCGGAAAGTTGGGTACGTGTAGGGAAGGTGAGAAATGGCCCAACACCCCCACAATGCCCGGTTCATTGGAACCGGCCTCCTTTACAGGTCTTAATATTATAAAATCCTTAAATATAACAACATTATCCATATTATACACAATAATTAACATAAAGCATTGTTATATTAAAAATCAAAACAATGTCCAAGCAAACAAATAAATGAACACCTATCCGAGGATGGAAACATGCCCTTACATCCCATGCCTAAATAGGACACCCACCGAAAGGTAGAAACATGTCCTTTATATTGGTTCTAAAATAGAAAAGCAAATTAAATTACATGATATTTAACTAATGAGGTACCCACCAAGTGGAAACATACCTCTTACAACATTTGAAAATCTAAATAAATTGATAAAAGTAAATAACCATTCATCATAAATAAACCATTCATCAAAGGTATTTAAACATCAATAGAAAGTAAACATCCATCCATGATAAATTAAATAAACCAAGCATTGAACTTAAATAAATTGAAGCATATAAAATAAATCAAAGAATAATCAAATATAAAATTGAATAAGGCAAATAAAAATTCAAATTAGGGCTACTGTTTCTATTTAAGATTCTTTATTTCATGTGTTTAAGGTTTTGAAATTTATGAAATTTGGCTACTGTGAGCTTTTAAAGGAATTAAAATAGATTAAGGTTTTATGTTTTAAAAGGTTGGTAAAGTTCTTTGATTAACCAAATTAGGGTTTGAGATGTATAATCATGAAATCAGGTTTTGGACATTTTAAAACACTTAGATTTATGATTTTCGGTTACTGAGTTAATATTTTGAAAATTATATTTATATGGTTTTTAAAGTTTTAAAAGATTAGGGTTTAGAAAATTTTAGGGTTTAGGTTTTAAGAGAGTTAGGGTTCACTGTTTTAGGTTTTAGAGTTAAATTAGGATTTTAGGATTTTTGATTTAGGGTTTCGGGGAATTAATTAATTTTTAGAATTTAGAAAAAACAATTGATAGCTTTATGAAGTTTTATGAAAACGTTTAAAGTTTATAGAAGCAAAAAAAGAAGTTTTTAGGGCTTTTTGAAAGGAACAGAACTCAATTTAGAGTTTTGAAAATTTAGAAAGCAAATTAGGGTTTTGGGGTTTTGAAGAAACAAAACTAACAACTTTAAACTTTTTGAAAAACAAAGCAACGAATTAAGGTTTTTAAACTTTACAAAAAGTGAATTGAGGTTCTAGGGTTTTTGAATTAAAAGAAAAAAAAAGATGATTAAGCTACTGTGAAGAATAGAATTTAAACAATTGATGCATACCTCCGTTTGTTGGTGTAGACCCTTAATTTTTGACCCAATCCTGTCCAATATGTTTTATTTAGTCTAAAATGATTTTTGTTGTCTAATTGGTCCAAAATAATTTTTATTAAATAATTTTTGCTTTAGTATCTAATTTTTATTAATAAAAAATAGAAATAAACAAATAAAAGTCAAAAAATAAAAATAAAAATAAAAATCAGAGTCGGAGTCGGAGTCGAAAAAATCGATGACGAAAATATTATGGCGCGGGCCCGTGGGCATTTCTCCCGTAGAAAATTCCTGCGGGCGAAATCACTGTGCTATTTCGCACGCAAAAATTTTCTGCCTGTGAAATAGCTTACGGGCTGGCTCCGCCCGCGCTGTTGCAGCCAGCTGCAACAGATTTTTTTGCCAGCACAGTTTTTCAGCAGCAATTTTTTTTTCGGCAGCGCAAATTTTCCGACGCAAATTTTTTGAAACCTAATCCAATTAGGTTTTGGTTTCTTTTTTTATTAATATTACTTACCTTAACTAATTAGGAATAAACAACCTCAAACCACTATAAATAAGGACCAAAGACAATTAAAAAAGGAGAGGCAAAAATCCAAGAGTGGTTTGGAAAATTTGAAACCAAATCAAGGAAGGAAAAGAAGAAATTCAATTCAACTCTTTTCTAGACCAGCAGCAGCACGACTTAGAGGATTCAAAGGCAAAAAAAGGCTTGTCTTTGAAGCTAGTTCATCCAAGAAGAATTGTTTTTGGAGAAATCATCAAAAGAATGTATGTGTTAATTAATTTTCTTTAATTATTTTTTTTACACAGTAGCAAATTTATGAAATCAAAATTAAAAACCTTTGAACTTTAATTTAGTTTTTCTAAAGCAAAAAAAAAAAACCCTTATTTCGTTGGTTTATCATCCAAAAGGCTTAAAATTGTTATTTTTTCTTCTTAAAAACCTTAAAACTCTAATTAAACATATTCTTCAACAAAACCAAAATCAAATTCTGTTTCTTTCAAAACTTTAAACTTGGCACTTTTTCCTTCAAAAAGTCTTCTAAAACATCTTTTCTAGTTATAAAACTTTAATTCACTTGTTTAAATTCATAAAATTTCATAAAATATTAAATTGTCTTCAAAACCCTAAGATTAAAATTACCACCCGTGACCCTAATTCCAAAATATCAAATCCAAATTCAACTTCCAAAATTCAAAATAATGAACACTAACCCTTTTAAAACCTTAAACCCTAATTTTTATGAACCCTAATCCTTTTAAAACATTAAAAAACATAAAAAATAAAAACCTAAACTTTACACAGTAGCTTAGGAACCCAGTAACCAAAAATCACAAATTAAAGTATTTTAAAGTGTTTAAAACCCTAGTTTCATTATATCATCATTCAAACCTTAATTTTGTTAATCAAAGAGTCTTACCAACCCTTTAAAACATAAAACCCTAATTTATTTTAATTCCATAAAAAGTCACAGTAGCCATAATTGGACTTTTATTTGCTTTATTCAATTCCATACTTGATTATGCTTTGATTTATTTCTTATGCTTTAATTTATTTAATTTCAAAACTTGATTTATTTAACTTATCATGGATGGATGTTTATTTTCTATTTTGATTGATAGCTTTGATGAATGATTTATTTATGATGAATGATTATTTACTTTTATCAATTAATTTAGATTTCCAAAAGTTGTAAGAGTATGTTTCCACTTGGTGGGTACCTCATTGGTTAAACATCATGTAATTTAATTTGCTTTTCTATTTTAGAACCTATGTAAAGGGCATGTTTCTACCTTTTGGTGGGTGTCCTATTTAGGCATGTGATGTAAGGACATGTTTCCATCCTTGGATGGGTGTCCATTTATTTGCTTTGTTTGGACATTACTTTGATTTTAATATATTGATGCTTTCTTTTAATTATTGTGTGTAGTATGGATAATGTTATTATACTTAAGAATTTTATAATATTAAGACCTGTAAAGGAGGCCGGTTCCAATGAACCGGGCATTGTGGGGGTGCTGGGCCATTTCTCACCTTCCCCACACGTACCCAACTTTTCGAACCCATTAGGAGGTTGGGGATTCCTTAGGAATCGAGTCACCCACCCCTTTCTTTTTCCCGGCCCGTCTAGGTGGCGACTCAATTTTCTCTGGACTTAGGTCCGTGTTCTCTAAGGCCCCAAGCCTAAACAGTGCCGAAGTCGCAAGAACTATTCCACCAAGAGTGGGGGCGAAAATCCCCGCTCATAGTGGAGACTCCACTGGGGATAAGAGAAGTTGATTCCGTTGGTCTTTATATTATTCTATTCTTTCTTATAATAATATTATCCATTGCATCATATTAGTTTGCATCGTGTGCATGAGTTAGGATGCCAATGTTACCTGTGTTGTGTTATGTAAGGGATACCATACTTTCACTCAAGGTATGGAGATCGAGCATGGCATAACCACTCATAGCCTCGTACCATTTGGTATATACTTGCTATGGGAACCTAAGCCTTTTAACCCAAAGACTAAAGCTCATGTAATTAGCCTAGTTACTTTCCTTAGGTTTTACCCCAAATGCATGTTGTTTGACTATGGTTGATTTATCTTGGCCTAAATCATGGCTTATTTGGTTTGTTCTTTTTCTAATATGACCTAAGTATATTATAAGATCAAAATAATTTTGTAATATCCTAAAGTATACCCTAAAAGTGTTGGGATTACTGTTGTATTTGGATTCAATGTGTGTATTGAAGGAAAGAGAAAAGAAGAAGAAAGTCAAAAGGAATTGTGTGTGGTGGAGATTTAATGGTATTATTATTATTATTATTATTATTATTGTTGTTATTATTATTATTATTATTATATATATATATATAAGATAAGAACGAAGGAAGGATGGAGAACCTTCCTTCTTCCTCTTCTTCTGTTTCTTCTTCGTGGACAAGAGAGCACAAGAGAGAGAGAGATTGATCTTCATCAAATTTTAACTGTAACGACCCGCCTATCTTTCGGCCACCCGCCTAGCTGCTGGGCCCAGCCCAGGAACCTTCAGCGGATCGTACAGTACTGGACCGCCCTCGCGGGCTCCCAGCAGGATTTGTTTATTTGGCCCAAGTGGCATTGTCACACACTTAGGTCGCCTCCCCGGATCGAACACCTGACCTCCCCCTTAAGAGAGCCAGCGAGCGCAATCCAGTACCATTTCTACCACTGGTAGAAATGGTACTGGATTGCGCTCGCTGGCTCTCTTAAGGGGGAGGTCAGGTGTTCGATCCGGGGAGGCGACCTAAGTGTGTGACAATGCCACTTGGGCCAAATAAACAAATCCTGCTGGGAGCCCGCGAGGGCGGTCCAGTACTGTACGATCCGCTGAAGGTTCCTGGGCTGGGCCCAGCAGCTAGGCGGGTGGCCGAAAGATAGGCGGGTCGTTACAAATTTTTTCTTTAAAATCCAAAATTTTGTGGACTATGTGAAGCGATGGAGAAACAAGACCACTTTACTTAAGAAGAGGCCCGATGAATCCGATCAAATAAGGATGATTGTGAGAGGGGTGTTACCTAATCTTTGTGAGAGGATGTCTCATACACTCATCCGTGATTTCAAAGATCTTCTCCAAGCTGGTCTACAAATTGAAGAGTGGGAAAGGGAGAAGAATCGCTTTTCAATAAGAAGGAATGAGAAAGGGAACAACTAGCCTAACAATCAAAGCACACAAAAAGAAGTTGATGTTAATGTAACCGGTCAAGCAAATAGAAGGCAGTTTTCAGATCTGGAAAAGCCTTTGTCTTGGGTCTTCGATAAGCTACAAAAGAAAGGGTTGTTATAACCATTGGCTCCTCGACCTTTACCTAGTCCATTAACCCCAAAATTTGATAATAAGGCTTTTTGTCAATTTCACCATACTCAAGGACATGAGACTGATAGGTGTACCAGATTAAGGCATGAGATCCAAGATTTGATTGATAGGGGCAAGCTACCCGAGCTGGGTAAGCCCAATACCAAGGACAACCCTTTGCCTAAATTTGGAAGAGTGCCACCACCAACAACCTTTATGGTGGGAAAAGGATTGGAAGAAGATTTTGTTTTATCCTCTTTTCAAGATGGGAATGTTAAAGATGTGAAAGGAAAAGAAGCCTAACTCAATGAACTTTTCTTAGCTTGAATCTTGCTTTTCAATCTTACTTTATTTAATATTTTGGAACTATTGTGTTTTTCAAATTTAAAGTTGTTTGAATAAATTACTTTGATCAAAATTTTTGTTGGTCTTTGTTCATTTTGGTGCTTGACCAATGAGGAATCTAGCTTGATAATTCATGAACTAATATATTTATGCATCATGACTTGAATGACTTTACTAGGTGAGGGAATGGCTCTATAGCATTGAGTTGTGTATGCTTACTTAGAGAGGGCTCCTGTATAATTACCTTTGTCTAGGTTCTAGTCAGTCTTAGAACATGCTTTGACAAACTTTTGAGGCAAAATTGAACTCTGCTTATTTAAGAGAGAAATGATCTAGGCATTGTTTGGTTAGCCAATAACTAGTATCCACCCAATTAAATATCAATCCCTAGTTGTCCCTTTGAGCCTTCATAAAATTTTAGCTTTCTTTTTATTGGCTTACAAACCCCAATAACCTACCCTGAGTTGTTGTGATACTTTTGACAAGTCTTATGATTACTAAGATGAATAGGCAAGAAGATCAAAGAAAGCAATGATTAGTCAAGATCATGAGGATAGTAGAAGATCAAAGAAAGCAATGATTAGTCAAGATCATGAGGATAGTTGAAGTTTCAAGACCATGAAGATAGTTGAAGTTCTTAAGACAATGAAGATAGTTGAAGTTCTCAAGATCATAAGGATAGTTGATGTTCTCAAAACCATAAGGGTTGTTGAAGTTTTCCTAATATCTCTAATATATCAACATCAACATCAGAGTAACAAATGATTTATCCCTATTAAAGAAGATTTATGTTACTCCACTTATCCATTATTGGAAGCCCAAGTTAGTACAAACCAAGACAACTAAGTCTTATTGCTTTTCACTCTGTTTCACTAAGGTTTCAGATCATTCAAGCAGGGGGCAAACTGTAGACCCTTAATTTTTGACCCAATCCGGTCCAATATGTTTTATTTAGTCTAAAATGATTTTTGTTGTCTAATTGGTCCAAAATAATTTTTATTAAATAATTTTTGCTTTAGTATCTAATTTTTATTAATAAAAAATAGAAATAAACAAATGAAAGTCAAAAAATAAAAATAAAAATAAAAATCAGAGTCGAAAAAATCAGCGATAAAAAAATCGTCGCGTGGGCCCGTGGGCATTTCTCCCTCAGGAAATTCCTGCGGGCGAAATCACTGTGCTATTTCGCACGCAGAAATTTTTTGTCTGCGAAATAGAACGCAAAAATTTTCTGCCTGTGAAATAGCTTACGGGCCCGCTCCGCGCGCGCTGCCGTAGCCAGCTGCAGCAGATTTTTTCGCCATCGCAGTTTTTCCGCAACAGTTTTTTTTTCGGCAGCGCAAATTTTCCGACGCAAATTTTTCGAAACCTAATCCAATTAGGTTTTGGTTTCTTTTTTTTATTAATATTACTTACCTTAACTAATTAAGAATAAACAACCTCAAACCACTATAAATAAGGACCAAAGACAATTAAAAACGGAGAGGCAAAAATCCAAGAGTGGTTTGGAAATTTTGAAACCAAATCAAGGAAGGAAAAGAAGAAATTCAATTCAACTCTTTTCTAGAATAGCAGCAGCACGATTTAGAGGATTCAAAGGCAAAAAAAGGCTTGTCTTTGAAGCTAGTTCATCCAAGAAGAATTGTTTTTGGAGAAATCATCAAAAGAAGGTATGTGTTAATTAATTTTATTTAATTATTTTTTTTACACAGTAGCAAATTTATGAAATCAAAATTAAAAACCTTTGAACTTTAATTTAGTTTTTCTAAAGCAAAAAAAAACATTATTTCGTTGGTTTATCATCCAAAAGGCTTAAAATTGTTATTTTTTCTTCTTAAAAACCTTAAAACTCTAATTAAACATATTCTTCAATAAAACCAAAATCAAATTCTGTTTCTTTCAAAACTTTAAGCTTGGCACTTTTTCCTTCAAAAAGTCTTCTAAAACATCTTTTCTAGTTATAAAAACTTTAATTCACTTGTTTAAATTCATAAAATTCCATAAAATATTAAATTGTCTTCCAAACCCTAAGATTAAAATTACCACCCGTGACCCTAATTCCAAAATATCAAATCCAAATTCAACTTCCAAAATTCAAAATAATGAACACTAACCCTTTTAAAACCTTAAACCCTAATTTTTATAAACCCTAATCCTTTTAAAACATTAAAAAACATAAAAATATAAAAACCTAAACTTTACACAGTAGCTTAAAAACCCAATAACCAAAAATCACAAATTAAAGTATTTTAAAGTGTTTAAAACCCTAGTTTCATGATATCATCATTCAAACCTTAATTTTGTTAATCAAAGAGTCTTACCAACCCTTTAAAAAATAAAACCCTAATTTATTTTAATTCCAAAAAAATTCACAGTAGCCATAATTGGACTTTTATTTGCTTTATTCAATTCCTTACTTGATTATGCTTTGATTTATTTCTTATGCTTTAATTTATTTAATTTCAATACTTGATTTATTTAATTTATCATGGATGGATGTTTATTTTCTATTTTGATTAATAGCTTTGATGAATGATTTGTTTATGATGAATGATTATTTACTTTTATCAATTAATTTAGATTTCCAAAAGTTGTAAGAGGTATGTTTCCACTTGGTGGGTACCTCATTGGTTAAACATCATGTAATTTAATTTGCTTTTCTATTTTAGAACCTATGTAAAGGGCATGTTTCTAACTTTTGGTGGGTGTCCTATTTAGGCATGTGATGTAAGGACATGTTTCCATCCTTGGATGGGTGTCCATTTATTTGCTTTATTTGGACATTGCTTTGATTTTAATATATTGATGCTTTCTTTTAATTATTGTGTGTAGTATGGATAATGTTATTATACTTAAGAATTTTATAATATTAAGACCTGTAAAGGAGGCCGGTTCCAATGAACCTGGCGTTGTGGGGGTGCCGGGCCATTTCTCACCTTCCCCAGACGTACCCAACTTTCCAAACCCATTAAGGGGTTGGGGATTCCTTAGGAATCGAGTCATCCACTCCTTTCTTTTTCCCGGCCCGTCCGGGTGGCGACTCCATTTTCTCCGGACTTAGGTCCGTGTTCTCTAAGTCCCCGAGCCTAAACAGTGCCGAAGTCGCAAGAACCATTCCACCAAGAGTGGGGGCGAAAATCCCCGCTCACAGTTGGTTCCACCAAAAATTTCTTCTTGGATGAACAAAATCAAAGGCAAGCTTTTTTGCCTTTGAATTGCTTGAATTGTTTTTCTGCTCTCTCAAAAAATCAGATTGATTTACTGCCTTTCCTACTCAGTTTCAGATCCAATTTTTGTTCAAGTTTCTGTCCGATTTCTTCCCTTATTCCTTACCTCTCTTTCTTCTTCCTTTTTGGTCTTATTTATAGAGGAATTTTATAGTTCATTCCTAATTATTCATGGCATCTATTCTTCATTAAGAAAAGGAAACCGAAACCTAATTGCATTAGGTTTCAAAAAATTTGAGTCGAAAAAATTTCGCTGGTGAAAAAAACTGCTGCTGAAAAAAATACGCTGGAGAAAAAGCTGTCGCAGCTGGCTATGGCAGCGGGCGCGCGAAATGGCCCACGGCCATGCCCCGCGCGCTGGTTTTCGGCCATGATTTTTTCGTCGCCGATTTTTTATTTTTATTTTTATTTTTTATTTTTATTTGTTTATTTTTATTTTTTATTAATAAAAATTAGATACTAAAGCAAAAATTATTTAATTAAGATAACACAAAAATTATTTTGGACTAATTAAAATATATTAGACCACACAAAAATTATTTTGGACTAATTAAAATATATTGGACCGGACTTGGTCACAAAAAGTTTTGGTCAAAAAATCGGTAGCGCGCGAGCTGTCGGGCCCGTGGGTTGTGCTGGCAGCAATTGCACTGGAGAAAATGGGCGCAGCGGCCCAATTTCGCAGCCAGTGGCATCTGGCTGCGAAATTGGTGTCCCAATTCGCAGCCAGTGGCATCTGGCTGCGAAATTGGTGTCCCAATTCGCAGCCAATGGTATCTGGCTGCGAAATTGGTATCCCATTTCATAGCCAGTTCATTTTTACGGCGAATTGGGCTGTTGCGCGATGATCGCCGATCCGTCCGATTTTTTATTTTATTTTTTATTTTTTTTAAAAATAACTATAAAATAATATTATTAATTAAAATATTATTAAAATAAATAAAATACCATAAAAAATAATTTTAGACTATCGAATTTGAATGGGTCAAAAATTAAGGGTCTACAGTTTGCCCCCTGCTTGAACGATATGAGACTTTAGAGAGTGAAAAGCAACAATACTTAATTTTTGATGAGATGGTTATTTGAATTTGTTTTGGGTACTTGGACCCGAGACTGAACTTGATTTGGATACTTGGACCCGAGATTGGATTGAATTTGGGTACTTGGACCCAGGCACTACAAAAATATTCGGCATTTGCGACGGAAATCTGCGACGGACATGTTTCCGTCGCAAATTTGCTACGGATCTGCGACGGATTTGCGACGGAAGGACAAGTCAGAGGAATTTTGAGAAATTGGTCGCAAATCCGTTGCAAATCCGTCGCAGAGACGAAAATCATTCCGTCGCAAATAATCGTCGCAAAAGTTGGCGCGTAAACTTGGCGCGAGAGAGAAAACACTAAAAAAACCAATTTGCAACGGAGATCTGCTACCGTCTATTGCCGTCGCAAATTTCACTATAAAAATATTCGGAATTTTGCGACGAAAATCTGCGACGGACATGTTTCCGTCGCAAAGTTGCTACAGATCTGCGACGAATTTGTGACGGAAGGACGAGTCAGAGGAATTTTGAGAAATTGGTCGCAAATCCGTCGCAGATCTGCGACGAAAATCATTCCGTCGCAAATAATCGTCGCAACACTACAAAAATATTCGGCATTTGCGACGGATATCTGCGACAGACTAGTTTCCGTCGCAAATTTGCTACGGATTTGTGACGGAAGGACAAGTTAGAGGAATTTTGAGAAATTGGTTGCAAATCGGTTGCAAACCCGTAGTAAATCTCAACACAAAAATATTCGGCATTTGCGACGAAAATCTACGACGGACATGTTTCCGTCGCAAATTTGCTACGGATCTGCGACGGATTTGCGACGGAAGTACAAGTCAGAGGAATTTTGAGAAATAATTTATAATCACAAATTAAATTTTAGTTATTATCACTAATATAAAATTTTAAATTAGTATTTAAATTTTTTTGTGTAATTCATTATCTTAAAGTGGAGTATGATAGAATCATATTCATAATTCAAATTTACGAATATTTTATTAAATTAAAATGGTATTTTTATTAAGTGATCTACGTATTTAGTGGTTATAATAAATACTTATTAGTTATTAAGCAATAAACAGTACTAATAGTACTAATAATATAATGAATTGTTTTTTGTAAATTAAAATAGTAAAATTAATAGTATAACATATTAATAGTATAAAATTATATATTTTATTATACTAAAATTGGATTTAGTTAAATCATTTTAAATTTGTATAATTAGATTCAGCGATGAAAACTTAGGCGGGAAATTAAAATTTTGATTTTTGTTGGCGCAAAATTAATTTTGAGCTGAATCGACTAAATTGGCTCTCACTTCGCACAGAGAATTCAAAAAACTAAATGCGGTCCAAAATAAGTTTGTTCTTCAAGCCATCTCCATCATCTTCTTCTGCAAACTCCAATCCGATTACAGAGGACGGTGACGATGAATTGGCGCTTTGGCAGAATGCTAAACACGAATTTTTCAATACTTACAAGCGTAGAGCTCCAAAATTAGACGGGTACGTGTTTTCAGTGAATTAATCTTCTTTTTGTCGTTTTATTTATTGGGTTTTGATTGGGAGATTGCTTTTTTATTAGTTTGATGCATATCCCGATTTGGGCTCTGTTTGGTTTATGAGAAAGCTTAGAAAAAAGAATATAATTTATTTTTTATTCGATTAAACCAATTATACATGTTTTTACAACTTGGGTTATCATAACCCAAATGAGTTTTTTTTTTCTTATCTGTTGAATTTTGGGTTGGTTTTTTCATTAGAGATAAGACAATTGAAGCCAAGAAAGAACCCGTAACTGCTCTATTAGAAAAACCCATTTCAAAGAATCCCACTTTGAAGCCAGAATCGATAAATTCTGGAAAAGTTCTCAACAAGAAGAGAAGCTATGCACAATTTCATTTGGACCTGGGTCAATCTGATTTCAATCTCCACACATGTTCGATATGTGGAGTTAAATATGCTCCAGGGGAACAAGGAGATGAAAAGGAACATACAATATTTCACAGGAACTACACGCATGGAGTTCAATTCGAGGTATATTTCTTGACATTTCCATAGTTAATTAGTTTATTTGGTGTGTTTTTTATGATTGTTCTTTTAGTATGTGAATTTTGTAGGGTTTCCAGAATGAAAGGGTTATTCCTATGCCTTGCAATAAAGGGGGGCGTATTGTTTTGGTGTTAGTCAGTGCTGCTCATAGAAAAAAGGTTTGCACTTGATCTTGCAGATTCTTGAATTAGGTTTCATGTGGAGCTATCGTGAAATTCATGCATATAATTTTACATTTTAATCGGGATGCTTACTGTTTTTGGCAGGTACAGGAAGTTGTCAAGATGATGGAAATTGAACTTGGAAGTGGTTGGATCTTTCATAAGCTCTGTAAGTGCTTTTTTTCTTTTTCCCTATTACAAAAGATTCAAAATCAAACTCTAACACTCTCCAGTATAGGGAAATTATCTTGAATAGGGAAAGCACAAAAAAAATCCCCAAAGTTACTTATGAAATTTTAGGCGGGAACTATTAATATAATTATCTTGAATAGGGAAAGCACAAAAAAAATATAATTTTACTTATAGTATAAAATATAATTATCTTGAATAGGGAAAGCACAAAAAAAATCCCCAAAGTTACTTATAAAATAAAAGTTTATTTGACCATTATGTAACCGAGGAATGATATGTGCCTGCACTCATATTTGGACAATATAATTGTAAGTTCATATATAGAAATATATTGGTTCAAGGTCAATAATGCCCTTATTTTTCCTTTTTATGTTCATGACTGGTATGTCATTGAATTATCGTAATTCCATTTTTAGAATTGCTATTGATGCTGGTGAAGTTTTGATATCAAGCTTTATGTTACATTTATTAGGAAAAGGATCAGATTCAAATTCAATATGTGTTGTGTGCTGTTTATGTTCTTTGATATAGAATTCTTGAGTCATCTTAAGATTTGCCTTCTGTTTTGCTACAAATTACACGATATTGCTCATATTGCAGCTTATTAATGCAAATGTTTGTTCAGGTTCTTTTAAGAGGTCCAAAGAATGCCTGTGAAGCTGTGAAACACTTTGGCCCAGCTCCTGGTGTGCCACACAGCCATACTAAACCCTATGTGTGATCAAAGGGAAGGAAGTTTGAGAGAGCTAGAGGAAGGAGGAACAACAGAGGATTTAGAGTTTGATTTGTTTTGAGTTCTATATTGTGAGACACTTGTGTTACTTTTTCCCAAATATTGTTATTTTCAAGATAGATTATTTGTAGTAGTGTTCTTAACACATGCATAATTAAATTGTAAAATATTTTATTATATTGAAGATTAATAAAAGAATTATTTTTATCAATGTAATTAGTTTTTTTTTAGATTGTGTTTAAATGTTCCAAATGTATTTATAAAGTTCTCATAAAATTAATTGATAATACAAATAGTTCCAATAAAAATCAATATTAAATTGTTACGGATTTGCCACGAATCTGTGATGGATATCTGAAATCTATGACGGAATCTGCGACGGAATCCGCGACGACAATCTGTGATGGAATCTGCAACGAATTTGCGACGAAAATCTGCTACGGCATTCTGCGACGAAATCTGCGACGGAATCTGCGACGGCAGATTTGCAACCGCCGAGTGGTTGCAAATCCGTCGCAATCTGCGACGGCCTGTCGCAAATTCAAAATTGCGACGCCTTTTTTATTAACGGATCGTATCCGTCGCAGATCGGTCGCAAGACTTGATTTGCGATGGATCTGCGACGGATCTGCGACAGATTTTGTCCGTTGCAGATAGCGTGTTTTTTTGTAGTGGGGATTGGGTATTTAGACCCAAGATTAGATACTTGGACCCGAGATTGAATTTGATTTGGGTACTTGGACCTGGGATTGGGTACTTGGACCCGAGATTGGATTGAATTTGGGTACTTGGACCCAGGATTAGGTACTTGGACCCTAGATTGAATTTGATTTGGGTACTTGGACCCGAAATTGATTTGATTTGGGTACTTGGACCCGAGATTGGGCACTTGGGCCCAAGATTGGATTTGATTTGGGTACTTGGACCCGAGATTGGGTACTTGGACCTAAGATTGGATTGAATTTGAATTTGGGTACTTGGACCCGAGATTGATTTGGGTACTTGGACCCGAGATTGGGTACTTGGACCCAAGCGTGGATTAAATTTTGGGTTCTGAACCCGGTTCGAGTTCTGGACTCAAGGATAATTCTAGGTTTTGGACCTAAGGAAAATTTGGGTTCTGGACCCGATTCGAGTTCTGGACTTAGGAAAGATTCTCGGTTCTGGACCTAAAGATAATTTGGGTTCTGGACCCAAGTTAAGTTTTAGACTTAAAAGAGATTCTAGGTTTTGGACCTAAGGATAATTTGGGTTCTGGACCCGAGCCAAGTTCTTGGACTTAGAAATAAATTCTAGGTTTTGGACCTAAGAGTAATTTGGGTTCTAGATCCGATATTGAATATAATTTGGGTACTTGGACCTGAGACTGAGTTTGACTGACCTTTTATCATTTGAGAAGTCTGACTGCTCCGGCTGTTTTATGCATTATGATTCTTCACCATCAAAATGGATCTTCATCCTTTGAGATCGGGTCTTCACCCTTGAAAAATGGATCTTCATCCTTTGAGACTTCGGGTCTTCACCCTTTCAAATTGGATCTTCATCCTTGGACTTCGGGTCTTCACCCTTTGAAATTGGATCTTCATCCTTGGACTTTCGGTCTTCACCCTTGAAAATGGATCTTTATCCATTAGAGATTGGGTCTTCACCCTTGAAAACAGATCTTCATCCTTTAGAGATTGGGTCTTCATCCTTTGAGATCGAGTCTTCACTCTTGGAACATGGATCTTTATCCATTGAAGGTCGGGTCTTTACCCTGGCTTCAGCTCTTTTAGCTGAACAGATCTTTTGTCTTTGTATCTTCATTCTTTTAAGAGTTCTCATGTTCCATTCTTTTGTTCTTCCTTTTTCCAAAAATGTAGCTATTTTTAATTGGACCTTATATCCTCTCCTTGTCCCCCCTGCGTGGCAAAATATTTATAAGTGAGTTTTAAAATATTTTATATATAGAATCAAAAAATTGAAAAGGAGAAACTTTGCACCCTGTGTAGGCTCAAAACCATGATTTTTATATGCGGGCTTTTTGTGCTCGAATTAACTCTACTATAAGCGTCACTCGTAAGCATACGAGGTAGCTGTAGCAAAAGTGATCGCCCCAAGGTCGTCTCACAAGGAAGCTAGAATAGCTAATTGATTATCAAATTATAAATAACAAGTAATTAATAAATTAAAATTGCTAACAACTAATGAAGAAGATCGATTGAAGTTTAAAACAATAAAAGTAAACTGAGCTGATGTATTGATTCACTTAATAGAATGGTCTAGGGTTTACACTTCTCCACTACTTATATGTATGAATGGTTATTCCTCTCAACCAATTTAATTTCAAAGATTAAATCTCAAGCAACTTAATTAATTGAATCAAGGAAATAAGCTCTCGCATTCAAACCTCTTTAAAGTAATCTTGTTACAATTGAAATAATCTTTTCTTAGGTTATATTTCTAATTCACCTAAGTCCCTAATTGAATTATTCCAGCATTAGACTTCATCTCTCAATCCTTCATCTAATACCTTAAAACACATAATTGGTGGCCAATCAATTATATATTAACAATAATTCCATTCAATCAAGGCTAAAGAAATAATTAGTTAAGAGCAATAACCAATTCATACAATCATAGCAGATCCATACAAACCCTAGACTAGATCAAATTAGTTCATATTAATGTTATCAAACATACTCATCTCATTAATATTCAAGGAAATCAATTTAGACATGATAATATTCATAAATACAATTCCAATGAAATTAAAGAGATAAAGTTCGAGAACAAAACCAAATTACAACTCCCTTTTGCTTCTGAAGAATCTCTTATTCAGAATTTGCTCGAAGAATGTTGCAATGGCTAAAACGAATTCAATCTAGACTAGTTTAATCCAAGTGTAATCAAAATATCAAAGAAATCAAGATATGAAACCCTAACTTCTTTCTTTGACGACTGAACTAAACTCAAACTCTCAACAACCCTTTATTTATATGAAACCTCCGCTCCAAAAATCCGTGTCTTCTTTAGTCCATGAGTGACACGGCCAAGCTTAGACAAGCTTGGCCGTGTTTGAGGTTCTTGGAGGGACACAGCCACAAGCTTGGCCGTGTCCCCTGAAGGTGTCTGCTTCTGCCTGCATATATGTTTCTTTGGAAGCTTGGCCGTGTTTGAGAAGTTTGGAGGGACACGGCCACAAGCTTGGCCGTGTCCCCTGAGTGTGTTCACTTCTGTGTGATTTTCTTCTTTTCTTCTTTGGAGTGGTGAGTGACACGGCCAGTTTGGAGGAAGCTTGGCCGTGTTTGACAATTTTGGAGGGACACGACCACAAGCTTAGCCGTGTCCCTTGAGTGTGTCACCTTCTGTGTCTTGGTTTTCTTCCTTAGCTTGGTATGGGACACGGCCACAAGCTTGGTCGTGTCCTCTGCATGTGTCAGCTACTGTCCATTGTTTTCTTCCTCTTGGTTCCTTGGTCTTTCCTTCCTCTCTTGATCCTTGGTTTTGCTTTAATATGGTTCCTTGCATATTAACCTAACACAAACACTTGAAACACACTTTAAACAAGAATCAAATAAACATTAACTAACAACACACAAACACACACTAAAAACTAGGACAAAAATGACATAAACACTCAAATAAATTAAAACTACCTAAATTAATGAAAACACTAAATAAATATATTAAAACTACCAAAATACCTAAATAAAACAATAATCATCATAATAAATAAGATACAAATCTATGACAAAAACTAATAAAACAACTACCCCACACTTAAAACTTTGCTTGTCCTCAAGCAAATTCACATGGCATAAATTAAAAACTCAAACAACCTTAAGTATAATTTCAGTATATAAAATGAAATCCTTTAAGACTCAACCATAAATAATTGCACTTTACTTCAATCAAGGATTTTCTTAACTCATTCATTAATTCAGACATACAAATCTCATCTCTCATCTAAGTGTTTCACTAGATTTCATAGGTTAATTCACTCAAACCACTCATGACTGCATACTACCATAAACTTGCTTAATTATCCAATCTCCCTCACTGATTTTTTCAAGAAATAATCCGAAGGTCTTTTATTTGGATGTAATGGGGCTAAGGTGCAGGTGTGAGAAAAGACATTTAAGCTGGAGCATCAAGAAATGGAGTATCTACATAAGACAATACTCTTGCTCATAAACTCATAACTCCTCAAATGGCATATTCACCAACCATTGATAATCTCACATACTTGCATACTTAAAGAAAAGTAAATGAGTCAACATTCCTCTCATGCTAGAAAATATATGACTTTTGTATATATATATATATCTTCTTTTTTTTGTTTTTTTTCTTTTATATATATATATATATATATATTTTTTTTTCTTTTATTTTTATCATTCATTTTTTTAATATATATATATATACAAAATATAAATTGCATGAAACATCTAGCTTACAATGTAGAGGAACAGAATAATCGACTCTTAGTCAAATACAATGTGCAAAGTATGCATTTCAACCCCAAATAACAATACCATTTTTGTTGTTGTTTTCTTTTTACTTGCTTACCCCACACTTATGAATTAAACCACCCTATTGTCATATCATAAGAAACTCCATTCCTTAATGCAGGTATGATGATAATAAGCAAAAGTTGAGTTGTGAATTGTGTTGATCAATCAAGAAAAGGTCAAAGGCTCAACTTGGCTCACTAAGGAATTCTTAATTATGGGAGGTCTTTTTAAGCTAAAGGGATAACCTAATTTGCCTTCATCATTTTAAAACTTGAGATTAAATCATAATGTGAGTTCAATTAGTATGCAAAAGCAAACTCTAGAGATGCAAAATCATGAAGGTGCACACTTAAGAAAAGAAATTCAATTGACAATAACATTCAATCTATGAGGCTCAAAACTCACAAAGGTGGGGGTTCTCAAAGATTTATATGTCATGAATTGCAAAATATGAAAATTGATCCTGAATGAATTCAAATGCTAATCTCTATGCTGATACTAAAGTCTCAAATATAATACCAGAATCACAGAAAAAGTCAATAAGTTTTTAACAATTATGCCATGCACAACGCATAATAAAACACACCAAGACAAACAAAACAAAAATTAAAGAAAAGCTAAAAGATTACCCCACACTTTAGAATTTACATTGTCCTCAATGGAAAATAAGAATAATAAAGAGAAAGAGTTAAGGTACAACCTGTTTTCCATCGTACCTTGGTGAGGCAAAACCCTAACTTTTCATCACAAACACAAATGTTCAAAAACAAAATACAATATATAAAATAAAATATCCAAAATATAAAATGTTAACATCAAAAACAAAAACAAAAAATAACAAAAATATGCAATAAAACAAGAAAGTAAGGAAAATCTCTCCAAAGATTAGAGCCAATGAGATCTACGGTGAAGGCGGATGTGAAGATGATGCAGCCGAGGGATGGAGACTCAAAATCTTAGCAAGGTTGCTATTAATTTGATCCAACTGTTGCAAGATCGCAGCATGGTTACGGTCTACCTTGCTCTCCAGGGCCTCAATCCTATTAAGTATCTCTTGATTATCCGAGACCGGAGCATCTTCATCTAAATCAAGAGAATCCGAATCGGATTCCTCTTGAACTCGAGTTCTCTTCTGTCTGTGCCCCGGTACTTCTGGCTCAGCTAAAGCCATCATATAAGCCCCTCTCCTATGCACCACCATATGCATCTTCTCTAGTGTAGCCAAATCCAATGAATCATTACCCGTAATTCTAGTCATGCGACAGGTACTCGAGTCAAAATCATCAAGGAGGGCTGTTGCTAATGTGGTAACCAATCCTCCAATACAGATAGCCCCCCTCTTTTTGTTTGCCACACTATCAAAAACATCGGCTAACCAATAGCCGGAACTAATAGGCACTGCATTAACTACACAATCTAAGAAAAATAGTTCACTCAGTTCAACTACACCCAGGCTTTCCTTCCTAGCAAAGAATCCGCAAGACATAAAACGATGCAAATACCTCAAAGCGGGATTGCTCAATTTAGTTGCTTTGGCCGATTTGGCCACATAAGTCCCCGAGCCCAATGCTCCCCAAGCAAATTGTTGTTTAAATTCCTTAGGTACCGACCTTTCACCATGTTGATGGAAACCAAATATACCATTTAATTGTTCAATACTAATCACAAATGATTTTCCAAACAACTTAAAACTCAACCTAGAGCAAATTTTTTGCGCATCTCTTTCAACATTAAGAGATATTAAGAACTCCAAAGTAAGCTCTTGAAATTGCAAAGGTCGCAAGGAGACTAGGTTCTCCCACCCAAGGATTTGAACATAATGATAAAAATTATCCCTAATATTAAGAGCATTAAGGGATTCATCATTGACATACCTCGTCCGGAAAAAACCCCGAGCCAAAAGATTCGCTCTCTTCAAAGATGAAAACGATGAAGATGAAGATGCACCTTCAGTTGTAAGTCTCTTCTTCTTGCGGTGGGAAACCATCTTCGTTCTTGGCATCTTGAAAGATCTGAAAAAATTTGAAGTTTAAACCGATTAAATTGATCTTTTGTGAGAGAAGAAGAAGATTTAATGGATTAATTGTAGTTTTGGTGAAGAAAATTGAGATTTAATGGAGCTTTTGAAGCTTTGAAACACAATCAATGGAGTTTTGGGAGAGAGAAGTCGAGAGAGAGAGAGAGAGAGAGAGAGAGAGAGAGAGAGAGAAAGCAAAACAGATCTAGGGATTGGAATGAGCAAACAGTGCAAAAATTGTGTTTTTAAAGTGTAAAAGTGAAGGGACACGGCCAAGCTTGGGTGAGCTTGGCTGTGTCTAGTGTGTTTTGAGGGACACGGCCAGTGACTTGGCCGTGTCCCATGGGTGTGTTTGCCTCTGTGAAGAAAAGTTGCAAAAACTAAAACAAAGGAGTTTTGGGTGAAGCTTGGCCGTGTCCCATGTGACATGACCAAGGACACGGCCAAGCTCCTTGGCCGTGTCACCCACTGTATAGAAAGGTCGCAAAAAACAAAAAAAGGAGATTTTGGTGAAGATTGGCCGTGTCCCATGTGACACGGCCATGGACACGGCCAAGCTCCTTGGCCGTGTCACCTACTGCCCTTTTTACTCTTTTTTTTTAATTTTATTTTATATCACCAAATCTTTAAAGAAATTGCAAACCTCTTCTTCAATCCACCCTGAAACACATTAGAAAAATAAAAACCGATCAAAGCACCCATTCCATTTATTTAAACCAAACATAAAATCAAAATTGCTAAATTTAAAATTACAACTATGAAAAAGAAATGCAAACCGATGGGTTGCCTCCCATTTAGCACTTCTTTAATGTCATATAGCTGGACATCTCTGCAAGACTTAGGGATCGTGGATCAAAGTGCTGTCAATGATCCTCACTTCTTGAAATCCTTCATTATATGGCTTAGCTCTCTGTCCATTTACTTTAAAAGTCTCATTTGTTTGAGAGTTAAGCAATTCAATGGCACCAGAAGGATATACCTGAGTTATCTAGAAAGGACCACTCCATCGAGACTTGAGTTTACCTGGAAACAAACGGAGACGAGAGTTAAAAAGTAAAACTTTCATACCTGGACTCAAAGTCTTTCGCACTATAATTCTGTCATGAAGTGCTTTAGTGCGATCCTTATAAATCCTCAAGCTCTCATATGCCTCATTCCTCAGCTCATCTAACTCTGATGAAGGATTCTTCTCTTCCTTTTGGATGGAGGGAAGTTCAAATACTGGGTCCTCCTTAAGTTCCTCTATTTCAGCACTCTCTAATGTCTCAAGGCAACTGACTATTTCTAAATCAAAAATATCCAAGCCACGATCTAAAGTCAGTGCCACCTCCAATTTATCCGAGGAACCTGTCTGCAAGAAAACATCTGAAACAACTATGTCAACACAATCAATTAAAGAACAATCCTCATATAAAGCAATTGTAGGGATGGGAGAAGTGTTAAAAATAGAAAATTCAACCGTTTGTCCCAAGACAGTCATTGATAATTTACCATTTTTAACATCTATTAAGGTGTTGGTAGTAGCCATAAAAGGCCTACCCAGCAAAATAGTATGTGCTGATGGTGTAGGGTTACTTCCTTCCATGTTAAGAACTATAAAGTCCACAGGTACTATCAAACCACCAACCTTTACTAACACATATTCTATAACCCCTTTCGGGAGTCTAAGAGATCTATCAGCTAATTGCAACACCATTTTGGTTGGTTTAAGTTCCCCTAGTTATAATTCTTGATACACAGAATAAGGCATCAAATTTACACTGGCTCCTAGATCACACATGCCATCAGTCCCCTTTCCATTCCCCATAGTAATTTGAATTATAAAGCTACTAGGATCCTTTAGCTTGGGAGGTAGTTTATGCTGCAGAACAGCACTAGCTACCTCTGAAACTATCACCTTTTCATTCGGCTCATACCTCTTTTTCTTGGTGATCAGCTCTTTGAAGAATTTGGCATAAGTCGGCATGTTCTTTATTGCTTCAAGTAAGGGTAAGTTAATACTTACCTTAGACAGCATGTTGAAGATGTTAGAAAATTGCTTATCTTGTTTATCATTCTTCAACCTGCTGGGGAATGGTATAGGTGGCCGATATGGGTTGGTTGCCTTGTGTAAATCTACTGAAGGGGACTTCTCCATTGATATTTCTCCAGCACCTTTATTCTCTTTCTCTCCTTCCTTTTTATTCTCTTTCTCACCTGCATTCACATAATTATTTTCAACATTATTGTTAATTACCTTACCATTTCTAAGAATAGTCACTGATTGTGCCTGCTCAGGTTGACTTGGGAATTTCCCCTTTTATTGAATCTGCATCTGTTGTGCAAGTTGCCCTACTTGAGTCTCCACTTTCTTAAAAGATGCTTCTAATGAATCCAGCCTCTTGTTGGTCATCTCTTGATTTTTAGAACTTACTTGGATAAAAGCCTGTAAACTTTCCTCCAAACTCTCTATCTTAAGCTGCCCTTGATTTGAGGATTGACTCTGCGGTTGGTTCTGTCTCTGGAGCAAATGTTGCGCTCGAATTAACTCTACTATAAGCGTCACTCGCAAGTATACGAGGTAGCTGTAGCAAAAGTGATTTCCCAAAGGTCATCTCACAAGGAAGCTAGAATAGCTAATTGATTATCAGATTATAATAATAAGTAATTAATAAATTAAAATAGCTAACAATTAATGAAGAAGATCGATTGAAGTTTAAAACAATAAAAGTAAACTGAGCTGATGTATTGATTCACTTAATAGAATGGTCTAGGGTTTGCACTTCTCCACTACTTATATGTATGAATGGTTATTCCTCTCAACCAATTTAATTTCAAAGATTAAATCTCAAGCAACTTAATTAATTGAATCAAGGAAATAAGCTCTCGCATTCAAACCTCTTTAAAGTAATCTTGTTACAATTGAAATAATCTTTTCTTAGGTTATATTTCTAATTCACCTAAGTCCCTAATTGAATTATTCCAGCATTAGACTTCATCTCTCAATCCTTCATCTAATACCTTAAAACACATAATTGGTGGCCAATCAATTATATATTAACAATAATTCCATTCAATCAAGGCTAAAGAAATAATTAGTTAAGAGCAATAACCAATTCATACAATCATAGCAGATCCATACAAACCCTAGACTAGATCAAATTAGTTCATATTAATGTTATCAAACATACTCATCTCATTAATATTCAAGGAAATCAATTTAGACATTATAATATTCATAAATACAATTCCAACGAAATTAAAGAGATAAAGTTCGAGAACAAAACCAAATTACAACTCCCTTTTGCTTCTGAAGAATCTCTTATTCAGAATTTGCTCAAAGAATGTTGCAATGGCTAAAACGAATTCAATCTAGACTAGTTTAATCCAAGTGTAATCAAAATATCAAAGAAAACAAGATATGAAACCCTAACTTCTTTCTTTGACGGCTGAACTAAACTCAAACTCTCAACAACCCTTTGAAAACCCTAATCATATAATTTATATGAAACCTCCGCTCCAAAAATCTGCGTCTTCTTTAGTCCATGAGTGACACGACCAAGCTTTGTGGCCGTGTCCCTCCAAAATTGTCAAACACGGCCAAGCTTCCTCCAAACTGGCCGTGTCACTCACCACTCCAAAGAAGAAAAGAAAAAAATCACACAGAAGTGAACACACTCAGGGGACACGGCCAAGCTTGTGGCCGTGTCCCTCCAAACTTCTCAAACACGGCCAAGCTTCCAAAGAAACATATATGCAGGCAGAAGTAGACACCTTCAGGGGACACGGCCAAGCTTGTGGCCGTGTTTGAGGTTCTTGGAGGGACACGGCCACAAGCTTGGCCATGTCCCCTGAAGGTGTCTGCTTCTGCCTGCATATATGTTTCTTTGGAAGCTTGGCCGTGTTTGAGAAGTTTGGAGGGACACGGCCACAAGCTTGGCCGTGTCCCCTAAGTGTGTTCGCTTCTGTGTGATTTTCTTCTTTTCTTCTTTGGAGTGGTGAGTGACACGGCCAGTTTGGAGGAAGCTTGGCCATGTTTGACAATTTTGGAGGGACACAGCCACAAGCTTTGCCGTGTCCCTTGAGTGTGTCACCTTCTGTGTCTTGGTTTTCTTCCTTAGCTTGGTATGGGACACGGCCACAAGCTTGGTCGTGTCCTCTGCATGTGTCGGCTACTGTCCATTGTTTTCTTCCGCTTGGTTCCTTGGTCTTTCCTTCCTCTCTTGATCCTTGGTTTTGCCCTTAATATGGTTCCTTGCATATTAACCTAACACAAACACTTGAAACACACTTTAAACAAGAATCAAATAAACATTAACTAACAACACACAAACACACACTAAAAACTAGGACAAAAATGACATAAACACTCAAATAAATTAAAACTACCTAAATTAATGAAAACACTAAATAAACATATTAAAACTACCAAAATACCTAAATAAAACAATAATCATCATAATAAATAAGATACAAATCTATGACAAAAACTAATAAAACAGGGCTCTGATTGATGTTTTTGCCGTCTAGTTCGTCGCACAAGCACGTATTTCTTCTTTTGCAAAATGACTGGAACTTTCTCTGGTAATGGGCCTTTTATGCCCCCCTGATTTGATTTCTTCTTTTGATTGTTTACTTCACAAGGTGTTTACCATTTACCTTAATAAAGAATAGACAATACAAGACAAGAAAGTGTGATGTGATATGCTCATGTATGCATGATATGCATGATAATACTCACAGCGGTTTCATTGACTCACAGGCCAAGGTGATCAGCAGAAGTATTCTCATTGACTCCTTTTCAACGCTCGTTCAAGTCTTGCATTGGAATGATAAAAAGCTTTGCATTTATGGCTTTTATCTTCAAGATGTCGAGAATATTAGTGGTGGAGAGCCCAAGCAGCAAAGTCAGGGATGCATCCATTTCAAATTATGTTTCAGCATGTCAATTGGTAGCTTGCCAATAATCATTTCCTTTCCCATTGTGTCCTTTGGAGGTTCAACATACTTTCCTTAACTTGAAGGCTTTGTATGACAAAACACTTTTTTTTTAATTTTAATTTTTGAATTTTAATTTTGAAATCGAATGTTGGCTTTGCCAAATTAATGTCAATGTACCTCAGGACTTGATTTTTCCAAATTAACATATCTATAACATGACAACCCTAGTTACCATACTAAACTTGGGAATCATTTCTATTTAAGCAAGAATTGTTGCACTTCAGATAGGCACATACACATTACTTAGCCAAAGGTCTCATTTGAGTTTAAATATTGTCTATCTCATCTGCATGCTTATCCAAACTATCTCCACTAATAGACTCTACCTACCAAGAGAGATCAACAGGTCTTTGATAGGCTTGAAATGAGGTCTATGAGGGATATGGGTTAAATGAAGGCCATTTTGAGATAGGAGCTGATTTTACATAATGGACAAACCCTCACACTTTAAATTTCTTATTTGAATTTTAGGCAGCTTGGAGGCAATCTTGCTAGACTCCAAATTTCTTCTATCTTCTTGGCATTAATCTGGATCTTGATTAGGACAGTCTTTGCCCTTGCAAAAAGTTTAAGACCTAAATTCGTTTCTTTTCTTCTTTTCCCTTTTCTTTCTTTTTATTTTTCTTACTCTTCCCTTTTTTGAGCATTTTATCATTTTGTCCTTCTTCCTTGTAGGACTGTCAAGTACAGAACTTTCAAGAATTGAATGGTCTTTCTTCTTTTCCTTTGATTTTGATCGAATCTTTGGTTGGGTTGGACCAATTCAAGTCAATCCATCCTTATAAACCAAATGGAAGCCTTTTATTGTCTTAGGTAAAAGAGAACTCAGTTGGCTCCTTCTTAGGTTTTACCTTTTTCTTTTCTTTCTCTTTTCCTTCTTTTCTTTTTTTTTACTTCTTCTTTTTTTCTTTTCTTTTTTTCTTCTTCCCTTTTTTTCTTGTTTGGCTTGTTTTTTTTTTTGTTTGGTACTAGCTCTAAAAGAGTTGTCTTGTTTGTACCAACTTGGGCTTCCAATAATGGATGAGTGGAGTAACATAAATCTTCTTTAACAGGGATAAATCACTTGTTACTCTGATGTTTTCTTGATATATTGGAGATATTAGAAAAACTTCAACTACCCTTATGGTCTTAAAAACATCAACTACCCTTATGGTCTTGAGAACTTCAACTATTTTATAGTCTTGAGAACTCCAACTATCTTCATGGTCTTGAGAACTTCAACTATCTTCATGGTCTTGAAAACATCAACTACTCTTATGGTCTTGAGAACTTCAACTATCTTCATGGTCTTGACTAATCATTTCTTTCTTTGATCTTCTTGCCTCTTCACCTTAGTGATCATAAGACTTGTCAAAAGTATCACAACGGCTCAGGGTAGGTTTTGGGGTTTGTAAGCCAATGAAAAGAAAGCTAAAATTTTATGAAGGCTCAAAGGGGCAACTAGGGATTGATATTTAATTGGGTGGATACTAGTTGTCTGCTAACCAAACAATGCCTAGATCATCTCTCCCTTAAATAAGTAGAGTTCAATTTCGCCTCGAAAGTTTGTCAAAGCATGTTCTAAGATTGACTAGGAACTAGACAAAGGTAATTATACAGGAGCCCTCTCTATGTAAGCATCCACAACTCAATGCTATAGAGCAATTCCCTCACCTAGTAAAGTTATTCAAGTCATGATGCCTAGACACATTAATTTATGAATTATCAAGCTAGATTCCTCATTGGTTGAGCACCAAAATGAACAAAGACTAACAAAAATTTTGATGAAAATAATTTATTCAAGAAATTTTAAATTTGAAAAACACGATAGTTCCAATTAAATATTAAAGAAAGTAAAATTGAAAAGCAACATTCAAGCTAAGAAAAGTTCGTTGAGTTGGAGTTGAAGATACTTCATTTATTTAGACATCTCAAGGGCAAGGATTCTTTCCATCATCAAGGATCATTGCTTCATCATCCACAGTTAGTCCAAGCTTGCTTAGTAGCATATCATTTTTAGCAGCTTCTCTATCCATATCATGACAAGGTGACAAGATAAAACTCTTTATGAAGGTTGTAAGCGATGGTGCCCTTTCAAATTCAGGCAGAGGATTATTCTTAGTGTTGGGCTTATCAGGCTTAGGCAACTTTCCACTGTCAATCAAATCTTGGATTTCATGCCTTAATCAAACACATTTATTTGTCTCATAACCTTGCATTTGATGGAATTGACAAAAGACCTTGGCATCAAAATTTGGTGGTAGAGGCTTATGTAGAGGTTGAGGTGCCAATGGTTGTAGCAAATCCATCTTCATTATAGTTTCTAACATCTTTGACAAAGGCTCCCTTAAATCTAAAAATTTACGCTTCTTTGTTGGCTTAGTTGTTGCATCTTTCTCAACACCTCCTCTTTCCTTTGACTTTGCCCACTAGGGTGACAGCCGCTCTTATTGCTCCACTTAAATAGCACATGGTTCGGTTGGTCTTGTAGAAGAGGGATTGATCTCTCATTTTTTATTCGATCTCTATCAGTAGACATGTTCTCCATTGATGCTGCCTTTCCCCTCTTTCTTATGTCAATTGGAGATGCCTTATTGGCATTGTTGATGATCTCCAGAATTTCAATCAACTGGGTCTTCATAATTTCAACCAATTGATCTCATAGCTCGGCCATCCTAGCTTTGACAACTTCATCAACTATGTCCCTTAGCTGGTTTGCATCCATTCTTGAAATGTTGTAGGTGGTGTCATTGTATGCTCTTGAATTGTCGTACTCTAGGTCTGTGAGCCAGAGAGAATCAAGGATATGTGATGCCAATGTATGTATGTATGCATGTATGCACGAACAATTAACAAACAAGGACAAATAGAATATTCCTTCCAACCGTATAACAACCACACACGAATGATGAGTCTCTTTTCCTAGGTATATGGTTAACAAAATACCAACATGGGGTACCTTGTTTTCGAATATTTCCCTCGGACGTTTCAACCAATAGTTATATTTTCAAAAATGAAAATTAATTTATAACAATTCCCATTAATTAGGTTTTAATCCATTCAACCAACTATAGTAGCTTTCATGCTATATTGGATTAAAACTAAATTAAGAGGTTTATTATAGATATATTTCTCACTTGAAAAGCGTAACTAATGGTTCATGCCAAAAACAAGCCCATGATTAATTATTCTTAGTATAAACTAGGCTCACAATTGATTTTTGGTATTTCTTAATTGACCTAAATAATTTGCAAGCTCTTTGTAAGAAAAGGTTAGGTGAAAATAATTTTGTTTCTAAGCCCATTGTAAAAATATCTTAGAAAAAATGAATTTTGGGCTTAGTATTTGGGCCATGAGCAAAAGAAATTTTGATTTATTTTTAGAAAAGTCTTATGTCCAAAGACCATCTTGAAAAATTTTGAAAATAGCTTTGGTCTTTTGGATTTTAAAGAAAAATTTATTTTGAGCTTACAATATACTTAGGTCATATTAGAAAAAGAACAAACTAAATAAGCCATGATTTAAGTCAAGATAAATTAACCATAGTCAAACAACATGCATTTGGGGTAAAACCTGAGGAAAGTAACTAGGTCAATTACATGAGCTTTAGTCTTTGGGTTAAAAAGCTTAGGTTCCCATAGCAAATATATACCGAATGGTACGAGGCTATGAGTGGTTATGCCATGCTCGATCTCCATACCTTGAGTGAAAGTATGGTATCCCTTACATAACACAACACGGGTAACACGAGCGTCCTAACTCACGCACACAATGCAATCTAATATGATGCAATGGATAATATCATTATAAAAAAGAATAGAATAATAAAAAGACCAATGGAATTAACTTCTCTTTTCTGCCACTATGAGCAGGGATTTTTGCCCCCACTCCCGGTGAAATGTTCTTACGACTTCGGCACTGTTTAGGCTCGGGCCTTAGAGAAAGGGGTGGATGACTCGATTCTTAAGGAATCCCCAACCCCCTAATGGGTTCTGAAAGTTGGGTACGTGTGGGGAAGATGAGAAATGGCCCAGCATCCCCACAACGCCCGGTTCATTGGAACCGGTCTCTTTTACAGGTCTTAATATTATAAAATCTTTAAATATAACAATATTATCCATATTACACACAATAATTAAAATAAAGCATCGTTATATTAAAAATCAAAACAATGTCCAAGCAAACAAATAAATGGACACCCATCTGAGGATGGAAACATGCCCTTACATCCCATGCCTAAATAGGACACCCACCGAAAGGTAGAAACATGTCCTTTACATTGGTTCTAAAATAGAAAAGCAAATTAAATTACATGATATTTAACTAATGAGGTACCCACCAAGTGGAAACATACCTCTTACAACATTTGGAAATGTAAATAAATTGATAAAAGTAAATAACCATTCATCATAAATAAACCATTCATCAAAGGTATTTAAACATCAATAAAAAGTAGACATCCATCCATGATAAATTAAATAAACCAAGCATTGAACTTAAATAAATTGAAGCATATAAAATAAATCAAAGTATAATCAAATATAAAACTGAATAAGGCAAATAAAAATTCAAATTAGGGCTACTATTTTTATTTAAGATTCTTTATTTCATGTGTTTAAGGTTTTGAAATTTATGGAATTTGGCTACTGCGAGCTTTTAAAGGAATTAAAATAGATTAAGGTTTTATGTTTTAAAAGGTTGGTAAAGTTCTTTGATTAACCAAATTAGGGTTTGAGATGTATAATCATGAAATTAGGATTTGGACATTTTAAAATACTTAGATTTATGATTTTCGGTTACTGAGTTATTATTTTGAGCTTATTGTGTAAAATTATGTTTATATGGTTTTTAAAGTTTTAAAAGATTAGGGTTTAGAAAATTTTAGGGTTTAGGTTTTAAGAGCGTTAGGGTTCATTGTTTTAGGTTTTGGAGTTGAATTAGGGTTTTAGGATTTTTTATTTAGGGTTTCGGGAAATGAATTAATTTTTAGAATTTGGAAAAAACAATTGATAGCTTTATGAAGTTTTATGAAAATGATTTAAAGTTTATAGAAGCAAAAAAAAGAAGTTTTTAGGGCTTTTGGAAAGAAACATAACTCAATTTAGAGTTTTAAAAATTTAGAAAGCAAATTAGGTTTTTGGGGTTTTGAAGAAACAAAACTAACAACTTTAAACTTTTTGGAAAACAAAGAAATGAATTAAGGTTTTTAAACTTTAGAAAAAGTGAATTGAGGTTCTAGAGTTTTTGAATTAAAAGAAAAAAAAAGATGGTTAAGCTATTTTGAAGAATAGAATTTAAACAATTGATGCATACATCCGTTTGTTGGTTCCACCAAAAATTTCTTCTTGGATGAACAAAATCAAAGACAAGTTTTTTTGCCTTTGAATTGCTTGAATTGTTTTTCTACTCTCTGAAAAAATCAGATTGATTTACTGCCTTTCCTACTCAGTTTCGAATCTAATTTTTGTTCAAGTTTCTGTCCGATTTCTTCCCTTATTCCTTCCCTCTCTTTCTTTTTCCTTTTTGGTCTTCTTTATAGAGGAATTTTATAGTTCATTCCTAATTATTCACGGCATCTAATATTCATTAAGAAAAGAAAACCGAAACCTAATTGCATTAAAAATTTCACCTGCCAAAAGAAACTGCTGCGAAAAAAAATGCTCTAGCAAAAAAGCTGTCGTAGCTGGTTGTGGCAGCGGGCGCGCGAACTGGCAGGAAATTCCTGTGGGTGAAATGGCCCATGGCCATGCCTCGCGCGCTGGTTTTCGGCGATGATTTTTTCATCGCCGATTTTTTATTTTTATTTTTTGATTTTTATTTGTTTATTTTTATTTTTTATTAATAAAAATTAGATACTAAAGCAAAAATTATTTAATTAAGATAAAAAAATTATTTTGGACTAATTAAAATATATTGGACCACATAAAAATTATTTTGGACTAATTAAAATATATTAGACCGGACTGGGTCAAAAAAAGTTTTGGTCAAAAAATTGGCAGCACGCGAGCTGTCGGGCCCGTAGGTTGTGCTGGCAGCAATTGCACTGGCAAAAATGGCCGCAGCGGCCCAATTTCGCAGCCAGTGGCATGTGGCTGCGAAATTGGTGTCCCAATTCGCAGTCAATTCATTTCTGCGGTGCGCGGCAGCGCTGCCGCGTGACGCTCGCCGATCCGTCCGATTTTTTATTTTTTTTATTTTTTATATATTTTATATTTCTTATATTTTTATTTTATTGAAAATAACTATGAAATAATATTAGTAATTAAAATATTATTAAAATAAATAAAATACCACAAAAAATTATTTTAGACTATCGGATTTGAATGGGTCAAAAATTAAGGGTCTATAGCACCTTCGTGCGACTGTTCATATAACACCCTTATACCATATATACGTACAATACCTATGCCCAATATATGTAAAATATGCATATATGGTACAAAAATATCACAGTCCGATTTCAGAAGAAAAAAAATTTACTTTTCAAATTTAAAATCTTAAATATTTTAAAATGTATATTTAAATAACAAATAAAATATTATTATAAATCATAGGTTCTAAAATAAGCATTTTTCATAAAAATCTCTGAAAAATATTCACCAGAGTTTTATCTGTAATTTGGACATTCCCAAATTCAATAAAACCACAACCTACACACAAAACATTCCCAAATAATATCAAATTACCATTTCACTTATTATTTATAATTTACAATATATATACCTCAAAACATAATATAATATACATTATATCAACATATACTATAATATAAAACATATACATGCTGGTAATCTGCACTGATCTCGAAGAAAAAGCAAAATTAATTTACGCAATCTCAAAGCTAGACCCGTCCTAGTCTAGACAAACTCTCCGGCTCTACTGGATTTACCCTGTCACCTGCACGATGAATTTTAATCCCGCTAAGCCAAAAGCTTAACGGTACAAACTTTGATAACAATAAAACTAAAATGCAATGCCAATGCACAATGCATATGGATATCATATCTCATATCATTTTATTTTAACATATTTCTCAATTGTTTCACAATTTATACTTCACATAAAAACAAACACAAGCATGGGCCCAAAGGATATAGTATGCTATTCAAATTTCAGAGTTACTGTTTTTGTCCATATTGGCACTCAGTGTCTAGCCCGAAGGCAAGTGACGTCCAACGCCTAGCCCAAAGGAAAATTAAATAGTTACTCAAAAGCTAGCCCCGAAGGCAAATAATGAGGATAACCTCATAGGCATGCCGCCAAACACAAAACTCTGAAAATTTAAGAACATAATAGGCACACAATTATTTCATATTTTTTATCATCAATTTCTTTCTCATTTTTCCAAAAACAAGTTAGGTACATTGCCTCATTTTCTTATTATGAACTTGGCACATTGCCTCTTTCTCATTCTTCTCATTTCATATTATCATATATCAATATATAATCATAATGTATCATATTTTACATTTACAACACATTGCCCAATTCTTTTGGGTATTTTTACATAATTCACATATGAATCACATTTTATGCACTTTAGCCATTAACAATGGCTTTTTAATAATGCCCTTAATGCATACACAACAAATGGCATTACCCAAATACTTTAGGTCATTTTCACATAATACACATATTTCACATTTACACAATTTAGACATTAACAATGGCTTTTCACAATGCATTTAATACATATGTGACATCACATATGTCATAACACATTATTCATCCATGTATCAAGTAGCTTACCACATTTTTCAATCCAAAATGTGTTAAGCCCAATGTAATTCAAATATAACCAATTCATCCAAAGTTTGTATATACTTCTAAGAGCAACCAAAAACAAACTGAAACACCACCTTCAACCTTCTCTTCCAACTTGCCCTTCAACACTTGGGCAGGGAAAATCAACTCTCCTCAATGCCTATACCAAATGTGATCATAAATAATCATTTAGTATCATATTCTAAGGCATTTCCAATCTTAAATCATAATTAAACATCATTCAAAAAAATTCTAAAGTTAAGGCTAACCTCACTTTAACTTTGGAATACCATACTAAGCCATTCAATTTGATGTTTTAAGTTTATTTATATTATTAAAAATATATTTTAACATGTTTAAACCAATTACATTACAAAAACACAAACTTATAACCAAAGTCCTAAAATGGCATAACCTTCCCCCATTGAAGGTTTTTCATTCCAACTCAATCCATTTATCATTTTAAGGTTATATTCATTACTTTTGTCACTAAAGAACATGCTTTAATCAATAAAACCAAACAATTCAACAACTTTGAAAAATCACTTTTCCAAAACCCTAAATCACCACTTCCATTCTCAAACTCCATCCAAACATAACCAAATCCAATACTTGACCTTAAAATACTTGTTTATGCATCAAAACAATTCATTTAGAATCAATTTGCATAATTAAAACCCATGGTTTCTCAAACCCTAAAAGTCCAAAACCCTAATTCTCTCTCTTCATCAATCTTTGCCCAAACTCAACCATTTCTTCAATCCAACCTTAAAATTATTATTAATCACTTAAAATAACTTCATACATACTAATTTCAATAATTAAATCATACTACTTCACATACCCAAAATACACATATTCAAACTTTCATGGAATCCAAAGAAAGAAGTGGGAAACTTACTAATTTTGGTGGAAATCACCAAAAATCCACTTTGAATACTTGAAATCCTTCGATTTATGGAGTATGAAAGAAGCAAAACCTCCCTTCCTTCAATGGTGAAAATTGGCCTAGTGAAAAAGAAGAAGAAGAAGATGAAGAACAAAATAGATTTTCTCTTTCTTTCCACTTTCATTTTAAGCCATATATATATTATTTAATAATTTAATAATTTAATAATTATTTATTTATTTAATAAATTAAAAAATCAAAAATCCATATTCCATTTAAAATAAATTATTTTTGAATAATTTTAATAATTTTAAATTTCCAAAGTTTATTTATAAAAATGTCATTGGACTTTCACTTTGACTTTTAAAATTTTGACTTTTGTTGACTTTATATATATTATGTATATTTTGCATATATATCACATATATGTTCCATTTTTTTTATTTAAAAACCCTTTTTTCATTTAAAATTATTTATTTAATTTATCCAATTAAATTTTAATTTATTTTATTAAATTTCTAAAAATTAAGAATTTTTAAAAATTTGTGATATTACAGTTTGAGCTACTGAGTGACCGCACAAAAGCTGCCCAAACTACTAAGCTATACCATAGATAGATTTGCTAAGCTAACCAAATAGCACTGATAAAAATGACTAGCTAAGCAAATGTTGAAGCTATAGAGAACTGAGCAACATTGTAACATTCGTAATTTTTAAAAATTAAATAAATTAAATTAAAATTAAATTAAATGAATTAAATAAAAAATTTAAATAAAAAATTGAAAGATTTTAAGTAAAAAAATGGAGTGTATATGTGATATATATATTAAATATATATAACATATACAACAATCAATATTTTTAAATTGAAAAGTTAAAAAGTCAAATGACAAATGGCAAAATGGTAATTATACTTTGTAAAATTAAAATTATTTAAATAAATTATTTTTGGTTGGAAGAGGTAATTTGTGATTTTTAAAATAAATAATTAAAAATATAATAAAATAATATATGTGTGGTCATATTTTTTTGAAAGTAGAAAGAAAGAGAAAAATTAAAGTGATCATCATCTTCTTCTTCTTCTTAAGGTGGCCAAACAACCATTAGAGACTAAGCCAAGCTTTTTCTTATTCCATACACCAAGGATTGAAATAATTTTAAGGATTCAAGAGGATTTTTTTAGAATTTTTCATCAGTTGGTAAGTTTCATTACTAATTTTGCAAGTTCTTTGGATTTCCATGAAATTGTGAATATGTGGATTTTGGGAATTCATATTAGCATGATTTAATTGCTTGAGTGGGTATGTATGAAGTTATTTTGATTAGTTATTAATGATTTTTAAGTTGGATTGAAGAAATTATTAGGTTTGAATGAGATTTGGAGAAAGAACATGATTTAGGGTTATGGAAAATTTGGACTTTTGAAATCATATGTTTTAATTGTGCAAATTGAATCTAAATGTATTGTTTTGATGCATAAATAAGAATTTTAAAGTCAAATGATAGATTTAACCAAGTTTGGATAGATATCAGATAAAGTAATATTGAATTTAGTGTTTTGGAAGGGAATTTTTCAAAGATGAATGTTTGTTTGATTTTAATATTTAAATCATGTTATTTAATGATATAAGTGATGGAAATAAGCTTGGATTAATAATTAGAATAAGTTGGAGGAAGGACCATCAACAATGAAGGTTATGGCATTTTAGGATTTTAACAAAGTATATGTATTTATTTAGTTTGAATGATTAAAACAAGTTATAATATGTTTGTAATGATATAAATAAACTTAAAACACCAATTTAAATATATTAACATGGTTTTCCAATAGGTTAAATTTTGGGATATTGCTTAGAGTGAGTTTTAATTAAGGTTTAATACTTGTAATGCCTTAAAATATGAATCTAAATGATAGTATTTGTTCACATTTGGAATAGGCATTAAGAGGAAGTAAATTTTCCAACCCTAGTGTTGAAGGGCAAGTTGGAAGTGAAAGTTGGAGGGAGATTTTTAGCTTTCATTTGAGTGCTTATTGAGGTAAGTACAAACTCTTGATAAATTAGATATGTTTGCATTAAATTTGGCCCAATACATTTACTTGGTAGCTTGAACATTCATGAACATTGTGATATAACATCTAAATTATTGAATATGCATTATGTGCATTATGTAAAGCCATTATTAATGACTAAATTGAATAAAATGTGATTTATATGCATTAAGTGAGAATGACCCAAAAATATTTGGGTAAGGTGATTTTATTATGTAATAAGATACATTGTGATGAAATGATGAGATATGACGAATTAAAATGAATTGACATTGATATGAATGAAAAAATTGAGAAATTGAGACTGTGATAAGAAAAGTTGATTATGAGAATATGCATTATTTATGTGTCTACTATGTTATTCAATTTTCAGAGATCTGTGTTTGGTGGCATGCCTATGAGGTTATCCTCATTATTTGCCTTTGGGGCTAGACCCTATATGTCACTAATACATTATTTGCCTTCGGGGCTAGACGATATGTGTCACTAATACATGATTTGCCTTCGGGGCCAGACACTATGCATCATTGATATATGATTTGCCTTCGGGGCTAGATACTGGGTGTTAATATGGACCAAAATAATAACTCTAGAATTTGAATGATATATTAGTTTGTTTGGGCCTATATTTGTGTATGTGTTAATGTGAATTATAAAATGATTAAAGATTATGTTTTAAATGGAATTGTATGCCACATTGTGACGTCGTATATAAAAGCCTTATGCATTGGCATTGTATTAAAGTTTTATTATTATCAAAGTTTGTACTGCTAGGCTTTTAGCTTAGTGCAATTGTAATTTATCGCGTAGGTGATAGGAGTGATCTGGTAGATCCGGAGGGTTCTTCCAGACCTGGTAGGGTCTAGCTTTGTGGTGATTTTGCTACTTCGAGATTGAGTCATTTGCCATCATGTATATATTTTATGTTATACTACAGTTTGATATTATGTATATTATGTTTATATTTTTAAAGTATATATATTGTAAATTATAAAGACTCTTTGGATAAATGGTGTAATGTGGGATTTTATATGTGATATATATATGTATATGTATATGTATAAATGTTTTGAGGAAATGTGGAGAAATTGAGAAGTTAGGGTGAAATGTGTAATTTATTGTTTATTGGGAGTGCTTTTATGCAGGTTGTGTTTTATTAAATTTTTGGGATGTCCTATATACATATAAAACTCTGGCAAATTTTTTCAAGAGATTTTTATATTTTGGAACTTATAATTAATAAAGAATATTTAATTTACTAATTAAATATATATTTTAAAGTATTTGAGATTTTAAATTAGAAATGTGAAAATATTTATTAAATCATGTTGTAGCTTTTTTATACTTTATATGCATATTTTGCATATGCTGAGTGTTGTTGCGCTCGATTAATTACTACTACAAAGAGACACTCGCAAGTATACAAGGGAGTTGTAGCAATGGTGATTGCCCCAAGGTGGTCTCTCGATGAAGGAACTATTTTGCAATAGTTTGATTAACATGTAAATTTAAAAACAAGGATGTGATGTTTGAAATAGTGGTGAAAAGCAATTAAAATTAAAAAGTTAAATGAGTGATGTTGTGCAAAATTAATTCAATTCAAGGAATAGTGCCTAGGGTTGTAGATCAATTTTATCAAAGCTTAATTCTCAAATTATCCTTTAATATAACCTTATATTTTAATTTGTTCCTTGAGTTTAATTAGTAATTATCAATTCATTAGTTTTCACATTCATGAATTAACAACAACCAATTGTTTTGAAATTACAAATTAATAAAACTCTAGAACTTATATTTCTAATTCATTCTTAGGGTGGTTAATTACATAGTTTCGATATCGAATTTCACCCTCGGTCCATCATTCAATATTAAGTTATCAATAGGTGGTCAATCTATCAATCAACTTTAACTTCATTGCAATCAACCAATAACAAGGTATACCAATGGAATTATCAAATCAAGTCATTTAATAAAATCTACTACAACCCAAGGCATGAGTAAATTAGCTCATCATCAATTTAAAACAAATATTCATCTCAATATAAACCAAATCAAAATTATACATTGTAATATTAATGTTAATAAGAAAACAACAGCAATCTAGAAATGAATTAAAAGAGAGAATATAAAAAACTCCTTGTAGATGCCAAGAGTTGAACTACTTGTCTTCCTCCTGGCTTCCTCCTTGATGTATGATGAAGAACTTCCAAGCCCTCTTCAATTAATGGTTCTCTTCTTGAAAGATGAAATGGTAACTCTCTCAAGTTTACAGCTCCAATCAAGCTTTCTTCAAACCCTAATCATCTAAAGAGCTTGTTCAACCAATTTAATCTCCAAACTTGATTAAGTCTTGTCTATGGAAGAATTAAAAGATGAATGAAAATAAAGATAAAGAGAGAATGATGTATTCTCTCCCAAAACAAGAATAAAAACTAAGAACTAGCCACCCCATCAAGCCCCATGTGCATGTATGTTCCATCCTCCTCCATTTCCAATTCTTTTTAGTTTTTTAAGACACCAAGCATGTCTTGCCAACTTACACACTCCTTTTTGTCTCCCTCTCTTTTCTTATTTAATATTTCATCCCATAAAACCATCCCTCTTGTACTCATTTTTATCATTTCTTTTTAAAAGATATTGCATGTTGTCTCCCACTTGTCCCTCAACCAATCGTGAAAATAATTCAAGAAATCAAATAGGACACGACCAAGTCATGAGTGACTTGGCTGTGTCACTCAAACTTTCACTGGACACGGCCAAGTGATACGAACCAGCCACGAGGTAAGGATCCATTGGTGCTTCCAAATGGGCCATTGACTAGGAGCAGAGCTAAGAAGTTTGGAGCAGCTATGGGATTGCATATTCAAGATCAAATTTCAAAGGAAGTGACTGAAATGGCAATGGAAAAGTGCACAATAAAGCTTAAAGAAGGCACACCAAAGCTGATTATGATGCTTAGTGTGAATATGGAAGCTAAAGGCTAGCTAAAGAGGTCCAACGTGCAAGAAAGGTCCATGGGGGTTCATATACAGCCTTGGGAAGTAATTTAAGGCCCATGGACACCCAAATAGTGTGGGGCGTGTTCTTATTTTAAAGGGTTTTAGTTTGGCCATTTTTTTTATATACTTTATATTTTCCTTAGTGGGTTAGGATGTGTGGTTTCCTTTTTAGTTATTTTAGAATATTAATTTGTTTCCATACTTTATGTTTTCCTTAATGGGTTAGGATTTTCACTTTGTAGCTTTCCTTTTCTCATTAGAATTAGGGTTTCGGATTTATGTGTGCCTTTTAGTATAAATAGGGCCTTATTTTTCTTGTAAGGACACTTTTTTTGAAAAATTATATTCTCAATTTTCTTATTGAAATTTCGGCCATCATAGAACAGGAGTGGATTCTCTTTTTCTTCTGATTGCATCAAGAATTAGATTTACTTATCAATTTCGATTGTGGCGTTCTTCTAATTCGAGCTTCCTAAATCCTTCCGTTATAAGTGTTCGTGCTTTGCTAAGCAATTGGGTGCTTTAGAAGGTGGTTTTTCCTTCGTTCTTGGTTTTCTTCTATCAATCGTGCGTAGGGGTTTGAGGCCTTCATTGCCATAGGGTTCCGCGTCATTTGGTATCAGAGCCATCTAGTGGAAAAGGGCCATCTAGTGGTCCAAACAAGCAAACAGGTACGCCTAACACTACCACTCCTAGTAGGGAGATTAAATGTTTTAAGTGTTTAGGGAATGGGCATATTGCATCCCAATGTCCAAATAGAAGAGTTATGATTGCTACAGCTGATGGTGATGTTGTGTCTGATTCTGAACCTAGTGATAATGATAATGATGATGTTGGGAACTTTGATTCTCCTATATATGATGATGTTGGTAGTGATGAGCATGTTGATTGTACTTTGTTAGCTGAACGTGGTGAATTGTTAGTTGCAGGTGAAAGAGGAAAGTTTAGTACAGCGTGATAATATTTTTCATACTAGATGCTTAGTGAATAATAAGGTTTGTACACTTATTATTGATAGTGGGAGCTGTACTAATGCTGCAAGTACTACTATGGTTGAAAAATTGGGGTTAGAATGTATAAGAATCCCAATCCTTATAAGTTGCAGTGGTTTAATGATAGTGGTGAGGTGAAAGTAACTAAGCGAGTGAGGGTACCATTTTCAATAGGCTGGTACAAAGATGAAGTTGATTGTGATGTAGTTCCTATGCAAGCTGGACATATGTTGTTGGGCAGACCGTGGCAATATGATCGGAGAGCGCAACATGATGGGTTTTCTAATAGGTACACATTTACCTATGAAGGAAAATAGGTCACTCTTGTTCCCTAGAAGTGTATGAAGATCAAAGAAAGATGATTGAGGCAGAGAGGTAAGTTGGGGCTACCAATTCAAAAATTAAAGAGAGTTTGAGAGAACATGATAAGGTGAGTGAGAGTGAAAAGCAAATGGGAAATGAGGCCAGAAAAGAAACAAAACAAACAAATGGCCCATTGGTGAGAGAAAATAAGAAAGAAGGGAGAGCAAAACAAATGTTTTATGCAAGAGCGAGAGAGATTAATTTTGCAATGTCTATTGGGAAGCCATTATTGCTCATTAGATACAAAGAAACTTTATTTGCTGACACTAATGTTTCGCTTGATAGTTTGCCTTCTAGTTTTGTGTCTTTGTTGCAGGATTTTCAGGATGTGTTTCCAGATGAATTACCTAGTGGATTGCCACCGCTAAGAGGAATTGAGCATCAAATAGACTTCATGCTTGGTTCTACCATCCCAAATAGACCAGCTTACTAGAGTAATCCCATGGAAATGAAAGAGATGCAAAAGCAAGTAGATGAGATACTGGAGAAAGTGCTGATTAGAGAGAGTTTGAGTCCGTGTGCTGTTCCTGTGTTGTTGGTTCCAAAGAAGGATGGCACGTGGAGAATGTGTGTTGATTGTAGGGCTATAAATAAGATCACAGTGAAGTATCGGCATCCTATACCACGACTTGATGACATGTTGGATGAGCTGCATGGTGCCAATTATTTTTCTAAAATTGATCTTATGAATGGATATCATCAAATTCGTATGAAACCTGGTGATGAATGGAAAACAACATTTAAAACTAAATATGGTCTATATGAGTGGTTAGTAATGCCTTTTGGGTTGTCTAATGCACCTAGTACTTTTATGAGACTAATGAACCATGTTTTGAGAGCTTATTTGGGCAAATTTGTTGTAGTCTATTTTGATGATATTCTAATTTATAGTAAGACTTTGGATGACCATGTTGAGCATGCTAGGCTAGTTTTGGAAGTATTGAGAAATGAAAACTTATATGCCAAGCTTAAGAAATGCACATTTTTCATAGATAGGCTTGTGTTTCTTGGTTTTGTTGTGAGTACGCAGGGTGTTGAAGTAGATGAAGAGAAAGTGAAAGCTATAAAGGAGTGGCCTACTCCAAAGAGTGTGACGAATGTGAGGAGCTTTCATGGATTGGCTAGTTTCTATAGGAGGTTCATGAAGAACTTTTCTACTATTGCAGCACCATTAACTAGCATAATCAAAAAGGAAGTTGGGTTCCAATGGGGAGAGGAGCAACAAAAAGCCTTCGACTGCCTGAAAGGGAAGTTGACATCCACTGTAATATCCCAAAATGTACCCTAGAAGTATTGGAGTAATTATTGTTATTATTGGATTAAGTGTATTTATTTTATTGGAAAGAGAGTTGAGGTTAGAGTAATGTGTATATGTTGTATATATTGTGATATACTTAACATATACAAATATTTGTTTGAAGGGTATAAAGGTAATTATTTTGAAATTGAGTTAGTGGATTAAGATGGGTGGATGGTGATGTTTGAGATTATTTTAATTTTTTTTTATTTGTGTGGAGGAGAATGTTTTGAGGAGAGAGAGGGTTAATGTTTGACTTTTCTTTCTTTTCCTTTTCTTCCTTCTTCCTCTCTTCTCGTGTCTCTCATTTTCCTTTTCTTCTCCTTTCTTTACTTTGGACGGCAGCAGCAAGAGAACAAGAGAGAGGGAGAGATTTGACCTTCCAAGCTCAAGATTGAAGAAGTTTTCAAGAGATCAAGGAGGAATTTAAGAGTTTTCTTCATTCTTGGTAAGTTTCCTCTTGATTCCCTTGTTTTCTTTGAGTTTGTGTTGTGGGTTTGGTGATTTATGGTTGTTGGTATGGATATGTTTGAGTGTGTTGTGTTTAAGAGTGTTGGGTTTACTTGATTTTTGATTCTTGGGTTGGATTGAAGAAAAGAGTAAGATTGAAAGGAAGAATAAGTTTGTTGGTTAAGATTGAGTTGTGGTTGTGTTTAGAGTTTTTGATGATGTTGTGATTTGGTGTTGGATGTGTATTTTGAGTTGTGTTGGTGTTTTTGCAAGGTTGTTATGGTTTTGGGTGTGTCTAGTTGAGTTTTGTTGAAGTGGAAGATGGTGGAAGATTGTTGTTTGTTGGTTGGATTGTTGTTTTGGCCGGAATCTGGGTTTTTGGCCTGACACGCCCAGGAGCACGTCCAGGTCTTTAGGCGTGTCAATTGTGTTGGATGGCAGTAGGTGTGACACGGCCATTAACACGCCCGTGTTAGTGAGCGTGTCATAGCTACTGTGACTTTGGGGAATTGACACGGCCAGGAACACGTTCATGATGTTGGACGTGTCGATACTTCTGAGAGACAGTAGGTATTACACGCCCAGTGACACGCCCGTGGTCCTGAACGTGTAAATGCTTCTGTGTTGTGGAGTTAGGGCACGGTCAGGGACACGCCCGTGTGGGTGAGCGTGTCCAGTTTAGAGTTTGCCCTAATTGATTCTTAGCCTTATGATCTTATGTGAGTTTTCCTCATTGTTCTGAATTAGGTTGTGAAGAAGGTGAATTGCCTTAATTATTTGGTGAAGGACTTGTTAAGAGGAAGTGTTTAGAATTGTGTGGATTTCTTTTGAGGTAAGTACAAACCTTGCATTATAACATACATTCATGTGATTTTGGGAACTTATACATTTGAGTGTGAATGTAATAAGTAATTTCATTGTATTGTTGATATGTTTGAATAATGTTACGTTTTATACAATATGAACCTCATGAAATGTAATATGGTATATATATGTGTTACGAAAATGAAAGATGTGATGATAAGATGATTTGTAAAGCCATTGTGATTGGCTATATTGATTCAAATAAGGCATGTTTGCCTAGTTGATTGTGGAATGAGAAATGAATTGAGAAAAAGTTTGATAAAGAGATATATGAAATGGTTGTGTGCCTAATATGTTTATTCAAATTTCAGAGTACTGGTTTTGGTGGCATGCCTATGTAAAGGTAACAGTCTAGCCGGGTTGAGGATGTCTTCAATTGAATTGAATTGATGGTCCAAGAGACTGGGTCTGTTACACTAAATGAAATGTGAAAATGAAATTTATGAAAAGTAACAGTCTAGCCGGGTTGAGGATCTCCTCGACTAGTCGGGTTGATGGTCCAAGAGACTGGGTCTGTTACTAGTAACAGTCTAGCCGGGTTGAGGATCTCCTCATGTTAATGGGTTGATGGTCCAAGAGACTGGGTCTGTTACACTATCCATGGATAGAGATATGATATATATATCGCCTACGGGCTTGATCATTGTGATTATAAACCAAAGCAGTAACTCTGAACTTTGAATATCATATTAAATGCTTGTTGGGCCCATGTGTGTCTATGTTAAATGTGTGAGTGATGGATGATGATATAATTATTGAAATAATGAAATGTAACATTCATAAAATAAAGTGTATTGAATATGATCTATATTGTTTGAATGTATGACATAGCATAATATCATTATAGTTTGTTCTACTGAGCTGTTGGCTCAGCGCGATTGTGGTTCATCGCGCAGGTGACAGGATTGAACCCGAGAGTTCCTCTAGACCTAGTGAGTCTAGGCGTTGAAGAGTTGACTTTTGGACTTAAAGATCAGAGAAGAGCTGCCACTCATGTATATATTTTATATTTGTAACTTTTGATTTTGATGCAAATGTATTGGGAAACATTTGTTATATTTTTCGCTGCGTTTTAAATAAACTTTCTATCTATTTCGTTTTATAAACTCATTTAAAAGTTTTGAATTTGTTCATAGTATATAAGAGTCATGTCATGTGTGTTTTGTAACCGTGACATTTCTATATTCAGTATACGTATATTACGATCGTATTAGCATGCTGTGTACGTATACGGGGTATAGAGGTGTTACAATTGTTTTGTTATCAGAGCCTAGGCTTGAGATTCTCAACCTAGGTAAACTGTAAGAAAAAGGATATTTTGATTTTAAAAGTTGGTTTTGAATAAAATATATATTTAGTATTGGCAGTCTCTGATCTTTAATAAGGTGTATTCTGCTATGTTTGCAGATATAGGTTGTAATGGATCCTCATTCACGTCAGTTTGTTGAGGGAAGTGCGGAGAGTGTAGCTCCGGAAGAGAGTAGAGATGAGATTAGAATTGATAGAGCCGGTGAGGCACCTGCTTCTGGGTCAGGGAGACCAGTTGGTGATGAGGTTCCACCAGCTTGGTTCAGGCATATGATGGAAGTGATGAGACAAACACCAGTGCAACCACCGCCACTACCACCTCAGCCTCAGGTATCAGTGAGACAGTATGATGAGTTGAGGAAGTATGGGGCGGAAGATTTTCTAGGCACTATTGATCCAGCTGTAGCTGAGCAGTGGCTTGATAGAGTGCAGAGAGTGTTTATTCAGCTGCAAGCCACGCCTGAAGAAAAATTTGATTATGCTAGGTCATTATTGCAGAAGGATGCATATGACTGGTGGAAAATAGTGCCTCACGCTATGGATGATCCACCTACCTTGTCTTATGCTGACTTTCTCAGAGAGTTTGAGCTGAAGTATACTCCTAGGGAGTATAAAGATGCTAAAAAGATGGAGTTTCTGAGTTTGAAACAAGACCACAGGACAGTAACAGAGTATGAGGTCGAGTTCATCAGATTGAGTCATTATGCTGGAGGTATTATATCTGATGAGATTGACAGATGCAGAAGGTTTGAGGAGGGATTGAGGCCCTCTATTTTGTGTCTTGTGGCTGGTTCCAGATACCAGGATTTCTCCCAGCTTGTTGCTGCAGCTAGGAGTGTAGAGAGAGCCCAGGGCATTGTAACATCTGCTTCTGAGGAGGAGACTAGAGTGAGAAGGCCTCAGTTTGAGGCAGGGTCTTCATCTGTGAAGAGAGGTAGAGGCAGCTTTGTTCCTAGGACCAGCAGGAGTCAGAGGCCAGTTGGTAGGTCAGTGCAGTTTCAAAGACAGAGATCGAGACCTATGGTTTCAGTGACGAGTGCTCCGACTCCAACGGTTCAGAGGTTCACTCCACCTATATGTGCTCAGTGTGGGGGGTCACATAGAGGCGTTTGTTGGATGAGTAGGGGACCAGCTGTGTGCTTCAGATGCGGATCCCCTGATCATTTCATTAGAGAATGTCCTGAGGTACAGGAGCAGAGGTCGGTGGATACTGCAGCTTCACGACCTAGTTTTAGCAGAGGAGGTAGAGGAGGCAGAAGTTTTAATAGAGGGGGTCGATCTGGGTTCAGTCAGAGAGGAGGCTCTTCATCTATGGACAGTAGACCAGATGAGGCTGGACCTTCCCAAAGAGTTTATGTGATGCAGAGGCAGCCAGATGCTTCAGCTGTTATTGCTGGTACATTTTCTTTATTTGGCATTTCAGTACTTGCTTTAATTGATCCAGGATCTACTCATTCATACATAAGTGCATCCATTTTGCCTGTGACTGATTTGCATTCTGAGTCCCTAGGATTTGATGTCTTGGTGACAAATCCTTTAGGGCATAGTGTGGTTGTTAGTAAGGTACACCGAGATAGTGCGGTTGTGGTGCAAGGTGAAGAGTTTCCTGGTGATTTGATTGAGATGCCATTTAAAGAGTATGATTTGATTTTGGGCATGGACTGGTTGTCTAGACATGAAGCTGTGGTAGATTGTAAGAAGAAGTGTGTTACTTTGAGAACTAGTGATGATAGAATTGTGATGGTATCTAGCGATCAGAGACAATTTGCATCCTTGTTGATTTCAGCTGTTTCAGCTAGGAAACTGATTAGAAAAGGGTGTGATGCCTATCTCGCTCATGTTTTGGATACCAGGGTAGAGGGTTCTCAGTTTGATAGCATTCCCACAGTAGCTGAGTTTCCAGATGAATTTCCAGAGGAGTTGCCAGGATTGCCTCCTGAGAGAGAGGTGGAGTTTGGTATTGATTTGTTGCCAGGTACCACTCCTATCTCTATTACTCCTTATAGAATGGCACCTGTTGAATTGAGAGAGTTGAAGGTGCAGTTGCAGGAGTTGCTGGATAAAGGATTCATTTGCCCTAGTGTTTCGCCATGGGGAGCTCCTGTTTTGTTTGTAAAGAAGAAGGATGGTACTATGAGATTGTGTATCGATTATAGGCAATTGAATAAAGTGACTATCAAGAATAAATATCCTTTGCCTAGAATTGATGATCTCTTTGATCAATTGAAGGGAGCAGCAGTATTTTCCAAGATTGATTTGAGATCAGGGTACCATCAGTTGCGGGTCAGAGCTGAGGATGTGCCCAAGACAGCTTTTCGAACCAGGTATGGGCATTATGAGTTTCTAGTGATGCCTTTTGGGTTGACAAATGCACCTGCAGCTTTCATGGATTTGATGAATAGGGTGTTTAGGCCCTATCTGGATCAGTTTGTGGTAGTCTTCATTGATGATATTTTGGTGTATTCTCGTAATGAAGAAGAGCATGACAAGCATCTGCGGATTGTATTGCAAATTTTGAGAGAGAAGCAATTGTATGCTAAGCTGTCAAAATGTGAGTTCTGGCTAGATCAAGTAACTTTCCTCGGTCATATAGTTTCAGCAGATGGCATTAGAGTTGATCCGAGTAAAGTTGAAGCTATTATGAATTGGAGTCCACCAAAGTCTGTGACTGAAGTTAGAAGTTTTTTGGGTTTGGCAGGCTATTATCGACGCTTTGTGAAAGGATTTTCTTTGATAGCTACTCCACTTACCAGATTACTTCGAAAAGGAGTTAGATTTGTGTGGACTGATCCGTGTCAAGCTAGTTTTGAGCAGTTGAAAGAGATGTTAACTCAAGCACCTATTCTCACTTTACCTGTGGAAGATAAACCATATGTGATCTACAGTGATGCTTCACATAGTGGTTTGGGTTGTGTTTTGATGCAAGAGGGTAAAGTGATAGCTTATGCTTCTCGACAGTTGAAGCCACATGAGCTAAACTATCCAACCCATGACTTGGAGTTAGCAGCCATTGTGTTTGCATTGAAAATTTGGCGACATTACTTGTATGGAGAGAAATGTTTTATTTACACTGATCACAAAAGTTTGAAATATTTGGGGGTTCAGAAAGAGCTTAATCTTCGACAGAGACGGTGGTTGGAATTGATTAAAGACTACGATTGTTTGATTGATTATCATCCAGGTAAAGCAAATGTTGTTGCTGATGCCTTGAGTCGGAAGTCTTTAGCAGGTTTGACTGCTTATTCACTCTCGTTGCTTGTTGAGTTGAGAGCGTTGCATGCTAGCTTTATATCTTGTGATGATGGTGCATTGTTGGCACAATTGCAGCTGAGACCAGTGTTGTTAGATCAGATTAAAGAGGCTCAATTGATTGATGAGAAAATTCAGAAGATTGTTTCAGATTGCCAAAAAGGGGAGAGCCGAGATTTTCTTGTGAAAGGTGATGGGAGCTTATGGTTTAAGAATAGACGGTGTGTGCCGGATGATATTAGTTTGAGAAGGATTATTTTAGAAGAAGCACATCAATCAGTTTTTGCTATGCATCCGGGCAGTACGAAGATGTATCATGATTTGAGACAGCATTACTGGTGGCCTGGTATGAAGAGAGACATTGCAGAGTTTGTATCCAAATGTCTCACATGTTAGAGGGTTAAAGCAGAGCATCAGGTCCCAACAGGGTTGCTTCAACCTTTATCAGTGCCTGAGTGGAAATGGGAAAGAGTGACTATGGACTTTGTGTCTGGTTTACCATTGACACAGAGAAAACATGATGCCATTTGGGTGATTGTAGATAGGTTGACTAAGACAGCTCATTTTCTTCCGGTTCGGATGGATTATCCACTTGAAAAATTGGCTGAATTGTATATCCATGAGATTGTGAAATTGCATGGAGTCCCAATTTCTTTAGTGTCTGATCGAGATCCGAGGTTCACATCGAGGTTTTGGAAGAGTTTGCATGGTGTTTTGGGTTCTCGATTACACTTTAGCACTGCTTTCCATCCGCAGACAGATGGGCAGTCAGAGAGAGTGATACAAATCATCGAGGATATGTTGAGAAGCTGTGTCATTGATTTCTCTGGAAGTTGGGACAGATTTTTGCCACTTGTAGAATTTGCCTACAACAACAGTCATCAATCCAGTATTGGTATGGCACCATTTGAGGCATTGTATGGAAGAAGGTGTAGAACACCTTTATGTTGGAATGAGACTGGTGAAGGTAAGTTAATTGGTCTTGATTTGGTTAAAGAGATAGAAGATAAAGTGAAAATAATTCGAGATAGGTTGAAAACAGCTTCAGATCGGCAGAAATCTTATTCGGATTTGAAGAGGAGAGACATTGAGTATAATGTGGGAGATAAAGTATTTTTGAAAGTGTCTCCTTGGAAAAAGATTTTAAGATTTGGTCGAAGAGGGAAGCTGAGTCCTCGTTTCATTGGACCATATGAAGTATTGGAAAGATTGGGACCGGTTGCTTATCGGCTTGCTTTGCCACCAGAGTTAGACAGAATCCATAATGTCTTCCATGTTTCTATGTTGAAGAGGTACAGGTCAGACCCATCTCATGTGTTATCAGTGGAATCTATTGAGGTGAGTCCGGATCTGACTTTTGAAGAAGAACCGGTTGCTATTTTAGCATATGGGATGAAAGAGTTGAGACATAAGAAAGTGCCAATTGTGAAGGTTCTTTGGAAGAGTCATGGTAGAGAAGAATCAACTTGGGAGAATGAGCAAACGATGCTAGAACAATATCCTCAGTTGTTTCAGACTTGATTTCAGGTAATTTCGAGGACGAAATTTCTTTTAGAGGGGGAGAATTGTAATATCCCAAAATGTACCCTAGAAGTATTGGAGTAATTATTGTTATTATTGGATTAAGTGTATTTATTTTATTGGAAAGAGAGTTGAGGTTAGAGTAATATGTATATGTTGTATATATTGTGATATACTTAACATATACAAATATTTGTTTGAAGGGTATAAAGGTAATTATTTTGAAATTGAGTTAGTGGATTAAGATGGGTGGATGGTGATGTTTGAGATTATTTTATTTTTTTTTATTTGTGTGGAGGAGAATGTTTTGAGGAGAGAGAGGGTTAATGTTTGACTTTTCTTTCTTTTCCTTTTCTTCCTTCTTCCTCTCTTCTCGTGTCTCTCATTTTCCTTTTCTTCTCCTTTCTTTGCTTTGGATGGCAGCAGCAAGAGAACAAGAGAGAGGGAGAGATTTGACCTTCCAAGCTCAAGATTGAAGAAGTTTTCAAGAGATCAAGGAGGAATTTAAGAGTTTTCTTCATTCTTGGTAAGTTTCCTCTTGATTCCCTTGTTTTCTTTGAGTTTGTGTTGTGGGTTTGGTGATTTATGGTTGTTGGTATGGATATGTTTGAGTGTGTTGTGTTTAAGAGTGTTGGGTTTACTTGATTTTTGATTCTTGGGTTGGATTGAAGAAAAGAGTAAGATTGAAAGGAAGAATAAGTTTGTTGGTTAAGATTGAGTTGTGGTTGTGTTTAGAGTTTTTGATGATGTTGTGATTTGGTGTTGGATGTGTATTTTGAGTTGTGTTGGTGTTTTTGCAAGGTTGTTATGGTTTTGGGTGTGTCTAGTTGAGTTTTGTTGAAGTGGAAGATGGTGGAAGATTGTTGTTTGTTGGTTGGATTGTTGTTTTGGCCGGAATCTGGGTTTTTGGCCTGACACGCCCAGGAGCACGTCCAGGTCTTTAGGCGTGTCAATTGTGTTGGATGGCAGTAGGTGTGACACGGCCATTAACACGCCCGTGTTAGTGAGCGTGTCATAGCTACTGTGACTTTGGGGAATTGACACGGCCAGGAACACGTTCATGATGTTGGACGTGTCGATACTTCTGAGAGACAGTAGGTATTACACGCCCAGTGACACGCCCGTGGTCCTGAACGTGTAAATGCTTCTGTGTTGTGGAGTTAGGGCACGGTCAGGGACACGCCCGTGTGGGTGAGCGTGTCCAGTTTAGAGTTTGCCCTAATTGATTCTTAGCCTTATGATCTTATGTGAGTTTCCTCATTGTTCTGAATTAGGTTGTGAAGAAGGTGAATTGCCTTAATTATTTGGTGAAGGACTTGTTAAGAGGAAGTGTTTAGAATTGTGTGGATTTCTTTTGAGGTAAGTACAAACCTTGCATTATAACATACATTCATGTGATTTTGGGAACTTATACATTTGAGTGTGAATGTAATAAGTAATTTCATTGTATTGTTGATATGTTTGAATAATGTTACGTTTTATACAATATGAACCTCATGAAATGTAATATGGTATATATATGTGTTACGAAAATGAAAGATGTGATGATAAGATGATTTGTAAAGCCATTGTGATTGGCTATATTGATTCAAATAAGGCATGTTTGCCTAGTTGATTGTGGAATGAGAAATGAATTGAGAAAAAGTTTGATAAAGAGATATATGAAATGGTTGTGTGCCTAATATGTTTATTCAAATTTCAGAGTACTGGTTTTGGTGGCATGCCTATGTAAAGGTAACAGTCTAGCCAGGTTGAGGATCTCTTCAATTGAATTGAATTGATGGTCCAAGAGACTGGGTCTGTTACACTAAATGAAATGTGAAAATGAAATTTATGAAAAGTAACAGTCTAGCCGGGTTGAGGATCTCCTCGACTAGTCGGGTTGATGGTCCAAGAGACTGGGTCTTTTACTAGTAACAGTCTAGCCGGGTTGAGGATCTCCTCATGTTAATGGGTTGATGGTCCAAGAGACTGGGTCTGTTACACTATCCATGGATAGAGATATGATATATATATCGCCTACGGGCTTGATCATTGTGATTATAAACCAAAGCAGTAACTCTGAACTTTGAATATCATATTAAATGCTTGTTGGGCCCATGTGTGTCTATGTTAAATGTGTGAGTGATGGATGATGATATAATTATTGAAATAATGAAATGTAACATTCATAAAATAAAGTGTATTGAATATGATCTATATTGTTTGAATGTATGACATAGCATAATATCATTATAGTTTGTTCTACTGAGCTGTTGGCTCAGCGCGATTGTGGTTCATCGCGCAGGTGACAGGATTGAACCCGAGAGTTCCTCTAGACCTAGTGAGTCTAGGCGTTGAAGAGTTGACTTTTGGACTTAAAGATCAGAGAAGAGCTGCCACTCATGTATATATTTTATATTTGTAACTTTTGATTTTGATGCAAATGTATTGGGAAACATTTGTTATATTTTCCGCTGCGTTTTAAATAAACTTTCTATCTATTTCGTTTTATAAACTCATTTAAAAGTTTTGAATTTGTTCATAGTATATAAGAGTCATGTCATGTGTGTTTTGTAACCGTGACATTTCTATATTCAGTATACGTATATTACGATCGTATTAGCATGCTGTGTACGTATACGGGGTATAGGGGTGTTACATCCACTCCTATTTTATCATTACCTAATTTTGAGAGTACATTTGAGATTGAGTGTGATGCTTCTGGTGTAGGTATTGGAGCTGTATTGATGCAAGAGAAAAAGCTCATAGCCTATTTTAGTGAGAAACTCAATGGTGCATAATTGAACTATTCCACTTATGATAAGGAGTTGTATGCCTTGGTGAGAGCATTGGACGTGTGGCAACACTACCTCCTTCCAAAGGAGTTCATGACACATACGGATCATGAGTCCCTCAAACACTTGAAGGGACAAGGTAAGTTGAACAAGAGGCATGGTAAGTGGATAGAATTTATAGAACAATTCCCTTATGTTGTTAAATACAAGCAAGGAAAGGATAATATAGTGGCTGATTCGTTGTCTAGAAGATATACATTACTATCTGTGTTGAGTTCTAAATTGCTTGGTTTTGAGTACGTTAAGGACTTATATGTAGGTGATGTTGATTTTGGCAATGTGTATGTTGCATGTGAACATGGAGCTTTTAATTCATTTTATAGGCATGATGGATACTTGTTTAAGGGAAATAAATTATGTGTGCCTAAATGTTCCATGCGTGATTTGCTTGTGTTAGAATCTCATTGTGTGGGACATTTTGGGGTAGCTAAGACTTATGATATCTTGTTTGAGCATTTTTATTGGCCGTCTATGCGTAAGGATGTTGAGAGATTGTGTTCTGGTTGTATTGCTTGTAGACAGGCGAAATCTAAGTCTATGCCTCATGGTCTATATATGCCTTTACCTGTACCTAGTTCACCTTGGATTGATATTAGTATGGATTTTGTGCTTGGATTGCCTAGAACTAGAAAAGGTAGGGATAGCATTTTTGTAGTTGTTGACAGGTTTAGTAAGATGGCACATTTTATTCCTTGTCATAAAGCTGATGATGCGATTGTTGTAGCTGATTTGTTCTTTAGAGAAGTAGTTCGACTACATGGGGTGCCTAGGACTATTGTGTCTGATAGAGATGCTAAGTTTTTGTCCCAATTTTGGAGAGTTTTATGGGGTAGATTAGGAACTAAGCTTTTGTTTTCTACTACTTGTCATCCACAAACAGAGGTAGTTAATCGTACACTTGGTACATTGTTGAGAGCTATAGTGGGAAAGAATTTGGCTACTTGGGAAGATTGTTTACCTTTTATTGAGTTTGCTTATAATCGTTCTATTCATTCTTCTACAGGTTATTCGCCATTTGAGCTTGTTTATGGTTTTAACCCATTAACTGTACTTGATCTTATTCATTTACCTTCACATGAGCTTGTTAGTTTAGATGGAGACAGGAAAGCAGAATTGGTGAAGGCTATGCATGAGAAAGCTCGAGTTAATATGGAGAAAAAGAACAAGCCATATGCTAATCGAGCGAATAGAGGATGCAAGAAGATAGTTTTTGCTCCTGGGGATTGGGTTTGGTTACACTTTCGAAAGGAGAGGTTTCCAAATCAAAGGAAGAATAAGCTTGATGCACGTGGTGATGGTCCATTTCAAGTGTTGGCAAAGATCAATGATAATGCATACAAGATAGACTTTCCTGGTCAGTATGGTGTTAGTACTACTTTTAATGTGTCTGATTTATCTCCTTATGATGATGCATATTTGAGGACAAATCGTTTTGAAGAGGGGGAGAATGATACGAACCAGCCACGAGGTAAGGATCCATTGGTGCTTCCAAATGGACCATTGACTAGGAGCAGAGCTAAGAAGTTTGGAGCAGCTATGGGATTGCATATTCAAGATCAAATTTCAAAGGAAGTGACTGAAATGGTAATGGAAAAGTGCACAATAGAGCTTGAAGAAGGCACACCAAAGCTGATTATGATGCTTAGTGTGTATATGGAAGCTAAAGGCTAGCTAAAGAGGTCCAACGTGCAAGAACGGTCCATGGGGGTTCATATACAGCCTTGGGAAGTAATTTAAGGCCCATAGATAGCCCAAATAGTGTGGGGCGTGTTCTTATTTTAAAGGGTTTTAGTTTGGCCCTTTTTGTTATATACTTTATATTTTCCTTAGTGGGTTAGGATGTGTGGTTTCCTATTTAGTTATTTCTGAATATTAATTTGTTTCCATACTTTATATTTTCCTTAATGGGTTAGGATTTTCACTTTGTAGCTTTCCTTTTCCCATTAGAATTAGGGTTTCAGATTTATGTGTGCCTTTTAGTATAAATAGGGCCTTATTTTTCTTGTAAGGACACCTTTTTTGAAAAATTATATTCTCAATTTTCTTATTGAAATTTCGACCATCATAGAACAGGAGTGGATTCTCTTTTTCTTCTGATTGCATCAAGAATTAGATTTACTTATCAATTTTGATTGTGGCGTTCTTCTAATTCGAGCTTCCTAAATCCTTCCGTTATAAGTGTTCGTGCTTTGCTAAGCAATTGGGTGCTTTAGAAGGTGGTTTTTCCTTCGTTCTTGGTTTTCTTCTATCAATCGTGCATTGGGGTTTGAGGCCTTCATTGCCATAGGGTTCCGCATCACCAAGTCATTAGGTCATGTCCATGGCTGCATTCTTTTCCTTCTTTTCTTTTCCAAGTGTGACACGACCAAGACCTTGGCCGTGTCATGTGACACGGCCAGTGGCTTGGCCGTGTCTGCCTCTATCATTTTCTTTGCTTCCTTATTCTTTGGTTTAATCAAGCAGGACACAGCCAAGGCCTTGGCTGTGTCTCTTGCCAGTGTCTGCCTCTACCATTTGCTTTGCTTCCTTATTCTTTGGTTTAATTAAGTGGGACACGGCTAAGGCCTTGGCCATGTCATGTCATGTGACACGGCCAATGGCTTGGTCGTGTCTCTTGCCAGTGTCTGCTTTTGCCCAATTTTTCTGAAATACATGACCAAGCCAAGTTGTCTCAGCTCGTGTCCTGCTTCTTCTTTGCCTTTGATGAGTGACACGGCCTAGCTAAGTGGTGTCTTGGCCGTGTCTCTTGCTTTTCCACAAACTTTGATCCATCACTCTATTGTTTTGCACTTTAACCTAAATCAAACATTTCAAACAATCTTTAAACACAAATTAAAAAAATTTAACTAAAAACCAATAAAATTACCCTAAAAATATAAACATATTATTGAAACAAGTGTATTTATTATACGTATATAGGGTATAAGGGTGTTACAAACTCATATAGACTCACCGAGGTAAAAAGAGCAGCTCATATAGAATTGTCGAGCTAAACAAGCAGTGAAGGAATATACCGAGCTAAATGTTTGACGGACCTAGAAAACTGAGTGCACACATAGATATACCAAGCAAACTGCATAAATCATACAAAATAGTTCACGTTGACAATAAGCAGTGAAGCAAGGTCGCGAGATAAATGTGAGACTGCACCCAAGCACCGAGCGACCGTACCAAAATAGAACTAAAAATTCATAAACTCACATAAAGGATCACGGTCCCAGTGAGTGGTGAAATCAGAACCCCATAACTTCATGCAACCGCCCAAGACGCTCGAGCGACCACCCATAACAAAGACCTAAAAACCTAAAAGGATAGAAGAGATAGTGGTCTGCTAACACGACACTTTCTCAAGGCTCAAAGCCTTGTGCGATCACCCAGATGAACCGAGCAACCGTACAAGTATGACAAATTTGAATCTTAGCCCCAAATACCTCAGACAAATGATACTTGGCCACATGGACAAAGTAATTTGAATTTAATGGTAGCATGGTGCCGAGCCACCACACACCGAGCTATGCGATCGCATGAAACAAAGGTATGGGCAAGCTTGATTCTGTCAAACAATAAAAATTTGACCATTAGAAGTAGCTGTTACAAAGAAGTTACAAACTGTATGATCACTCACCGAGATGAGCGATCGTACACCGAGCTCCAGCCTCCAAATTAATGAAAAACAAGCACTAAACATGTGGGAACCACCTCAAACACCTAGTTAAAGCAAATGGCTATAAATACCACATTAAACTTCATTTTTGCAGTTAGAAAATAGTAATATTGTAATTGCAATTTTATTGAACAATATTTTTCATTTTCTTAACTAAAAATAAAAAACCTACAAACTTGGAGTGTTAGGTGTGAGTATTAAACATCATTAAAAGTTTAAGTGTGGGCTTGGAAACACTTAGGTTATTAGAGTGAGCTTGAAAAAACTCTTGTAAGGGTTGTGAGGATTGATCTCAAACCATTGTAATAGTTCAGTGCGAGCTAGTGAAAACACCAAGTTAGAGTTGAGCTTGTAAAAACTCAAGACTAGCAGAACCTTAACAAGTTGTTAAAGAAGTAGACGTAGAATTTAGGTAAATCCAAACCACTATAATTCATTGTGTTCTTCTCTACTCTTCTACATCTTCTTCATCTTGCTTTTGAATTTTCAATTTATTATCACTACTCAAATCAACCAATTCATCCCCCTTCCCCTCTCTTGGTTGCTAGTTTGGGACAATACCTAATATAATGATTTTCAATCATTGTATATTATTAATTATATTAATATGATTGATTTATTTTAAATAATAAGAATTATTATTAAATAATTCTTTTAAAATATATGTTAAGATTATTTATATTTATTCACTATGAAGTTCTTATAGAATATAGAGTAAGGAGTTTCTTATTAAAAAATAAATATTTTAAATATTTTATTCTTAATCCATATTAGTGTAATTGCTATCATAATTATATTATTGGTAGTAGTTTTAAATTGGTATAGAAATTATATATATATATATATTCATTGAAACTCTTTAAGTGGAATGAACTATAGAGTTTCAATTTTTTACTTTTATGTTATCTGAAAAATAAATAATTAACTATTAAACTTATATATAAATTTAACATACTTTTGTGTATATTTTAAAATGAGAAAATTATATTATTTTTTATAATTTATATACACTTTCAATATACTAAATGTATATTTCTTAAAAATGAGATATATTTTTGATATATTAAATATATAATATGAAAGCGGATTATTTTGAAATTAAAAATTGAAAAAAGAATAATTTTGAAAGAAAAGAAGTGTATATTTTAAAAATATTTTTATTTTAGGGTAATTTTAAAAAATTATGTTAGACAAATGATCTCAATTTTGATCCTTGACAACTCAAATTGAATGATCTATTTAACATGTGGTTGAAGAATCTTGTTGCAGGATTAGGTTGTTCCAAATAAAGCTGAACAGAGCATTTATAGCGGTCGCACAAGACCTGAATATGACCGCACCATTCAATCAAAAGATGAAACCTTATCACAGTAGGTTTCGCGGTCAGAAACCCGACCTCATTCGCAACTGCACTTAAAGAAGAGCGACCATCCCAAGTTATGGACGACCGCCACACAAGGAACCCAAATCATCCTAATCACAGAAAGGTTTGAGGCGACAAGAACGGCGAAGGATACGGCCTCGCTTATCACTTTAGCGACTGGCCGTTGATATTCGCGACCACTCTGCCAATTCAGGAGAAATTTGCTTAAAGAGACAGTAGTGTTCGCGTCCTCAGGTGCGTCCAGAAGTTCGACACGAGTATCTCAACTCGACCGCGAGATGTCACCTAGGGAGACCGCAAAATTCATATTTAGGCGGACATTCATTTTTGCCCAGTCAAAGAATGCTACGTGTGATGACCGTTATAAACCCACTTCAACATTCAAAAAGGGCGACCACACCTTTGATATTCGCGACCGTCCCAACAACCACAGCATAGGCAAGATTCCTGCTGCAGAGCACTCAAATTCGACCGTTGAAGCATATTTAAATTCAGTGACCATACCTTGTCCAAGGACAACCGCTTATGACATTAGCGCGACCATCCTTATATGAAGGACGACCGCAAAATACTTCACATAGTTTACCGAAAAAGGTCTAAACTGCCAAGACTTTATTCTCACTATCAATAATGGCTAGTAAGACCACATTGGCTATAAATACATTGCTTCTATAAGAAAAAGAAGCAATGAGAAGTGAGATAAAAAAAAAAGGATTTCATAGCCAAGCAACAAATTTTCTTTAACTTAAACTTACATTTGAATTGTAATAAATGTTAGGTGTAAGCATTGAAAACACAATTGTATAAGTTTGAGTGTGAGCTTGGAAAACACTTAGGTTGTGAGAGTAAGCCTTGTAAAACTCTTGTTTAGGTTGTGAGAGTGAGCCTTAAAAACTCCTGCAAAGGTTCTTGAGTGTAAGCCTTAGCAAAACACTTGTCAAGTTAGGTGTGAACTTGTGAAAATACCAAAGTTGGAAGTGAGCTTGTAAAAACTTCAAATATTAGTGGAACCTTAACAAGTTGTTAAGGAAGTGGATGTGGGATTGAAGTAAATCCGAACCACTATAAATCTTGTGTGTTCTTTCTTTCTTTCATTACTCAACCATTTCTCTATTCCGCATTTCTTGTTTGTTGAGTTTTTTAAATTGTCATTTGAGGAAACCAATTCACCCCCCCCCCCTCTTGGTTGCCATCTTGGGACAACAATTGGTATCAGAGCCTGAAATTTCCTAAACTTAATTGTGAAATTTGATCCACTATGGCAACTTCTTCTTCATCAAACTCTCATGGAAATCTTAACACTATTCTTAGATCCTGCTTTGATGAAACTGATTATTCCTACTGGAAACACAAAATGTATTTGTTTCTAGACAGTGAAGGGATTGAACTATGGGATTTCGTGGAAAGTGAATGGAAACCTCCCACTTATGAAGCTGACGGTATTCAAGTTCCACTTCCCAAAGCACAATGGTCAACTATCAATGTCAAAGATCAATTCAAGAACAATAGAGCCGCTTCGATCTTGATGAATTCCATTTCAAGAGAAGAAGGTGGAAGAGTTCAACATTTAACTTGTGCACATTGCATTTGGAAAACACTCGAAAACTACCATGAAGGTACGACTCAAGTGAGATTCACCAAGAAACAAATGCATGTCCATGAGTATGAGCTATTCAAGTTGAAATCAAATGAAAATGTCACCGACATGACCAATCGCTTGCTTACTATTGTCAATGAACTAAAGAAGTATGGCAAGATATATGATCAAGGTGATGTAAACAGTAAAATCTTGAGAGCCCTAAGAGCTAGAAAAAACTTTGAATCAAAAGTATCATCCATAGAAGAAGCTCATGATCTCAGCACATTAAGAACCAACGAGTTGGAAAACTACTCACATTTGAGCTACACAGTGAGAAAGAAGAAGATCAAGGTGAAAAAGAAAAGAGAAAACCAATTTCACTCAAAGCAATCAAAGAAGTTGAGAGCTCAAGCAACGAAGGTACTGATGATGAAGATGAAATGGCAATGTTCTCAAAAAGAATCAATGAATGGAAAAAGAAGAAAAGATTACAAGCAAATAAAGGTACACTTCCTAAATTCTCCTTCAAAGATAAAGAAAAGAAAAATGAGGTAAAGTGCTATGAATGTGGAAAAACTGGTCACATTAAATTGGATTGCTTCAAAGTAAAGAACAAAAGGAAATGGGATAAAGAAAAGAAAAAGTCTCTCAAAGCCACATGGGATGACTCCTCTTCAAGTGAAGAAGAAGAAGAAGAAGGAATTGCAAACCTGTGTCTCATGGCTATTGAAGATGACTCCAATGAGGTAAGTACTCAATCTTTTGATCTAGTAGCACATAATGATATAAATGATCTAGATGATAGTGATTTGATTGAGCACATGAACTTTAAAATAGAAAAATATTTTTCTAAAATGATGCTCTATAAAGAGAAAAACTCTAAGTTAGAAAAGGATTTTATATGCTTAAAGAACTCTACCTTAGAATTGAAAACCTCAAATGAACACTTGATGAATACGATAGGAGAGTTAAATAAAAACTCACATGACTTAGAAAAAGTTATTAAAGAAAATGAAATTTTGAAGCATGAACTAAAAGAACTAAAAGAATCAATTTCCAGATTTCATAAAGGAAAGGAAGCATTAAACACATTAATTGATAACCAAAGATCACCCTCCTTAAAATATGGATTATGATTCAATGGCTCAACCAACATTGCACCAAGCAAACCAACATTTGTAAAAGCATCTACAATTGAATTTTCTGATATTCATATCAAAGATGCTTGCACCAAGTCTAAAAGTACCAAAAGAACTTCTTATGGTTCACTAGGAAATAAAGCCAAAAATAATTATGCATTTTTGTACACTAAACTTGCACAAAAGCAATCACATACTTGTAGTTGTATGTATAATACTTTGAATACAAAAAGAAAAATGCAGAAATATAGAATACCATGGCAATGCACATATTGCATGAAATTCGGACACAAAAATTTTTCTTGTCACATAAGAAAGGCTCATCTCAAGTTAGAAGGCACCTTTATTACTAACCATCAAGGACCCAACTTCATGTGGGTACCTAAGAGAAGATGATCACTATTGCCTTGCAGGTATGCCTAAAATCTACTATCAACGAAAGCACATGGCTTATGGATAGTGGGTGCTCAAGGCATATGACCGGGAATGCAAAGCTCTTTACAAGTATTACCTACAAACATGGAGGTAATGTAACTTATGGAAACAATGCTAAGGATAAAATTCTTGGTGTTGGCTCCATTGGTTCCATTGGTAAAGATTTAATAGAAGATGTATGGCTTGTTGATGGGTTGAAACATAACTTGCTAAGTGTTAGTCAACTTTGTGATAAAGCATACTTTATTAATTTTGATTCCAAAGAATGCAAGATCACAAATTCAAATGATATTATCATATTTAAGGGTAATAGAACAAACAACACTTATAATATCAACATATATTCAAATCATGCATTTAAATGTCTAATGTCCACTAATAATGATGCATGGTTATGGCATAGAAGACTAGGACATGCTGGTATGGATCAATTAAAATATATCTGTAATGAAAACTTAGTTGATGGCCTACCTAAGATAAAATATGATAAAGATAGGATTTGTAAACCTTGTCAACATGGTAAGCAACATAAAAGCTCATTTAAATCAAAGAATGTTATAAGCACCTCTAGACCTTTAGAGCTCATTCATTTGGATTTGTTTTGACCAAATAGAGTTACAAGCTTAGGAGGCAAATTATATGCATTTGTTCTTGTTCATGATTACTCTAGATTCACATGGGTTAATTTCTAAGCTCAAAATAATGAAGCTTTTAATTACTTCAAAACGTTTGCAAAAAGAGTTCAAAATGAAAAAGGATATGTGATCACATCTATTAGAAGTGATCATGGAAAAGAATTTGAGAATGAAAATTTTAAAGGTTTTTGTAATGAACTTGGCATTTCAAATAATTTTTCTGCTCCTAAAACTCCACAGCAAAATGGTGTTGTTGAAAGGAAAAATAGAACTTTAATTGAAATGGCTAGAACAATGCTCAATGAATATGATTTACCATCTTATTTTTGGGCGGAAGCCGTTAATACAGCTTGTTACATTACAAATCGTGTTTACAAAAGGCATTTAACAAATAAAACTTCTTATGAGCTATGGAATGGAAGAATTCCCAGAATTGGATATTTTACAGTATTCGGATGCAAATGCTTCATATTGAATACCAAGGATAATCTTGGAAAATTTTCATCCAAATCAGATGAAGGCATATTCCTAGGATATTCATCATATAGCAAAGCATATAGAGTATTTAACATGAAAACTCTAGTTATAGAAGAAACAATGCATGTTGTATTTGATGAATCATCTAAACTTGATCAAAAGAAAGGTAGTACTTTCAATGACCCTGTAGGTACTCTTGAACCTCTTGAAACTATTGATGCTCCAAAGATCAATCAGTATGAACTTGAAGAAAAGACTCAAGATCTACCTAAGGATTGGCAATACAAGAAAGACCATCCTAAGGAACTCATCATTGGAGAAACATCTAAGGGAGTAATTACTAGATCTAAAATTAATCATATAGATATTAATTTTGCTTTTGTTTCTCAAATTGAGCCAAAGACTATTGAGAAGGCTTTAAATGATGAAAATTGGATAACTGCAATGCAAGATGAACTTAATCAATTTGAAAGAAATAATGTTTGGCAACTTACTCCTAGACCTACAGATCACTCTATCATAGGATGCAAATGGGTCTATAGGAATAAGCTTGATGAAAATGGTCACATTGTTAGGAATAAAGCAAGATTGGTAGCCAAAGGCTATAATCAAGAAGAAGGTATTGACTATGATGAAACTTTTGCCCATGTAGCCATATTAGAAGCTATTAGAATATTACTTGCTTTTGCATGTCACATGAACTTTAAACTCTTTCAAATGGATGTTAAAAGTGCATTTCTAAACGGACTTATAAGAGAAGAAGTTTATGTAGAACAACCTCCTGGTTTTGAAAACTACAAATTTCCTGATCATGTTTTCAAACTTACCAAAGCTTTATATGGATTGAAACAAGCACCAAGAGCTTGGTATGATAAACTAAGTGCATATTTACTTGAAAATGGTTTTTCAAAAGGAAAAGTAGACACAACTCTCTTTGTTAAAAAGGACAAGCATAACATTTTAATTGTACAAATTTATGTGGATGACATAATATTTGGAGATACTAATGAAGCCTTGTGCAAAGAATTTGCTTCTTGTATGACTAAGGAATTTGAAATGAGAATGATGGGTGAACTCAAGTTCTTCCTTGGACTGCAAGTCAAGCAATGTGAAGATGGGATCTTCATCAACCAATCCAAATATACAAAAGAACTCATTAAGAAATTTGGAATGGATGGCTGCAAAACTAGCAAAACTCCTATGAGCACATCCTTGAAATTAGGTAAAGATGAAAATGGTAAAGCTGTAGATGAAAAGAAATATCGAGGTATTATTGGATCACTACTTTACTTAACCGCTTCTAGACCTGATATAATGTATAGTGTATGTCTTTGTGCTAGATTTCAAACTTGTCCTAAAGAATCACACTTGAATGCTACTAAGAGAATTTTGAAATATTTAAGTGGTACAATGCATTTAGGACTTTGGTATCCTAAAAACACATCATTTCATATCATAGGCTTTTCATATGCAGATTATACTGGTAGTATCTTAGATAGGAAGAGCACTACAGGAGCATGTCACTTTCTTGGTAATTGTCTAGTTTCTTGGCATAGTAAGAAACAAGCATCGGTTGCTTTATCCACAATGGAAGCCGAATATGTTGCAGCATATTTTTGTTGCACACAAGTATTATGGATGAAACAATAATTGCTTGATTATAGCAAAGTATTTAACAATATCTCCATTAAATGTGACAACACTAGTGCTATCAATTTGTCTAAAAATCCTATCCAACACTCTAGATCCAAACATATAGATATTAGACACCATTTCTTGAGAGAAAATGTACAAAATCAGAATATAATCCTAGAGTTTATAGATACACATAATCAACTTGCTGATATCTTTACAAAACCTTTGAATGAAGATAGGCTTAACTTCATTAAACTTAATTTAGGAATGATTGATGAAATTACTCTGAATTAATAAAAAATTGCCTATCAATGAAGCTTCTATGTGCATAAACTTTTTGCCTAAATATTAGAAAAATCTTCCATCTTTCTTTGACTCTTTCATTTCTGAGTCAGTCGCGTTCGCTCCAATGTCTTTAGCGATCGCTATCTTGTCTGCCAGATTCATCTAAATAAATATCTCAGTGCGCGGTCAAGAAATCTTGTGCATGGATGCAATAATTTGAACAGTTTCAACCATTACAGACAATTTCTGCACTCGCGAGTGCACTACTCTTTCTAATGGTCGCTAGATCACATTTCGCGATCGCACCCTCGCAAATTTGCGACCGCACTCTGTACACTCTGCTCGAAATTTTGTAACCGTTGGCTGTATGACATGTCGCAATTCTTAACTCTCAACAGTCATAAACGGCTATTTTCTTAATTTCTTCTATTTAAGAGTATAATACATCAGTTTCTTGGATATTTTGCTTCTTACAACATACAAACTTCCCTCTAAATCTCGAAAATCCTCTCAAAATCATCTTCTTCTCAAAACACCCTCTGCTTTTTAGTTTTCTTCATGTTCTTCAATCCTGATGGCTCCCAAAAAGAAGATAACCTCCAAAGTAAAAGGAAAGGGAAAGAAATCTTCAGGAATCACAATAAGAGAACCAACAGATGATCATCCATCTCCTCCACAGTCTAGAAGAGGTGAGAAAATTCACAAACCTCATCACCAAACCTCTGAGGAAGATGTGAGATATGCCATGCTAAAGAGAAAGAAAGTTGAGGGAACCAAATCTCCTTTTGGTGGGATGCTCTCTGCCCTTAATATCAAGGACGAGATTGAAAGATTACTTGATGTTCTTGGATGGAGAAAATTTGTATTTCCTGAGGAGGTATGTTATTCTAGTTTAAGCAAGGAATTCCTCATGTCTTTTCAAATTGAAAAGAGTGCTAACTCTGCACTGGGATGGTATGGGGTTAGATTTAAGTTATTTGATCAATACCAAGCCTTAACCCTAGAAGACTTTGGCAAAGTCTGGGACTTTCCTGCTGATGGTATAACCTCCTACAATGATTTAACCTTCTCCAACCAAACTCTCTCTGCCTTTTAGCATGAAATTTCTGTGGAAACATCTTTTGAAAAAGAATCAAAAGCTAGACACATCAAATCCCTCACCCATTGGATGCTTCATAGGATCATCACCTACACCATTCATCAAAGAGCTGATGGGAATGAAAAGGTAACAAAAAGAGACCTCATATTCTTATATGCTTTCACCCACAACATCCAAATGAACACAACCAAGTTCTTGATTAACACCCTATATCATCATGCAGTTACAAGAACTAGAACTTTCTTCTTATCCTCACAAATAACTCAAATAGCTAGGCACCTGAACTTACTAAATGATCTAAACTTAGCTACATTGAGAAACCCTTTCAATCTTGCCTCTAGTGCCATCACTATTGACTATCTAGAACATGCTAGATGTGTAAGGAAGATTGAAGGTACATATGTGTATTATTTTGGCAAAAAAGGAATTGTGGATAGACAAAAGAAAAGACCAAGATACATAATTGAGGAAGAAGGAGACTCTCTGGAAGTTGCTGTTGAATTACCTCCAAAAGCTACTTCATCAAAAGCTACTCAAGAAACTACTTCATCCTCTACACAACTCATCCTCAAAGCTATCAAATCTCTCTCCAGGAAACTCTCTAGATTCAAGAAAAGTGTCTCCAAGAGATTCCATCACTTGAACAAGAGAATTGACCTTATATCTCACATGCATCATGATCTCTATGATATGCAAGGCAAACTGGACTTGCCTCAATGCAATCTTGAAGATTGGGATATAAGTGATCATACTCAAAGTCTTTCTGAAGAAGAAGAAGAATCTATTAGTACTAGCTCTACCTCTTTTGTTCCTCTTGATAAAGGAAAAGCTCCTTTAGTAGAAGAAGAGATAGATGAGGATGACGATTCTGAATAGTTTACATTTTTATTTTGTGTTATGACTTGATATGTTGCTTTATCCTACTTTCTCATGTTTACTATATCTTTGTACTTTCCTCTATTTTTTATAAACAATATGTTTATTAGCTTAAATTCTTGCTTCTGTTATGCATTTTGCCTATGACAATGGGGGAGAAATAGTAAACAACTTGGAATGATTGTTTAACTAATGCAAGATAATCAAATGATATCTTTCTAATGCATCAATGCACCAAGATATACTTAACCATGATTCATGCATATGTTAAGGGGGAGCATTAAAACAAATTCATTAACATTCAACACATGAGAAAATGTTAGACTTGTTAATCAATCCTAATGAGCAAAGTTATTTTTTTGATAATTTATATTATCATTCCATTTAATTGTCAAAGTCAAAATGGGGGAGATTGTTAGACAAATGATCTCAATTTTGATCCTTGACAACTCAAATTGAATGATCTATTTAACATGTGGTTGAAGAATCTTGTTGCAGGATTAGGTTGTTCCAAATAAAGCTGAACAGAGCATTTATAGCGGTCGCACAAGACCTGAATACGACAGCACCATTCAATCAAAAGATGAAACCTTATCACAGTAGGTTTCGCGGTCAGAAATCCGACCTCAGTCGCGACCGCACTTAAAGAAGAGCGACCGTCCCAAGTTATGGACGACCGCCACACAAGGAACCCAAATCATCCTAATCACAGAAAGGTTTGCGGTGATAAGAACGACGAAGGATACGGCCTCGCTTATCACTTTAGCGACTGCCCGTTGATATTCGTGACCGCTCTGCCAATTCAGGAGAAATTTGCTTAAAGAGACAGTAGTGTTCGCGTCCTTAGGTGCATCCAGAAGTTCGACGCGAGTATCTCAACTCGACCGCGAGATGTCACCTAGGGCTACCGCAAAATTCACATTTAGGAGGACATTCATTTTTGCCCAGTCAAAGAATTCCACGTGTGATAACCGTTATAAACCCACTTCAACATTCAAAAAGGGCGACCGCACCTTTGATATGCGCGACCATCCGGACAACCACAGCATGGGCAAGATTCCTGCTGCAGAGCACTCAAATTCGACCGTTGAAGCATATTTAAATTCAGCGACCGTACCTTATCCAAGGACGACCGCTTATGATATTAGCGCGACCATCCTTATATGAAGGACGACCGCGAAATGCTTCGGACAGTTTACTGAAAAAGGTTTAAACTGCCAATACTTTATTCTCACTATCAATAACGGCTAGTAAGACCACATTGGCTATAAATACATTGCTTCTATAAGAAAAAGAAGCAATGAGAAGTGAGATAAAAAAAAAAGGATTTCATAGCCAAGCAACAAATTTTCTTTAACTTAAACTTACATTTGAATTGTAATAAATGTTAGGTGTAAGCATTGAAAACACCATTGTATAAGTTTGAGTGTGAGCTTGGAAAACACTTAGGTTGTGAGAGTAAGCCTTGTAAAACTCTTGTTTAGGTTGTGAGAGTGAGCCTTAAAAACTCCTGCAAAGGTTCTTGAGTGTAAGCCTTAGCAAAACACTTGTCAAGTTAGGTGTGACTTGTGAAAACACCAAAGTTGAAAGTGAGCTTGTAAAAACTTCAAAGATTAGTGGAACCTTAACAAGTTGTTAAGGAAGTGGATGTAGGATTGAAGTAAATCCGAACCACTATAAATCTTGTGTGTTCTTTCTTTCTTTCATTACTCAACCATTTCTCTATTCCGCATTTATTGTTTGTTGAGTTTTTTAAATTGTCATTTGAGGAAACCAATTCACCCCCCCCCCCTTGGTTGCCATCTTGGGACAACAAATTATTTTTAAAATCTTTTTTATATTTTTTATTTGCGTACATATGAAGAAAATTAATATAAAAGCATATAAAAGCATTTGTACTCTAATATAATATACAATTAAATCTTTCATATTTTATTTTATTTGATATATAACTTTATTTTTGAAATAAATCATCCTTACTAATAATAAATACTATTATTTTAATAAAATTATTTTATTATTTTTAATTTTTGAAAAAAATTTAAAAATTAAGATATACTTAAAGAAATATTTTTTTAATACCTATTTTCAACATGTTTCATGATTAGTTTAAATTTATTTTTCACTTGAATGAATTTGTTTGAATATTTTTTTAAAAAAAATTGGATTGTGATGTTTAATTGAAATTAATATTTATTCAACAAAAAGTATAATGTGCAAGTGTTTAAAAAAAATATCCGCAACAGGGCTTTTTTTTTCTAGTACTATATACATATGGTTTCTTCTTTTCTTATTTTTTTAATTATATCAATCTCACACGCGCGCGCGCGCGCGCACACACACACACACACATATATATATATATATATATATATATATTCTAAATCCAATTTGTCATAAAAGTTGATAGTTTTCTTATATAATTGCATACAAAAGTTTTAAATACTTAATCACATACCTTAGCTTGTTCCTTTAGAACTTAATACTCTTGAATAACTAATAGTTAAGCATCAATTCTTTCTTAAGCTCTAACAATAGATATGCGTTGGGCTTATTGACATAATAGGAAAATTTGTAAACTTTAGGCTTTTGAAAATGAGAAACAGTAACATCCCCTTAAGTTTTTCTTTTTATAATAAAATTTGCAGATGAAAAGTAGACGATGCCACTGTCTAGTTTTGAACCGAAACATGACCAAAATTAAACAAATCAAAACCGAACCAAAATCAGTCAAAATTGAAATCTTGATGAAATCGAAACCTAAACCTTAGTATATGATTTGGTTCAGATTTTAATTTTTAATGAACTGCCGGTTCTGCTGATTCAAACCGATGGTTTAAATCAACGATTTGAACCGCTGATCCGATTTTTGTACAGTAGCCCGAAAGACCACCATTGGATGGGCTATGCATTTTGGCTGTTGCACATTTATTATTTATTTATTTTTTTAAAAGTTATTAATTTAACTATGTAAATACTACCTATTTCAAATTTTTTTACACTTTCAAATTTTCTCCCCATTCTTCTAAATCTCAAATTTCAAATTTCTCTTTATTTTTCAATATACAATCTAAGATTCTCTATATTATATTACAATATTTAATATTCAATTTACATTTACAATCTTCAATTTATAATACATTATTTTACAATTTTCAATATTCTTTTCAATTTAACTTTATTTTTATTTTATAATTTTTAATATTTTATTTTTATTTTATAAATAAATTTTATTTCTATTATTTTCATTTTATTTCCATTATTTTTATTTTTATATCATATATGATATTTTATTTCAAATTTTATTACATTATATTTCTATTTGTATTATATTTTTTTTAAAATTTTATTACACTATATTTCTAAAAACAAATGTCAAGTGACCAAGGTTCAAATTTTGAATCAAACAAAGAAAAAATATAGTTGATGATTATCCTAGGCCAATTAACCTAAAAAATATAATGGATGAAATTAAAAATGATGATGATATTTAACAATTATATCAATTTTTTACTCAAGAAAGTCAACAAGTTGATTAACAAAAAAAGAAAAAATTGTTAACTTCTATCTATTCAAGATTCATTTTACAAAAAAAGAAAAGTCTATAAATTTATTTGACGTAATTTGCAATTATTGTGGACATGTATACAAATTTAAAACTGTATGTGGATATGACACATTTAATAGGTATTTGGAGCAAGAACATCATACAGAAATCGGACTCGACAAGGCACAAATATAAATTTTTGGGTTTGCATCGTCTAAGTCTTCATCTCAATCATTATTTAATTATTCTGATAAAAATAAAGAAGAAATAGTAAAAATGTTTTCAGTTGAATATTTATCATTTAATTTTGGTCAAAAACTTATTTTGTTAGATATTGCCAAAATACTTTAAATTCTAGTGGAAAATGTGTTCCTATAAATACTTTAAAACGTTCACTTTTTCTTTATATAAAAAAGAAAAAAAGATTTACAAAATTTATTTTTAAATATGAATGGACGTGTTTATATTTGTAGCGATATTTGGAGTGATCATTGGTAAATGAATTCTTATATGGGCATAACATGTCATTGGATTGATGATGAATGGAAAATTCAAAATAAATCAATTGCATTTCATGTTTTTGATGATAAACATTGATCATAATATTTATAGAATGATTAAAAATATTTTAGAAGAATATAGATTACTTAATAAATACTTTTTCAACACTCTCACTAATTGTTATAAATACTTTTTCAATACTCTCACTAATTGCTAAAAAAAACTTTAGCAACACCAATTTTAACTGTTGCATTTGAATAAGTTTTTTGTGAGGGAGGTAATGTATTTGATGAGAGACGATCTAAAATGGCTTTTGAATCTTTAGAAACTCAAGTATGTATAGCTGATTGTACCAAGGTAAGCTTAAGAGAACAAGTTATTAATAAACCAAGTAATGAAGATTTATATGATGTAGGAACCGAAGAGACAATTGGAACATCCGGTGGTGGAAGCGACTAAGGTAAGGGGTTTCTGCCTGTACAACATAAGATAAGAGAACTACGTGGACTTTGATTCATCTTTTAACCCCCAAGAGGATATGTAAACAACTTAAATTTTTGTTTTAAAAAAAAGAATATTTAGTTCAAGTCCTTTTTTTAATAAATTAATTTTAATATTTTTATTCTTTATTGATCGTAATTTTAAAATTTTTTTTTTAATTTTTAATTAAAAGTGCATGTAAACTTTTTCCTAAATTGGCCCAAATCACCTTTGAACTGTCTTGAACCGTCCATTTAAACTATTTATTTGAATCGCCTTTTAAACTGCCTTCAAATTGGAATTCAAATCGGAACATGTGATTTTTGAACTGTCTTTAAACCGTCCTCTAGACGCTTTGGTTCAAGTTCAAAATTTTTCTCAATTGAAACTAGTAATTTCTGAACCGAAATCGGCGGTTCTTGAATCGTGGCCATACTTAATGAAAAGTATTATACTTGTCTAGTTTTTGGAGACCCATTTAACACTTGTAGTGTTTACAACATTCACTATCGCACGCGCATTTTGATTTTTTTTTTCTGCTTCTTACCACTTAGTTCTAATATTCTTTATTATTAGTCATGATTATAACTACTTACTACTTATTCAAAAAAAATACTTAGCCTACGAAAACATTAGATTCCTTGAATATATATGTTCTTTCATTTCTTAAAAGATGACTTGTGTTCTTTTTTTTTTTTTTTTAAACGTGTCTTTGTGCCATGCATGTTAATTTCATATATACATTAATTTCCACATACATTATTCAATTGGGCTAAGCTCGGTCTAATTTATATGCGGCTATTTCCTTCCAAATTGCAAATCAACATTTAAGAATATATATAGTCTCTTGGGCTGAGCCTTTTGGGCTTGTTAATCCAGATTATTTCTTGCTTATTGTTTACTTATAAGCCGAACAAGTTATATTATTATAACTCCAGTATTTAATCTAACTGTTGCCATAATATAATTTGACTATAATTATAACTATATGAAAATCAATTTGTAAGATCTTGTCCTTCTAATTGTTAAATTAAATATTAGTTCATCATTTAGGTGGGGTGTTACAATGTATTTCATTCATCCCGTATGTGTTCTCTTAAGCATTTTATCATTATATTTGCATACATTTACATTCATTTAATCATTTGGGTGAAACTGCTATTTTAATCATGGCTGATGAGGAAAAGGGCAAGGAAAAGGAGAAGCCAGATTTTGATAGAGATAGAGAAGATGATGAAAACAATTTGGAATTAGCTGTGATGCATTCCAAATTGTCAATGGCCAATGAGGGGGTAATCTATGGTATAACCAATCATTCTAAAGTTGAAAATCCAGTGAAGAATCAATACACTAAAACTTCTTATTCCGATAACGAAGAAACGGGTCAAGAAGATGAGGAATTGGGACATGCAACTGATGATGACTCAGCTTCGTTCAAAGATATTAACCAACTGATGATAGATGCGGCCATTCTCGACAGGAAAATGCCGAATGCTAATGATGAGGGTTTTATCGACGTAACCAGAAAGGAAAAAGGTAAATAGAAATCTGACCGTGACTCTCCCATCACTACGCGTCGATCGCATCTTCAAGCTTCGGTGAATAATATCAATAATCAATGAATTGCTTGTGTTGGAACATTAAAGGTATATCCTCTTCCTTCATTAGACTCAAAAGTTTATGTGCTTCTCATAAATTCTTATTTGTTATCATAATAGAACCTATGGTTAATGTTGAGCAAGGTCCTGTGTTTGCTAAGAGGTTGGGTTTTGATTAATTTTTTGGCAATGACAACAATAAATGCTGGCTACTATGGAATACTCAATCAATAACTCTCCAAAACTTCCTTGATAAGGGGCAAGTTACCTTTTGCACGGCTCATTGTTTATCCTTTAAATTCTCTTTTACATTAGCTATGGTGTATGGAAAACACTCTAGGCATGAGAGAAGCATTTTATGGGAGACATTGACTGATCATAATATTGATTGTCCTATTCTTATTGGAGGGGATTTTAATGTTACTCGGGGCATTGATGAATACAAGGGCTCTGATGTTCCTATCCAAGCCAGTATTGATGACTTCAATTCCTGTTATGATACTTGTGGGTTTATGGATTTTCCTTTTATGGGCCCTGCCTTTACTTGGTCTGGAAAGCGAAATAGTGGAATGGTTTGGAAGCATCTTGATCGGTTCTTGGCCAATGATTTATTTTTTGAACAATTTGATGTTACATTGGTGAGACACCTAGGCTCTACTACTTCGGACCGTTGTCCGCTTTTTCTCAACTGCAACAAGACTGTATTTCAACTTCCAAAGCCCTTCAAATTTCAGAAAATGTGGCTTGAACACAAGTTTTTTATTCCTTTTGTGAAAGATCAATGGTCTAAGAGCTTTTATGGAGGTGGTATGAAGGGCCTCCACTTGAAACTCAAAGACCTAAAAAAAGCTTTGCGAACATGGAATAAAGAGATTTTTGGAAACATTTTTACTGGTGTGTAGAAGGCTGAAAGTGAGGCTGTTATGGCTGAATCTGCTTACATTGAAGACCCTTCAGATATTAACAGGAAACATCTGAAAGAGCTTCAAGCTAACCTTGCTCACAAGCTTCGGTTAGAAGAAATCTATTGGAAGCAGAAGGCGAGAGTTAAATGGATTCAAGATGGGGATGCCAATACTCGCTTTTTTCATAGGTATGTCAAAATCGCTAGGAATTTCAGGCGCATTGTTCGTATTAAATCTTCAGATGGCTCTTGGTTATCTTCTCAAGAGGATATTGGTTCGGAAGCAGCTCGATATTTTCAAGAGCTTTTTAGTAGCGATGATGGGAATTATGATTTTTCTGATATGATGGCTCATATCCCAACCATTATTTCTGAAGATCAAAATGCTACCCTTACTGCAATTCCATCTGACTTGGAAATTAAGAATATTGTTTGGCAACTTGATCCTGATAGCGCCCCTGGCCCGGACGGTTATGATGGTTCTTTTTTCAGAGCTTGTTGGGATATTATTTGTTGGGATGTGTGTAGTGCAGTGAAAGAATTCTTTCTCGGTCTCTCCATCCCGCAATCCTTTAGCTGCTCTCAACTTATCTTAATTCCCAAGGTTAGTTGCCCGTCTACCTTTGCTAAATTTCGTCCTATTTGTCTTACTAATTTTGTTAGTAAAGTTTGCACAAAGATCTTAGCTTCCAGATTGGTTCCTATCCTAGCCACTTTGATTTCTCCTGAACAAGCTGGATTTATGCATGAAAGATCTATTCACTCTCAAATCCTTCTTGCTAATGATCTTATTCACGAAATTGACCGCAAAGCAAAGGGAGGAAACATAGCTATTAAGCTGGACATGTCTAAGGCGTTTGATATAGTTTCATGGGTTTTTCTCAAGGATCTACTTGGTAAACTCGGTTTCTCTAGTAGGTTTACTTCCATTGTTATGAACAACCTGGCTTCATCTAAACTTTCTGTCTGTGTGAATGGTATCTCTTATGGTTTCTTTGCTCCATCCAAAGGGGTTAAACAAGGTGACCCACTCTCGCCTTACTTGTTTATTATTATGTCAGAAGCTTTTTCTAGGGGTCTTAAATACATGGTGGATAGTGGAAAGATTTTACCCTACCATCTAGGCCGTGGCTGTCCAATTGTCACCCATCTTGGATTTGCAGATGATTTGTTGATTTTTACAAGGGGCGATCTTCGCAGTATTTCTCAACTCACAACTTTCCTCAACAAATATCAAAGTGCTTCTGGTCAATGTATTAACTTCAACAAAAGCTCCTTTTATTGTTCTAAAAATATGACTAAAGTTGGTATTCGTCGCATTGAGCATGCTTTTTCTATTAAAAAGAAGGATTTTCCTTTCACTTATTTGGGAGCCCCCATTTATCAGGGTATTAACCGTATTTCCTATTGTGGTGACATTATTAGGAAATTCAATGACAAATTGCAGGGCTGGACTAAAAAATTTTTGTCTATTGGAGGTCGTATTACTTTGATAAAGCATGTCCTATCCACTATTCCTCTTCATGTTATGGCTGCCATGTCTCTTCCTAAGAGTGTCATCCGCATCATGGAGCAAAAAATGGCAAATTTTTTATGGGGCTCAGAAAAAAAAGCACTGGGTAAAGTTCTCTCTTTTATGCCAACCTACTGATGAAGGAGGCATCGGTTTGCACTCTCTCAATGTGATTCAAACAACCTTCTCAGTTAAGCTATGGTGGCTTCTAATGAAAAGAGATTCTCTCTGGGCGGACTACATGATGCACCGTTATTATCGAAAAGGTGACATGAGCTTCCAGATAATTGATTCCAACATTTGGAAGCGCATCTGCAAGGTACACCATCTGGCCCTTGGTTTCTTCTGTGATTCTCAGGAGAATTATCATCATGGTGATCGCCTCATGGCCAAATTCCAATTCACTTCCGTTTACAATTTTGTGAGAAGTGGTAATGCAACTCGTTTATCATTTTCCTCGGTTTGGCATCCAAAAATTCCAAAGACTATATCTTTTTTCACTTGGAGAGTACTTCATCAAGCTCTTCCCTTGCATGTGAACTTATACCTTTTCGGTATTTCTGGTCCTCCGGTGTGTCATTTATGCAATGAAGATTCAGACTCTATGGATCATCTCTTCCTTAACTGCAAAAAAGTAAAAAACATATGGAGATACTATGGTTCATTTTTCCTGGATGTCACCAATACTGGTCACTCAATCAGACAAACTTTGATTAGTTGGTGGTTAGTTAAGAATACGGGTTCCTTTGTGAGCTTGCTGAGAAGGTTCATCCCTCAAATCATCATTTGGCATGTTTGGAAAATGTACTGTTCGTGCAGGTGGGGTGAAGGCAAAATAAGGATTGATGGTCTGCATCAGCAAATTGAGTCCTACCTCTACAGTTGGGGAGTAGCTGTCTCGGCTAAAAAATATGGTAAGCAATTACCTCTTGAGCTTATTGATTTATTACCCGAAGGTTTTGGTAGTTTGCAAAAGCAACCTATGCTAGTAAAATGGATGAGACCTACTCGTGCTAGATTAAAATTGAATGTGGATGGTTCCTACACTAAACAAGCTATGTCTGGAGGCTTTATACTACGGGATTCATTAGGAAAATTTATTGTTGGTCAAGGTTTTCTATTGAATGCCCCATCTCCTTTCCAAGCAGAAATACAAGCTCTTTATGTTGCTACATTCTGGTACGCAAAAGCTTACAATAGCATGGTAGAAATTGAAGTGGATTCCTTGGCTCTTGCTCAACTTTTCCTGGACTTGCGAAACTTCAGTCCAACGGCCCATAGGCTAAACTTTATTCGTGATTTTCTGATCTCCTCTGGATCTTCTATTAGTCATGTTTATAGGGAAATTAATCAAATCTCTCACTCTCTAGCTAGCCTAAGTAGACTTAACTTGTGTAACTTTTATTTTGACTCTGAAGCTTCACTTCCTCAGGTTATAAGAGGCTTAGTGAGAACAGAAAGTATTGGTCTTCCTTATTTTAGATATAAATAAATTCATCCCGGCGGTGCCGCCCGCCTTTATATAGAAAAAAAAAATCATTTGGGCCAAACACTTCGGCTTCAATTCACCTTTCTACAAAATTCAAGATTAATTCATGGATACATGTACTTAATTATTCGAGCCTACTTGTTTATTTATTTTTATTATTTATTATTTATTATTATATATTTATTTTATTTCCACTTTATCTTTAGCTTAAAATGTTTACAGTACTATTCTTGTAATAATAATAATAATAATAATAATAATAATAATAATTATTATTATTATTATTATTATTATTATTACGCTTTTGAAACATTTTAGGCTTTAAGAATTTCAAACATAAATTTGGGCTTTTAATCTCTTTTTTCGGGCTTGTTCCACATTTTTCTTCTTTTGTTCTAATTTTAAATGACTCTTCTATTCTTAATTTAATTTATTTATATTTTCTTTTATTTCTATTATTTATTTTGAGTAAGGTATTACAATAACTACTATGGTTGTGATTTTGGATTGAAGAACGAGGAGTTATTTAACAAATGAAAGATGAGCATATAGTTGCTATAAGATTATAATGGAACTAAAAATATGGACATGTATTTAGGATACAATTAGACATCATTATGACCCTACCAAGCTAAGCCTAAAACTTCATTATGTATAGGCGCAAATGTCTTGTAAATGAATGTATGTATGGTGATCAGTGTTGTACGGGTGTTGGTTAATGGATTAAATTATCATAAATAATAAGCAAGTAGGCTATGTGTAAGAGACAATTTTACCAATATTTGGCAACCCAACTTCAGGCAAGAAAGACAGAGAGAGAATACAATCATTAAATAGCTTCCTTAGGCAGAGAAAGGGAAGCAAAAAAAAATTTTTAACTGCTATTCATCATAAATATTGGTTATAATTGGTAAAGCAGAGCTTCTGTGCAACTTAGAAACCATCTAAAAATATCACCATTTATACCGAGAGGAAGAGAGCAGGTTTGGAAGAGGTTCAGCTCAGGTTTGAGGCTGTCAAAGGAAGACTAAATTAGCTCTACAAGAGGTGAGTATTCAAAACTTAAAACCAAGTTTCTTTTGTGTGTTGTTTGTTAAAATATGTAAAGGATTAACTTAAAAAAAGGAAACTAAAAGATGTGTAAACGGTTTTAAGAAGGTCATTTATATTAAACTAATCTTACATCAAGAAAAGTGATTACATGCCATAAAAAGTAGGAAGTGGATGACATGTATTAAAAGAGTTTTAAATTTTAGGAAATATATATATGAATCTGAATTTTGCTCCCTTGGCTACTGCATATAGAAAATGGTATGCCTAAACAGATATAAAAGAAAATTAATGTAAGTAGTTAAAATGAGATTTCTTAAATGTTCATATATCTAAATATACTCAATAAATTGAATTGGCTTGCGATTTAGAATGAATGTATTTAATAAAATTATTTAAAGTAAAGATTCATGTAATAACCCTTAAAATCAAAGTCATGATTTTATGAAAGAAATGAATTGTTCATATGAGTAGTTAAATTTGAAAGGATTTGAGTAAAAGATTGTTTTCTATTATTTCTTAACCTTTAAATACAGCAGTTTCCTATAACAACATAACAACTACAGCTATACAAGATAAACACAATACAAAAATAAGAGATAAAATATGTTGCTAGCTGTTAGCTCAATACTCCCCCGCAAGATTGTGGTACCTTACGTACACCAATCTTGAATCGATTAGCTGCAAAGATGTTCTTGGACAATGGTTTGGTTAACAAGTCTGCATGTTGATCTTTGGATGAGACATGACATATTCGAAGCTTGCCTTTTTGAATCAAATCACGCACAAAGTATAAATCAATCTCAATGTGTTTCATACGTGAATGATACATAGGATTCTGGCACACATAAGTGGTAGACACATTATCGGAATAAATGACAGGCATAGACAGCTTTTGTTTAATACCAAGTTTAGCTAGTAAAGAAAATGCCCACATAACCTCAGAAGCTGTGGTGGCGACAGCCCTATATTCGGCTTCTATAGAGCTTCGCGCAACTAATTTCTGCTTGCGAGATGTCCAAGAAATTGGAGTGGTGCCTAGATAAAGAATAAACCCCGTTGTTGACATTCTGTCAGTCGGGTCACCCGCCCAATCGGCATCAGAAAATGCATGAAGAACCAAGGAAGACTGTGGCTGTATTAGTATCCCATAATCAACCGTTAACTTGAGATATCGAAGTAACCGTTTTAAAGCATCCCAATGAATATTTGTTGGACTGTGCATAAACTGGGATAGCTTATTGACTGTAAAACAAATGTCTGGCCGCGTCCAAGTAAGATATTGTAATGCACCAACAAGTTTGCGATAATTCTTGACATCAACCTCCAACTCTGAGTTGGTATTCTTTACAAGAGAAGTACTAGTAGCAGATGGTGTGGATACAGGCTTGGCTCCTTCCATACTCGCAGCAAGTAGCAATTTTCGGATATAATGATGTTGCGTTAAGAACAGTCCAGCAGCTGTGTTCTGGATATCATTCCCAAGAAACAAATTTAACTGTTGTGGATCTTTAAGAGAAAATTTATTTCGTAGTACACCAATAAATTGCCGAATAATGGAGGGAGAATTTCCTGTCAATAACAGATCATCAACATAAACAAGGAAATAGCACACAAACTGATCCTGATGAAGAATAAACAAAGAATGATCACTTCTGGACTGCTGAAAACCAAACTCAACTGCACAAACACGGAGTGCTTGATACCATGCTCTCGGCGCTTGACAAAGACCATACAAGGCCTTAACCAATTTGCAAACATAATTCGGCTTGTCTTGACTTATAAAACCTGGAAGTTGCTGCATATATACTTCCTCCTACAAAGGACCATGTAAAAATGCATTATTCACATCTAATTGACAGATATCCCATTTATTGGTCACTGCAAGGGTGAGTATGATCCGAATGGTTGCTGGCTTCAGAACCGGGCTAAAAGTTTCTGCAAAATCAACACCAAGGCATTGATTATACCCTTTAGTGACCAAGCGTGCTTTATACTTAGCCACAGAGCCATCTACATTACGCTTAACCTTGAAAATCCACTTACAACCAACCAAATTATAATTAGAGTGTGGTGGAACAAGGACCCAAGTGCCATTAGCTATTAATGCATTGAACTCAACAGACATAGCTTCACGCCACTCTGGTTTTTGTACCGCTTGAGAAACTCGAGTTGGCTCTACAGATTCGGGTAAAGGATGTTTACTAACAGAATGAACAATTTTCGGCTTAAAGATATTATTTTGAGAACGTGTGACCATAGGATGAGTACGAACAGGAACTGTAGAAGACAAATCAGAAGACCCAGACTCAACCGAAGACACAATAGAAGAATTTAGAGACTCACCAGACATTGGAGACATAGAAGATGACACAGCTGCTGCAGGAGACGACACAGGAGACGAAACAGGAGACCCTTCCATGGACGACGCAGAACTGGTAGTTGTACCTGTAGAAATCAGTTGAGAAGAGGCTGAACTAGTATTAGAAGAATCTGAAGTAGACGATGGAGAAGACATGGAATCAGATATAGGAGAAGACGCGAAAATCGGTGGAGAAGAACCAAAATTCCTAGAACTGTGAATACCTGTACCCGACAAAGACCCAATATCATATTGAGAAGGGAGTGTTTTATTTTTTGATGGAAACAGTACCGTTTTAGATAAAGGCCCACTATTAATATTATACCAAGCACCAGTCCCTTCACAAAGATCACGAAAACAATGTTGTCCAGGGAACTTTTCCTCAACAAAATAGACATGCCGTGACACATAAACTCGGCTGGTGGTGGGTTCCATACACAAATAAGCACTCTGGTTGAATGAATATCCTACAAAAATACAAGGCTTGGACTTTTGTTCGAATTTATTTTTATTATAAGGCTTAAGAAAGGGATAGCAGAGCCATCCAAACACTTTTAACTTAGTATAATTTGGATCTTTATGGAAAAGTTTAGAAAAAGGAGAGGACATTTTTAAAATAGGTGTAGGCAACCGATTGATCAAATACGTTGCTGCTAAAAACGCATATGACCAAAATTGATAGGGTAGGGAAGCAGATTGAAGAAGAGTGAGACCTGTTTCTACCAAATGGCGATGACGACGCTCTGCGGTACCATTGTGCTGCGGTGTATGAGGAGGTGTTTGCAAGTGTTGAATTCCATTATCCCGAAAAATTGTTTTGAGAGCAAGGAACTCACCACCACCATCAGTATAGATAGAACCTATCTTGGTTTGAAACAAATTTTCAACTAATTTCTGAAATGCTGGAAAAATCAAAGCAACATCAGATTTAGCACGAGTAGGATAGAACCAAACATATTTAGTATAATGATCAACAATTATCAAATAGTACTTAAAACCATCAATAGATTCAACTGGTGCGGGTCCCCATAAATTCGAATATAATAGTTCCAAAGGACGAGAACTAGAAAGAGTAGAAGTGCCAAACGCGAGTCGATGACTCTTATTACAATGACATGAATTACAATTAATAGAAATATCAGAAACTTTAGACAAATTAAATGAAGACAAAATATGAGGACACACTTTAGCAGCAGGATGACCTAAGCGCTGATGCCAGAGCAACGAAGAATCACGAACACAAACATTGGCAACAATTGAAGACGAATGACCACTTGATAACGAAGACAGACGATACAAGGAAATTTTAATTTGCCCCCTTGTGATGATCTCCCCCGTGTTGAGATCCTTGACAATGAAACAATCAAAGAAAAACTCAATAGAAACATTGTTAGCTAAACAAAATTCAGAAACAGAAATAAGGTTTTCCTTAGACTTAGGAACACAATAAACATTCTGTAAAGAACAACTTTTAAATGGAAAGGAAAGAACCTGAGAGCCAACATGAGTTATGCGCAAACCTAAACCATCGGTGAGGTGAAGTTCATCTAATCCTTCATATGGAGCATGCAAAGACAAGTTCTTTAAATCATTGGTGACATGATTCGTAGCTCCAGTATCCAGCACCAGCCCGAAGAATCAGAAGCTGCTACATGATTAGCTCGTGGTGGAGGTCTAGGAAAATTATTCTTGAAGAAGTCCTTGGCACCGTAACACTGCTTGGCATTATGACCCGGCTTATCACAAATCTGACATTGAATTTTGTAACCACCATTATTTCTGCGCATAGGTTGGAATCGAGAGCCTAAGTTTCCTGAATACCCAGAATCTTCACGAGAAGTAGATGATGACTGCGGGCGAGAAGAAAAATTTTTTTTTCGAACATTATTCGCCACAATAGGTGCTGGATCATAAGCCGAATCAATTTTCTTAACATATACTTCATGAGCGAGAAGCCGATCCTGAAGCTCCGCAAAAGAAATAACAGTATCACGTACGCGAATTGCAGCAACAATATCGCGAAATTCAGGGCCAATTCCATTTAATGTATAAATCACTAGATCAACGTCAGAGATTGGACTTCCAAACAAAGCTAGATCGTCTGAAATTGCTTTAATAGACTGCAAGTACTCTGAAACTGGTTTAGAATCTCTTTTGCTATTAGCAAGCTTTTCTCGAAGAGACAGAATACATGTTGCAGATCCGTTTGCACATGCAGTCTGTATCTTCACCCACGCATCTGCTGAAGTTAGAGCAGTGGAAACAATATACATAGAGGACACACTCGTGGAAGCAATCAATGCTGCCAACACTAGCTGATCCTGACAGACCCAATGATCATAGTCAGGGTTCGAAACTTCTTTATCATCCTTCCTCAAAACTGGTGGAGAACAGGGACACGATCCATCAACATACCCTAAGAGATTATGCCCACGTAGGACAGGAACAATCTGAGCTCTCCATGTTGAATAATTCTGTTAAGTCAGTTTCAGAGGAAACTGAGAGCCATTAATGGAAATCAAAACCTTACCAGACATATGTGTAAGGTTGGAGGTATGTGACGCAGAAGCCATTTAAAGAACAATAGGTTTTAGGCAAACAAATAAATAGAGAGTAATGACCGAAGAAGAAAACGCAAAAAAAAAAAAAACCAATAGGTTTTTGGCTCTGATACCACGAAAGGATTTGAGTAAAAGATTGTTTTCTATTATTTCTTAACCTTTAAATACAACAGTTTCCTATAACAACATAACAACTACAGCTATACAAGATAAACACAATACAAAAATAAGAGATAAAATATGTTGCTAGCTGTTAGCTCAATAAAATTGCCGTGGAATAAGACATATTGATTTAAGAACTATGTAATAGAATTTAAATTTTAAGTTGAAAGAACAATTGTGCAGAGGGACTCGGATTTGTTTAAACAATGTTTATTTAGGAATTATGAGGTAAAGTGATTCTAGTTTCGCAATATTAATTTATGCGTTTTCTGAAATCTAATTTCTAAGAATGGGTGAGCCTTATGAGACTAACTCGATGATCTAGCATGTATTTCAGATAATCATATAGATAGAGCCAACCCTAGTGGGATATTAGACAATATACACTCATGTTCTGATATGTACATAAGGGAAAAATTACTGTGGCCTTTGGCCTTTTGTTGTGTTCTATGATCTATTTGTCTGATATGTCATATGAGTCCTATTTTTTTTTTCTGAAATGATTTACTATACATAAATATCTGCAGTGAAAAATTAATTCTATTCTGCTTTGTACTAGCTAATGTGCGTTAAAAGTTATTTTTCTGGAATTTTGCAGATTTTCTTAAATTTCTATTATTTCCACTGTCACCAATGCCCATTGGTATTTCCAAAATCCTCCATCTACTATATACACTTACAGGAACAATAAGCATTGTATTTACATGAAGGTAGGTAAAAGCAATAGGAGAAATTTACAGGTAAAATGTAAATACTGAAGTTTAAAAATTTAGATGTCAAATGGAGAATTAAGTATAGTAAATATATATATTTTTACTGCAAATGTTATCTGTATGGGATTTTTAAATCGGCACTACTATGTTCCATATTGAAAATTGAAGAGAAATAATAGTTTTCTGGATTAGTAATATGCTATTAAGCTTTTACTGTGTTTAAAAAAACAGAGAGAAAAATTAAATTACTGGAATTATTAGTGAAGCCTGCATCTGATAATAATAATAATAATAATAATAATAATAATAATAATAATAAATAAGAAGGAATTGATAATAAGTAAACTATTCTGTAACAACTGAAGAAGATGGCAAGGATAAACATTTATATACTAGTTAGTTAACTTGTTAAATAATTAAGCATGTAACACTCTTATATCATATATATATATAATACATATATTCTGTACATATAAAATATGCGTATAAAGTATAAGAATTCCATAACACAATTTGATAAAATTTTTCATATTTTTAATTTAAAATTTCAAATACTTTAAAATATACTTTTAATAAACCAATAAAATATTCTTTATTAGTTTTAGGTTCCCAAAATAAGTATTTTTTATAAAGATCTCTAAAAAAAATTCATCAGAGTTCTGTCTGTAAATTAGATATCCCATAAATTTTAACAATATATAGCATGTAGAAAAATACTCCCAATAGTAATAAATCACACATTTCATCCCAACTTCTCAATTTCCTCCCATTTTTTTTAAACATTCATATATGTACATAGATATATAAAAACACATATATATCTTCCCACATTATACAATTTATCCAAAAATTCTTTATAATTTACCAACTCTTAAAAATATAACATGATATATATAATGATAAAATGTACTATAGCATAGAATCTATACATAGTGATAACTGGCTCTGTCCCTGTGGCAGCAAAAATCATCTCGAGCTCAAACAATCTCGAGCCTAGACCTAACTAGGTCTATGAACTTTCCAGATCTACCGGATCAACCATGTCACTTGCGCGATGAATTTCCAATTGTGCTAAGCTAAAAGCCTAGTGGTACATACTATGATAATAATGAAACTTTAAAAGAAAGACAATACATTATGTTGTATCATGAAATTTCACAATGTAATATACCTCACATTTATCATTTTTCCAAAACGTCATATTAACACATACACAAGCATTGGGTCCAACTAACCTAGTACATTATTCAAATTTCAAAGTTACTATTTTGATTTAGTTTGACGCCCAGTATCTAGCCTGAAGGCAATACAAGTAACATCTAGCACCTAGCCCGAAGACAAATCATAGTGGCGTCCAACGTTTAGGTCGAAGGCAAATCATATATCAGTAACGCCCAGTGTTTGCCTCGTAGGCAAATGATGAGAATAATCTCATAGGCATGCCACCACACAGAACTCCGAAATTGAATAATATACTAGGCAACACACAAATAATACATATTTTCCACAATCAAATTTTCTTATCCCATTGCCTCTTTTCTCATTTTTCTCATTCATCTCAATGCCAAATTACTTTAATTCATTATATCTCATAACTTTATCACATTGTATACCATTTAGCATTACAATCATGTTACCCAAATATTTTTAGGTTATTTTCACATAATGCAGATAAATCACATTTCACTCATTTTAGCCATTCACAATGTACAAAATGCATATACATTATTTCACATGTCATATCATAATGTATATGAATATTCAAGTAGCTTAACATATTTTCTATCCAAAATGTATTAAGTCAAATTAAATGCATATACATTTAAATTATCAAAAGTATGTATATATCATAATTTAACACTCAAACCCAAAGCTAAAGTCACTCTTTATCCTTCACTTCCAAGTGCCCTTCAATTCTAGGGTTGGGCAAGATGCTTTCATTTAATGACTATCCAAATGTGAGTAAATATAATCATTTAGCATCATATTTCAAGGCATTTCAAATATTAAACTCCAATTAAACCACATTCCTACTAAATTTTCAAAATTTGTCTTACCTTACATTAACTTTAGAATTTTATTTTAATCTAGTATAAATGGTGTTTTAAGTTTATTTTTATTAATACAATCACATTAGAACATATTTTAAGCAATTATATCAATTTAACACATATTCTTGTACAAAATCATTTCTAATTTTTTATTCTAACCCATTCCAATTATTAACTCAAGCTCATTTTCATCATTTAAATTATTTCATAACATGATTTTTTTAATTAAAATCAAATAAGCACCCATACTTTAAAAATTATCTTCTAAAATCCTAAATTTACACTACTTCTCCCAAACTTCATCTAATCTTAATCAAATCCATCATTTGAATTTAAAATCCTTATTTAGGCATCAAAACAACATTTTTGGTATCCATTTGAACAATTAAAACACATACTTACAACATTTCAAATCACACATAACCCTAAAATCTTCTTCACCCAAGCTCATCCCAAACTTAATCATTTCTTCTAACTTAACAATTATTACTTACTACTCAAAATAGTGTCATTCATACCCATTCAAGTAATTAAATCATGCTTATTCAAAAATTCAAACTTTACATATTCATAGTTTCATGGAAATTCAAAGATAAAGATAGAAAAATTACTAATTTAAGTAGAAATCATCAAAACTCCAATTAATTCTTGACAAACCCTTCAAATCTTGGTGTATGGAAGAAGAGAAGACCATCCTCCATCAACAATGGTGGTTTGACCATGGAGAAGAAGAAGAAGAAAATGAATTTTATTTTAACTTTCTTTTTTCCTTTTTAATTAAAGAACACATATATATAATATTTTATTATTATATTCAATTAATTATTTCTTTATTTGAAAATGATAATTTACCTCTTCCATTTATAAATAATTTTTTTGAATTATTTAATTAATTTTAATTTTACAAAGCATATTTATAATTTTGCCATTTGACCATTTGACTTTCTTCTTAAACGTTGACTTTTGTATATGTTATATATATTTTGCATATACGCTTTATTTTCTCACTTCTAATCCTTCAATTTTTCATTTAAATTATTTATTCATTTACTTAATTTAATTTTTGAAAAATTAACGGATGTTACAAAGCATGACTATAGATATGACATGTAAACTGAAAAAGAAAAAGGATGGAAAAAATTAATACACATGGTTAAGAACTGTCAATTAAGTTTTTGTGTGAAAAAATCAACCCTAAAGGATGAAAAGCTATTTAAGCCTTAATAAGCTACTTAAGTTACTAAGAACTTAAAGTGGAAATTAAAGCACACCCAATAACCATGAACACTCACTTAGTTGCATCTAACTCCTCACCTTATTATTATTTTTAGTGTTGTTTTACAGGTAGTGCAACTCTGGTGATGACAACATTGTGGTATCTATGAATGTCAAAGAAAAACAACTAAGAAAGATTCTAGTTATGTGTAATGAAAAATAAAAAAAAAAGATATGTTTCAACAAAAGAAAAATGTCTATTTAAATAAATATTTAAAAAAATCTTAGTGGAATTTTAATTTTTGTTCTGTTTTGAGACTGGTTTCTACATAGTTCTGGTGTATTATACCGACTCAAACTCTAGGACCATCCACTCTAAATTCAGGATGTAACGGAGGTGGTATAGAGCAAAGAGTTTGGAAAAGGTGAATTAGAGAAGTAATAATAGAGCAAAGGTTTGGGGAAGGAAATTTTGAGAGGTAATATTAGACCAAAGGTTTAGAGAAAAGTAAAACAACAGAAGATACCACAGAGGCAGAGTTGCGAAAGTTAAGAAAAAGAATTTATCTGCATATGTAAAAGGTGTATATCTATATATATGCATGTGTCATGCATATACATGACATCACTCACTCATAAATAATACATTGACATCACTAGCATCATCCCTATGTGAAGCATATCATAAAAGCATTTATCTGCATATATAAACACAAGCTTAATACGATATAATATATGTATAATTTAGAAAAAGAAGAATACGAAACATAATAAGAGTAGTAAAGGTTATACATCTAATAAAATAGAATAGTTAAAGAAATATATCAAAGTAGCAAGTAAAGAAGTTAAGATTTCTTTAACTGTTAAGTGCCCATCTACAGTACTGATATTTCTTGTTTAAATGTATGAGTATGTGCAAGCATGTGATGATGTGAACATGATGGAATGGTTTTAAAAAAGACATTTATATTAAACTAAACTTACATCAAGAAAATTGATTACATGCCATACAGAGTAGGAATTGGTTGACATGTATTAAAAGAATTTTAAATTTTAGGAAATATACAAGAATCTGAATTTTACTCCCTTAGCTACTGCATACAGAAAATGGGATGCATAAATAGATATAAAATAAAATTAATGTAAGTAGTTAAAATGAGATTTCTAAAATGTTAATATATCTAAATGTACTCAATAAATTGAATTAGAATTACGATTTAGAATGAATGGGTTCAATAAAATTATTTAGAGTAAAAATTCATGTAATAACCCTTAAAATCAAAGTTACGATTTTATTAAAGATACAAATTGTTCATATGCGTAGTTAAATTGCCGTGGAATAAGACAGCGATTTAAGAACTGTGTAATTGAATTTAAATTTTAAGTTGAAAGAACAATTGTGCAGAGGGACTAAGATTTGTTTAAACAATGTTTAATTAGGAATTATGAAGTAAAGTGATTCTAGATTCACAATATTAATTTATGTATTTTCTAAAATCTAATTTCTAAGACAAGCCTTCTAGGTGAGCCTTCTGATACTAACTCGATGACTTAGCCTGAATTTTTAATAATTATGTAGATAGAGCTTAACTCTAGTGGGAGTTAACCACTAGACAGTGACACTGTTTTTCTGATATGTGCATAAGAGAGAAGTTGTAACACTCTTATACTTTATATGTGTGTCGTACATGTATTCTGTATATGTATAATATAAATATAGAATATAAGAATATCACTTTATAATTTTGTTTAAACTCTTCCTTTCAGTATTAAAAATAATTATACATTTTATAAAAGAAAATTCCAAATTATCAAAATACAATCTATATAAAAATAACACTTGCAAAATCATTATATTATTATATTATTCATTTAATTACACAGATACATGTACACAATGATGTTTCCAATATCCACTCTTTATACATATACATATAACCAAAATACAAAATGTCAAAACTGTACAAGAATGCATCACCTTCTAAGTTGGTCTATCTCAATCTCCATGTGGCAGCAATAATCTGATTCTCTGATCAGCAATCTACTCAACTGTATGATTCACGCGCTAAGATCGAAAGTTTAGTGGTATATATATAAAAAATAACTTATATATTGTAACATCCTCTGACAATTTTCACATGACAATTCTTACATAAAATTATCAGAGAATATCACTCAATATATTGTCAGAGTCTAGTCAAATAACTGACAAAGTTTCTTTTGAAATTGTCATTAAACAAAAATTTTCAAATAATAGTACAATATATATAATACAACACTTCTAAATCCAATATTTAAACCAATCTCCAATATCTTCTATAAATCAAATATGAATTATAAATCAGATAACTATTATAAGTCTATTAATCTAAAATAAATATATAATAAATTACTGGATTTGATAATCATTCACTAAAATTTAAAACTTCAAACTCTAAATACATATATTCTTTTCATGTTTACAAATTTGTATAATCTTTCAAATAACCAAAATAAATTTCACATCATATATTTCACATCTTACAAAGTACAATATATAAAAGATCTTTATCTACGCTATAGATAATTTCTGGGATCTTTATTTTCACTTAACTTACTCCGATGATATGATACTTACGTATTAGAAAAATTCTAATACGCTAAACTTATAGTTTAGTGGTGCTTGTATAAACATATTTTGCCATTTAATATTAAAGAAAATACTTATGAAAATTTAGTAATAAAACTAATTTTTAATAAACATTTTAATAAATTAAATATTCTCAATAACAAACAAACGCAATATTTTGATTACACAAAATAATAATTTTAATTTTGTTTTGCTCATATTACACTTAATGTGTTTTTCAATAAAGCTCACTTATCAATTTAATTTAAAGATATTTTCATTCAATTTATAACTTTGGCACTTTGATTTAGTACCATACTCTGAAACACTTTATTTCATATATCACTATATGCACTTTCGATCATTATAATACTTAGAAAGTTATTGATCAATTCAATATTTTGAACATAACATTTCTATTCAGTGCTTTAGAAATTTCATTTGAAATGTGATTATATACATTATCAATCACTTTCACATTGATACATTGTAAGTCAATTTTAAATAATTGACTTATAATCTTGTTTTGCATTTCTTTCAATATTCATAACATATTCATATATTTTCTTCCCTCATACACTGAGATGTATATTCTAGGTCTGGATAGCGGGTCATTGATAGCAAATAAATGTCCATTGTAAGGATATGACCAATAGCACTAGGACATAAAAAGTGTCCTCTATGGCACAAAGTGCTTACTTTCACTATGGACGTCTACCCTCTGGTTAGCCATTCAACCTAGAAACTAGATTTAATATCAGTATAATCGGACTATGTATTTACATAACATTTGTATCCAATTAATTTACTTTATCTTATTTATTCCTCAATTATTGTTTTTCAATTCACTTTCACATTTCAACTATAATAATGAAATCTAAATAGATTTCCACTTCTATTTATTGAATTATTTCTTTAACATAGTAAAAATCTATGAACTATTATTTCAATTTAAGATTTTATATACATGTATATGTATATCACTAACTTGATCCACAGTACATCATTTCACTATAAGGGTTAAACTAACTTCAAATCTCACTGCATTCTTTTCTTTTCACATTATCAATTCCTTTCTTTCTATTGTCATCAATTAGTATCTATCAACTCTTTAACATTTTTATATATCACTAAATAATATTACAATCAAGTATATGATGAATAGAAAGTATGTATATCTCATATTCTTATTTCCATCACTCAATCAATTCTTACAGTTACTTTTTACTTTCCTTGTCTCGCTCTCCACACCATTTGAAAGATCAGTGATTTATCAATCTATATAATTTAACTCTCTAAACACTTCTGTATATAATCAATGAATTGTTTTTAATTATCAAACAATATTGTTATCAACTATACACAAGGTGTATGACTTGTATACCTTTACCATGCAAATTTTCACAAATAAACTAATAACTTTATTCTTCTCTTGAGTTTCCCTAACTCGCTCTCTGAATTATTTAAAATCAATAATAATTCATTAGTATATCATTCTTTATATCTTATTTCTCAAATCATCTTATTTCTTCATGAATAATGTAAAATCCACTACTCACATGTAATCATCTTTTATCCTTTCTCTAACCTTACACTCATTTCAAATATCCAATTACATTTATCCATACTTTCCTCACGTTTACTCCACATCTAAGTTTCATCATTTAATGGATTGATTTCACTTCAATCTTATAAACAATCTTTCATTAATTATAACTATTTCCAAGATGTATTCAATAATTCATTACTAATTCCTCCCATAAATCCTACTTTTTGAAGGTATAAGAATGTAGAAATATGCATGGGCAAATGCATGACCGTGCAACTGATCATGCATATCACTGCTTGAATTATTGTTAAAGTTTTGAAGAACAGAAGTATGCATAGCCAGATGTATGATCATGCGAATGGTCATACACATCTCTGCAGGAATTTCTTTTTAAAGTTTCAAAGGACAAAAATATTCACATATAGATGTATGACCATGCAAATGATCATGCATCTCACTGTTGGGATTTCTTCTCAAAGTTTGAAGAGTAAAAATATGTACAAACATACACATGACCATGCAAATGATCATGTGAATCTCTACTAGAATTTCTTTTTTAAATTTTAAGGAACATAAATATGCACAAGCATATGCAAGATCATGAGAATGACCATGCATACTACCGCAGGAATTTCTCTTCAAAATTTTATTCAATAAGTTATCAATAATTCAACTTAAATAAATCAAGAAAATAGGATCCAACCCTTCAAAGCACAATCAAATTCAAATCTAAACTTTTATAACCTCAAATTTTTCAAAACATTAATTTCTTCCATAACCCTAAAATATTTCAAACCTTATTTTCTTAACCTTAAATCAACTCATAAATGATTCAATGATGGATTTAACTATTTTTCAGTTAATAATCAATAAATACACATTTACATATTGCAAGAATAACTTTACTACCATATAAGTAAAGTTTTATACTCATATTATTCACAATTATTCAATATACCATATCTTTCACAAGTAATGATATTTTATCAATTCACAAATCTCTTTACATAATAAAAAATCAAGATCAATTCAATAATTAGCAAAATAAGTACTATACAAGCACTAACCTGTTTAAAAATGCCCTTTCATCACTTTTCTCTTTAATCCTTTGTTTTGATGATGTTTTTCTTGATAGATCAAGCTTAAATTAGCTAAAATCCATCAAAACTGGGCTTTTCTACCAATTCTCCATGAATTCTATGGTGTGAAATGGAAGAAGAAGAAGAAAAGATGAAGATGGAGGTGGAGATGATGGTGTCTATGTATGTGGAATGAAGTAGAAGAGACTAGAAGCTCTTTTATAGTGTTTAGGGCTTTTATGTGGTCGGCATCGCAAATGTTTACTTTCACGTCAAAAAGTTAGTATTAGTTCAAACAAGTCGGGCTCCTTTTGAAAAAAAATTAATGTTTCACGCAATGCATTTTGTGAAGGGGTCAAAGAACTTAAGAGAAAACTTACTTTCTTACTTTGTTCATGACTTTTGAGTTCTTGGAATTTTATGCTCAATCTTTTAACTTTTAACTTTTAAATTTTAGATCTGTTATATTTTTGTTTTGAAACTTCTTAATTCAGCTACCATGTTTGAGATTTAGCTTTTGGTTGAGAATGTTGGGTTTTCTAATTCAAGTATTGTAAAGACATTTATTTTCTTTGGATATAGAGGGGTTTTTCATTTCTACCTATTATAGTGATTTAGTTTGCTTGAGGACAAGCAAAAATTCAAGTATGGGGGAAATTGATAAGTGTATAATTGAAGATAATTTTGTCCTTATTTCTTAATATATTTATTGTCAAATTGAGTTTAATTTGTTTGTTCAAGTGTTTATTAGGGTTGATTCTAGGAACTTTTGACACGCTGGGACTTTAAGGTTATTTAGGTTGGAATTACGGATGAAAGACAAGGAAAGAAGCTATTTTGGATAGATTCTTCAAGTGACATGCCCAGTGACATGGCCGTGTCATTCAACTACTTTACAGATGCTTCGACATGTCCAGAGACATAGGCGTGTCACTGAACGTGCCATTGCACCTGACTTATAGAAGCTGTGATACGCCCAATGACACTGGCGTGTCCCTGACCATGTCCCTAACTCAACATTGCAGTAGCAACAACAAATCCAAGGACATGGGCGTGTCACTGCCCATATCATTAAAGTCCAAAACAACACCGTTGACAAGCCCACAGACAAGGGCGTGTATATGGACGTGTTAGGCAAAAATATCTATGCTATAAAATCTGAGCTAAAGAGCGAATTAGGGAGAGTTTTTAGTTTTTCAGAGCTGACCTCCCAAGAAAAAAGAGTTTTTGGCAGCCAAGAGTGAAGGTGAAGACCCAATTTCTGCGAGATTTAAACCAAGATACGAGGATTGAAGTGAAGAAACACAAATTGTTCATTATCGATTGTTTGAATTCTTTTACTTATTTCCTATGTTTTCATTTTCTAGTTGTGAGCATGAGCTAAATATTTTATCTATCTAGATATTGATGAACCCTAGCTTTATTGTATGGATTGAATAGTTCTTATTAAATTAAATCATTTGATTGAGTTGTTTTATCCTTTTGATTCTTAATTTCTTATTTCTAATTGATAATAGCATGCTTATTAATTGGTTGCAATTTTCATATTATTGACTTGAGAAAACTTGATATGAACAGAATGTTCATTAAGATTTAGGATTATTTGGAGTGCTAGAGATAGACTTACAAGACCTTTTGGTTTAAAGTTTCTTGTTCTTATTGCATGATCTATTTAATTATGCTTGAGAAGAGATTTTTAGCATTCTACTTAGTGATTAGGAATTAATTCACATGAGAGAGGTTTTAATCTAATTTAGGAGAATGCCAATTCAGCTCTATTATTTGATTTAATTGAATTGATATTCATAAATATTTCTCATGGCTAGTGGGATTCAATATCTGGATAGTATTTTCATCACCAACTTTTCTTGCACAATATTTAATTTTTCTTCACTTTAGTTTATTGATAATTTGTCTTTTATTTTAAGCATCACACATTTTATTGATTTGCTAAATAACAGTTAAAATTTGCACTAATATTTACCTTGTCCCCAGTGGAACGATATCTTACTCACTTTTTTTATTACTTGAGCGACCTGTGCACTTACGGTAATATTGCGATAGCATAGATCCATCGTCACTATTCAAAATTCAGTTACTATTGTGGTCTATATTGACACCCAGTGTCTAGCCCAAAGGTAAGCAATGCTCAGCGTATAGCTCGAAGGCAAATCATAGTAATGCCAAGCATTTAGACCGAAGGCAAGTGACGTCCAATGTCTAGCCCGAAGGCAAATCATAGTGAGGTCCAACATCTAGCCCGAAGGCAAATAATGAGGATAACCTCATAGGCATACTACCAAATATAAAACTCTAAAAATTGAATAACATACTAGTCACACAATTAATTCACATTTCTCATTATCAATCTTTTCTTATTTTCTCATAATCAAGATAGACATGTTGCCTCATTTTTCATTATCTATTAGGCACATTGCCTTATTTTCTCATTTATCTCATTTATCTCATTTTTCATATTTATCTCATTCTTCTCATTTATATCAATATCATTTCATCATATTTCATCCTATCATCACATTACATCACATTTTACTTTAAAACTCATCACCCAAATATTTTGAATAATTTCACATAATTCACATATGATTCACATTTGATGCTTTTTAGTCATTACCAATGGCTTTTTAATAATACCCTAAATGCATACACAATAAATAATTTTACCCAAACACTTTGGGTATGTAAACCCTTAATTTTTGACCAAGTCCAGTATGATATTTTTAAATAGTCCAAAATAATTTTTGTAGTATTTTTAATAACATTTATTACTTATAGTATTTGTTTTAATTAAAATAAAAAATAAAAAAAAAGAAAAAGAAAAGATAAAAAATAAATTAAAAATAAAAATCGGCGATGGAAGAATCGGCGACGCGACGAAAAATTTTTGTTGCCGAAGATGAATTGGCTTGGGCCAATTCGCCGCAGGAAAAACCTAAGGCGAAATGGCCATAGGCCAATTTGCCGCAGGATTTGCTGGTCCGAACCTAGCGCCCGCAGCAATTTTTTTGCCAGCGCACTTTCGCACGCCTGTCCCACACGCGGTTTTGCCAAAATCCTATTCTACTTAGTTTTTAATTTTATTTCCTAAAAGGTTTTTATTTTTTTAGCCAATTATGATTAGATTTATTATTATTTTTATTATAAATACCATAATAAAGGCACATAATTAAAGGGGGCTGAAATTTTTTATCGAACTTTGGACTTTTGAATTTTTTCGGCCAAACAAGAGAACCTTGAAGGAGCAAGAGGCTGTGAGCAAGCAACAACAATCCATCAAAGGCAGCCTATACTATCATTATTATTGTTCAACGAGAATTCAAAGATTGTGATGGAACCAATAACGGAGGTTTGAATCTCTATTTCTTTGCTCATCTTTACAGTAGCTTCATCATTCAAATTGGATTAATTGTTTAAACGTGCAATAGATGATCAATTATTCTAATTACCATCCAAACTCTATTTGAAAACCCTAAAAACTTTTTACCAAAATCCTAATACCTTAATACCCATAAAATATATTTTTAAAAATTAAAACCCTAATTACACTTTCCTAAAACCACAAAACAATAATCTTTTTTCCAAAATCCTAACCAAATCTATTTTTCTGAGATTCACAATAGCCTTATTTTTTTTAAGTGTCAAAAACTTTAACCCTAATTAATTATTCTTTCTAAAATCATACAGTAAGCATTATTCTTTTAAAAATAACATTAATTCCTTAAAATCTTAGAACCATATTTTCTAAATCTTAAATCCTAAAATCTTAATTTTCAACACAAAAACCTATAACCCTAAAAGCCAGTTTTTAAAATTTTCTAGGGCGCTGCCCCCGACCTTGTAAGGGGTGCCTTAACCCCGCCGTATGGACTCATCGAAGGGGTTAATATTTATTTGTGTATTATAAGTCTTTATGTTTAACTTTCTTTATTATGATTATTCAAAATACAATAGCTTTATTCAAAATACAAACCTAAACCCTAATTTATTCAAACCATAAATCTTAATTAATTTTGTTTTCCAAATCATCACAGTAGCTTGTTCCTTTCAAATATCTAAAGATTTTATTTTATTTTCATAAGCTTCAATCTTATTTACTTAAACCCTAAAGTTATATACTTACTGTTTTGTTTAAATTAAATGAATCATAAATTTTATGATGAATGGTTATTTACTTTTATTGATTTGCTTAGGTTTCAAAACATTGTAAGAGGTATGTTTTCACTTTGTGGATACCTCATTAATTAATTTCATGTAATTTAAATTGTTCTTATATTTTGGGATTAATGTAAAGGACACGTTTTCGCCTTTTGGTGAGTGTCCAATTTAGTTTTAGACCTTGAACGATATAAGGACATATTTTCATTCTCGGATGGGTGTTCATTTATTTATTTTGTTTGGATATTGTTTTGATTTTAATATAATGATGCTTTATTTTAATTATTGCATGTAACATGGATAATATTGTTATACTTAAGAATTTTATAATATTAAGACCTGCAAAGGAAGCCGGTTCCAATGAACTGGGCGTTGTGGGGGTGCTGGGCAGTTTCTCACCTTCCCCACACGTACCTAACTTTTCAAACCCATTAGGGGGTTAGAGATTCCTTAGGAATTGAGTCATCCATCCATTTCTTTTTTTTTCGGCCTATCTGGGTGGCGACTCCATTTTTCTCCAGACTTAGGCTTGTGTTCTCTAAGGCCCCGAGCCTAAACAGTGCTGAAGTTGTAAGAACCATTCCACCAGGAGTGGGGGCAAAAATCTCCGCTCACAGGGTCATTATTACATAATGCATATATTTTGCAGTTTGCACAATTTAGCCATTAACAATGGCTTTTCACAATGCATTTAACACATATATGACATTACACATGTCATAGCACATTATTCATACATGTTTCACTTATCAAGTAACTTAACACATTTTTCAATCCAAAATGTGTTAAGCCCAATGTAATGCAAATATAACCAATTCATCCAAAGTTTGTACTTATCTCTAAGAGGAACCAAGAACAAGCTCAAACACTCTTCAATCCTTCTCTTCCAACTTACCCTTCAACACTTGGATGAGGTAAATCAACTCTCCTCAATGCCTAAATCAATGCAAAATGTGATCATAAATAATCATTTAGTATCATATTCTAAGGCATTTTCAATCTTAATCCATTATTAAACACCATCCAAGCAAAAATTTCAAAGTTAAGGCTAACCTCACTTTAACTTTGTAATATCATACTAACCCATTCAATTTGGTATTTTAAGTTTATTTATATTATTAAAAATATATTTTAACATGTTTAAATAAATTACATTATAAAAACACTCACTTAGAACCAAAACCCTAAAATGGCATAACCTTTCCACATTGAAGGTTTTATATTCTAACTCAATCCAATTATTATTTCAAGCTTATATTCATCACTTTTAATACTAAACAACACACTTAATAAAATCAAATAATTCTAAAACTTTGAAAAAATTACTTTTTCAAAACCCTAAATCACACTTCCATTCTCAAACTCTAATTAAACTCAATCAAATCCAATAAATGACTTTAAAATATTTATTTATGCATCAAAACAACTCATTTGGAATTAATTTGCACAGTTAAAAATCATGATTTCAAAATCTCAAAAATTACATAACCCTAAATTCTCTCTCTTCACCAATCTATATCCAAACCCCATCATCTCTTCAATTCAATCTTAAAATCATTGATAACTATCCAAAAGAACATCATGCACACCAATTTAAATAATTATAACATACTACTTAAAAATTTAAAATTACACATAATCATAATTTTCATGAAAATTCAAAGAAAAAGCTGAAGAACTTACATTTTTAAGTGGAAAATCACTAAAAATCCTTTTTGAACATCTGGAATCCTTTAATTAATTATGGAAGAAGAAAAACTTTGAGCTCTACACACATGGAGGTTTGGCCTAGGAGCAAGAAGAAGAAGATGAAAAAAACTTTTGATTTTCTCTTTCCTTTCATCTTTTAATTTCAACTATATATATATATATATATTATTTAATATTTAACTAATTAATTAATTAATTAAAAGTCTAAAAATTTCTCTTCCAATAATTATAACATGCTACTTAAAAATTCAAAATCACGCATATTCATAATTTCCATGAAAATCCAAAGAAAAAAGCTAAAGAATTTACTTTTTCAAGGGAAAATCACTAAAAATCCTTTTTGAACATTTGGAATCCTTCAATTAATTGAGTATGAAAGAAGAAAAACTTTGAGCTCTATACACATGGAGGTTCGGCCTAGGAGCAAGAAGAAGAAGAGAAAAAAAAACTTTTGATTTTCTCTTTTCTTTCGTCTTTTAATTTCAACCATATATATATATTATTTAATATTTTAATAATTATTTATTTATTTAATAAATTAAAAGTCCAAAAATTCATCTTTCAATAATTATAACATGCTACTTAAAAATTTAAAATCACACATAATCATAATTTCCATGAAAATCTAAAGAAAAAGTTAAAGAATTTACTTTTTTAAGTGAAAGTCACTAAAAATTCTTTTTGAACATTTGGAATCCTTCAATTAATTGAGTATGGAAGAAGAAAAACTTTGAGCTCTACGCACATGGAGGTTCGGCCTAGGAGCAAGAAGAAGAAGATGAAAAAAATTTTAATTTTCTCTTTCCTTTCATCTTTTAATTTCAACCATATATATATTATTTAATATTTTAATAATTAATTATTTATTTAATAAATTAAAAGTCCAAAAATTTCTTTCATTTAAAAATTATTTATTTTTGAATTAATTTAATAATTTTAAATTTCTAAAATTTAATTATCAAAATACCCTTTTACTTTGACTTTTGACTTTTCTTTTAAAATGTATTAACTTTTTTTTGTTGACTTTTATATGTTGTATATATTTTATATATATATCACATATATATTCTACTTTTTCATTTAAAAATCATTCATTTTTCATTTAAAACCATTTATTTTAATTTATCTAATTAAATTATATTTTATTTAATTTTTCAAAAATTAGGAATTTTTCAAAAATAATTTTGTGATATTAGAATCTATTTATCATTTAAAGCTTATATTCATCACTTATATCATTAAAAAAATATGCTTTAACCAATAAAATCAAATAATTCAACAACTTTAAAAAATTACTTTTTCAAAACCCTAAATCAATACTTCTATTCTAAAACTCTAATCAAAATCAACCAAATCCAATATTTGACTTTAAAATACTTGTTTATGCAATAAAATAACTCATTTAGAATCAATTTGTATAATTAAAACCCATGGTTTCTCAAACCCTAAAAGTCCATAATCTTAAATTCTCCCTCATCACCAATTTTTATCTAAACTCAACTATTTCTTCAATCCAACCATAAAATCATTGTCAATCACTTAAAATAACTTCATACATACCAATTCCAACAATTAAATCATACTACTTCATATACCCCAAACACATATATATTCAAACTTTCATGAAATCCAAAAAAAGAAGTTGAAAACTTATTAATTTTGGTGAAAATCACCAAAAATTCACTTTGAACACTTGAAATTCTTCAATTAATAGAGTATGAAAGAAGCAAAATTCTTGGCTATTCTTCAATGGAGGTTCGGCACTAGGAGGAAGAAGAAGAAGATGAAAAAAACAAAGTGATTTTCTATTTCTTTCCACTTTCATTTTAAGTCATATATATGTATTATTTAATTATTTAATAATTATTTAATTATTTAATTAATTAAAAATTTACAAATTCATCTTTCATTCAAAAATAAATTATTTTTGAATAATTTTAATAATTTTAAAATTTATTTATAAAAATGCCATTGAACTTTGACTTTGACTTTTAAGAATTTGACTTTGTATATGTTATATATATGTTGCATATATATTGCATATACATTTCACTTTTCTATTTAAAAATTCTTCATTTTTTATTTAAAATTATTTATTTAATTTATCCAATTAAATTAAAATTTATTTTATTAAATTTTTGAAAATTAATAATTTTTAAAAATTTGAGTATTATAGGCTCCCTAGAAGTTCTGGTCATACACTAATAAAATCTAAAACAAATGTAAATAATAAAAATAAAAAAAAAAACTCAAATTAATAGTTAATAATAATATAATAAATTTAAAATAAATCTTTGGTCCCCGACAATGGTGCAAAAAATTTAATGTGTCCCAATTAACTCAAGCAAGTGCACTAGTCGCATTAGAAATATAGATTTGTGAATTCAGATATTATTTCATGAAGACTAAATTGTATAATTAATTATTATGTTGCATTACTATTATTTGAGAAACAATATTTGAATAAATAAGAATTGAATATAAATCTAAAACTAATTAACTTGCTAAAAATTAAAATTAAAAATTAAATATCGGATTTGGTTATATAGAAATTAAAATTAAATATGTTATAGTTTACAATTTCTCCAAACTTGTATCGATATTAAAATTAATTAAGAAAATTGAGTTAAGATTGACGAGTTATTTTTAAGCCTAGTTAATCTTATTAGGAACATTTTCAAATTATTATTAGACTCTTATTCAGACGTTTTAATATTAATTTCTATATAACCAAATCCGATTATTTGAACTTATTCAAGAACACAAATAGATGCCACTTGCTAATTTTAGATTATCTATTTGAAAAAACTATCAGTCAAACATGTTATACAAAATCTTCTATATAAATCAAGCATCCAAATGCCATAGAATAAAAATCTTAACTTCTCTATTTGACATATTATTAAGAAATTCAATCATTGAAACATAGAACACAATCATTAGGAACAAAGAATTTGTATAATCAACTCAAATTCAACAAATAAAAATCGATATAAATCAAAGCTTAGGGTTCATGTTTTTCCTAACAAAAAGAAACTACTCTATAATTAAATCTAAGAAATAAAAATTGAAATTGAAAATAAAAATGATGAGAACAAGCAAACTCTTGATGGTTGTCTTTGGCTTAAGCTTAAAATTCTTCTCTAATAGAGATTTTGTGTCTTCAAGGGGGAAAAGAAGAACTCTTTAATACCAAAAGCCACTATTTTTTAACTGCGTAAAAGCTCCCTTCACATAAAAAACATGTTCTCTTGTTTAAATCCCCCATATTTCCTACTTTCTCTGAGGTAAAATAGTAAAAATTCCTATTTTCATAGTTCTAAGTAAAATAGGAAACAAATAAAAAGAAGTCCTAATGAAATAAGGAGAATAAGAAAAATCTACAGTAAATTCTTGCATGAGTAAGTGCATGACCATGCATCTGCTCATGTACCTTTATGTCCCCACAAAACTCTATCCCGAAAGACTTTGGCAACAACATGCATGATCATCTATATGTCCATGTGTTTGCTCATGTGCATCTCTGCCTTTTGTGTTTTCACTGTATTTTTTCGTATTTTAAAAAATTCACCTACAAAAAATGCAAAATAGGACAAAATAACTAAAACTAAATGAAAAATAAGACAAAATTAATAAAAACTAACAAAAACTAATGATAAGTAATGCAAATGTCATCCTATTTGTGTATAAAATATACGTTTATCAATTCCCCAAACATCACTATAAACAAGTTCAAAACTTTTAGATGTAGGACGACCTTGATTGAAAAAAAGGAAGTGTTTCACTTTTTGCAAGTCTACATGAGGAAAAATCAATAGAAATTATCAAACATTAGTTTTATTGCCAACAAACCATTATTCAGTACATATGCAAGGATATTAGAATTAGGATGACTAAGTTTCTTATGCCTTACTTCAAGAGAGGTAAGGGAAGGAGTACATATGAGGGATAATAAAGGGGAGGAACAAGTAGAACTCTAAAGTGAAAGGTGCAGTGAAAAAAGACGTTCAACTCTTCCATTCACTATCACCCATCCCCGATTCCTGATCCTGCACAGAACAAGCATCAAATTAAAATGAGCATCACATTTTTTTATCAAGTAATTATCCCACAGAAATCAAATTAATAGACAATGTCAGATAAATAAATACACCCTTTATAGAAAAGTTTATATCACTAACAACCATGATAGGCAAATTTTGGCCACTAACTGTTTGAATCAAAGTAGAACCAGCATAGGGATTAACATTAGAAAGCCCCTTGATTGAATTGGTCACATGATTAGAAGGGCTAGAATCTAAATGTCAGGGATGAGAGGACAAAATTTTACCTTGTAGCCTAAGGGCGTAAAGTGCAGATACAATCATTTGTTGGACCATTTTTGGCGTTAAAGATGACTATCCAGCAGTACCTATTAGCATAGCAGTAGTTGCCGATGTAGGAGAATTAATAGGAGATGACAATGCCAAGTCAGCAGAAACTTCTATAGCTTGGATTGCATGAGAAGTAGGACTAGGAGGCTAGATGGGACAATATTCAATAATTTGATATGCTTGCTTACAATATTTATAAAATTTATTAGGTCAATGAGAAACAATATGGCCAAATTCTTTGCAAGAATAAAATTGAGTTTTACTTAAATCCCTAGATCTAGGTCTTCCATATGCTTCATAGGCCATGGTTACAGGAGTAGAAAGAGCTTGCTACATATTGGATTGAGTAAACAATTATTACTCCTTATGAAGAAGTTCCCCAAAACAGACCTCCAAGAAGAGAATCACAATTTAGCAAAGAAGAACATATTGATTCATATTTAGGATGAAGCTTCATCAAGAACTGACCGCGATGACTACTGAGATGAATAGTATTAATAGCAGCATCAACATTAGATGGTATATCAGGTTGAGATCAAATCAGAATAGTTAGCCCAAAGACTCATGAAGCGAGAGTAAAAATCTTAAATGGATAGTGAACCCTGCGATAGATTAGAAATATCCAATATTAGCTGAAAACTTATGGCCAAATTATCTTAATAATAAACACATCTAAGATATTGCCACATCTCTTTGGCAATCCAATAAGGACGAGATGCAATAAAATATGAGGTTCCACAGAACCCAAGATCCAAGAGCGAAGTTGCTCATCTCAAACAGCCAAAGACAAACTAGAGACAATTTTTTTCCTCTATAACATCAGAAGAACTAGAGGCAGTGCTTCTCTCCTTTACAACATCAATTACAATAGTCTTAAATGAATTTTAAATCTCTTAATAATCAATATGTTTCCATAGATCTTTACTGTAAAGGTAAGTCTCAAATTGAAATTCCTACATTGTATTTTTCCATGTGAATTGAAACACTGATTCTCAAAGAGGTCCATTAGAGAAGAACAAGTCTAATGAGCAATGTATTTTTAGGCTAGAGAGGCTAAGAAACTTAGAGTGAATTTTAGTAACTATGAGGCTTTGATACCATGATAATTTTTGTTGAAGTGCCCTTACTGACTTAGGGTTTCCATTATATGGAAGGCTCAAAAGCCTAAATTTGAAAAATACAAATTGTGCACATATATAATAGCATATGATCTGCCTACTATTCAAGGAAATAATCAATAATGTACATGGAAATAAATCAATAATATATATGAAAATAAATTAGTAATAATATAAGGAAATAAATGTAACATCCCTAGTTTTATTAAACATAATTAAATACATTAATTGGAAGGCTTAAGTGAGATATAAATACAATATATATAGCATATAAATGTTATTAGAAAACAAGAAGTTAAAATGGTAAAAGCAAAAAAAGTCAAAAGTAGAAAAATTAAAATATAAAATAATAATAGTAATAATAAATATTTAGGCTAGTTAATTAAATATATATATTATTGGATAAGAAGATTAAAAAGTCAAATTCTAGAATTCTTCATCATCATCTTCTTCTCTTCCTTCTTGGTCGATTCCCCCATAGATGAACATGAGGAGATTTTGCTTCTTTCATACAACAAGTTCTGCAAGGCTTATCAAGGATTGAAGATAGTTTTGGTGATATTCCAAATAATAGGTAAGTTTTCTTTAGTTATTAATAGTTTCTTTTAAGTTTAAGGTGATGTGTAAATCGTGATTTTGATGGAGTAGTTATTAATTGTTTAAATGGTATGGGATGAAGTTATTTTAATGTAAAAGTAATGATTTTAAGCTTGGGTCATTGATTTGAATTATTTTGGTTGAGGTTTGGAGGAGTAGTGTTAAATTAGGGTTTTGATGGGAATTATAGGTAAAAAGAGTATAAGCATAATTTAATTGATTAAAGTGTATTGATATGAATCTCTAATGCTATATCTAAATTCATAATTTGGTTAGGAATTGTGTGAAGTGGTTTTGCTTAATCAAGAAGGTGAAAGACACTTTGAGAAAGTGAAGAGTTATTGGAGTCAAGTTAGGAAAGGAGTTTATCTTTTTATTTTGGGCACAAAAATTATGAGTTTTGTGTGATTTTAGAAAGACATGGGCGTATCCTTAAAGGGACATGGCCATGGCTTTAAAAGTGAAATTGCTAATGGAAAATTTGTTGAGAGCCCATGGGTTATGAAATGCTACTGCCAACCTTAGTAATTAAGCCCATAGCCGTGGCAATTTAAGGCCATGCCTATGGATTTCAAATAAAAAAGAATAAGATGTGAAAAGAATTTAAACTAAGCAAAAAGAATAAGATGATAAATATGTGTTGTATGTTGCTTTATACCCTATCTAGCTCTAGAAGATTATGTTTGGTGATGTTTGTCATGCCATACGCCTTTGGGGTGAGACACGTTGGTGTCACAGATTTTATTACGCCCCTGGGTAAGATACATTTATGTTACGTATATAATTATGCCATTGGGTGAGACACGCTAATTTTATAGATATAGCTATGCCCATAGGCGAGACACAATGGTGTCATTATAGTTGAGATAGGCCAAAATAATATTTGTCGGACAAAATTATCATGTCAGGAATCTTGGGCCTAATGTGTGTGTTGGTAATTATAATTCACTGATGAGTTATATGTACTTTGTATGATATTGAGACATAACACATTTTAAAGATCTTCCATTTACATTATTATTCATTGCTATCATAGTATTGCCTCAGGAGAATGTAGTGTTGGAGCTAGTATGGAGATTGTTGGGGAGGTATCAGTGTCAGCCAGATCAGCAGCTCAGGATGTTTCACTAGTCTAGATACAATAGATGGTGGAGTTATTCTATCAGGACCCAATTCAATAGTAGCAAACTAGAAAATATGACAAGTTGAGGAAGTATGGGGCTACAGATTTCATAGGCACTGCAGACCTAGTCAATGCAGAGCAATGGCTGGATAGAGTGGAGAGGGTGTTTATCATTTTACAGGCTATTGTAGAAGAGAAATTTGATTATGTTGTCTCTTCTACAGAGGGATGCCTATGATTGGCGGAAGATCATTCTCTATTGGTTAGAGTAACCTCTAGTGTTGATGTATGATGACTTTTTATGTGAGTTTAGGAAGAAGTATACACCTGGGGAGTATAAAGACAAGAAGAAGGAATTTCTAAATTTGAAATAAGGGTAAAAGACAACAACTAAGTATGGAAAGGAGTTCCTTCAATCAAGCAAGTATGCACGAGAGATCATGACTGATGAGGTTGACTGATGTCGGAGATTTAAAGAGGGTTTGAGGTCATCCATTATGTATCAAGTGGTGACGAACCAGTATAAGGACTTCTCCTGCAGGGTATCTACTTCCTAGAATGTAGAGAAAGCTCAATGATTTATAGTTGTAGCTAGAGCAAAGGAAAGTAGAGGAAGGAGAACTCAAGTGGAGATGGGATTTTCATCTTCAAAGAGAGATAGAGGGAGTTTTCCCCAGCGGTTTAGTAGGAGCCAAAGGCAATTGGGCAGGTCATTACAGCAACAGAGGTAGAGGCCTACAGCTTCAATAGCTAGTGCCCTGACCTCCGCTTCTCAAAGATATCCACCACTTACATGTGCATAGTGTGGTCGGATGCATAGGGGTGTTTATTAGAGGACTAGTGCACCAGAGGGATGTTATAGATGTGGGTCTCAAACCATTATATCATAGATTATCCATAGCTACCAGATGACCGATTGAGACTTTCACCCTCCAGTCCCGGTGTAAAAGTTCTTGCAACTTGGCACTGTTAGTCTATGGGCTATAAAGAACATGGGCCTAAACCCAGAGAATAGGAGTCACCATGTGGATGCACCAAGAAGAAAATAAAAGAGGTAGATGACTCAATAATTTCCAACCCCTACTAGGTTTAAAAATTTGGGTAGGCATGGGAAAGGTGAGAAGTGGCCCATCACCCTTACAACGCCTGGTTCATTAGAACCGACCTTTTTTTAGGTCTAAATATTATTAAATTTTTATCTTATTATAACATCATTTATACTACAAACATTATTAAAATAAATCAACATCATATTATAAATCAAACAAATCAAATAAAATCAGTACCCATACAAGATGGAAATATGCCATTGCAAAAAAGTTTGAAACCCTATTGTTCTTCCCTTTTCTTTTTCTTTTTTCCTTTCCTTTCCTTTCCTTTTCTTTTTTTCTCTTTTTTCTATTTTTTCTTCTTCTTTGGTTATTTTTCCCTTTTCTCTTTTCTTCTTTTCTTTTTATTTTTTCTTTTGACTTTTTTCTTTATCTTTCTCTTTCACTCTCTCTCTCTCTAAAAGAGTTATATTGTTTTGCACCATTTTATACTTCTGACTATGGATAAATGGAGTAGCGTAAGTTGGCTTCAGTCAGGTTAAATTATTTGTTGCCCTAATGTCATCTCAATGATGAAATAGAACTGAGATATTAGGTATGGTTTAAGTAAATTTCAACTATCCTTATGGTCTTGACTATCCATCCTATTCCTTGATCTTCTTGCCCCATAGTAACTCAGTGATCATCAGACTTGCTATAAATGTCATCGCAACATAGGGTAGGTTATTGGATTCACAAGTAAATCAAAAGCAAGCTAAAATATCATAAAAACTCAAAGGGACAAACTAGGGATTGATGTTAATAGGTTGGATACTACTTGTTGGCTCACCAAACAATGCCCAGATCATCTCTCTCTTAAATAAGCAAAGCTCAATTTTACCTCAAAAGTTCATCAAAGCACGATCTACGATCGACTAGGACCTATATAGAGGTAATTATATAGAAGCTCTCTTTAAGTAAGCATACACATAGAGTAATTCCCTCACAAAGTAAAGTCATTTTAATCATGATGCATATATACACTAATTTATGATTATCAAGCAAGATTCGTCATTAGTTGAACACAAAAATGTACAAAAACTAATAAAATTATAAATTTAATAAAAGTAATATATTTAAAAAATTTTACTTTGAAAAAGCATAATTGTTCAAATAAAATACCAAAGAAAAATAAGATAGCCCTAAAGCCTAGGGAAGTTTGTTCAGTTGGAGTTGAAGATGCTTCATCTACTTGGACATGTTAGGGGTGAGGATCTTTCCACTATCAATAAGATCTTGTATCCCATGCCTCAAATGTATACATTGATATATATCATGACCTAGATATATTAATTTGTGTCATGTCCTAGTGTCTGAAGGAAGTACCAATACTGTTGAGTGCTGAGCCTAGGCGGTAGAGGATCTGGTAATGGTCAAGGTATCAATGGTTGTAGCAAATCTATCTTCATTAGAACTTCAAACACGAAAAAGGTTTTCCCAAGTTTGAAAATTTTCTTAGAGTAGAAGAATGGACTTTGGTTAGCAATTGATTTCCTTGACTTCCCCGATAGCTAGATGTTGTTCCCTTTTTTGAGTATAGCCCACTATTTTCTTTCTTATAATCCTTCAATTGTAGATCAGCCTTGTATAAGTTTTTAAAATGCCTAATTGGTGTCTAAATCAATTGATCTCATAGAATAGGAATTGAGCCCTCATTTCTTATCTAATCTCTATCAATGGGCTTATTCCTTACTAAAGTCACCCTTCTTTTCTTCTTTATATCAGGGGCAGATGATTCATTGGCATTGTTGATGACCTCTAGAATCTCAATCAACTAAGTCTTCATAATCCCAGCCAACTACTCCAGTAACTCAATCATCATGGCTTTAACAACTTCATTGCCTGTATCCCTAAGCTGGTTTGCATCCATCTTTGTTGACTTGACACTTACAAATAGAACACTCAAAATTAAAATCACTTCATTAGATGTACAATTTATGGTACAGGAACTGCTACTCTGTGAGTCAAATGAGTTATGTGATATAATGTATGCGTGTAAGCATGAAAAACAAACAAACTAACAGAGTCAAGAAGCTCCTTCCAACCTTATATCTCCCACACACGAGTGGCAAGTCTCTTTTTCTAGGTATCATGATTAATAAGAACATCAACAAGGGATATTTTTCTTAAAGAATCACTCAGACCTATTAATCAATAGTTATATTTTCAAAGATAAAAGTCAGTCCATGATAAATCCCACTAATTAAGCCTTAATTTATTAGATCAATTGAAAATTTTCAATAGCATTTCAAAAGACAAGAATTTAAGGTAAGCCTAAGGAAAGTTACTAGGCCAACTACATGAGTTTTAGTCTTTGAGGTGAAAAGCTTAGGTTCCCATAGTAAGGATATACCAAAAGGTACGAGGCTGTAAGTAGTTATGTAGTGCTCAATCTACATACCTTGAGTAAAATTATGGTATCACTTATATGCACATAACATTAGTTTCACAGGGCATCCTAACTCATACACAATATAATTCTAAGTAATGCAATAAATAATATCATAACAAGAAAAAATAAAATAATTTAAAGGCCAAAAGAATCAACTTCTCTTGTCCCCAATGGAGTCACTGCTGTGAGTGGGGATTTTTGGCCCCACTCTTAGAAGAATGGTTCTTACGACTTTGCCACTGTTAGGCTCTGAGCCTTAGAGAATACAGACTGAAATTTGTAGAATATGAGTCACCACTTGAATGGGCCGGGAAGAAAATAGAAGTGGTAGATGACTCGATTTCTAAGGAGTCCCCAATCCTTACTGGTTCAAAAAGCTGATTATGCAGGGAAGGTGAGAAGTGACCCAGCACCCCCAAAATGTCCGGTTCATTGGAATCAGCCTCCTTTTCAGGCCCAAATATTATTAAATTTTTATCTTATTATAACATTATTCATACAACAAACATTATTAAAATAAATCAACACCATATTATAAATCAAATAAATAAAATAAAATGGACACCCATATAAGATGAAAATATGCCTTTACAATATCCAAAGTCCATAAAAATGAGTACCCACGCAAACTGAAAACGTACACTTACAAATATCCCAAAACTAAATTAAATTACACAAACTAAACAACTTAAGCAAATAAGGCACCCATAAGTGAAAACATGCCTCTTACATCCTTAAAATTCAAATAATACAATAGAATCAAATAATTAGCGTATTTAATTAATCATCACATATATAGTCATTACACAAAAAATACTAAATTTAAATTAATGAAATTAGGATTTTAACATACAATTAGGGTTTTTTTCATGAAAATTAGGGTTTAACAAGTAAAATTAGGGTTTTAATCCAAAAATTGGGGTTTAACATGCAAAATTAGGATTTAATCCTAAAATTAGGGTTTAATATGGAAAATTAGGGTTTTACAAACAAAAATAGAGTTTAATCCTAAACCAGGGTTTTAATGGATAGAATTAGGGTTTGGAATGCATAATTATGGTTTTAATCATACAATCCATTGAACAAGATTAAGGCAATGGTAATCATACTAAAGTGCAAAGTTAACAAATAAAAAGAATGACAAAATTGAATAGCTATAGGTATTAGAATTTGTTATCATCGTTGTTGGCTATACCAAGCAATAACGTTGATCTAAGCCTAAGCATAATCCCTTTTGTAAGATTGATTTTCATTTCTACCTCAAAGTTATATGGTGGTTTGGATCAATAGTCTCTTAGGTAAGCTGAATAATCCGAAGATTATCTATTATTTTTAAAAGTTTAGCTAGTGCCTGTTTGATTACTCTCTGTCTCACTTTTTTGATTTTTGATTTTGAGTGTTTCTGCCTTTTGTTTGCTAAGAGTTTCCTTTTAATTGCTAATTGTGGCCATCTCTCTAATTGTTGCAATTAATTGCCTATTATCCTAGTTCCTTTCATTTTATAATTGTGAATTAGGGTTAACCTAGGGTTAACTTAGTTGAGAAGCTAGATCTTATCAGGAAACCTTATTTTTAGCTGAATAAACTGAGAGTTTAAACCGAACTAGGAACAGTTAACAAAATTGGCCTTATAGCGAATTGGCCATGATTTATTGCCAATTTCATCATATTATTAGTGTAATGGGCTTTTTAATTTGGACTAGACTGAGTTTGGGCTTTTAAATTAGGGTTAGATTTGATTTGAGCTTTTTAATTAGGACTTAAGTTCATTTAAGACCAAAATTAAGGGCCTACAGGCAGTATTCATGCTGAGTGTCAGAGGTGGTGGCAGAGGTGGAAGGCCGGGGTCCAATTAGAGAGAGGATTTGGCATCAGTGAGGAGGTCAGAGGAGACTAGAGCTGCGCAGAGGGTATATATGATGCAAAAGAAGCTTAATACTTGGATATGATAGCTGGTACATTTTCTCCACTTGGTATATTTGTTCATGCATTTATAGACCCTAGATCAACATATTCATACATCATTGTATCTATCTTGGCTATTAGTAATGTACATTTAGAGTTCTTAGGATTTGGTTTGTTGGTAACCAATCCTTTAGGACATAGTATGGTAGTCAGTAAGGTATACCGAGATAGTCCGATAGTGGTTCATGATGAGGAGTTTGTTAGTGATTTGATTTAGATGCCCTTTAGGGATTATGACCTCATTTTGGGTATAGACTGGCTATCTAGACATCAAGTAGTGATTGATTGCAACAAAAATGTGTTACTCTAAAAACACATGACGGGAAGGATATAGTGGTGTTGGGCAAGCCGAGACACTTCTTGTCTACTTTCATTTCAGTTGTTATAGATAGGAGGATGGTTCGAAAGGGGTTTAAAGCTTAATTGGCAAATGTAGTGGATACTAAAGTAGAGGGGTTTAAGCTTGACAATATTTTCATAGTGGTAGAGTTCCCTGATGTGTTCCCATATGAGTTACCAGGATTACCTCCAGTGAGAGAGGTGGAGTTTGGTATCGATGTGATGTTGGGTACCACTCCCATTTTCAATACCCCTTTATTAGATGGCACTTATAGAATTAAAAGAGTTGAATATGTAGTTGTGGGAGCTATTACGTAAAGGGTTCATTTGCCCTAGTATCTCACTATAGTAATCACCAGTGTTGTTTCTTTAAGAAGAATAATGGTACTTTGAGATTGTGTATTGATTATCGGCAATTGCACAAGGTAACTATTAAGAACTATCCATTGCCTCGCATCAAGGATCTCTTTGACCAATTGAAAGGGGCAGCTGTGTTTTCTAAGATTGATTTGAGATCTGAGTATCATTAGTTGAGAGTTTGAGATGTAGATGTACACAAGACTGCTTTTTGCACAAGGTATAGGCATTTGGGCTAACAAATGTACCAACGACCTTTATAGACCAAATGAACCATATATTTCGACCATACTTGGATCAATTTATGGTGGTATTCATTGATGATATTTAGTTCATTCATTGAGCAAAGAAGATCATGATAGGCATTGTTGAGCTTTACTAAACACTACTAAAAAGTGACTCTCACAAGCATACGAGATTGTTATAGTAATGGTGATCACCCAAGATCATCTCACAAAGAAGGTATTTATTCATAATAATTTGGTTAAAATAAAAATATTAAAGTTTGATTGTATGTTGTCGAATCAATAAAAGAAACCTAAGATTAAAAGTAAAATAAATAATGCTTGCACAAATGAATTGGAACTTTCAAAAGGATGCCTTGTAAATCCATTCAATTTAATCAAATGTTTAATTATCAAATTATCCATTAATATAACCTAGTAACCTAAATCATTTCTTGTGATTAATTAGCAATTATCAGTTCATTAGTTATCAAATTCATGAATTAACAACAACCAATTATTTTGAATTTGCAAATTAAGAGAACCTAGAACTTATATTTCTAATTCATTCTTAGGGTGGTTGAATACATAGTTTCAATATCAAATTTCACCTCTCGGTTCTTTATTCAATATCTAGAGATTAATAGGTGGCTAATATATCAACCTAACATTCAATCCAATGCAATCAACTCAAATAACCAGGCATATTAATGGAAATACTTAAATTAAATCACCTAATCAAATCTATTGCAAATCTTAGGCTTGGATAATTTAACTCATCATCATCGAATCAAAACACATACTCATCTCAATAAAAATCAAATCACAAATATCTATTGGAATATTAATGTTCATAATAAATCAACAAAAATCCAAAAATGAATCAATTGAACTAATTCAAGATTAAAAACCCAGTTTGAAGAATATTAGAGTTGATCTTCTCTTGTCCTTCCTCCAACCTTGCTTGAGTTTGATGAAGAATCCTTAAACCTCCTCTAAAAGCTTTGTAAAACAAATCTTATGTAGAAAAAATGGCTAATGTTGATGGTGATATATGGTGAATGATAGCTCTTCTTCCTCTTTTAAAAACTCAAACTTGCCCATGTCTTTGTATGAGTGTCCTTCCCAACAATGGAGATTTTTCCCCTTGACCATCCGAATTTCCTTTTTTATTTCAAAGGCTTATATTATTTTCCAATAAAAAATCCTTTCTTTTGTAGTGCCATTACCTTTTGTCCTAACCATCTCCAATAATTTATACTTTTTTTTTTAATTTTAAAAACCAACACCCATCTTATTCTACTCGGTACTTCTTTTTATCTCACTTTCCAACTCATTCCATTTTACTTCTTTAATTGAGAGACACAACCAAGTCACATGCATGTATCCAGCAATGCTCATCATGCATGCTTGTTATGTGGAGTGACATGGCTTGTGATACGATGAAGTCAGTCTGGGTGTGCCTTGTTTCTTCTTTTCTTGAGGAGGAGCACAGCCAAGTCAGTGGCCATGTTGTGTAACATGGCTTGTGACACGGCCGTGTCTTCTCCATATGTCTGCCTCTACTTTTTTTGTCTCATTTTTCTTTCTTATCAAGGACAGAGCCCATTTTTCTGGCCATATCATGTGACACGACCAATGACACAGCCAGGTCTGGTGGGCGTGTCACTGTCCAAATTTCCACTTTCTTTATGAGGGATACAGCTAAGTCACTAAGTGTGTCCAATTTTCCAATTTATTGATGAGGGACACGACCAAGTCATTGAAGACAACTTGGCCATGTTCAATGCTATTTCCTCCAAATTGGCTTTGACAAGTGAATTAAAGCTTCATTTTTCACATGTTCATGATTTAACCTAAATCATAACACTTCAAGAAAACTTAAACACGCATTTAAGAAAAAATTAACTAAAAGCCAATAAAAGTACCCTAAAAACACACATATAATTGATTGTAATAACTACCCTACACTTAATACTTTGATTGTCCACATGCAAAGTTAAGAAGAAAACTAAACAAGAAAAATTTAATCATGTTCAAGAGTTATAAGGATATATCAGGACCCCCTTCTCCTAAATTCCACAATCATTATCAAATCAAATAAAATTAATACTCATGTAATTCAATGGTTTTCTATGCATACCAAAGGTTTTCACTCCCTTACTAACTCTTTTAAGTGTTTAAATAAGGTAGTGTTTACACTCCTAACATTCAATGAAAGATCATAACCAAAGGCTTGCTTATCAATCAAATCTCCACCACTAAATTCCAATCAGTTATCAATCACAAGGTCTTTGTATTTGGTTGTAATCGGGCTTAAGGTAAATGTATGTGTGAGCGGGGATTTTCACCCCCACTTCCAGTGGAATGGTCCTTGCGACTTCAACGCTGTTAGGCTCGGGGCCTTAGAGAACATGGGCCTAAGCCTGGAGAAAATTAAGTCACCACCCGGATGGGCTAAAAAAAGAAAGAGGTGGATGACTCGATTCCTAAGGAATCCTCAACCTCCTAATGGGTTCAAAAAGTTGGGTGCATGTGGGGACGGTGAGAAATGGCCCAGCACCCCCACAACGCCTGGTTAATTGGAATCAACCTCCTTTGAATGTCTTAATATTATAAAATTCTTAAATATAATGATATTATCCATACTACATGTGATCATAAGAATAAATAAAAATTTTATTAAAATTACAATAATGTCTAAACAAAACAAATAAATGGACATCCATTCAAGGATGAAAATATGTCCTTACATCGTCCATGTCTAAAACTAAATAAGACTTCCACCAAAAGGTGAAAACATAACTTTTACATTAATTTCGAAATATTAAGATAATTGAAATTACATAAAGATTAATTAATAAGGTACCCAATCATGGAAACATACCTCTTACATTTTTTTAAAACTAAAATAAATCAATAAAAATAACAATCACTCATCATAAATAAATTATTCATCAAACAAATAAATCCAAGATACAAATAAACCATCAATCAAGACATATAATAAACATGCTTCTAATTTAATAAAGCAATAAATATATAAATTTAGGGTTTATGCATCATTTAGGGTTTCTTAAATAAAATTAGAATTTTGTAGGTTTTATGTTTAACAATTAGGGTTTTGTATTTTAATTACTGGATTAGTCAACTAAGAAATGTTTAATATAAAAGAAATAATATGGCTACTAGATGGACAAACAGGTTGATCTTTGATTTTTATGTAATTAAGACTTTAGTAATTAAATCTGTATGATCAAAATAATGAAGCTATTGTGTTAATACAACAATAAAAAATAATCAAAAATATTTTAAAGGTAAAATAACATAGCTACTGTGATATTTGAATTAAACATTAGGTTTGAAATAAACAATCCATAATGGATGTTTTGGGTTTAGGGTCTTGGAAATTTTATGAAAATAATATTAAGGTTTAGGGTTTAAATAAATAAAATTGAAGCTCATGAAAATGAGATTAAAAGTTAGGTATTTGAAAATAATAGGCTACTGTGATAATTAATTTTGACAAATAAAATTAAAGAGACATACTTACGTTTGAAGGTTCCATAAAAAATTGTTGATGAAATTCTTGGTCGAGCTTAACACTAAAGTAGAAGATTGCTTGTTGCCTTGATTCCTTATTGTTGCTTGATTGTTGCTTTTAGATTTTCAAAATCTAGTCCCTGAATCAATTGCTAAGAAAAAGTCCAAATAATTCTTGAGTAAAAAAATTCTCCTCCCCTTGTCCGTGTTTTTAATATCATTATTTGTAGGAAAATAAAGCCTAATACTATTTTGATAAGGAAATACCAATCATTTAGGAAAAATCACAAAACTGGATAAAATAAGGTTTGGTAAAAAATTGGCAGCGTACGTGGGCTGCTAGGCCTGCGAGGATTACTGCGAGTTGGCGCACGGGCTGCACTGGGCTAGACAGTGGACATACGGGCTGGGCAATTTTCGCCGCAGACACTCCTGCGGCGAATTGGCCAAAGCTAATTCGTCGCGCTTGCCTCATCGACGATTTCGCCGTCGCCGCTTTTTTATTTTATATATATATTAAAAATAAATAAATAATAAATAAAAAGTAAAATAAATATTACATTAAAATAAATGATAAATAATAAATAATAAATATTATAAATAAATAAAATAAATAATAAGTAAAATAAATCAAAATAAATAATAGATACTAAAATAAATAATATATATCACAAAAATTATTTCGGACTATTTTAAAATTTTTTGACTGGACTGGATTAAAAATTAGGGGTCTACAATTTACCCCCTGCTTGAGCGATCTGAGACTACAACAAAAGAGAGTGAAAAACAATGTGATTTTTGACTGGGTTGAGAGCCAGACTGGACTTCGTATCTAAGGTTGGTTTGAGTTCTGAATTCAAAAATAATTTGAATTTTGGACCCGAGGTATGTTCTGGACTCTAAAATAATTTGGACCCGGGGTGAGTTCTGGACTAAAAAATAATTTGGGTTTTGGACTTGAGGTAAGTTCTGGATTGAAAATAATTTAGATTCTGGACTCAAGGTAAGTTTTGTACTTAAAAATAATTTGGGTTCTAGACCCGAGGTGAGTTTTGGACTCAAAAATAATTTGAGTTCAGACCTGAGGTGAGTTTTGGACTCGAAAATAATTTAGGTTCTGGATCCGAGGTGAGTTTTGGACTAAAAAATAATTTGAATTCTGGACCCAAGCTGAGTTTTGAACTCAAAAATAATTTGGGTTCTGGACCCGAGGTGAGTTCTGGACTCAAAAATAATTTGGGTTATGGACCCGAAGTGAGTTCTGGACTCAAAAATAAATTGAATTCTGGACCTGAGATGAGTTTTGGCCTCGAAAATAATTTGAGTTCGGACTCAAGGTGAGTTTTGGGCTCAAAAATAATTTGGGTTCTAGACCTAAGGTGAGTTTTGGACTAAAAAATAATTTAGGTTCTGGATCCGAGGTGAGTTTTGGACTAAAAAATAATTTAAATTCTGGACCCAAGTTGAGTTTTGAATTCAAAAATAATTTAGGTTCTGGACCCGAGGTGAGTTCTGGACTCGAAAATAATTTCGGTTCTGGACTCGAGGTGAGTTATGGACTCGAAAATAATTTATGTTCTGGATCCGAGGTGAGTTCTGGACTTGAAAATAATTTGGGTTCTGGACCCGAGGTGAGTTCTGGACTCAAAAATAATTTGGATTTTGGACCTGAGATGAGTTTTGGCCTCGAAAATAATTTGGATTCTAGACTCGAGGTGAGTTTTGGACTCAAAAATAATTTGAATTATCTATAAAAAATAATTGTAGTCAGTAGGATATTAAAAAATTTGCAAACAATTTAGCTATTTTTTACCACACCTATATCCTCTTGCCCCTTGCGTGGAAAAATATTTTAAAAGTACAAAAATATTTTTAGACACCCAAATATCTGAATAATTGAATTGAATAATTGAATTTACTATTTATTCTCTGTTTATTCACTATTTACTTACTATTCACGAATATTGACATTCACTGTAGGCTCTTTTTTTTTCACGGGAATTATTATTTTTCCCTTTTTCCTTTTGTCTTTTTCCTTTGCAATTTGCCTATATAAACGGTTCATTTCTTCAATACTCATGCACACTTACATTCATTCACAAATCATTTATATATTTTCATAGTTGAAGTAAGCAGAGAGTTGATCAGCAAATAGAGAGGATGCATGCTTTGAGATCAGGGCCTCGATCCAATGCTGAGTTGATAGAATTTATTCGGCGATATGAAAATGGTACTATAAATCTACTAGCTGGGATGCAGCTTCATTGCAGTTTAAGTAAAAAAAACTAAGGTAACATTGCAACTTAATATTTTAATAGCACAAATGTGTATTCATTATTTTATTTTATTTTATTATTAGCTTTTAGTTTTTAATTATTGATTATTAATAGTACTAAAGATTAGAAAATATTAAAAATAAATTAATTAGTGAACTATTATTAAGAATTTAATAAATAAATTAATTAAAATAGAATATAACGAGTAATTTTGGTAGGATGATATACTTACCTCGTGTTGGCTTACCTGGCTTCGTGTTAGCATGATCGCTATGTTGTCAGGGGCGGAGGGTGTGTCTATAATGCCCGACAATGGTATGAAGTAACACCCTCTTGGGTAAAACGGATTGTCCGAGAGTGCAATTTTGAAAGCTTTATCTTGTAATTACCATCTGAGGAGTGTCCGATAGATGTGAGTGTAGTTCAAGCATTGTCGGAGCTGTGGATGGACACGACCCATACTTTTCACCTACCTATAAGAGAGATGACCATTGGCCCAGTCAATTATACAGCCATAATTAGATCCATGATGGACGGGTTCGTAGAGAAATAGCCAAACAATATGCTCGGAGATTTTTACTGTATTTGCTTGGGTCGAATATTTTATGCAGCATCGAATTTGTCATCCATCTGTCAGTGTTGAGGGCCCTTACTGATATGAATATGGTACCACTTTACGGCTGGGGTGAAGCTGGCCTTGCCTGTCTCTATCATGGACTAGACAAGATTTGCAAGAATAAGAAGTCTTTCGTTGGTTTCATGATGGCTGTCGAGGTACTCTTCTTTCACCTTTGTCAATTCTATTCTTATACTTGTATGAATTTGATTTTCACTGTTGTTGCATGTATGGGCATATGAGCATAATCTTTTGAGGGTGCCTGGCATTTCCTGAGAGAGAGTCGGGTATCTAAGGTTAAATTTTTGATTGTCAGATCATATAGCAGTTCCTGGCTCTCACCATGTGTACACCCAGCGCTATCTCTTGAGTTGCTTAACCTGGGACCAGGTAAAATAATATTAATATACTTTAAAATTTATGTAAAAAGCTCACTTCCCTTCTATCATCTTGTAGATCAATTTGGCTTGGTGGAACATGGAAGAGCAGATGAACTGGACTTCTTCCATGAATGTCGCACTGCCTTTTCAGCATACCCACCGAGTCATTGCTGGTCCTGTGTGATTTCTCGGAGAGAGGGTGTATGAGTGGTTCCTTGGTACTGAGCAATGGAGGATCCCGATGAATTGCCTGGAGTATACTTTAAATATTGCATCATTGCCGGAGAATGCGTGGTGGTTAGCTAAACATGGTTATGATGTTGAAAATTTCTCTATCCACAGGGTGCATCATATATTCAGTTTATTCGAGTAGGGCTCTTGAACTTTGATGTATCTCCTGTTGGCATCCAAGAAATTCCTAAGGAAGAGGAGGATAATGATGAAGAGGAGTATCACGGAGAGGGAGGAGAGTCCCTCCCTCATCCCGAGGCTATCACCTCTCAAGTAAACTTTTACCATTTTTCCATTGCAATTACTCTTTTTTCAACTTGTTTTGACTGTTTTAATGATTATTGCAGGCTACTGGCTCATTTGTTCATGAGACTGGACCTTCCTCTGCCGCTTCTCCATTTGCTCTTTCTTATCAACCAGAGATGACATCGCATCCATAAGGTGTTGATATGAGTTTCCTGGTAGGTTATCCTTTTCCTCGATGATTTATGCTATATGTATGCATGATTATGTATGCTCTTACCCTTTCTTTTTCTAACTCACAGCGGATGCTTGAGGAGCAAAATAAGAAATTGCAAGAGGAGTTAGCTGCTAGTCACCATCAGGTTACCCATTTTGAAAAATTATATCATCAGTCAGAGTAAGACTTTCGAGACTTTCGGTTCCAGGGAATGACGGATGAGGACCGTTACAGATCTGAATTCCAGGGTAATAGAGATTCAGGTGCTCCTTCTTCGGATGGACTCGAGATAGATGATATGCCTCCTCCTCCAACAGGTGATGACTTTTTCAGGGCTTTGTTTGATCATGATCCACCACCTCCTTTTCAGTGATCCATCATTATTGTATTAATTGAGAAAATATTGCATTAATAATAATAATAATGATAATGATAATAATAATAATAATTTGCACTTTTACTGTAACTTTTTACTTTTACTTTTTTTTTTAATTTTTGTATTATCATTATTATTACTACAGTACAATCATTGGTCCTTCCTCTCACAATTCAGAATTCCACAGTAGCATTGATTCACAAAATCGAAGGTAACGCGACAACTCAAAACCATTTCATTGTTGGTTTCCTATCCTTGTGCGTCTCAGTCTCAAGTCATTCCTTGTAAACTTTGGTATATCCAATCACCCTATATAAATCCTTTTTCCATGTTATGACCCCATATAGAAGCCAAAAAGTTTTTCATGAATTTTCAATTTCAGCATCAAAATTCCTTTTAACAATTTTAATTTTCCTTTAATTTTTAAAAATGACAGAACTCAATTTGAAGATAATAAAAGGTTTATTTAAAAATATGAAAGCCATTCATTGGGAACAAATATCTTGGCCTAAAATCAATACTTTGAAGTGTTTTTAAAATATTAAATTGGATCATTCTTTTTCACATGCCATGGTTTCCTTTTGGAATGTGAATTCTAGGACATTTTAAGATAAATAACTTTGAGATATGTCCCATGATTGAAGAGTTTGAGGCCATCCTTGGATATCCAAGTAATCAACCAATAGCATTGCCTATATTGATTTTTAGAACTTAACAAAAGATGCAAATATTATTTCAACTTTCAAAGCCCAAAGTTCTACAGTTTACGAGAGGTGAGAAAATTCTGCTTGGTCCCTTACTTAACTTTTCATTTCTCATTTGGCTCCTACCAAGGCAAGGGGACATATACTTTATCTATGCTTGCTTGTCCAAATCTTGCTTATTTCTTCTAATGGCGATATTGATCTACGAGTATTGGATATCATGGACCAAATGGAAGGAGACTTGTCCTCGTTACCCGTGATCTTAGTTAAGACTTTAGTTAGACTGGACCAACTTAAATCAGGATTATCAAGGAGATTGGCCGAGAGTCCGTTGCTGCTTTAGGTAATTACCTAAACTTCCCTTTTGGGTTTTCAATTTAGGACCCCTTTTTTTTATATATCGATTCTAATTTTTTCCTAGACTGCCCTTGTGGATTTTCAAAACTAGCGAACCACCCTAATTTTTGCTTAGGCCGTCCTTGCAAATTTTTGACCTAACGGGACTCTTTTTTTTTCTTTTTTTGTGCTTACAGATTTGGCTTTAGGAGCGTCTCTGCTTGCTTGACACTCCATCTATGGATTTTGCCAGATATCTACCATGACATCACTCTGCTAGAAAACTACTCCACCCTGCTTCTTCATATGCTGACTGGGTTGACTGGATCCACTCACGTGCTGCTGTCAACATCCGTTGGTTAGTACCTTGGTGGAAGATTTCTCTTATCACTATTTGATGTATTTGATGTATGTTCATCTCGCTGCTCTTCGTCGAGGTACTTGTTATGATCCTTACAGGCTTGACCATCAGTATGGAGCTGAGCCTCGAGGTTTCGAGTTAATGCTGATTTTGACATGGCTTGTCTAACTAAAGATTACTTGGATAGGCTTAGGCAAAGTTGTCCTGCATGCTACATGCTACACTTATTGTCTGCCATAGATTTTACATTTGTCAACTTCTTTAGAAAGAATAGTGTTAGGATGAAAAAATAATGAAAGTAATAATAAGAGATTTTTTTTTCCTTTCATAATTTATCATCACCTTTCACTATTGTGTTTATTTGTTTTATCCATATCTGGTCAATTACTTAAAATAGTGCACATAGAATAATTTTAATACTAATTATGTTTTATTAAATTGGGGAATAACCAAACATAAAGCCAACATACATAAGATCATTCATGTTGCCAACTAGCCCTTTCGAGTTTTCTAATTGACGATTTTCTCTCTCTTAGCCCTAATTGTTGCCTAGCCCGCCCTTTCTGATTTTTAGAACTAGCGGACTGCTCTAACTTTTGCCTAGGGTGCCCTTTTGGGTTTTCAACCTAGAAAACTCTTTTTTTTATTTCTTTTCTTTTTATACATAAAATCTCTTCAACTTGTTAATGTTCACTAGCTCACTAAACTCGTTCCTGTCCATGTCTGATAACTTGACTGCACCCTTATTCATGACTTGTTTCACAACATATGCTCCTTCCCAACTAGGCCTAAATTTCCCTCTTGGATCAGATACATTAGGATTTCATTGCTTCAACACTAAGTCGCCGACACTGAGCTTTCTAATCTTAACCTTTCTATTCTAGGCTCGAGCTATCTTCCTTGATACAGTTGATGATGATACAGTGCTTTTAACCTCCTCTCTTATAGTAAAGCTAATTGTATGTACCTACTTACTACCCACTCTGCCTCAGGCAGTTTAGCTTCCAAGACCACTCTCAATGACTTGATCTCAATTTCAATTGGCAACACTGCCTCCATCCCGTAAACCAAAGAGAACGGTATCATTCCAGTCAGCATTCGCACACATGTTCTGTATCTTTACAAAGCAAAAGGAAGCATTTTTTATCAATCCCTGTATGTCTTGGTCATCTTGGACAGGATTTGCTTAATTATCTTGTTTGTGGCTTCTACTGCACCATTAGCCTTCGGTCTATAAGGGGAGGATCGATGATGATGGATTTGGTACTTCGAGAATAAGTCCTTAACTGCACCTTAAAACTATACCTCATTATCCGATATCACACTGTGCGAGACCCCATACATGCAGATGAGATTCTTTTCAATAAATCTAGCCATTTGCCTTGCCCCTAGTTTGTTGAAAGATTCAGCTTCGATCCATTTTGAAAAATAATCCACTGCTACTATAATAAAATGGTGATCGTTTGAAGCTGTCGGATGTTTCTCTCCTATAATGTCAATCCCCCAAGTTGTGAAGGGGCAGGGTGAAGACATAGAATGCAATTCATCAGGAGGCATGTGATTCAAATTACCATACATCAGGAGGCATATGATTCAAATTACCATACATCTGACATTACTGGCACTTCTTCACAAACTCAATACAATCTCTCTCCATGGTTAACTAGTAGTAACATTGTCAAATTATCTTCTTAACTAGGGCTAAACCACTCATGTGTGGATCGCAACTTCCCGCGTATATTTCTGACATGATATGCTCCACTTCAGGCTTCCTCAAGCATCTCAAGTTCACCCCATCAGGCTATCTTCGATACAACTCACCATGAAAGCTGATGTATTGTAAGGACCATCGCCTTATGGCTCTTCTTTCTTTCTTTGTTGCCCCTAACAGGTATTCTTTACTCTCCAAAAATAGTCTTATAGTGTCATAGCATGCGTCATGGTCTGTATCAGTTTCCATGATTGTCTCAATTCCAAGACTACCTCTTCCCTACCTGGTAATGGTTGTTGGGCCAGGAATTTTGCCACCGCTCTACCTCTGATTGTTTTCCTAGTTACATACTCAATCTCAAATTCTTCTAATATTATCAACCATCACCCATACTTCCCCATCAAAGAGGGTGTCTCCCTTAAGTACTTCACCGGATCCAACCTAGAAATTGCTTGCACACTATAAGATTGAAAGTAATGCCGCAACTTCTTAGAAGACTAAACTACAACTATATAGGTCTTTTCAATGATACTATACTTAATTTCATAAAGTATGAGCTTTCTACTTAAATAATAGACTAGGTAGGAGCTTTCTACTTAAATAATAGACTAGGTGCTCAATCCCTGATTCATCTGCTTGGGCTAGCATGGCTCCTATTGACTCTTTTTCTACTGCTAAGTATAGTAACAAGGGTTTACTGAGTTTAGGTGGTTTCAAAACAGATGGATTTAGTAGATATTCCTTTATGCGCTCAAAGGCCTTTTGACACTCTTCATTCCATATGACTGGCTGATTATTTTTAAGTAATTTGAAGATAGGTCCACAGATTATGGTGAGTTTTGCTATAAACCTGCTAATGTACTGCAATATGCCAATAAACCCCAAACTTCTCTCTCTGTCTTAGAGGCTGGCATATCCCTGATCACCTTAACCTTGTTAGGGTCAATCTCAATGCCATTTGGACCAATCACATATCCCAACAACTTGCCTGAAGTGAGCCCAAACACACTTCTTTGGGTTTAACCTTAGCTTGTACTTCATTGCTCTCTCGAAGAATAGCTCTAAGTTTTGGAAGTGTTGCTCCCTTGTATCCGACTTCACCATCATATCATCAACATACATTTTGACTTCTTTGTGCATCATATCATGAAACAAGGTGATGGCCATCCTTTGGTAAGTTGCTCTAGTATTCTTTAACTCAAACGGCATCACCCTATAACAAAATGTACCCCATATAGTAATGAAGGTAGTTTTAACTTTATCTTCTTGGGCCATTAACACTTGGTTGTATCCAAAAAAATCTGACTACAAACGAGTGTAGCACGCTAGAAGCTGCACTATCAATAAGGACATCTATATAGGGTAAAGGAAAATCATCTTTAGGGGAAGCATTGTTTAAGTCTCTATAGTCCACACTGACCTTAATTCTTTCATCTTTCTTTAGCAAGGGTACTATATTGGCTAGCCAATCTGAATAATCTATCACTTCAAGAAACTTTACTAGTATTTGTTTCGTGACCTCTTCTTTAACCAATTCATCCCATTCAAGTCTTAACCACCTAAGCTTTTGTTTGACAAGTTTCATGTGAGTGTAAGTAGGGATTAGATGTTTGACTATGTCTCGATCTATTCCAGGCATATCCTCATAAGACCAAACAAATATCTCTTCATATTTTTTAAATATTTTTTCAAATCTCTCTCTCTCATCAGGAGTAAGGTCAGATGCTAAGCTAATATTTTTAGGATTTTTGGTTGTTCCTAAATTTAATGATTGTGTATTGACAGAGTTAATATTAAAGATACTTATGTAACTACTATTTGAATGTATGCAACCATCAGGAGAAACATCACATAAGTAATCAAAATCAGACTTTATTGCATTCATTTTGGAAAAGAAAACATCATCATCCTCATACAAATCAGACAAATTAAAATCAAAATCAAATCATTATTCTCAAAATCATAAAGCAAAACATCTTCAAACTTCTCTTCAACTAGGGCAGCAATCTCCTCTGGAGTCTTCTGGACAACTTCCTTCTTTCCTTCTAGATTGCTCTCCTTGTCAATTTGCAGGATGAGCTCTTTCTTCACTTGTTCCACCAATTTGCCAACATCAGCAAAACACTCAAAACTCGAGATTAGCTTTCCCATGAACATGACTGGCTCGGGCTTTCCTTGGAGTGGCCCCATATCAAGAGCTTTGACAAAAATTTCTTCAAGTGGTGGGAAGTTCATTTTCTAATTTTTCTTTGGCTGGATATCTTTGTTGGCTTCTTCATACCCTAACCCTTTCTTAAAAGTTTGAGTCTTGAAATCTTAACGCTTTGTCACACCGGCTTTGTCCTTTCCAAGACCAGCACCAGGAAGGTAGCTCATGTTCTTCATCATGTTCAAGACCTTGGAGTCCACTACTTCATTATCAAAAATTGCAACTACTTGGAAACCATTAAGAGACCTCTCAATCATTTGAGAATTAACAACCTCATTATCTTTGGCGTGGATGACCACCATCTCTTTTCCGTTCGGGAACTTGATCTTTTGATGAACGGTGAAAGGAATTCCATCAAGAGGATGAAATCATGGTCATCCCAAAAGTAGAGCAAAAGTAACAGGTATGTCCAAAACCACAAATTCTACCATATATTCAATTGGACCAACCTTCACAACAGCTTTGAAAGTCCCCTCGGCATGCCTCTTAGTATTGTCATAAGCCCTAATGGTTACCTTGGTTGGGCTTAGATCCCTTGATGACATAGCTACTAGCTTTGGAAAAATTTTAAGTGGACAAACATTTATGGCTGACCCATCATCAACCATCACACATGGGGTCCTTTTTCCTTTGACTTCTACTTTGATAAAGAGAAGGCGGATGTGATCTCTCCCCTCTTTCGGTAAATTCGCATCTGAGAAAGATACCATTCCCATATTAACTTCTCTCTTCTTTTGAATATCTTCATACTTCATCACTCCTTCAACTTTCACAAAGTTAACTAGCTCCTCTAGTGTTATAAAGGTGAAGTTGGCATGTTAGACAAGGCCTCGGCCATAGTTTCGTGGTGCTTCTTATAAGTGGCATATAAGTCCCAAATACTGACACTTTCTTGGGTCCTCTTCAACTGCTTAAGAACAGTGTCATCTTCTTCTTCTTTATTCCCAGCTTCAGCTTCCTTTCCTTTATTAGCTTCTACTTCCTTAGGCGGTGGCCTTGCATAAGGCTTACCAGATCTAGTGTTCATTACTTCATCTACTTCAAGCTTAGACCGGGCCCATTCCTCCTCCTTGGGTTCAAGATCATCATCACTATCGCTTGAATCCCAAAACTCATACACAGCACATATTGCTACTACTTTTCCAACCACAATTTGTTCAATTTTTCTAAATACCACTTCTTCTTTGGTTGCTGCTCTATCCACATCTTGGAAAGAAGACATGATAAAACTTTCATGCAAAATCATGGAGGTCGCCGGTAGTGGTACCCTATTGAACCTTGACAGTGGATTGTCTTTGATGTTTGGCTTGTTGGGCTCGGGCAATTTCCCACATTAATCATATTTTAGATCTCATGCCTCAACCTCACACATTTATCCGTGTTGTGCCCTTGTATTTGGTGAAATTGATAAAATGCCTTAGTGTTAAAATTAGGTGGGAGAGGGTTAGGCAAAGGAGGAAGATTTAAGGGTTGTAATAATCCCTTCTTTTATAGCTTATTGAGGACCCAAGACAGTGGCTTCCCCAATTCTAAAAATTGCATTCTTCCTCCTTGGCCAGTAGCATTAACATCAACTGCCTTTTGCATACTTTGGTTACCAGACTGGTAGTTTCCTTTCTAGTTCCTTTTTGTTAAAAAATGATTCTTCTCTCTTTCCCACTCTTCGATTTGTAGACCAGCTTGCAAAAGGTCCTTGAAATCCCGAATAAGTGTATGAGACATCCTTTTGAGAAGGCTTGGTAGCATTCCTCTCACAATCATTCTAATTTGATCGGATTCATCAGGCCTTCTCTTGAGCAATACAATCTTATTCCTCCACCTCTTCATATAGTCCATGAAGTTCTCATTCGGCCTTTGTCTAATGGACTCCACCTCTATTAGAGTAACTTCCAACTCAGCATTGTATCCATATTGTTGGATGAAGGCCTTGTATAGCATATCCAAACTCTTTTGTGTGCCATCATCTAAGGTATTGAACCAATTTTGGATAATAGGATCCAATGAGAGCATGAAGTACCTTAGGGTTTGAGCTTTAGTAGCTCGGGCAGACTACATAGCAGTGATATACTGCTTCACATGGATGTGAAGATTTTCAGTTCCATCAAACATTGCAAAGGATGGCATCTTGAACTTGTATGAAACTTCTTCATCTAGCTTAAACAATTTGTTAACCTTGGACAATTCTTCAGTTTTCAAATTCTTTTCAAACTTATTTCCCAGGTCAGCAATCATCTTCTCAACATTTGAAGTTTCAGTTTTCTCTATAGCTGATCTTTCAATAACCTTTGGCTCCTTCTTCTTGTCTTAAGGATCTTAGAAGTATTGAGCCCAATCATCATCATCATCAATGACTACCTTATCATCATTAAAAGCCACTTCACCAACCTTAGCCTTCCCTTTGTCCTTTGTCTTCTTGGTGCTAGCAGATGCTTCGACATTGTTTCCTAAAATTACAGCCAATTGGTTCTTCATGTTCTCAGCCAGGGCCTCCTTTAGTTTTTCTATTTTAGGATTGAGGGCGTCATCCACCATTCTTTGAATCGGGCGTCATTGCTTTTGGTGAAAAAGTAATTGAGTTGCTGCTGGATTCATCGTCACTGGCATAAGTGGGGCTATTGTATGCTCTTGAGCTACTGTACTCCAGGTCTGTGAGCCAGAGAGGATATGAGATAAAAATGTATGTATGCATGTATGCACAAACAACAAATAAATAAAGATAATTAGGATGTTCCTTCCAACCTTATAACTTTCACACACAGATGGCGAGTCTATTTTTCTAGGTATATGGTTAACAAAATACCAACATGGGGTATCTTGTTTTTGAATAATTCCCTCAGACGTTTCAACCAATAGTTATATTTTTGAACATGAAAATCAGTTCATGATAATTTTCATTAATTAGGTTTTAATCCATCCAATAAACTAAAACAGCTTTTAAGCTATGTTGGATTAAAAATAAATTAAGAGGTTTATTATAAATAGATTTCTCACTTGAAAAAGTGACTAATAATTCATGCTAAAAATAAGCCCATGATTAATAATTCTTAGTATAAACTAGGCTCACAATTGATTTTTGGTATTTCCATAATTGACCTAAATATTCGTAAACTCTTTTGAAAAGGTTTTGAAAATAATTTTATTTCTAAGCCCATTGTAAAAAGATTTTAGGCAAAATGGATTTTGGGCTTTGTATTTGGATCATGAGAAAAGAATTTTTGACTTATTTTTAGAAAAGTTTTATGTCCAAAGACCATTTCGAAAATTTGGAAAATAGTTTTGGTCTTTTGGATTTTTTGAGCTAACAATTGTACTTAGGTCATATTAGAAAAAGAACAAACAAAATAAGCTATGATTTAAGCCAAGATAAATTAACCATAGTCAAACAACAAGTATTTGGGGTAAAAACCTAAGGAAAGTAACTAGGCCAATTACATGAGCTTTAGTCTTTGGGTTGAAAGGTTTAGGCTCCCATAGCAAGTATATACCAAAAGGTATAAGGCTATGAGTGGTTATGTCATGCTCGATCTCCAAACCTTGAGTGAAAATATAGTATCCCTTATATAACACAACAAGGGTAATACAAACATCCTAAGTCACGCACACAATGCAAACTAATATGATACAATGGATAATGTCATGACAAGAAAGAATAGAATAATATAAAGACCAACAAAATCAACTTCTCTTATCCCCAGTGGAGTTGCAACTGTGAGTGGAGATTTTTGCCCCCACTCCCGGTGGAATGGTTCTTGTGACTTCGGCACTATTAGGCTCGGGGCCTTAGAAAACACGGGCTTAAGCCCGGAAAAAATGACGTAGACACCCGAATGGGCCAAAAAAAAGGGATGGACGACTTGATTCCTAAGGAATCTCTGTTTTATTAGTTTTTGTCATAGAATTGTATCTTATTTATTATGATGATTATTATTTTCTTTAGGTATTTTGGTAGTTTTAATCTCTTTATTTAGTGTTTTCATTAATTTTGGTAGTTTTAATTTATTTCAGTGTTTTTGTCATTGTTGTCATAGTTTTTAGTGTGGTGTTTATGTGTTGTTGGTTAATGTTTATTTGATTCTTGTTTAAAGTTTGTTTAAGTGTTTGTTTTAGGTTAATATGCAAAATATTTCCTTGGAAGGAAGAATAGCATGAAGCAGTGTTTGACCTTAAGGGCAAAACCAAGGAACCAAGAGAGGAAGGAAAAATTTGGTAGTAAGTGACACACTCAGGTGACACGGCCAAGCCACTGGCCGTGTCACATGACACGGCCACAAGCTTGGTCGTGTCCCATACTTAGCCAAGGAAGAAGACCAAAGGAAAGAGAACAAAGAACGAAGAGATCAGTAGGTGACACACCCACATGACACGGCCAAGCCACTGGCCGTGTCACACTCCATTCCAAAGAAGAAAAGATGAAGAATTACACAGAAGCTGACACATTCAGGTGACACGGCCACCAGCTTGGCCATGTCACTCCATGGGACTGAAGGAAGAAAGAAAACACGGATTTTTGGAGCGAGATTTCGTATAAATAAGAGGATTAGGGTTTTTGAAAAGGGGTTACAAAATTTATTAGCCGTCAAAGAATAACCTTAGAGCTTCCATTTTGTTTTCTTGGAGAATTTTGATTACATTTTGATGCAAACAGTCTAGATTAAATTAGTTTTAGCCACTACAATATTCTTCTAGCAAAGATCTGAACAAGAGATTCTTCAGAAGCTAAAGAAAGTTTGAAATTTGGTTTTGTTCTCAAACTTTATCTCTTCAGTTTCATTGGAATTGTATTCATGAATTCTATTATGTCTAAATTGATTTCTTTGAATTTTAATGAGATGAATCTGTTTGATAGCATTATTATGAACTAATTTGATCTAGTCTAGGGTTTGTATGGATATACTATGATTGTATGAATTGGTTATTGCTCTTAACTGAATTAGTTCTTTAGCCTTAATTGAATGGATTACTGTTAATATATAATTGATTGGCCACCAATTATGTGTTTCAGGTATTGGATGAAGGATTGAGAAATGAAGTCTAATGCTAGAACAATTCAATTAGGGACTTAGGTGAATTAGAAATATAAACCTAAGAAAAAGATCATTTCAATTGTAACAAGATTATTTGAAAGATGTTTGAATGCGAGAGCTTATTTCCTTGATTCGATTAATTAAGTTGCTTGAGATCTAATCTTTGAAATTAAATTGTTTGAGAGGAATAACTGTTCATACATATAAGTTAGTAGAGAAGTGCAAACCCTAGACCTTTCTATTAAGTGAATCAATATATCAGCTCAGTTTACTTTTATTGTTTTAAACTTCACTCGATCTATCTTCATTAGTTGTTAGCAATTTAAATTTATTGATAATTTATTATTTGCAATATGATAATCAATTAGCTTATCTAGCTTCCTTATGAGACGACCTTGAGGTGTTCACCAAGATACAACAGCAGCCTCGTATACTTGCGAGTGTAGTTCTAGTAGTGTTAATTAGAGCGCAACAAGTTTTTGGTGCCGCTGCCAGGAAAGCTAATTGGCGTAATTGTTTATTAGGAATAAATATTTTAGATTATTTTTCATTGTTTACATTTTATTTTATTTGTCTTTTGCTTTTAATATTTCCTTTTTCCAGAAATTTTGTTTATGCAAGGCAGGAGATCACTCGGAAGAGAGCTATACCCAGTTATTCCAGAAATTCAGAGAGTGAAAAGGAGTAGAGAAGAGTTTGAACTATTTACCAGATTTGATACAGAGGAGGACACTTCTGATTTTGAGTTGGATACTGCACAATCTACCAAAATGGGAGACAAAAGGCAAAGAACTATGAGGGATTTTGCCAGGCCTGTCATTGGAACTTCCACCTCTTGTATAAGATTGACAGATGCAGCAAGAAATGATGAGTTGAAGAACATCCATTACAACATGCTGCCATCATTCTATGGAGTTCCAAATGAAGATCCTTTAAACTTTATTTGGGATTTCTATTCCACCCTCAACACTTTTCCATTGGGAGGACTAACAGAGGACTAGTTGAGGATGAGATGCTTTCCGTATACATTGAAGGATAGGGTAAAAAGCTGGCTTATGATGTTGCCTGAAAATTCTTTGACAACTTGGGAGCAAGTATATAACAAGTTTATGGGCAAGTTTTACTCACATTAGAAGACAGTCGAATTGAGAGGGAAAATAGCTACATTCCCTCAATTTGAAGGAGAGCCATTTCATGAGGCTTGGGACAGGTTTAAGATGTTATTGATCCAGTGTCCACACCATCACTACCCACTTCAACTTCTGAATAAGTTTTTCTACGATGGTCTAACCCAGCAATTTCAAAATACAGTTGATAACGCAGCTGGGGGAGCTATGGGAGAAAAGACAGCAGATGAAACTTATGAAATCTTTGAAATGTTGGGAGCTAATTCTCAACAAAAAAGTGTAAGAGGAAAAAGTAAAGGGGTCAATCAATTGAAAGCCAACAGTGAGATGGTCAATCAGATAGTTGAATTGACAAGGCAAGTGCAGATGCTGAACATGAAGAACAATACTTCTTCATCCACTCAAGAAGTGTGTGGAATTTGTGGAACTTTCGGGCATGGAGCAAATATATGCCCCTCCGCATATGAGTCTTATGGAAATGAAGTTGAGCAAGTCAATGTTATGGGGGGATATCAACCAAGAGCCCGGAATGATCCTTATTCAAACACTTACAATCCTGGTTGGCGGAATCATCCAAATTTTTCATGGGCAACAAATAATTCTCAACAACCTTTCCATTTGCTCCAGAGACTAAACCAACCACAGGGACAATCTTCAAATCAAGGGCAGCTTAAAAGAGAGAGTTTGGAGGATAGTTTACAGGCCTTTATCCAAGTCAGTGCGAAGAATCAAGAGATGAATAACAAGAGGCTGGAGTCATTAGAAGCATCTTTTAAGAAAGTAGAGACCCAAGTGGGAAAACTTGCACAACAGATGCAGATTCAACAAAAAGGGAAATTTCTGAGTCAACCAGAGTAGGCACAATCAGTGACTGTTCTTAGAAGTGGAAAGGTAATAAACAATAATGTTGAAAATAATTCTGTGAATGCAGGTGATCAAAAGAACAAAAAGGAAGGAGAACCAGAGGACAAAGGTACTGGAGAAAGATCATTGGAGAAATCCCCTTTAGCAGATTTACACAAGGCAAGTAATCCTTACCGGCCACCTATACCATTCCCCAGCAGGTTGAAGAATGATAAACAAGATAAGTAATTTTTGGACATCTTCAACATGCTGTCTAAGGTAAGTATTAACTTACCTTTACTTGAAGCAATAAAGAACATGCTGGCTTATGCCAAATTCTTCAAGGAACTGAACACCAAGAAAAAGAGGTATGAGCTAAATGAAAAGGTGATAGTGTCAGAAGTAGCTAGTGCTGTTTTGCAGCATAAACTACCTCCGAAGCTAAAGGATCCTTGTAGTTTTATAATTCAAATTACTATGGGTAATGGAAAGGGGACTGATGGTATGTGTGATTTAGGAGCCAGTGTAAATTTGATGCCTTATTCTGTGTATCTTGAATTAGAACTTGGGAAACTTAAACCTACCAAAATGGTGTTGCAATTAGCTGACAGATCTCTTAGATTCCCGAAAGGGGTTATAGAAGATGTGTTAGTTAAGGTTGGTGGGTTGATAGTGCCTGTGGATTTTATAGTTCTTGACATGGAAGGAAGTAACCCTACACCATCCGCACACACAATTCTACTGGGTAGGCCTTTTATGGCTACTACCAACACCTTAATAGATGTTAAAAATGGTAAATTGTTAATGACTGTCTTGGGATAAAAGGTTGAATTTTCTATTTTTAACACTTCTCCCATTCCTACAACTGCATTATATGAGGATTGCTCTTTAATTGATTGTATTGACGCAGTTGTTTCAGATGTTTTCTTGTAGACAGGTTCCTCGGATAAATTGGAGCTGGCACTGACCTTAGATCGTGGTTTGGATATTTTTTATTCAGAAATAGCCAGTTGCCTTGAGACATTAGAGAGTGCTAAAATAGAGGAACTTAAGGAGGACCCAGTATTTGAACTTCCCTCCATCCAAAAGGAAGAGAAAAATCCTTCACTTGAGTTAGAGCTGAAAGAGTTACCTAAAAATATGAAATATGTGTTTTTAGGAGATCACAATACCTTACCTGTGATAATATCTAGCGAACTTAGTGAAGGGGAGAAGATGAGGTTGGTGAGTGAGCTAAAAAGATTGAAAAGAGCAATAGGATGGGGATTGAGTGACATCAAAGGTATTAGCCCTTCAATGTGCATGCATAGAATCACCTTAGAAGAGGGAGCTAAAACTGTGAGGGAGACCCAAAGGCACCTTAACCCAAATATGAGTGAAGTGATTAAGAAGGAAGTGCTCAAATTGCTTGATGAAGGAGTGATATTTCCAATAGCTAATAGTGAGTGGGTGAGCCTAGTACATGTAGTGCCTAAGAAATCTGGAATCACTGTGGTGAAAAATAAAAATAATGAATTGGTTCCTACTAGGACTACTACTGGGTGGAGAATCTGTATCGATTATAGGAAGTTGAACAATGCCACAAAGAAAGACCATTTTCCTCTTCCTTTTATTGATCAGATGTTGGTTAAACTTTCTGGACACTCACATTATTGCTTTTTGGATGTACTTTCAGGTTATTATCAGGTGCCGATATCACCAGAGGATCAATCCAAGACTACTTTTACTTGCCCTTTTGGGACTTATGCATTTTCGCGTATGCCATTTGGCTTGTGCAATGTGCCTGCAACTTTTTAGAGATGCATGATGTCTATCTTCACAGACATGATAGATGATTTTATTGAGGTATTTATGGATGACTTTTCTATTTTTGATGATTCTTTTGATAATTGCCTCAATAAACTTGTTCTTGTGCTTGAGAGATGCATTGAATGTAACCTTACTTTGAGTTGGGAAAAGAGTCATTTCATGGTTACTCAGGGCATTGTATTAGGTCATGTTTTATCGAGTAAAGGGATTGAGGTGGATAAGGCCAAGGTAGAATTGATTGCTAAGTTACCCCCACCTACCTCTGTTAAGGAAATAAGAAGTTTTCTAGGGCATGCAGGTTTTTACCGGACATTAAGGATTTTTCTAAAATAAGCCAACCATTGTGTCATTTGCTGGGGAAAGATGTTCCATTTGAGTTTACTGCACAATGCATGCAAGCCTTTAATTCCCTTAAAGAAAAATTGACTAGTGCACCGGTAATTGTAGCTCCTGTTTGGTCTTTACCTTTCGAAATTATGTGTGATGCCTCTAATCATGCAGTAGGAGCTGTTCTTGGGAAAAGGGTTGAGAATTTTTTGAGAGTGATATATTATGCTAGCTTGACCCTGAATAGTGCGCAAATGAATTACACAACAACTGAAAAGGAAATGTTAGCGGTTGTTTTTGCCTTAGATAAGTTTAAAGCATATTTAATTGGGTCAAAAATTATTGTGCATTCTGATCATGCAGCTCTAAAATATCTTTTGATAAAACAACATGCTAAACCTCGCTTAATTAGATGGGTGTTATTATTGCAAGAATTTGATTTCCAAATCAAAGATACTAAAGGAAGTGAAAATGTTGTAGCTGATCATTTATCTAGATTACCCTTCTTTGGTGAAAATCTTGCATTTGATAGCATTCATAAAAATTTAGAAGCATTTCCTGATGAGCAGCTGTTTGTGGTAATGAATGCACCTTGATTTGTAGATATTGCTAACTATCTTGCTTGTGGTATTTTGCGTTCTGACATGTCATTTCAGGAAAAGAAAAGGTTTTTGCACGTGAGTAAATTTTATTTTTGGGATGAACCTTACCTATTCCGGATATGCAAATATGAGATAGTTCGCCGGTGTGTATCTGAGGAAGAACAACTGAGTGTTCTTCAATTTTGTCATGACCTTCACTGTGGTGGTCATTTTGGAGGGAGGAAGACTGCAAAAAAGGTGCTTCAAAGTGGTTTTTACTGGCCTACTCTATTCAAAGATGCTCACGAATATTGTAAGCATTGTGACTGCTGTCAAAGAGTGGGTAACATTGGGAGGAGGAATGAAATACCCCTTCAATCGTATATTATTGTTGAACTATTTGATGTGTGGGGAATAGACTTCATGGGTCCTTTTTCCAAGTCTTTTGGTTATGAATATATTTTAGTTGCTGTTGATTATGTTTCAAAATGGGTGGAGGCAATCCCCACCCGTACTAATGATGCTAATGTGGTTGTTAAATTTGTGAAGGAAAATATTCTTAGCAGATTTGGGACTCCAAGAGTGATAGTTAGTGATGGGAGAAGTCATTTCTGCAACAAACTTTTTGAGAAATTAATGCACAAATCTGGTGTGAAACACAAGGTGGCGACCCCATATCATCCACAGACTTCTGGACAAGTTAAAACATCCAACAAGCAAATAAAAGGAATTCTGGAGAAAACGGTCAACTTATCAAGGAAGGATTGGGCGAGTAGATTGCATGATGCATTATGGGCATATCGGACTGCTTTCAAGACTCCTTTGGGTATGAGTCCATACCGATTGGTTTTTGGTAAGGCGTGTCATTTACCAGTGGAGTTAGAGCACAAAGCGTATTGGGCAATCAAGACTCTGAATTTAGACTTGGACAAGGCAAAGAGAGAACGTTTTCTGCAAATTTCAGAGTTAGATGAACTGAGGAATGAGGCATATGAGAGTTCGAGAATTTATAAGGATCGCACTAAAGCACTTCATGACAGAATTATAGTGCGAAAGACATTGAGCCCAGGTATGAAAGTTTTGCTTTTTAATTCTCGACTCCGTCTGTTTCCAGGAAAACTCAAGTCTTGATGGAGTGGTCCTTTCGAGATAACTCAGGTATATCCTTCCGGTGCCATAGAATTGCTTAGCTTTCGAACAAATGAAACTTTTAAAGTAAATGGACAGAGAGTTAACCATATAATGAAGGGTTACAAGAAGTAAGGATCATCGATAGCACTTTGATCTACGATCCTTAAGTTTTGCAGTAATGTCCAGCTACACTACATTAAAGAAGCGCTAAATGGGAGGCAACCCATCGGTTTGCATTTCTTTTCATAGTTATAATTTTATATTCAGCAATTTTGATTTTATGTTTGGTTTAAATAAATGGAATGGGTGCTTTGATCGATTTTTATTGTGTTTCAGGGTTAATCAAAGAAGAGGATTGCATTTCTTTAAGATTTGGTGACACAAAAAAATAAATATAAAAAAAATGGCAGTGAAGGACACGGCCACTTGACACGGCCAAGCCACTGGCTGTGTCAAGCCAACCCTAAAATCACCAAAAACACACAGCCCCTGACGCGGCCAACAAGCTTGGCCGTGTCACATGGGACACGGCCAAGCTTCACCCTAAGTCCTTTCTCTTTGTTTTTGAAACCCTTTATTTACAGTGTCAAACAGACCCATGGGACACGGCCAAGTCACTGGCCGTGTCCCTCCAAACGCATCAAACATGGCCAAGCTCACCCAAGCTTGGCCGTGTCCCTTCAATTTTAAAGTTTAAAAACATGGTTTTAGCACTTTTCGTTCATTTCCATCCCTAGTTTTGTTTTTGCTTCCTTTCTCTCTCTCGACTTTCCATTGTTGTTCTTTCAAAGCTTCCAAACTCCCATTAATTCTCAATTTCCTTCACCAAAACTGAAATTAATCTGTTCAATCTTCTTCTTCTCTCATAAAAAATCAATTCAATCTGTTTAAGTTTCTAATTTTTTCAGATTTTTCAATATGCCAAGAACGAAGATGGTGTCCCACCACAAGAGGAAGTGACCTCCAACTGCAGCTGTATCTTCATCTTCATCTTCTTCATCTTTAAAGAGAGCGACTCTTTTGGCTAGGGGTTTCTTTCTGACGAGGTATGTCAGCGATGAATCCCTTAATGCTCTTCATATTAGGGATAATTTTTATAGTTATGTTCAAAACCTTGGCTGGGAGAACCTAGTCTCCTTTCAACCTTTGCAATTTCAAGAGCTCACTTTGGAATTTTTAACATCTCTTAAGGTTGAAAGAGATGAACAAAAAATTTGCTCTAGGTTGAATTTTAAATTGCTTGGGAAATCATTTGTGGTTAGTATTGAGCAATTGAATGTTATATTTGGTTTCCATCAACACGGTGAAAGGTCTGTACCTAAGGATTTTAAACAACAATTTGCTTGGGGAGCATTGGGCTCGGGAACTTATGTGGCCAAATCGGCCAAAGCAACTAAATTGAGTAATCTCGCTTTAAGGTATTTGCATCGCTTTATGTCCTGTGGGTTTTTTGCTCGGAAGGAAAGCCCAGGTGTAGTGGAACTTAGTGAGCTCTTTTTCTTAGATTGTGCTTGTAATGCAATACCCATCAGTACCGGCTATTGGTTGGCCGATGTTTTTGATAGTGTAGCAACAAAAAGAAGGGGGCTATTTGTATTAGAGGATTGGTTACCACATTGGCAATAGCCCTTCTTGATGATTTTGACGCGAGTACCTGTCGTATGACTAAAATTACAGGTAATGATTCATTGGATTTGGCTACACTTGATAAGATGCATATGGTGGTGAACAGGGGAGGGGCCTATGTGATGGCTTCAACTGAGCCAGAGGCACCGGGGGGTAGACAAAAGAGAACACGAGTCCATGAGGAGTCTGACTCAAATTCTCTTGATTTGGATGAAGATGTTTCGGTCCCAGATAATCAGGAGATACTTAATAGGATAGAGGCACTAGAGAGCAAGGTCGATCGTAACCATGCTGCGGTCTTACAACAGTTGGACCAAATCAATAGCAACCTTGCTAAGATTCTGAGTCTTCATCCTTCGGCTGCATCATCATCACATCCTCCTTCACCATAGATCACATTGGCTCTAATCTTTTGAGAGAATTCCTTAATTTCTTATCTTTAGTTATAGCATATTTCTGTTGTTATTTTTCGTTTTTGTTTTTAATGTTAACATTTTATATTTTGGATATTTTATTTTTATATATTATATTTTGTTTTTGAACATTTGCTATTTGTGATGAAAAGGTAGAGTTTGCCTCACAGAGGAACGATGGAAAACAGGTTGTACCTTCACTCTTTTTCTTTATTATCCTTGTTTCCATTGAGGTCAATGCAATTTATAAGTGTGGGGTAATCTTTAAGCTTTCCTTTAATTCTTGTTTTATTTGTCGTTGTGTGTTATATTGTGCGTTGTGCATGGCATAATTATTGAAAACTTATTGACTTTTCTGTGATTCTAGCATTATATTTGAGACTTTAGTAACAACATAGAGATTAGTATTTGAATTAATTCAGGATTAATGTTCACATTCTGCAATTCATGACATATAAATCTTTGAGAACCCACCCTTTGTGAGTTTTGAGCCTCATAGATTGAATATTATTGTCAATTGATTTTCTTTTCTTAAGTGTGTACCTTCATGATTTTGCATCTCTAGAGCTTGCTTTTGCATACTAATTGAACTCACATTATTATTTAATCTCAAGTTTAAAATGATGAAGGCAAATTAGGATTATCTCTTTAGCTTAAAAAGACCTCCCTTAATTATGAATTCCTTAGTGAGCCAAGTTGAGCCTTTGACTTTTTCTTGATTGATTAACACAATTCACAACTCAACATTTTCCTATTATTATCATACCTACATTAAGGAATGGAGTTTCTTATGATATGACAATAGGGTGGTTTAATTCATAAGTGTGGGGTAAGCAATTAAAAAAAAAATAGTATTGCTTTAGTAGGATTTGGGGCTGAAATGCATACTTTGCACATTGTATTTGACTAAGAGTCGATTATTCTTTTCCTCTACATTTTAAGCTAGATGTTCCATGCAATTTTATATTTTGTATATATATATATATATAATATAAAAGAAAATAAAAGAGAAGAAATATATATATATATACAAAATTCATATATTTTCTAGCATTAGTCATCAAAGAGGAATGTTGACTCATGTACTTTTCTTTAAGTATGCAAGTATGTGAGATTATCAAGGGTTGGTGAATATGCCATTTGAGGGAGCTACGAGTTTTGAGCAAGAGTATTGTCTAATTTAGATACTCTATTTCTTGATGTTCCAACTTAAATGTCTTTTCTCACACCTTCACCTTAGCCCCATTACATCCAAATAAAAGACCTTCGGATTATTTCTTGAGAAAATCAATGAGAGAGATTGGATAATTAAGCAAGTTTAGGGCAGTATGCAGTCATGAGTGGTTTAAGTGAATTAACCTTTGAAATCGAGTGAAACACTTAGATGAGAGATGAGATTTGTTATGTCTCGATTAATGAATGAGTTAAGAAAATCTTGATTGAAGTAAATTGCAATTATTTATGACTGAGTCTTAAAGGATTTCATCTTATATACTGGAATTTTAGTTAAGGTTGTTTGAGTTTTTAATTTATGCCATGTGAATTTGCTTGAGGACAAGCAAAGTTTTAAGTGTGGGGTAGTTGTTTTATTAGTTTTTGTCATAGAATTATATCTTATTTATTATGATGATTATTGTTTTCTTTAGGTATTTTGGTAGTTTTAATCTGTTTATTTAGTGTTTTCATTAATTTTGGTAGTTTTAATTTATTTCAGTCTTTTTGTCATTGTTGTCATAGTTTTTAGTGTGGTGTTTATGTGTTGTTGGTTAATGTTTAGTTGATTCTTGTTTAAAGTTTTGTTTAAGTGTTTGTTTTAGGTTAATATGCAAAATATTTCCTTGGAAGAAAGAATAGCATGAAGCAGTGTCTCACCTTAAGGGCAGAACCAAGGAACCAAGAGAGGAATGAAAAATTTCGCAGTAAGTGACACACTCAGGTGACACGGCCAAGCCACTGGCCGTGTCACATGACATGGCCACAAGCTTGGCCGTGTCCCATACTTAGCCAAGGAAGAAGACTAAAGGAAAGAGAGCAAAGAACAAAGAGATCAGTAGGTGACACACCCACTTGACACGCCCAGGAGCTTGGCCGTGTCACACTCCATTCCAAAGAAGAAAAGATGAAGAATTACATAGAAGCTGACACATTTAGGTGACACGGCCAAGCCACTGGTCGTGTCACATGACATGGCCACCAGCTTGGTCGTGTCACTCCATGGGACTGAAGGAAGAAAGAAAACACGGATTTTTGGAGCGAGGTTTCGTATAAATAAGAGGATTAGGGTTTTTAAAAAGGGGTTATAGAATTTATCAGCCGTCAAAGAATAACCTTAGAGCTTCCATTTTGTTTTCTTGGAGAATTTTGATTACACTTTGATGCAAACAGTCTAGATTAAATTAGTTTTAGCCGCTACAATATTCTTCTAGCAAAGATCTGAACAAGAGATTCTTCAGAAGCTAAAGAAAGTTTGTAATTTGGTTTTGTTCTCAAACTTTATCTCTTCAGTTTCATTGGAATTGTATTCATGAATTCTATTATGTCTAAATTGATTTCTTTGAATTTTAATGAGATGAATCTGTTTGATAGCATTATTATGAACTAATTTGATCTAGTCTAGGGTTTGTATGGATCTACTATGATTGTATGAATTGGTTATTGCTCTTAACTGAATTAGTTCTTTATCCTTAATTGAATGGATTACTGTTAATATATAATTGATTGGCCACCAATTATGTGTTTCAGGTATTGGATGAAGGATTGAGAAATGAAGTCTAATGCTGGAACAATTCAATTAGGGACTTAGGTGAATTAGAAATATAAACCTAAGAAAAAGATCATTTCAATTGTAACAAGATTATTTGAAAGAGGTTAGAATGCGAGAGCTTATTTCCTTGATTTGATTAATTAAGTTGCTTGAGATCTAATCTTTGAAATTAAATTGGTTGAGAGGAATAACCGTTCATACATATAAGTTAGTAGAGAAGTGCAAACCCTAGACCTTTCTATTAAGTGAATCAATATATCAGCTCAGTTTACTTTTATTGTTTTAAACTTCACTCGATCTGTCTTCATTAGTTGTTAGCAATTTAAATTTATTGATAATTTATTATTTGCAATATGATAATCAATTAGCTTAACTAGCTTCCTTGTGAGAGGACCTTGAGGTGTTCACCAAGATACTACAGCAGCCTCATATACTTGCGAGTGTAGTTCTAGTAGTGTTAATTAGAGCGCAACAATCTCTAATCTCCTAATGGGTTCAGAAAGTTGGGTACGTGTGGGGAATGTGAGAAATGGCCTAGCACCTCCATAACACCCTGTTCATTGGAACTAGCCCCCTTTGCAGGTCTTAATATTATAAAATTCTTCACTATAACGATATTAATCATACTACATGCGATCATAAGAATAAATAAAAACTTTATTAAAATCACAATAATGTCCAAGCAAAACAAATAAATGGACACCCATTCGAGGATGAAAATATGTCCTTACATCGTCCATGTTTAAAACTAAATAAGACACCCACCGAAAGGTGAAAATATGTTCTTTATATTAATTCCGAAATATGAAGATAATTGAAGTTACATAAAGAGTAATTAATGAGGTACCCAATCACAATTTTTTGAAATCAAAATAAATAACAATCACTCATCATAAATAAATCATTCATCAAACATATAAATCAAAGATATAAATAAACCATCAATCAAGACATATAATAAACATGCTTCTAATTTAAATAAAGCAATAAATATATAAATTTAGGGTTTATATATCATTTAGGATTTCTTAAATCAAATTAGGGTTTTGTAGGTTTTATGTTTAACAATTACGGTTTTGTATTTTAATTACTGGATTAGTCAACTAATAAATATTTAATATAAAAGAAATAATATGGTTACTGGATGGACAAACAGGTTGATCTTTGATTTTATGTAATTAAGACTTTAGTAATTAAATCTGTATGATCGAAATAATGAAGCTATTGTGTTAATACAACGATAAAAAATAATAATAAAATGTTTTAAAGGTAAAATAATATAGCTACTGCAATATTTGAATTAAAGATTAGGTTTGAAATAAACAATCCAGATTGGATGTTTTGGGCTTGAAGTTTTATGAAAATAATATTTAGGTTTAGGGTTTAAGTAAATAAATAGAAGCTCATGAAAATAGGATTAAAAATTAGGTATTTGAAAAGAATAGGCTACTTGTAGACCCTTAATTTTTGACCCATTCAAATTCGATAGTCCAAAATAATTTTTGTGGTATTTTATTTATTTTAATAATATTTTAATTACTAATAATATTTAATAATTATTTTTAATAAAAATAAAAAATATAAAAATATAAAAAAATGAAAAAATAAAAATCGGACGGATTGACGAGAGATGCGCGGCAGCCCATTTTGCTGCAAAAATTGTCTGCAGTGAATTGGGCAGTGCCCAATTCGCCACAATTGGGCTTGCTCCGTCGTGCCAGTAGCCATCAGAATTTTTGCCAGCGCAGCCCGCGGGCCCGACAGCCTGCGCACTGTCGATTTTTTGATCAAACCTTGTTTTACCCGATTTTGTAGTTTTTCCTAAATAGATAGTATTTTCTTATTAAAATAGGATTAGGACTTTATTTTTTCTATAAATACCACATTAAAACACGAGAAAAAGGGATGGGAAAAAAAAGGAGAAAACCCTAGAGATGAAAAAGAAAAAAAGGGGCAAAAGGAAAAGCAGAGAGTGGCTATTAACATTAAGAGGATTAAACAGCAAAGAAGAGACGGCAAAAAGGAATTAGCACTAAGTAGGCATTCATCAATCATCAATCCATCAAAGGCAGCAATATTGTCTTTGTTATTATTCATCCAGAAATCAGTTTTTGGTGGAATCGACTACGCAGGTTTGATCTTTATTCATAAATTATTCATGCTCACAGTAGCTTCGTTTTCTTTGATAATAAGAATATGTAGTAACTTGATCTTTATTTTAATAACTTTAATAGTTTTCTTTAGTTATACATTAATCAGTGGGTTTTCAAAACTCTACTTGCATGTTTTATAAAAACTAAAAACTTAAAACCATCCACTAGGCTAAGTCATTGATTAAATTATCAAAAACCCTAAATTACTCTTCTGTTTCCAAAACTTTAAAACCCTAAACTCTTTTTCCCAGAACTATTTTCTTAATCATCTAAACCCTAACTTATTTTTTTGAAACTTCAAAATGTCTTCTTAATTCTCCAAACCCTAATCTTCTTTACAGTTTCTAAAAACTTTAATCTTAATTATTTCTATAAATCTCTAAACTATTTTCTTAAATCCTAAGGTCGAATATGTTTTCCAAAATATCAAAACCCTAACCCTAGTGTCTTAATTCCTTAATTTTCCTAAACCCTAATCTTCTTCAAACCCAATCCAGTAACTGTGAGTCCTAAACCCTAATGTCTTAAGGTTCCAAAATCCTAGTTTCATGATGTTAGCCCTAAACCCTAATTTGATTAGCCAGAAACCTTACTGCTTTCTTAAAATTATAAAACCATAATCAATTCCATTTTTTCAAAAATCCTCATGGTAGATTAAATAATAATAATAATTCCAAAATCCCAAAACCCTAAATGTTAATTAAAGAATCCTAAATTGAGACATAAACCTAAATTTGTATCTTTATTTTCTTTATTTAATTTTAGATTTAATTACGCAATTTATTATATGTTTTGATGGTTGATTTATTTAATTTCAATGCTTGATTTATTTAATTTATCATGGATGGATATTTTTTTATTATTATGATTATTATTTATTTGTTTTGGTATTAAAATTGTAAGAGGTATGTTTTCACTTTGTGGGTACCTCATTAGTTAAATTTTATGTAATTTAAATTACTTTTATATTTTGGACCAATGTAAAGGACATGTTTCCACCTTTCGGTGGGTGTCCTATTTAGTTTTAGATATGAATGATATAAGGACATGTTTCCATCCTCGGATGAGTGTCCATTTATTTGCTTTGTTTGGACATTGCTTTGATTTTAATATAATGATGCTTTATTTTAATTATTTCATGTAATATGGATAATATCATTATATCTAAAAAATTTATAATATTAAGACCTGAAAAGGAGGCCGGTTCCAATGAACTGGGCGTTGTGGGGGTGCTGGGCCATTTCTCACCTTCCCCACATGTACCCAACTTTCCAAACCCATTAGGGGGTTGGGGATTCCTTAGAAATTGAGTCATCCATACCTTTCTTTTTCCTGGCCCGTCCGGGTGGCGACTCCATTTTCTCCGGGCTTAGGCTCGTGTTCTCTAAAGGCCCCAAGCCTAAACAGTGCCGAAGTCACAAGAACCATTCTACTGGGAGTGGGCGCAAAAATCCCCGCTCACAGTGGCGACTCCACTGGGGATAAGAGAAGTTGATTTTGTTAGTCTTTTTATTATTCTATTCTTTCTTATCATGATATTATCCATTGCATCATATTTTATTGCATCGTGTGCGTAAGTTAGGACGCCCGTGTAACCCGTGTTGTGTTATATAAGGGATACCATACCTTCACTCAAGGTATGGAGATTGAGCATGACATAACCAACCATAGCCTTGTGCCATTTGGTATATACTTGCTATGAGAACCTAAGCCTTTCAAACCAAATACTAAAGCTCATGTAATTGGCCTAGTTACTTTCCTTAGGTTTTACCCCAAATACTCGTTGTTTGACTATGGTTAATTTATCTTGGCTTAAATCATAGCTTATTTGGTTTGTTCTTTTTCTCATATGACTTAATTACATTGTGAGCTCAAATAAATTTTTCTTTAAAATCCAAATGACCAAAGCTATTTTCAAAACTTTTCAAGATGATCTTTGGACATAAAAATTTTCTAAAAACAAATCAAAAATTCTTTTCTCATGACTCAAATACAAAGTTAAAAATCTATTTTTTCTAAAAATCTTTTTACAATGGGTTTCTCAAACAAAATTATTTTTGCATTTTATCCAAACTTTAAAAGAGCTTACAAATTATTTAGGTCAATTATGAAAATACCAAAAATCAATTGCGAGCCTAGTTTATACTAAGAGTTATTAATCATGGGCTTGTTTTTGGCATGATTCACTAGTTACTTTTTCAAGTGAGAAATCTATTTATAATAAACCTCTTAATTTAGTTTTAATCCAATATAGCATAAAAGCTACTATAGTTGGTTGAATGGATTAAAATCTAATTAATGGGAATTATTATGAACTGATTTTCATTTTTGAAAATATAACTATTGCTTGAAACGTTCGAGAAAATTTCCTCGAAAACAAAATATCTCATGTTGGTATTTTGTCAACAATATTACCTAGGAAAAGAGACTCGCCATTCATGTATTGAAGTTATAAGGTGGAAAGGAACATCCTATTTATCCTTGTTTGTTTATTGTTTGTGCATACATGCATACATGCATCACATGACATATCATTAATCCTTTCTGGCTCACTGACCTAGAGTACGGCAATTCAAGAGCATACCACCTACAACATTGATTTCAATTCAAGTACTTCATTGATGCAAACCAACTAAAGGATATAGTCGATGAAGTTGTCGAAGCTAGGATGACCTAGCTACGAGATCAATTGGTTGAAATTATGAGGACCCAGTTGATTCAGATTTAGGAGATCATCAATAATGCTAACGAGGCATCTCCCTTTAATGTAAAGAAGAAAGAAAAGGTAACATTAACAAGGAACATTTCTACTGATATAGTTCGAATGGAAAATGAGGGATCAATTCCTATTCTTCAAGACAAGTCGATTCATGTGCTGTCTAACTGGGGCAATAAGGGCAGCTACCACCCCAATCAGCAAAATCAAAGGAAAAGAAGAGGTGTTGAGAAAAATGTAGCAACTGAACCAGCAAAGAAGCGTAAATTTTCAAACTTGGGGGAGCCTTTGTCAAAGATGTTAGAAAATCTAATAAAGATGGATTTGCTACAACCATTGACACCTCAGCGTCTATATAAGCCTCTACCACCAAATTTTGATGCCAAGGTCTTCTGTCAATTCCATCAAATGCAAGGGCATGAGATAGATAAATGTGTTCACTTAAGGCACAAAATCCAAGATTTGATTGACAATGGAAAGTTGCTTGAGCCTGATAAGCCCAACACTAAGAATAATTCTCTGCCTAAATTTAGAAGGTCACCACCGCTGGCAACCTTCATGAAGAGTTTTATTTTGGCATCTCGTCACGGCATGGATAGAGAAGCTGCTAAAGAGGATGTGCTCCTAAGTAACCTTGAACTAACTGTGGATGATGAAGCAATGATCTTTAATGATGAAAAATTATTTTTTGCCCTTGATATGTCTAAATAAATGGAGTATCTTCGACTCCAACTCAACAAACTTTCCTTAGCTTGAATATTGCTCTATTTATTTTGCTTTCTTTAATATTTAATTGGAACAATTATGTTTTTTCAAATTTAAAGTTGTTTGAATAAATTACTTTCATTAAAATTTTTGTTGGTCTTTGTTTATGTTGGTAACTAGGGTTATCATGTTATAGATATGTTAATTTGAAAAATCAAGTCCTGAGGTAAATTGACATTGATTTGGCAAAGCCAATATTTGATTTCAAAATCAAAATTCAAAAAAAAAATTACAAAGCCTTCAAGTTAAGGGAAGTATGTCGAATCATTGAAACCTCGAAGAACACATTGGGCAAAGTAAATGATTATTGGCAAGGTCATGAAGAAGCTACCAACTGACATGCTGAAACATAGTTTGAAATGGATGTGTCCCTGACTCCGCTGCTTGGGTCTCACCACTCATGTTATCAACATTTTGAAGTTAAAAGCCATAAATGTAAAGCATCCTATCATTCCAAAGCAAGAACTGAACAAGCATCTAGATGGAGTCAATGAAAAAATTTCAGCTGATAACCTCGGTCTGTGAGTCCATGGAGCCATTGTAAGTATTATTCATGCATATCATGCATACATGAGCATATCACATTGCACTTTCTTGTCTTGTATTATCTATTCATTGTCAAAGTGAACATCAAACACCCAGTGAAGTAAAGAATCAAAAGAAGATATTGAATCAAGGGGGGCATGGAAAGCCTATTGCTTGAGGAAGCTCCAGTCATTTTGCAAAAGAAGAAATACATGCTTGTTCGAAGAACTAGACAATCTACAAACATCAACCAAAGCCCGCATAAAAAAAATCATGGTTTTAGACTACACAGGGGGCAAAGTTTCTCCCTTTCAAATTTTTGAGTTTATGCATATACAAAATATTTTGAGACTCACTTCCAATATTTTACCACGCAGGGGGCAAGGAGAAGATATGAAGGCTAGCTAAAAAAGGCTGAATTTTTTCCAAAAGTGCAAAGGAAGAACAAAAAAGAATGGAAAAAGAAGAAAATTAGAATTCTCAAAAGAATGAAGATGCAAAAGACAAAAGATCAGTCCAGCTAAAAGAGCTGAAGTTTGGGTAAAGATCCGATCTCTAATGGATAAAGATCCATGTTTCAAGGGTAAAGACCCGATTTCCAATGGATAAAAATCCATGTTTCAAGCGTAAAGACCCGATCTCTAATGGATAAAGATCCATGTTTCAAGGGTAAAAGACCCGATCTCCAGTGGACAAAGATCCATGTTTCAAGGGTAAAGACCCGATCTCCAATGGATAAAGATCCATGTTTCAAGGGTAAAAGAACCGATCTCCAATGGATAAAGATCCATGTTTCAAGGGTATAGACCCGATTTCCAATGGATAAAGATCCATGTTTCAAGGGTAAAGACCCAGTTTCCAATGGATAAAGATCCATGTTTCAAGGGTAAAGACCTGATCTCTAATGGATAAAGATCCATATTTTAAGGGTAAAGATCAAAGATCAATGTTTCAAGGGTAAAGGCCCGATCTCTAATGGATAAAGATCCGTGTTTCAAGGGTAAAGACCTGATCTCCGATGGATAAAGATCCATATTTCAAGGGTAAAGACCCGACCTCCGATGGATAAAGATCCATGTTTCAAGGTAAAGACCCGACCTCCAATGGATAATGATCCATGTTTCAAGGGTAAAGACCCGATCTCCAATGGATAAAGATCCATATTTCAAGGGTAAAGACCCAATCTCCAATGGCTAAAGATCCATGTTTCAAGGGTAAAGACCTGATCTCCAATAGATAAATATCCATGTTTCAATGGTAAAGACCTGATCTCCAATGGATAAAGATCCATGTTTCAAAGGTAAAGACCCAATCTCCAGTGGAAAAAGATTCATGTTTTGAGGGTAAAGACCCGATCTCCAATGGATAAAGATCTATGTTTCATGGGTAAAAACCCAATCTACAATGGATAAAGATCCATGTTTCAAGGATAAAGACCCAATCTCCAATGGGTAAAGATCTATGTTTCAAGGGTAAGGACCCACAATCCATAAAAAAATGGAACAACCAGTTATGCCAGAATTCTCAACTGATAAAAGGTCAGTCAAATCAAATTGAATCTCGGGTCCAAGTACCCAAATCGAATCCAAGTACCCATCCTCATTCAAAATCTGCTCAAATTCATGTTGCTTTTCACTTTCTTCTATTGAAAGTCTCAGATCGTTCAAGTAGGGGGTAAACTATAGACCCTTAATTTTTGACCCATTCAAATTCGATAGTCCAAAACAATTTTTGTGGTATTTTATTTATTTTAATAATATTTGAATTACTAATAATATTTAATAGTTATTTTTAATAAAAATAAAAATAAAAAAAATAAAAATCTGACGGATTGGTGAGCGACGCGCGACCGCCCTGCCGCCCTGCCGCTTGGTAGCTCATTTCGTCGCAGAAATTGTCTGCAGCGAATTGGGCAGTGTCCAATTCGCCGCAGCTGGGCTTGCGCAGTTCTACGATGAACTGGCTTGCCCAACTAGCCTGTCATGCCCATAGCCCACAGCAATTTTTGCCAGCGCTATTTTTGCCAGACATCCTACACACTGCCGATTTTTTGATCAAACATTATTTTACCCGGTTTTGTAGTTTTTCCTAAATAGATAGTATTTCCTTATTAAAATAGGATTAGGACTTTATTTTTTCTATAAATACAAACATGAGGAAAAGGGACAGGAAAAAAAGAGAAAGGCCTAGAGAAGAAAAATAAAAAAAAGGGACAGAAGGAAAAACAGAGAGCGGCCATTAACATTAAGAGGATTAAATAGCAAAGAAGAGACAGCAAAAAGGAATTATCAGCAAGTAAGCATTCATCAATCATCAATCCATCAAAGGTAGCAACATTGCCTTTGTTATTATTCATCTAGAAATCAGTTTTTGGTGGAACCGACTATGCAGGTTTGATCTTTAATCTTAAATTATTCATGCTCAAAGTAGCTTCATTTTCTTTGATTAATAAGAATATGTAGTAACTTGATCTTTATTTTAATAACATTAATTGTTTGCTTTAGTTAATACATTAATTAGTTGGATTTCAAAACTCCACTTGCATGTTTTATAAAAACTAAAAACTTAAAACCATCCACTAGGCTAAGTCATTGATTAAATTATCAAAAACCCTAAATTACTCTTCTGTTTCCAAAACTTTAAAACCCTAAACTCTTTTTCCCCGAACTATTTTCTTAATCATCTAAACCCTAACTTATTTTTTCGAAACTTCAAAATGTCTTCTTAATTCTCCAAACCCTAATCTTCTTTATAGTTTCTAAAAACTTTAATCTTAATTATTTTTTATAAAACTCTAAACTATTTTCTTAAATCCTAAGGTCAAATATATTTTCCAAAATATCAAAACCCTAATCCCAGTGTCTTGATTCCTTAATTTTCCTAAACCCTAATCTTCTTAAAACCCAATTCCAGTAACTGTGAGTCCTAAACCCTAATGTCTTAAGGTTCCAAAACCCTAGTTTCATGATGTTAGCCCTAACCCTAATTTGATTAGCCAGAAACCTTACTGCTTTCTTAAAATTATAAAACCCTAATCAATTCCATTTTTCCAAAATTCCTCACGGTAGACTAAATAATAATAATAATAATTCCAAAATCCTAAAACCCTAAATGTTAATTAAAGAATCCTAAATTGAGACATAAACCTAAATTTGTATCTTTATTTGCTTTATTTAATTTTAGATTTGATTACGCAATTTATGATATGTTTTGATGGTTGATTTATTTAATTTTAATGCTTGATTTATTTAATTTATCATGGATGGATATTTTCTTTATTATTATGATTATTATTTGTTTGTTTTGGTATTAAAATTGTAAGAGGTATGTTTCCACTTTGTGGGTACCTCATTAGTTAAATTTTATGTAATTTAAATTGCTTTTATATTTTGGACCAATGTAAAGGACATGTTTCCACCTTTCAGTGTGTGTCCTATTTAGTTTTAGATATGAACGATATAAGGACATGTTCCATCCTCTGATGGGTACCCATTTATTTGCTTTGTTTGGACATTGGTTTGATTTTAATATAATGATGCTTTATTTTAATTATTGCAACTAATATGGATAATATCATTATATCTAAGAGTTTTATAATATTAAGACCTAAAAAGGAGGCCGATTCTAATGAACCGGGCGTTATGGGAGTGCTGAGCTATTTCTCACCTTCCCCACACGTACCTAACTTTTCAAACCCATTACGGGGTTAGGAATTCCTTAAGAATTGAGTCATCCACCCCTTTCTTTTTCTCGGCCCTCCGGATGGCGACTCCATTTTCTCCGGGCTTAGGCCCGTGTTCTCTAAGGCCCCGAGCCTAAATAGTGCCGAAGTCGCAAGAACCATTCCACCGGGAGTGGGGGCAAAAATCTCCGCTCACACTACTATGATAATTAATTTTGACAAATAAAATTAAAGAGACATACCTACATTTTAAGGTTCCACCAAAAATTGTTGATGAAATTTTTGGCCGAGCTTAACACCAAGGCAGAAGATTGCTTGCTGCCTTGATTCCTTATTATTGCTTGATTGCTGCTTTTAGATTTCCAAAATCTAATTCCTAAATCAATTGCTAAGAAAAAGTCTGAATAATTCTTGAGTAAAAAAAAGACTCCTCCCCTTGTCCATGTGTTTAATACCATTATTTATAGAAAAATAAAAAGACCTAATACTATTTTGATAAGGAAATACCAACTGTTTAGGAAAAATTATAAAACCAGATAAAATAAGGTTTGGTAAAAAATTGGCAGCACGCGGGCTACTGAGCTGATGGGGATTGCTATAGGCTGGCGCGCGGGCTGCGTTGGGCGAGGCAGCGGATATGCTGGCTGGGCGATTCCGCCGTTGTCGATTTTTTTATTTTTTAATTTTTATATATTTAAAAATAAATAAATAATAAATAAAAAGTAAAATAAATATTATATTAAAAGAAATGATAAATAATAAATATTATAAATATTATAAATAAATAAAATAATTAATTAATAATAAGTAAAATAAATTAAAATAAATAATATATATTAAAATAAATAATATATACCAAAAAATTATTTCAGACTTTTTTAAAATCTTTTGACTAGACTGAATAAAAAATTAAGGGTTTACAATATGATATTTGGATATGTGAGCTATTCATTAAGTTTAAGAAAATTTTAGGAATGAAACAACTACATATATATGTGACCCACAATCTCCAAAAGCAATCTTAGCTCACTTAGCCCCTTGGTCACTACAATACCCTTCACACGAGAATTTAAACTTTGTCGCTTTTGTAAAATTCACGACCAACCTCCTTCCAACCCTAGCTATAAGAGCAACGATGATATATATATTTATTTATTTTTATTCTCTCTTTTTATATACCTTTTTTTATTATATATATAATATATATATAACCTCATACTTTATTTAACACAACTCAATCACTTAAGCTCTTAAAATGCTCTTGATCCTAATGAAAGGGTGAGAGTTAGAACAAAATGATTCAAATATAATGATGTTGTGAAAAAGAAAGAAAAAAGAAAAATGGAATAAGCTCAAAATTGGCAAACTAAGGTCGTATATAAGGTTAGCCTTTTTAAGCTAAAATGGGGTACACTTAATTGCCTTAATCATATTAATCCTAATTGAAATTTTTACGTGGTCTCAATATGCATGTCAAAATAATTTCTAGCAATTTATCAATCAAGAATGTTCACACACAAAGAATAATAAGTTGATACCCAACATAAGAGGCTCAATTCTTCTCACACGTTTACAGGTAATGCATGGAATATTCATCCAAACCGACAATAAGCACCAATTTTATCCAATTCTTAATTCATGCTTTAAAAATTCAAAGGTCACCTATCAACAATCTTATAACAATTGAACTATTCAACATTCAAAAACAATATATAACAAAGTAACTCAATTTAGCAAACAAAAGTAGGTTGTAAGTAAAACTTTCCACCCACACTTTAAGATTGGCATTGTCCTTAATGTAAACAAGCATAATTTAAAAGAAGAGGGGTTTAGGTAAAACCTATCTTTCATCATTTCCTGTGAGAGACAAAGTGCTACTTCATCCTTTCCAACAACAAACATTAATTCCAAAAATAAAATAATGATAAACAGAAGATAGCAAAACATAAGGTTTTAACAACTAAAAATAGTAAATAGAAATAATAACTGAAACATCCTAAAATGGAGAACAAATAAAATAAATTGAACTTTCAATATGTTGAAGCTAGTCGAAGCCATACAATGGAGGTTGTGATGATGATGCAGCGAAGGGATGAAGGGATGATTACTGTTGATGAGCTCCAATTGTTTGAGTACTTCGGCATGATTGCTATCAACTTTGTTCTCTAGGGCTTCTATCCTACTAATCAGCTCATAATTTTTCAAAATTGGGGATTTTCATCCTAATCCAGCGAATAAGAATCAAATTCATCAACTCATTGTCATTTTTGCCTATCCCCTTGAGTACTTGGCCCAACTTGTGCACTGGGTTCACCTTGAGCTGTCACATAAGTCTCACCACTTTTAGTTATCATGCGCATTTTCTCCAAAGTGGCTATATCCAATGCATCACTTCCATAAATTCTTTACATGCCATAACTATTTGGATCAAAATTTCCATCAAGAGAAATGGCAAGCATAGTGACTATTCCATCAATGCAAATTGCACCCTTTCTTTTATGAGCCAAATTATCCAAAAATTTGGCTAACCAATACCCCGTGCTCATCGGTATATTATTGTTGGCACACCATAAGAAAAATAATTCATTGAGTGCAACCACCCCTAGACTTTCCTTTCTAGCAAAGAAACTAAATGCCATGAAACGATACAAATATCTCAATTCAAGGTTCATCAATTGTGTTGCTTTGGCTGATTTGGCCTCTTATGTCCCCTCGGAACCTAATGGTCCCCATATAAATTGCTGCTTAAAGTCCTTAGGTATGGATTTATGCCCTTCTTGATTAAAACTAAATATGTCATTCAAGCGCTTAATAGGGATAACATGTATTTTTTCATTAAATTTGAATCCTAACTTAGTGCAAAGCTTAGACTCATCTTTTTCTACCTTAAGAAAAGCAACAAACTCAATAATTAACTCTTGAAATTGCAAGGGTTTGAGGGTTATGAACTTTTTCCAATTCAAATTCCTAACATACATTTCAAAATTTTTCCTACTTTTCAAAGCATTAAGGAATTCATCACTAACATACCTTGAGGGAAAAAATCCCCTAGCTTGAATGGCTAATCTCTTTGAAGAGGATGAAGAAGATGATGAATTTTCCCTCCTCTTATGGTGGTATTCATTTGAGTTTTGGAATAATTTATGTGATGAAATTGGAGGCTTTGGATTGATTTATTTGAGTTTTTAGGAAGAAATATAAAATAATTGATGGAAAAATTAGGTTTTTGGGGGTGGGTGTGGGTTTCTCCTTGTGTGGGAGGCGAGGTTTGAGAGAGAAAAATGGTGTTTAAGGTTTTAATAAGGAAGAAAATGGGGAAGAGGATTGGGTTTTAAGAGGTTAAAAATGAGTGACAAGGCCAAGTTGTGATTGTCTTGGCCTTGTCATGGGTTTTGGGACTAGACACGACCACCAACATGGCTGTGTCCACTGGGCATGTTCCTTATTGTCAAAACTGGGCTTCGATGGTGGGTGAGTACCACGGCTTGAGAGGTAGCAGTTGACGAACACAGCCATGGACATGTTCGTGTCCACTGGGCCTGTTCGTCTCTATTTTAGGGCATGATTTTTGACCTGCTAGACATGGACAGTGTCACAGCCACATTGCCGGGCCATGTCTGCTACTGCCATGAGACCCTCTCCCTCTTTTTTTAATGTTTTTTCTATGTCACTTATGCCTTGACCATGTCTTAGAGTGAGTCTCATTCTTCCCCAATTTTGTTTAATCTTTTTCCTTCATTTTCTTGTCCTAAAACTCAATCATAACAAAAATACCTATCAGAGCACCCATTCCATTCAATTTATTACACAACAAAAATTAAAATTTAGAAATCAAAAATACAAACAAACAGATGTGTTACCTCTCAACAAGAACTTCCTTAACATCGTATAGTTGGACATTGTTGCATCAGCCATCAATGAGTACCATGCTTTCTATGGTTTTTGCACTTTGGAGCTCTTCCAAATAGGGCTTCACCCTTTATCCATTCACTTTAAAAGTCTCATTGGTTTTCAAATTCAATAATTCAACAACTCTATATGGAAATGTTTGAACTACTTGAAATGGTCCACTCCAACTAGATTTTAATTTTTTGGGGAACAACTGCATCCTTGAATTGAATAAAAGGACTTTTGTTCCCGATTCAAATGTTCTTCTAAAGATCATTTTTTCATGCATAGCCTTCGTTTTCTTCTTGTAGATCCTTGAACTCACATAGGCTTCATTTCTAAGCTCATCTAGATTAGAAATTTGTAACATCCTCTACTATTTTGCCCCATCTAAGTCCATGTTTATAGCTTTAATTGCCAAATAAGCCTCATGCTCCACCTCAAGAAAAGAAGAAATAAGGCAAGAAGTGTTAGACACACCCAGACTGACTTGGCCATGTCACTCCATACAACAAGCATGCATGAGCAGTGTTGGACACGACATGTGACTTGACCATGTCCTAGGAAAGATTGATAGAAATGTCCAAGACCATACTAACTTGGTCTTGTCTCTCAATTAAAGAAGCAAAATGGAACGAGCTGAAAAGTGAGACAAAAAGAAGTGCCGAACAGAATAAGATGGGTGCTGGTTTTTAAAATAAAAAGAGTATGAATTGTTGGAGATGGTTGGGATAAAAGGTAATGGCATTACAAAAGAAATGATTTTTTGTTGGAAAATAATACAATCTTTTGAAATAAAAGAAAGGAAATTTGGATGGTCAAGGGGAGGAATCTCCATAGTTGGGAAGGACACACATACAAAGACACGGGCAAGGTTTGGGTTTTTAAACAAGGAAGAAGAGCTATCATTCACCATCTATCACCACGAACATTAGCCATATTTTTATGCACAAGATTTGTTTTCCAAAGCTTTTAAAGGAGGTTTAAGGATTCTTCATCAAACTCAAGCAAGTTTGGAGCAAGAACAAGAGAAGATTAACTCTAATCTTCTTCAAACCGAGTTTTCTGTTCTTGAATTAGTTCAATTGATTCATTTCTAGATTTTTGTTGATTTGTTATGAACATTAATATTTCAATGGATACTTGTGATTTGATTACTATTGAGTTGATTGCATTGTATTGAATGTTAAGTTGATAGATTGGCCACCTATTAATCTCTAGATATTGTATGATGAACCGATAGGTGAAATTTGATATTGGAACTATGTATTCAACCACCCTAAGAACGAATTAGAAATATAAGTTCTAGGATTCTCTTAATTTGCATATTAAAAATAATTGGTTGTTGGTAATTCATGAATGTGAGAACTAATGAACTGATAATTGCTAATTAATCACAAGAAACAAATTTGGTTACAAGGTTATACTAATGGATAATTTGAGAATTAAACATTTGATTAAATTGAATTGTAAATCCTAGGCATCCTTTTGAAAGTTCCAATTCATTTGTGCAAACAATATTTATTTTTCTTTTAATCTTAGATTTCTTTTACCGATCCAACAATATACAATCAATCTTTAATATTTTTATTCTAATCAAATTATTACGAACAAACACCTTCCTTTTGAGACAACCTTGGGGCGTTACCATTACTATAACAACCTTGTATACTTGACAGAATCACTTTTTAGTAGTGTTTAGTATAGCGCAACAAGTTTTTTAGCATCGTTGTCGGGGAAGGCAGTTTAGGTAATAATTTGATTCTTTTATTTTAATTGTTTAATTATTTAATTGTTTCTTTTTGAATTGCTTAAGTGATTTATGCAAGGACAAAGGTCCCAAAAGCAACGAACTTGTTCCATTCGTAAACGACATTTATAGACTTCCTACAACTAAGGGAGTGGATCCTTTGGGATGAGAAGGAGAAGACGCTGAACAACAATTTAAGGAGAACATGGAAGTCGAGATGGGTGAAGTAGAGGAGCTGCCCATGAAAGAATTTGCTAGACCAATTATTGAGGTAACTACATCATGTATACAGTTGAGCAATGCAACAAGAAACTATGAACTAAAAAAAACTCATTATAGTATGCTGCTTTCTTTTCATGGATTGCCGAATAAAGATCCTCTCAACTTCATTCGTGATTTTTATACAACCTTGCATGCATTCCCCTTGTAAGCAATGACAGAAGATGAGCTAAAAATGAGGTGTTCCCCATATACTTTGAAGGATAGGGCAAAGGCATGGTTTATGACTTTACTGGAAAATTCGTTAGCCACATGGACTGAAGTTTATAACAAATTCATGAAAAAATTCTATACACATTAGAAAATAAAGGAGCTTAGGGGGAGTATTGCAACATTCACCCAATTTTTTCCAATGCCCTCATCATTATTATCCACAACAATTAATCAATCAATTTTTATGATGGGCTCACTCAACAAAGTCAAAATACAGTGGACAATGCAGTAGTGGGCGCAATGGGTGAGAAGACAGCTGTGAAAACTGTTAGGTTATTTAAAATATTGGGTGCAAATTCACAGTAAAAGAGTATTAGAGAAAGGCATAGAGGAGCATATGAGTTGAATGCAAATTCAAAAATGGCAAGACAAATAGCACAGTTGACAAGGAAAGTAAAATTACTGAATGCTAGAGGAAACTTGCCTATGTTAAATCAAGAAACATGTGCATCATGTAGTGTTGTAGGCCATAATGAAAATATGTGCTCCACAAATTTTGATCAATGCCAAGATAGGCAAGAGAAAATTTATGCCTTTGAAGGTTTTTAACAAAGAGAGAGAAATGATTCATTTTCCAATTCTTATAATCCCAGTTGGAAAAATCATCCAAATTTCTCTTAAAAGAATCAACAACACATTTCACCTCAACAATCCTTCTAACCTTATCGAAGTAGTCTTTAATTTCAAGGATAATCTTTACATCAAGATCAACCGAAGAAACTCACCATGGTAGAAAACTTGAATGCTTTCTTTTAAGCAAGCACACAAAATTAAGAATTGAACAACAAAAGGTTTGATTCTTTGGAAGCATCATTCAAGAAGGTTGAAATACAAGTTGGTCAATTGGCTAACCAACTATAAGCACAACAAAAGGGAAAATTTTCAAGCCAACAGGAGCAAGCCAAGGCAATCACAGTCTTGAAAAATGGTAAGGTAATTGATAAAAAAATTGGTGATTCTTTAGATACAGGTACAAATTAAGAAAATGAAGGAAAAGCAAATAAGCCAAGCTCAACCAAGTGAATCTAAGGAGGAAGAGAGTGTGGAGGCATCTACTTCTCCGAAGTTATAGAATTCCCCAAATTCTTATAGACCGCCAATTTCTTTCCCAAGCATATTAAAAAATGAGAAGCAAGATAAACAATTTTCTGAAATTTATAACATGCTCTCAAAGGTAAGTATAAAATCTCTCCTTACTTGAGGTGATTAAAAATATGTCAGTTTATGCCAAATTCTTCAAGGAACTAAACACTAAAAAGAAAAGGTATGAGCTGAATGAAAAGGTGATAGTTTCAGAAGTAACAAGTGTTGTTTTACAACACAAGTTAAGCTAAAAGATCTAGGAAGTTTTATACTTAATATCTCTATGGAGAATGAGAAGGAAACCACTGGCATGTGGGACCTAGGTGCTAGTATAAACTTGATGCCATATTCCATTTATTTGAAATTAGAGCTAGAGGAACTTAAACTAACTAAAATGGTGTTGCAACTTGCAACTAGAACTTTTAGATACCCTAAGGAAATCATAGAGGATGTTCTAGTTCAGGTCGGTGGTTTGATTGTTCTTGTTGATTTCATTGTCTTGGATATGGGAACATAAATTCCTAGGGATTTTGAACACACAAATCTGCTAGGAAGGACTTTTATAGCTACAACTAATACTTTGATTGATGTTAAAATTGAAAAATTAACCATGATTATTTTAGGACAAACTATAAAATTTTTAATTTTTAACACTTCCCCTATTCCTACTGCTGCTGTTTATGAAGACTGCTCATTTATTGATTATATTGATCTTGCTACTCAAGAAGTTTTCTTGCAAGAAAGTAGTGAAGACAAGCTTGAGATGACCTTAATTTTAGGTGAAGAAGTTAAAATTTTTTTTGCAGAAATTGAGGAATGCAAGTCCATGTTGGATAATGAGAGTAATGAGAGGGAACTTGAGATTAAGGGAGAGAAGACTCAACTAAAAGTGGTTGAACTTAAAGAACTCCCAAAATATTTAAAGTATGTTTTTTCTTGGGGAGAACAACTGATAGGACTATATTTTGCACATAATTTAATGATTATTCTAGTTATATTTTTATTGTTATCAATTGAATTTGATTTGTCACATCCCAAAGTTTAGGTAGTCGAGTATTAGGCCAGAAGGACATAAATAAGTGGTCAAATAGAGGCTCGAGATAGTCAAAAACAAAAATCGGTGTGCAAAGGAGGCCCGTGAAGTCGACGGGACCTAAAGGTAATTTTTCAAAAGGCTAAGGACCTAAGAGTAATTTTCAAAAGTCATACTGGATGTTCTTAATAGTGCACATAACATATTCTAAAAATGGAAAGTAGAGAAAAATCGGGTCACAACTACGCGTAACGGTTTTTCCAGAAAATGCCCCGTTAAAGAGAAATGAAGACATGTAGACTAGGGGCATTTTGGTCATTTTTATTAAGATTTATACATGAATTCAAAGTAGAAAATAAACATAAGAGTAAGTAGAGGACGTCGAGGGGTTGAATATGAAACGATCGTCAGTAGAAACGGAACCCGGGCAAAACCCGAGCAAAGAAAGGACCTAAAGGGAATTTTGTAAAAAGTTGAGGGCTTATTGGTAATTTTTCAAAATGACTTGGAAACCTAAAATGGACCTTACAAATAGAAAGTAGAGGTCGAGAGGATCAAAACTATATGTAGTTTGACTCGTGGAACTATACGGTTTAAGAGATATGATCAATTAATCGCCGGAACGTAAAGTGGGTCTGATTTCGTGTCGGGACCGTATGGGTAACACGGGACAACTTTAGGGTATCCAATGAGAAGAGGGACAAGTGGGAAGAAGTAATGGGAAAGAAAACTATAAAAATCTCTTGTTGGCCAATCAAAAGTAACCATTTAGCATGAGTATTAAATGAAGAAAGAGAAAGGTGGACAAGTGGTCTTAAAGGATTTATCCAACACATAAGGTGATCATCATTTCCTTTATATATATATATATCATGATATGAAGAACAAAATCTCTCTTTTCCACTTACAAATTTCGGCCACAATAGGAAAAGCAAAATGGAATTAAAGAGCAAGGTTTGGTACTTTAACCATTGAACTCCTTTTGAAATTTTTCTGTTTTACAATTAGTAAAATGCTGTGACTTGTATGATTTTTAATTAAATATAGAAAAATTATCTTGAGTTGAAATTTGGATATATTGTTTTTTAATAAGTCTAGTATTTTAGAAAAATAATTTGGAACCACATTGATTGAATTTAATTTACGGAATTCATAAAATTCAGAACTGCTGCCAGGATGCAGGGCAACTGGAGCAGTCTGGTTGGGTGAACTACTTGACCAAGATTTTGTGTCCAGTTTGATCTGAAATTTTAAAGGAATTATTTTAAGATGCAAAACTAAATTCTGTAAAAATTTTAGATTTTTTAGCCAAGTGGATTATTTTATACAAATTTTCTAAAACAAGGATCAAGTTGGGTCAAGAACCAGAGTTTATTGTTCATATGGAAATTTTTCATTATTAACTTGGTCAAAAACTTGGTGTGGGTGTTTTATCATTTTATTTTTAGTATTGAGTTTAATTATGATATGAAGAATAAATTAAGATGGAAAATATGTGAATACATATGATACATATGTGAGTATATGTGATATTTGTGTAAATATATATTGTATATACATGGAGAATATGTGGTATATATACGAAGTGAATGGGTATATATGAAATGTTATATATGCTCTACTCGGTAAATGGGTAAAACCGGTCTAGAATGGGGGTTTGGCATGCCATCCTACGGGCAGTACTGTCTTAACGGCTTCGGTCGGGATATTACTTACGCCCGCGCGGTTATATCGTGTGAGGTCAAGATCATGGCAACTAGTCGTGTGAGACCAAGACCACGCAGTTATTCTATATCGTGTGAGACCAAGACCATGACAATTATTCGTGTGAGGTCAAGACCACGCGTAACTCTATATGAGGCCTCATTTCGAGATCGGTGTATTCATAATTACCGAGTGGAGCAGATTAATTCGTACTTATAATGAAGTTATATTATATGTTGTTTACATACAGAATGTGAATCTTAACTTAATTAGAAAATATAAATATGATGATTGCATGAAAATAGTTTAATTATGCAGTATTCTACTTTTATATGTGATATCGAGTAGACATTGTATGGCAATGGTTAAAGTACCCACTGGGCAATAAGTTGCTCAGTGAGTTATATGTCTAACTCGCAGGTAGTGTATAGAAGATCAGCATTTCTGCAGCGGCTCGCATCAGCTCGACGGTGATTAGGATAGGACTTTTGACATAAAATAGTAGTATGGCATGTACGTTATATCTATTGTAAAGGTTTGTTAACATATTAAGTATTATGGTGTATGTAACAAGAGAATAAACAGTGGTATGGTAATGAAACTTAGCAAATGATATGTAATCTTGAGAAATGATATAGAAGTGTGAACTTTTCTTGCAGGATTGTAGTTGAGGTTATAAGGGTGGATTATTGGGAGTGTGCTTGAGTTGAATTGTGAAATAAAATATTTTTTTCAAAAATAAGAAAAATCAGTTTTGTCGACACTTGGGACCCAAATTTCTAGACGAACCTCTGGCAAAATTTCTGTAAAATCGGAACTAAAATTTGACTAAGTAAAATTGGTAGCAACATTAGGATAGTGTGGCGCCTCTACTCGGCTCACACATGTAGGCCGGGAAGGGGTTTTACATGATCAATCTTTATTGTGAAAGCTAGAATATTCATCATTTCAAGTATAGAGTTGCAAGTATGAAGAAAAAGCTTATTTTGGCTAAAAATCATGGAAAAATGGAAAGGAGGTCAAATCAAGCTCAAAATGGAAGAAAATGAATTTACATGGTCTTAAAAACCATGATACATGATTTTGAACTTGAAAATGGAATTAATGATGAGAAATCAAGAGGTCCAGAGTCGTTTTGAATCTTAGGGCCAAAGCTGTCAAAAATCCATGGCCATGGGATTTGATTTGAAGCTGTCCAAGCTTTTCAATGACAGAAATTGCAAGGGCAGAAGTATTTGGAAAGCCACGACCATGGGGCTCAAAGGCCACGACCATGGCATGGATTTTGGCTCTATTTTGAAGAGATTTTGCGTATTTAGAAGCATTTTTGAAAGCCATGACCATGGCCTCCCAAAGGCCACGACCGTGGGTTCCATTTCGTCACTGCCTGAGCCAAGAACAAGAAGAAAATAAGTCTGGCAGCCTCATTTCAAAAGCCATGACTGTGGCCTCCCAAATGCCACGACCGTGGCCTTCCAAACCGACCATTTTACAGCTCTAAAGTGCTCAAACCGACCAAACCAACTCAAGCCATGACCGTGGCACTCAAAAGCCACGACCTTGTGGCCGAAAATCATGACTTTGAGCAAACAATTGGGTAGGTGTTGAACCAAACAAGGTGTGGCCTAAACTTTTTCAGTTTTTCCCCACTAAAGAAGCTTCCAAGCACTCTATTTATGTCACATCCCAAAGGCTAGATAGTTCAGTAATAGGCAAGGAGGACATGAACGAGTGGTCAAATAGAGGCTCGGGATAGTCAAATATGAAATTGGTGTACACAGTGGAGCTGACGGGACCTAATTGAAATGTTTTTAAGAGGCTGAGGACCTAAAGGTACTTTTCCAAAAAGTTACCTCGGTTCTTAATAGTGCCCATAATGGATGTAATAGATGTGTTCTCGGAATTTTTTGGGTTGTAACGGTGGCGCACGATTTTTTCCAAATACGCACGGTTTGAAAGTTACGGATGATTATGCAACAAGGGTATTTTGGTCATTTCCACCGGAGTGGCAATTTTATAAATAGAACCAATTTGAGGGGCAAAATTATAAAGAAGGAAAAGTAACTTTCAAGTGGCCAAATCATGGCCATTTGTTCAATTTTGGTGGATAAATCAAGACCATTCAAGTTAAAAATAATAAATAAATAAATTAAATAATTATTTAACATTTAATTTTTGTCTTAAAGCATAAGATATATGCCTAACACCTAGAAAACTCCATTATCTTCATTTTGGGACTCCATTGCCGTGGGCTTCTTCCAAAAGAGCCAAGGGAAAGTTTTAATTTCTAAGTGATTTATCAAGTTTTTTTTAAGAGAAATTAAGGTAGTGGATAGAAGATCAGCATTTCTACAGCGGCCTGCACCAGCTCGACGGCGAATAGGGTAGGACTTTTGACATAAGATAGTAGTATGGCATGTACGTTATATCTATTGTAAAGTTTTGTTAAACATAGTAAGTATTATGGTGTATGTAACAAGAGAATAAACAGTAGTATGGTAATAAAACTTAGCAAATGATATGTGATCCTGAGAAACGATATATAAGTGTAAAATTTTCTTGCAGGGTGTAGTTGAGGATATAAAAAAATAAAAAAAAATCAGTTTTGGCGACACTTGGAAACTCCGCTTTTTAGGGGAAACTCCGCCCAATTTTTCGAAAAGAAAATTTTTCATAAGAATTCTTAATTAAGACATTGTAACCAGAGCTCGCATCCCGATGTGACATTCCTCCCCGGCTTATTCGTAGGTCGGGAAGGGGTGTTACAATTTGTGGTATCAGAGCATTGGTTTAGCCATTCCTGGGCAGTTAGACATAGGAAAGTGTATGATAATTAGGATATCGAGAGATAGTAAACGAAGTGAGTTAGAAAGACTTTAGATAGGAAGAGGAAAATATAAGAGGATATGCATTTTATGTTGGGAGTGGCCATTACCAACGTAAAACGGGATACCCTGTAGTAGTTATGGTATTTGTGAAACGGTTATATATGAAATTATGTTTGTGAAATAAGAAAGAGTTGAGAATAATCAAGCATGAGTTATTGGGTCTAATGTACATGCCATATAGGAAAAAGGTTATATGTCGAGCTGTGCAGACTGCTGATTACTTTTATATTGTAGGATGTCTCTAGACTCGCAACAAGCTATGGAACAGGAGACAGAATCCCAAGCCTCCGCACCAAAAGGTGTTGAGGAAGCCCATGGACCAGGACTAGGGCCAGCAGCAGCCGAAGTACCCGGTCCGAAAACTTACCTTAGGCAGATAGCAGTAGCATTCCAACAAATGGCCAGAAGGGGCCCTGCTGTTGAGGGGGATAGGAAACCCCCGATTGAGAAGCTGAGGAAATATGGTGCAAAAGAATTTAAGGCTGGTCATGAAGAGGGATCTGAGGAAGCGGAATATTGGTTAGATAGTATCATTAGAGTTCTTGACCAGCTTCGATGCACTCCGGAAGAAAGAGTAATTTGTGCTACGTCACTCCTGACGGAGGAGGCATACATATGGTGGGATACCACTCAGCAACGGGTTCCACTGGAACAACGGACTTGGGAATTTTTCAGGAGTGAGTTAAAAAAGAGATATATCACTTATGCATATTTAGCTGCAAGGCGCAATGAGTTCATCCATTTGAAGTAAGGTAGAATGACGGTATTAGAGTATGAGAAAGAATTTACGCGCCTCAGTAAGTATGGGAGGAAGTTAATAGAAACTGAAGCTGAACGATCTGAGAAATTTTTGGAAGGACTTAATGATGAAATTAGGATCCAATTAGTAGTGCTGGAGAATACTGAATTTTCAAGATTAGTAGCTAAAGCACTAGATGTTGAGAAGGTATAAGTGAATCTGAAGAGTTGTCAACAGAAAATCCAGCAAAAAAGGGAACAGGTTCAGAGCACCCCAAGTAATTATCAGCCTGCTAGTAAGAAATCTAGGAGCGGATTTTCTGGACCCCTAAAACAAATACAAAGCTAGGGAACAGTACAGAGGTCAGGTTATTCAACTTCACCAATGGTGAGTTTGGCAGGAACTAAAAGAGTGGAATATCCAACCTGTGAAATTTGTGGAAAGAAACATCTTGGAGATTGTTGGTTTGCAATAGATGGAGTATGTTGGGGCTATGGTGAAAGGGGCCATTTGAGAAGGGATTGCCCAAAGAAAGTTACAACAGTACCCATTGCACAGGAACAACCATCTGTAATTGGAAGTAGAGCTACAGGCAGAGGCAGAGGCAAAGGTAGAGCAAGTAGTAACAACCAAGCAGGAACGTACTCGGAATCAGTAGATCGCCCCGAATTAAGAGCACCAGCTAGAGTATATTATATGAGGGCAGAGGAGAATAAAACAAAAGAACAAAAGGAAGGTATTTAAATTTAAAATTTGTGTTTTAAGTATATATATATATATATGTATGACTGTTATTAGTTATAGGAACAATGTATTTACATGTATGAACAAGCAAGTTTCGGGGCAAAACTTAAATTAATGAGGGTAGAACTGTCACATTCCAAAGGCTAGATAGTCGAGTAATAGGCAAGGAGGACATGAACGAGTGGTCAAATAGAGGCTCGAGATAGTCAAATATGAAATCGGTGTACACAGTGGAGCTGACGGGACCTAATTGAAATTTTTTTAAGAGGCTGAGGACCTAAAGGTACTTTTCCAAAAAGTTACGTCGGTTCTTAATAGTGCCCATAATGGATGTAATAGATGTGTTCTCGGGATTTATCGGGTCTTAACGGTGGCGCACGATTTTTCCCGAATATGAACGGTTTGAAAGTTACGGATGATTATGCAACAAGGGCATTTTGGTCATTTCCACAGGAGTGGCAATTTTGTAAATAGAACCAATTTGAGGGGCAAAATTATAAAGAAGGAAAAGTAACTTTCAAGTGGCCAAATCATGGCCATTTGTTCAATTTTGGTGGATAAATCAAGACCATTCAAGTTAAAAATAATAAATAAATAAATAAAATAATTATTTAACATTTAATTTTTGTCTTAAAGCATAAGACACATGCCTAACACCTAGAAAACTCCATTATCTTCATTTTGGGACTCCATTGCCATGGGATTCTTCCAAAAGAGTCGAGGGAAAGTTTTAATTTCTAAGTGATTTATCAAGTTTTTTTAAAGAGAAATTAAGGTAGTGGATAGAAGATCAGCATTTCTGCAGCGGCCCGCATCAGCTCGACAGCGAATAGGGTAGGACTTTTGACATAAAATAGTAGTATGGCATGTACGTTATATCTATTGTAAAGGTTTGTTAAGCATATTAAGTATTATGGTGTATGTAACAAGAGAATAAACAGCAGTATGGTAATAAAACTTAGCAAATGATATGTGATCCTGAGAAACGATATAGAAGTGTAAAATTTTCTTGCAGGGTGTAGTTGAGGATATAAAAAAATAAAAAAAAATCAGTTTTGGCGACACTTGGAAACCTATTTTTTAGGGGAAAATCTGCCCAATTTTTCGAAAAAAATTTTTTTCATAAGAATTCTTAATTAAGACATTGTAACCAGAGCTCGCATCCCGATGTGACATTCCTCCCCGGCTTATTCCTAGGTCGGGAAGGGGTGTTACAATTTAAACACACTTCCTCCAAGGTATGAGAGATGTAATATATTAGATTAGGTTCATCCAAATAAATTTAGTTTAGAGGTGTGAAATTCTGCTTAAAGGAGGAGCTCAAGATCCAGGTCAAGATCTTCTTCAAAGAAATAGAGTTTAATCTTTCTTGTTCCTTTTAAATTATGTTTTCATTTACCATTTTGAATATTTGTAATGTTTTTATTTCAATAATGAAGAACTAACCCTTTTTAGGGTTGGTCCCTTTAATTGAATTTATCATGGAGTTATAAATGTCTATTGGGTTAATTTAGTTATCCTTTGATTATTTTGTTGTCTTTAATCTTAATTCTTTGATTATTTGGCCAATGATTAATTGATATGAGATGTTGTGTGATGGAGCGAGAGTGGAAGCATGACATTAGTCCAAGGAGATAACAATCTTAAGTAAGTTTCTCACTTAGAGATAAGGTTAAACCCTTAAGAGGTTGATTCAAGATTCTCATAAAACTTAATGAATTGATTTAATTACTTATGATCACGAGAGTAGACGTAAGGATTAAAGTCAATAGTCATTCTAGTACTTGAGAGAGACTTGAGCTTGATTTAGGAGAATCTAACCATTAATCAAAAGGAAGACTGAATTAAATCGATACCTTAGAAAATCCATGATAAATCAATAAAGGTGACTAAACCCTAAGTCTTAAATTATTAGAAATTTATTCTTGATTTATTGTCATTTTAGTTAGTTAAATCATAAAATCGAATTTGATTGTCCAAATATTAATTAGTTTAATTGTTTGGTAATTAGAATTAACCTCCTCGTGGGAACGATACTCTACTCATCATTATATTACTTGTTAACGATCTGTGCACTTGCAGATAGTGAGGCTGAGGCCGCAACAAGTTTTTGGCACCACTGCCGGGAAGGCAATCATTCTGATATTGATAATATTAAACTGTTATTACTTTGGATTTTTTACTTTTCTGCATTATTTCTTTAAATTTTAAGGGTACATGCGTAACAATCCACACACTCAACTTGTACCCTATAATCCTGAAATTGAAAAACTTTGTAGAAAGCAAAGAAAGGAAAGAAGAGAAAGACAAAGAAGAGAAGGAACTTCATCTAAAATCTATTTAGAAGAATGAGCATTTTCTTCAAAAGAAGAAGAAGAAATCATGGGAGATCCACAGAACATGACCCTGAAACAATATGCTATGCCATCTGCTCACCCAAGATCTAGCATATTCAAACCTCCTGTGCAAGCCAACACATTTGATCTAAAACCAGCACTTATTAATTTAATTCAGTAATCTGTTTTTCATGGCTTACCATATGAGGATGCTTATGCTCATATTTCAATTTTTTTAGAAATGCGTGATACATTTAAAATTAATGGTGCATCTGATGATGCTATTTGGTTGCGACTTTTTCCAGTTTTGTTAAGGGATCAAGCAAAAGATTGGCTCATTTCTAAGGCACCAGGTACATTCTCCACTTGGGATCAATTAGCCACTGCATTTTTGGCAAAATATTTTCCACCTGCAAAGACGGCTAAATTAAGGAATGATATCACAAGTTTCATTCAACAAGATAGGGAGAGCTTATATGAAGCTTGGGAACGGTTCAAGAATTTGCAAAGAAAATGTCCTCACCATGGAGTCCCGGAATGGCTTTTAATTCAAACCTTTTATAATGGACTTCATCAAATATTAAGGGAATGATTGATGCAGCAGCAGGAGGTGCAATAATGAACAAAGCTCCTTCTGAAGCAACCGATTTAATTGAAGAAATGGCAGCAAATAATTATCATTGGACTTCAGAACGAGGTATGCAAAAAAGAGTTAAGGTTTACATGAGATTGACCATTTTTCTTTACTTGCAGCTAAAGTAGATACAATTGCCAAGAAATTAGAGCACGTCAATTTGTCATCATCATATCCAATTTGTGAAGGATGTGGAGGAAGCCACGATATAGCTAATTGCAAAATTATGGAGCATGTCCAATTTTTGGGGAATCAAAATAGAGGTCCAACTTTCCCGCAAGGAAACACTTACAACCCCACATGGAGAAATCACCCTAACTTGGCATGGGGAAATGACGGCAATCAAAAAGCACCATATCAGCCACCATATATGAAAATTCAAAGCCAAAGCCAAATTCATCCTCCTGAAAAACCATCCTATGAATTGGCTTTGGAAAAATTTATTGGTGCAACTTCAGAAAGGTTCGACAAGCTGGAAAAATAATATGACAAGCTTGAATCAAGGATGGAACAAATTACAGTTCAAAATAGAAATCTTGAAATTCAAGTTGGTCAAATAGCAAGTTCTCTTCACACTCGACCACAAGGAGCACTTCCAAGCCAACCAGAAATCAATCTAAGAGAACATTGTAATACTATTTTCCTAAATAGCATACAACTTGAAGATTCTTTACTAGAGCCTTGAATTTATCAAATTTCTTCTTCTAAAATAAAAGAAAGTGAAGCTAAACAAGAGGAGGCACCATTAAAGCAAGAGGTCAGACCTTATGTGCCACCTATTCCTTTTGCTCAAAGGTTAAAGAAAAATATGGAGGAAAATGCAAAGATTGCACTTACTGAGGAGTGCAACAATCTTCTTCAGGATAAAATCCCTTCTAAACTTGAAGACCCAGGGAGTATTTCGAATCCTTGTCAAATTGGTAAATTAAATTTTCAAAATACATTATGTGATTCAGGTGCTAGTATTAATTTAATGCCTTTATCTATTTTCAGAAAATTAAAACTTGCACAAATGAAACCTACCAATTTAGTATTGCAGCTTGCAGATAAATCAGTCAAATGCCCAAGAGGAATTGCAGAAAATGTGCTTGTAAAAATGGAAAAATTTTACATCCCTATTGATTTCATGATCGTTGATTTAAATAAGGATGAAGATGCTCAATTGATTTTTGGGAGACCCTTCTTAGCCACGATTGGAGCTGTAATTGATGTTAAAAATGGCAAACTCACTTCAAAGATTGAAGATGAACAAGTGGAAATTAACATGATCAAATCTCCAAATGCACTCAAGGATTGCCAAATTCAAAACTCCAATCCAAAGGAGGGAAAATACAATTTAGCCTCATCAAGCTCACAAGCACAATTTGAAGGGTATAATGAACTTGGGAAGCAAAATTCCAAGTCAACTATAGCAAGCAACATAGTGGGAAAGGAAGTAATTTGTAATCTTCCACCTTGAGGATAAGAAGTTATAGTCAAGCTAAAGACTATAAATTAGTGCTTTTTGGGAGCAACCCAATGTTTTATTTAAACTTTGTCTTTTATTTTTGGATTTATTTTTGTGTTTTGATTTTGTGTTTTGTGTTTTTATTTTAGGATGAACTTGGATGGAAATGAGCTTTTGATGGATTCTTCTTGCAAAGGGCAAATTTAAAAATGGGCACGCACAACCCCTCCACCACCCAATGCATAAACCACTGAGGATAGTGGAACACTTCAAGTTTGGGGGAGTTTAGCCCAAAATTTAGTAATGTATTCCATTCCCTTTTTGAATTTTATTACTCTTTCATAAATGTTGGGATATGGGGTACCTACAAAAAATTTTTCGAAAAAAAAAATTCTTGCTATCTTACACTTGAATGATTGAATTCATGACAGGCTAATAAAATTTTGTGATTTTGCGATGCTAATTACTTAAATTTATCTTTTGAAATAAAGCTGTTGTGAAGAGCTGTACTTTATAGATTTTGACCTGAATACATTATTGATTTTAGTTGAAAGTGATCAGTGGTATATGCTTACTTAGAGATGACTCTTACTCTTTTGTCATTTATTTTTTTATTATCTTATGCCTAAGCCTAGAACATGTTTAAAAGAACTTTTGAGGTGAAATTAAACCTTTCTAAGTAGGGGAAAAGATGATTTAGGCATTGTTTGTGTAGCCAAATTCTTATATCTTCCATATTTGAACATTGCCTCTAGTTGTCCTCTTTGAGCCAAATTGGATATTCTAGCTTGTTGTTCTTTCTCATTAAACACTAATATCTACCTTTTTGTGGTTAATTATCTTTTGGTATATCTTCCTATTATTTATACTCAATTGGAGAGAGAAAATAAAATGGGAAAGCACCTTTAGATTTCTCATTAATAAAATTTCAAGTTTTGGGGGAAAATATAAAATAAAAAAAATATATATATAAAAAAAAAAGAAAAGAAGAAAAAGATAGTAAAAATAAAATTTCCCTACTAGTGTGCTAAAGGAATTGAGGAAAAATCATATCTATAAGAAGAGTTGCAATCAAAACCTTGGAAGGTATTTCAAAAAAAAAAAAGTTAAGCGTCACTTTAGCCTTAATCCTTTTAAACCACATTACAAGCTTAAAAGACCTTTTGATTTTCCTTGAGTTACTAAGGTCTATTAGTGGAGAAGGTTTGATTAAACATGCATATGAGAAATGCAAATTTTCTTTAAACTATATAAAATTTTTAATGAATGCAAGGGGTATGTGTTTATCTAAAGAGCAACAATGGATTACAATTGAATAACTTCTTGAATGAAGGAAGGGAGAATGAAGTAAGTACAGTTATGAAAATTGATTTAGAATTGAATTTTGAAATTTTATTTGAATATCAAAATCTTGGGACTGTTTTAATGAGGCATATTGTGAATGAGATTGTTCTTGTTGCTTGAGGGCAAGCAATGATTTAAGTTTGGGGGAGTTGATAGGACTATATTTTGTACATAATTTAATTATTATTCTAGTTATATTTTTTTTGTTATTAATTGAATTTGATCAATCTTTATTGTGAAAGCTAGAATATTCATCATTTCAAGTATAGAGTTGCAAGTATGAAGAAAAAGCTTATTTTGGCTAAAAATCATGGAAAAATGGAAAGGAGGTCAAATCAAGCTCAAAAATGGAAGAAAATGAATTTACATGGTCTTGTAAACCATGATACATGATTTTGAACTTGAAAATGGAATTAATGATGAGAAATCAAGAGGTCCAGAGTCGTTTTGAATCTTAGGACCAAAGCTGTCAAAAATCCATGGCCATGGGATTTGATTTGAAGCTGTCCAAGTTTTTCAATGACAGAAATTGCCAGGGCAGAAGCAATTGGAAAGCCACGACCATGGGGCTCAAAGGCCACGACCATGGCATGGATTTTGGCTTATTTTGAAGAGATTTTGCATATTTAGAAGCATTTTTGAAAGCCACGACCGTGGCCTCCCAAAGGCCACGACCGTGGGTTCCATTTCGTCACTGCCTGAGCCAAGAACAAGAAGAAAATAAGTCTGGCAGCCTCATTTCAAAAGCCACGACCGTGGCCTCCCAAATGCCACGATCGTGGCCTTCCAAACTGACCATTTTACAGCTCTAAAGTGCTCAAACCGACCAAACCAACTCAGGCCACGACCGTGGCACTCAAAAGCCACGACCGTGGGGCCGAAAATCATGACTTTGAGCAAACAATTGGGTAGGTGTTGAACCAAACAAGGTGTGGCCTAACCTTTTTCAGTTTTTCCCTACTAAAGAATCTTCCAAACACTCTATTTAAACACACTTCCTCCAAGGTATGAGAGATGTAATAGATTAGATTAGATTCATCCAAATAAAATTAGTTTAGAGGTGTGAAATTCTGTTTCAAGGAGGAGCTCAAGATCCAAGTCAAGATCTTCTTCAAAGAAATAGATTTGATCTTTCTCCTTTTAAATTATGTTTTCATTTACCATTTTGAATATTTGTAATGTTTTTATTTCAATAATGAAGAACTAATCCTTTTTAGGGTTAGTCCCTTTAATTGAATTTATCATGGAGTTATAAATGTCTATTTGGTTAATTTAGTTATCCTTTGATTATTTTGTTGTCTTTAATCTTAATTCTTTGATTATTTGGCCAATGATTAATTGATTTGAGATGTTGTGTGATGGAGCGAGAGTGGAAGCATGCCGTTAGTCCAAGGAGATAACAATCTTAAGTAAGTTTCTCACTTAGAGATAAGGTTAAACCCTTAAGAGGTTGATTCAAGATTCTCATAAAACTTAATGAATTGATTTAATTACCTATGATCATGAGAGTAGACGTAAGGATTAAAGTCAATAGTCATTCTAGTACTTGAGAGAGACTTGAGCTTGATTTAGGAGAATCTAACCATTAATCGAAAGGAAGACTGAATTAAATCGATACCTTAGAAAATCCATGATAAATCAATAAAGGTGACTAAACCCTAAGTCTTAAATTATTAGAAATTTGTTCTTGATTTATTGTCATTTTAGTTAGTTAAATCATAAAATCGAATTTGATTGTCCAAATATTAATTAGTTTAATTGTTTGGTACTTAGAATTAACCTCCTCGTGGGAACGATACTCTACTCATCATTATATTACTTGTTAACGATCTGTGCACTTGCAGATAGTGAGCCTGAGGCCGCAACAACAACACACAACCAGTGATAATTTCTACTACTCTCAACAGTGAAGAAGAAGAGAAACTTGTGAGAGTACTGAAGAAACTTAAGAAAGCCCTTGGTTGGGGATTGAGTGATATCAAGGGTATTAGTCCCTCCATGTGTATGCATAAGATAGTTTTAGAAGAGGGAGTTAAACCAATGAGAGAGGCTCAATGGAGGCTTAACCCAAATATGAGTGAAATTGTCAAGAAGGAGGTTCTTAAGATCCTTGATGAGGGGGTGATCTACCCTATAGCTGATAGAGAGTGGATTAGTCCCGTATATGTGGTGCCAAAGAAAGTTTGGTTGACTGTAGTTCAAAATGAAAAGGGAGAGTTGATACTTGTATGAACTCAGACCAGGTGGTGAATATGCATAGACTACAGAAAATTAAATGTCACTAAGAAAGATAATTTTCATTTACCATTTATTAATTAGATGCTTGATAGATTATCTGGACATGCTTTCACTATTTTTTTGATGGTCTTTCAGGTTGCTACCAAGTCCCCACGGCATAGGAGGATCAGCCCAAGATGACTTTTACTTGTCTGTTTGGAACATTTGCTTTTTGAAGGATGCCATTTGGACTTTGCAATGCACCAGACACTTTTCAAAGATGCATGATGTCTATCTTTTCTGATATGTTGGATAAATTCATAGAGGTATTTATGGATGATTTCTCTATTTTTGGCAATTCTTTTGATGATTTTTTATATAAGTTGACTCTTATACATGAAAGATGTATCACCACAAGAATGCATCGGATTAACAATGAAAAAATTTATCGGTAATCCTTATTTTTTTATCGGTAATTAGATTTACCGATAGAAAATTTCTATAGTTATTTTTTTTGCCGGTAATAAAAATACCGATGAAAATAAATATCTGTCGATAAATTACCAAGAGAAAAAAATTTTTTATCTGTAAATTACTGAGAGAAAAAATTTTCTATCGGTAATACCGACAGAAAATTCTGTTGGTAATGCCGACAGAAAATTTTGTTGGTAAATTACTTAAAGAAAATTCTATCGGTAATTTTCGATAGAAAATTATGTTATATTACTGAAAAAAATTGTCGGTATTACATACAAAAAATATAAAAAATAAATAAATAATTTTTTGTTAGTTTATTTCATAATTAAAATTTTGAAATAAAAAAATACCCTAAAAAAATCTAATACCCTAAAATATCTATTTACCAAAAAATTTTTAAAAATATAAAAAAATTAAAATTTCCTAATACATATTCTATTTAATTAAAATATTGAAAAAATTATTTTTAAATTATTTTTATTCTAAAATTTATCAAAATAAATAAAGTTTTGCTAATTTTTTTTTAAAAAAAATCATAAAACACCCTAAAATATTTTTATTTACAAAACAATTTCTAAAAATATAATAAAAAATTTTAAAATTTCTTAAAACATATTATGTTTAAATAGATAAATTTAAAAAATTAATTTTTTTTATAATTTTTATTTTGAAATTTATAAAAATAAATTAATTTTTTCTAAATTTTTTTTTAAAAAAAATCTAACACTATAAATAAATTTCTAAATACAAAAACACTTCTAAATACATTATGAAAATTTTAAAAATTCCTAAAATAATATTATAATTAATTAAAATAATCTTAAAAATCAAACTATACACAACCAAAGTATAAATAATCAACTTAAACTATAACACTCACAAAACCAAAATAAAATATCAAATCCATTAAAATTAAAAAATAAATAAATAATTAACATTTATTATAAAAATTATCAAAAATGAAAAAATAAAAATAAATACATTCTTCTTCTTCTTCTTCTTCTTCTACAGGCAAGAAAAGGGAGAGATAGAGACAGATAAAGGGAGAGAAGAAATAAAAAAAAGTGAGAGAGAATCAATAGAAATGAGAGAGGAGAGAAAAATATATTTTTATAGAAAAATTATGAAGAGAATTAAGTGTCTATCGAAAAATTTACAAAAAATATTTTGTCTGTAATTTTACCTATAGAAAATATATTCTCTCAGTATTACCGACAAAAAAATAGTTTCTTTAGGTTATCAACAGAAAATATTTTCTCTCGGTAAATGTCTCAAATAATGGAGTAAAATTCTCGCCAAACTAATTGGGTTGCGAATATTTATTTACTGAGAGAATAATTTTTTGTCAAAAAATTACTTACATAAAAAATATTTTATCGTTATTACCTACAAAAAATATTTTCTGTCGATAATTTTACATATAGAATATATGTTCTCTCGGTATTACAGATAAAAAATACTTTCTCTCGATAAATTTACCGACAGGAAAATAATTTCTCTCTGTAAATATCTCAAATAATGGTGGTAAAATTTTTGCCTAACTAATTGGATTGTGACTATTTATTTACCGAGAGAATAACTTTCTGTTGAAAAATTATTGACAGAAAAAATAGTTTGTCGATATTACCTATATAAAATATTTTTGTCTATAATTTAATCAACAGAAAATATATTTTATCGGTATTATCTACAGAAATATATTCTGTTGATATTTTTACCTACAGAAAATATTTCTATCGGTAAAGTCTGTTGACAATTATTGGCGCCATTTGCTGGCACCATCATTGTATTTTTCAATTTATTTTTTTAATCATTTATCTCGGCATTATATCGGTATTACCAACAAAAAATTTTCTGTCTGTAATCCGATACATTCTTGTACTGTATTGAATGCAATCTAACCTTTAGATGGGAAAAGAGTCATTTTATTGTTAATAATGGTATAGTTTTGAGGCATGTTGTGTCTAGTAATGGCATTGAGGTGGATAAAGCCAAAATTGACTTGATTGTTAATTTGCCACCTCCCACACCTGTTAAAGGGATTAAAAGTTTTTGGGACACGTTGGATTCTATAGATGGTTCATAAAGGACTTTTCAAAAATTTTACGTCCTTTGTGTCATTTGCTTGGAAATGATGTTCCATTCATCTTTGATGATAAGTGCTTAGCAGCTTTTAACAACCTGAAAGAAAAATTTAACTTCTACCCTTGTGATTATTGCTCCTTATTGGGACTCGCCTTTTAAGATTATGTGTGATACTTCAAACTATACTATAGGAGCTATGCTAGGACAATGAATAAATAAACTCTCGTGTATGATTTATTATGCAAGTTTATCCTTTAATGATGCATAGTTAAATTACATAACAACTAAGCAAGAGATGTTAGCTATAGTGTTTTCACTTGATAAATTTATATCTTATTTGATAGGCTCTAAAGTCATTGTATTTTCCAATCATACGACCTTGAAATACGTATTGGCTAAACCACAAGCTACACCTAGGAAAGGAAGTGAAAATGTAGTAGCCGACCATCTTTCTAGATTTAATTCTCATGATAATGATACAAAAATTGCTTGTGAAAATGCCTTTTGAAATTTCCTGATGAATATTTGTTTGCTTTAATTCAAGCACCATGGTACATCGATATTGCTAACTATCTTTCATATGGTGTTTTGAGGAAATACTTGAATTTTAAGGCAAGAATGATATTTCTACATTCCTACAAGTATTACTTTTGTGATGAACCATATTTGTTTAGAATTTGTAGGGATGAAATTATCAGAAGATGCATGCTAGAAGAAGAACAATTACAAGTGTTACAATTTTGCCATGACATGTATTGTGGATGACATTTTGGAGGAAAGAAGACCGCCAATAAAGTTCTTTAAAGTTGTTTATATTGGCATACTCATTTCAAATATGCTTATAACTTTTGTATAATATGTGATAAATGAAAAAGAGTAGGAAATATTAGCAAGAGAAATGAAATGCCTCTTAATATGTAGACCCTTAATTTTAGCCCTCAGCTAATCCCATCTCAGTTAAAGAAGGACAAGCTAAATTTTATCTGATTTTAAAAGCTTAAACCTAGTTTATAGCTTTGAAATAGTTTGACCCAGTTTTGAAAGGCCTAAATTAAGTGGGTTTAATTTTTAAAGCCTCAAACCTATTTCGATTTATTATTTAAAAACTAAAATATGTTCGATTCAATTTTAAAATGCAAAAACAAGCAAGACTGAGCCGAAAATAAAAATTCATGATGAATTGGCTAGCCAATTTGCCATGGGGGTGACCTATGGCGAATTGGCTAATGCCAATTTTCCATGGATGGCTTACCATGGCAAAATGGCTAATGCCAATTCGCCATGGTCCCTTAATCTAGCCTTAATTCAGTTTGTTAAGTTTTCTAATCAATATCATACTTTGTTTGATCATCGGATTAGTGCATTAGGGTTTTGTTTAAACTTTCTTTGCCTGTAAATAGTAACAATCAAAAAAAGAAGGGAATTAGCACGGTTTAACGAAAGCAACACAAAAGCCACAATCATCAATTATCAAGTGAGGATCAACAATTCGGCAAAATAGAACAACACTTGGCAGTCTCCGGCCAAAAACAAAATTGGTACAGGAGATTTAAAAGCTTCGATCAATACATTCAATCTTGGTGGAGCCTTCAAATGCATGTTTAGATTTCAAATACAATATGTTTATTTAGTGTTTGCAAATTATCTTTTAAGTTACCATCAAAGTAGTTGTTTATTAAAATTATTTTGTCCAGTAGCTTAAACACTAAAACCCCATACATATTTTATGAAACTAAGATCCTAATATATAAAAGTTTATACCTAAACCCAAATCCCAAAGCTTTGTTCGTTAATCCTTAAAACCCTTATCATAATTTATAAAACTAATTTCCAAAATTTAAACCATAAAACCAATTTCCTAAGCCCTAATATATTTTGTAAACCCTAAACCAAAACCACAAACTTTAATCCAGTAACCTAGTTTCTAAACCTTAATCCAAAACCTAATACAGTAACCTAATTCCTTGAACCCTAATTCTAAAACCCTAATTTCTTAAACCCTAAATTTCTTAAACCCTAATTCCTATTTTACATATAAACTCTAGTTTAGGAAAAATCCTATTTTGTATAAATATAAAACCTTAGTCTAGGAAAAACTCTAATTTTCCAACAAATTCATATCATATAAACCGTTTATCTTTCGGGGGCGCTGGCCCCTTGACACCCGCCAGCTAACCGGCTAGCGAGACTGCCATTCGCTATCCCTTGTCAATGGAGTCAATATTTATTTGTGGATTATAATTCTTGGTGATTTGCTTTAATTTCCTTTTATTAAACTTTAATTTATAATTTTTGATGATTAAATTATATGTTTGGGTTATTTATATTGTTGTGAATCGTTGAATGGTGTTAATTCTATTATTTGAATTTTAAGGATATAAATGTCATGTTTCCACTCATGGGTGCCTTATTTGTTTAATTTATTTATTTTTAATTTGTTTAAATACTTTGGGATAATTGTAAAGGATACGTTTCTACCTTTTGGTGGGTGTCCTATCTTATTTTCTTTGTGGACATTTAGACGTTTGTAAGGGTATATTTTTATCTTGTATGGGTGTGTATTTATTATTTTGTCATCTTGTATGGGTGCGTATTTATTATTTTGTTTGAACTTGTTTTGATTTTAATACAATGAATATTTACTTATTTTAATTTGCATATAGTATGGATAATATTATAATACTTAAAAATTTAATAATATTTAGACCTAAAAAGGAGGCCAATTCTAATGAATTAGGCGTTATGAGGATGCTGTGCTACTTCTCACATTCCCTATACATACCCAACTTAACGAACCTATTAGGGGATTGGGAATTTCTTAGGAATCAAGTCATCTATTCCTTTCTTTTTCCCGATCCATCCGGATGGCGACTCCATTTTCTCTGGGTTTAGGCCCGCGTTCTCTAAGATCTTAAGCCTAACAGTGTCGAAGTCGCAAGAACCATTGACGCGGACCCTTAGCAACGATGGCAGCAAACCCAACGTATAACAATGGTAGAGAACTCCTTGAAACTTGATAATCACCTCCTAAGGAACCCAATGCCTATAAAGAGACGCGAACTCACTATGATTGAAGGATTTAGTTGGTAAGAAGAAGGAAAACGCCACAACTCTTGTTGATAAGTAAACCTAATTCTTGATGCAAAGAAAGAATTAAAGAATCCACTCTAATCTCTCTCACACGAAAATTCACAAGAAGAACTTGTATAAGAATTCAAAAATTTTTATTAATTGTTGTTGTCTGAAATTCGGCCTAATAGTGCCCTTAAATAAGGGTTACAAAATTCTTACTTGCATATGGAAAACTAAAACATTCCTAATTGCATAAGGAAAACATTCCTAATCCACTAAGGAAAATATAAAGTATGGAAACAAAATCCTAATCTACTAAGGAAAATATAAAGTATGGAAACAAAATCCTAATCCAATAAGGAAAATATAAAGTATGGAAACAAAATCCTAATACACTAAGGAAAATATAAAGTATGAAAACAACAAAACTAATCCCTTCAACATAAGAAACGCCCCACACTATTTGGGCTGTCCATGGGCCTTAAATTACTTCTCAAGGCTTTATATGAACCCCCATGGACCTTTCTTGCACATTGGACCTTTCTTTAGCTAGCCTTTAGCTCCCACACTAAGCATCATAATCAGCTTTGGTGTTCCTTCTTCAAGCTCTATCTCCATCTTCTTGAATGATAATTCTTGAAGCTCTTTGGAAATCTCTTCTTTAATATGCAAAGCCATACTAGCTTGATATCTCTTTGCCTTGCTCCTAGTGATTGGTCCACTTTCTAGCTTCAAGGGATCCTTTCTTGCATCATTCTCCTCCTCTTCAAAAAGATTTGTCCTCAAATCTGCATCATCAAAAGGAGAAAGATCACTTACATTGAAAGTAGCACTAACATTATACGTACCTGGTAAGTCGATCTTGTAGGCATTGTCATTAATCTTCTCCAGCACTTGGAATGGGGCATCTCCCCTTGCTTGCAACTTGTTCTTCCTTTGGTTATGAAACCTCTCTTTTCGAAAATGCACCCAAACCCAATCTCCTACTTGAAACTTAATCTCACGTCTCCCTCTATTTGCAGAATCAGCATATCTCTTGTTCCTTTTCTCAATATTATCCCTTGCTTTCTCATGCATCTCTTTCACATATTTAGCTTTCTTCTCACCATCTAAACTAACAAGCTCATGAGAAGGTAAAGAAACAAGATCCAAAACTGTTAGTGGGTTAAAACCATAAACAAGCTCAAAAGGTGAATATCCTATAGAGAATGAATAGCATAATTATAAGCAAACTCAATAAATGGCAAACAATCTTCCCAAGAACTCAAATTCTTACCCACTAAAGCTCTCAACATGGTACCTAAAGTTCTATTTACTACTTCTGTTTGTCCATCTGTTTGAGGATGACAAGTGATGGAAAATAACAACTTGGTACCTAACTTTCCCCAAAGCACACGCCAAAAGTGAGACAAAAACTTGGTGTCTCTATTAGAAACTATGGATTTTGGTATCCCATGAATTCGAACCACATCCCTAAAGAAGAGTTCGACCACTAAACTAGCATCATCACTCTTATGACATGGGATAAAGTGTGCCATCTTACTAAACCTATCAACAACCACAAATATGCTATCTCTCCCCCTCTTAGTCCTTTGTAATCCTAAAACAAAGTCCATACTAATGTCCATCCAAGGAGAACTAGAAACGGGTAATGGCATATACAAACCATGAGGCATAGATTTAGACTTAGCTTACCTACAAGCCAAACAAGCCTTACAAATCCGAATTACATCCCTTTTCATATTTGGCCAATAAAAGTGTTCATTCAGCATGTCTAAAGTCTTATCAACTCCAAAATGCCCCATCAAACCCCCACAATGTGATTCTAATACTAGGAAATCTCTCATAGAACATCTAGGAATGCATAATTTCGAACCCTTAAACAAAAACCCATCATGTCTATAGAAAGAATTAAAAGCACCATGCTCACAAGCATCATAAACATTGCCGAAATCAGAATCACCAACATATAAGTCCTTTATACATTCAAATCCAAGCAATTTAGTACTCAAAACATTAAGTAAAGCGTACCTCCTTGAAAGTGCGTCTGCCACTACATTGTCTTTACCTTGGTTGTATTTGATAACATAAGGAAACTTCTCAATCTTCACAACCCATTTTGCATGTCTTTTATTCAACTTGCCTTGCCCTCTCAAATGCTTCAATGATTCATGGTCTGAATGGATCATGAATTCCTTGGGCAGCAAATAATGCTCCCATACTTCCAATGCTCTCACCAAAGCATATAGCTCTTTGTCATAAGTTGAATAATTCAGCTTTGCTCCATTAAGCTTTTCACTAAAGTATGCAATGGGCTTCTTCTCTTGCATCAAAACAGCTCCAATACCTACACCAGAAGCATCACATTCAATTTCAAAAGTAGAATCAAAGTTAGGTAAAGCTAAAACGGGTGTAGTAGAAAGCTTCTCTTTCAAAGCATCAAATGCTTCTTGTTGCTCCTTGCCCCAAACGAATCCCACTTCTTTCTTAATTATGCTAGTCAAGGGGGCTGCCAATGTAGAGAAATTAGGGAAAAATCTCCTATAGAAGCTTGCCAATCCGTGAAAACTCCTCACTTCTATCATACTTGAAGGATTCGACCACTCTTGGATAGCTTTCACCTTCTCTTGATCAACTTCAATTCCCTGCATATTTACAACAAAACAAAGAAAAACAACCCTATCTAGACAAAAAGAACACTTCTTAAGCTTAGCATAAAGGTTTTGCTCCCTATGGATTTCAAGCACTTTCCTAACATGTTCAACATGTTCTTCCTCAGTTTTTCTATAAATCAAAATATCATCAAAGTAAACTACCACAAACTTACCTAAATAAGCTCTCAAAACATGGTTCATTAATCTCATGAAAGTACTAGGTGCATTAGATAAACCAAAAGGCATAACTAACCATTCATACAAACCATATTTCGTTTTGAAGGCAGTCTTCCATTCATCTCCAGGCTTCATGCGAATTTGATGATAACCACTCATAAGATCAATCTTTGTGAAATATTTCTCCCCATGCAATTCGTCCAACATGTCATCAAGTCTAGGAATGGGATGTCTATACTTCACAGTAATCTTGTTCACAGCCCTACAATCAACACACATCCTCCAAGAAACAACTTTATTGGGTACTAATAAGACTGGAACGGCACAAGGACTAAGGCTCTCGCGAACCAAGCCTTTCTCCAAAAGCTCTTCAACTTGTCTTTGCATCTCTTTTGTCTCCATAGGATTGCTCCTATATGCTGGCCGGTTTGGAATTGTAGAACCGGGTATGAAATCAATTTGATGTTTAATCCCTCTTAATGGCGGCAAACCACTAGGAGGGTCTTCAGGAAACACATCCTTAAAATCCTGCAACAAAGACACAAACTAGAAGGTAAAGAATCAAGAGATTCTTCACTGTCAGCAAGTAACAATTCTTTATACATAATAATGAGTACAGGCTGCCCTACATCTATCTCTCTTGCTCTTGCATAAAAAGTATGTTTTGCTTTTTCTCCTTGCTTATTTTCTCTCACCAATGGGCCATTTATTTGTTTGCTTACTTTCTTTTAACTCTCGGCCTCTTTTCCCTTTCTGCACTCACTCACTTTATTATTTTCTCTCTCCCTACCCTTAGAATTACCCTTGGGTGTTGAAGAAACATCATTGGCCGAATTTGAACCCCCTTGGTTCATGTTGGCCGAAACTTCTTTCTCCCTCTCTAGCATCCTCTTCTGATCTTCATACACCTCTTGAGGTGATAATGGTGCTAGAACAACCTTCTTTCCTTCATAAGTAAAGGTATACTTATTAGAAAAGCCATCATGTTGTGCCCTTCTATCATGCTGCCATGGTCTTCCTAATAGCAAATGTCCACCTTGCATTGGCACTACATCACACAAAACCTCATCTTTATACCACCCAATGGAGAATGGTACCTTGACTTGCTTCAACACTTTTACTTCCCCAGCGTCATTGAACCATTGCAACTTGTAAGGATTGGGATGTTTAAAACAAGTTAACCCCAATTTATCCACCATTGTAGTACTAGCAGCATTGGTACAACTTCCACCATCAATGATAAGTGTACAAACCTTACCATTCACCAAACACCTAGAGTGGAAAAGATTCTCCCTTTGATCCAAGCCTTCTTCCTTGACTTGAATATTCAAGGCTCTTATAGTAATAAGCATCTCTCCATGTTTAGCATTCAAGACTTGATTCTCCCAAGCCTCTTCATCATATTCAGCCCTATCACCACATTCGGCCTCCTCTTCTTCTTCACGTTCAGATTCTGATTCAATTTCCCCTTCATGGGTAGCAATCATCACCCTCTTATTCGGACATTGAGAAGCAATGTGTCCACTTCCCAAACACTTGTAGCATTTAATTTCCCTACTTGGAGTAGGTTTAGAAGGTGCTTTCTTGGCTGTTTTTGCATCCCCATCATTCGGCTTCTTGAAATTAGGATTGTAGGAAGAATTCCTTTGGAAAGAACCCTTGTAATCCCCTTTGTAGGAACCTCCACTCGAACTTGAACCCTTGAAGTTTGAAAATTTTCCACTAGCTTTAGAGTATCCAGTTTTTGAAATAGCTTTATTCTTCAATCTTCTCTCTATCTTCATGGCCTTTTGAACTAACTCTTCCATTGTGTTGAATTCATACATCTCCAATTCATTGGCTATGTTCAAATTCAATCCCCCAAGAAATCGTGACATCTTCTTGTCCTCATCTTCATCAATATTTGCCCTAGCCATGATCATCTCTATCTCTTTGTGGTACTCTTCCACACTTCTTCCACCTTAAACTAGTCTTGCTAGCCGATTGTACAAATCCCGAATGTAGTGAGATGGTACAAATCGGCTCCTCATTAGTTCTTTCAAGGTTGACCATTCAGGAATAGGCCTCATACCTTTCCCTCTTCTATTAGCTTTCAATTGATCCCACCAAAAGGTAGCATACCCCTTGAACTCTACGGCTGCCAAAACTGATTTCTTCTCTTCGGTGTAGTTATGGCATTCGAAAATCTGCTCAACTTTCCTCTCCCATTCTATGAACTCTTCTGCATTGTTCTTCCCTTCAAAGGAAGGAATCTTCATCTTGATGGAAGTAAGGTCACCATCAGTGGTAGGTTGATTTCCACCTTCATCTTCATCTTCTACCCTTTCTGCTGCTTCTAGGGCTTCAAGATTTCCTTGCCCTTCTCTCCTAAGCACTCTTCTAACTCGCATTATGGGATTTGGATTTGCGGCTGGCTGCCCTTGTTGCACTTGCTGAATTTGTTGTGCTTGTCGTGCTGCGTTCTCTTGCAATCTAGTATCCACCATCTCCATTTGACCAAGCATTGCTGCCAAAGTTTCATTAAGCCTAGCCAAGCTTTCAGCCATAGCTCTTTCTTTGCTAGTCTCTTCTTGAATATGCAAAGCCATACTAGCTTGATATCTCTTTGCCTTGTTCCTAGTGATTGGTCCACTTGCTAGCTTCAAGGGATCCTTTCTTGCATCAACCATTCCGTTGGGAGTGGAGGCAAAAATCACCATCCACAGTGGTGACTCCACTGGAGATAAGAGAAGTTGATTTCGTTGGTCTTTATATTATTTTATTCTTTCTTATTTTGATATTATCCACTGAATCATTTTAGATTGCATTGTATGCATGAGTTAGGACACCAGTGTTACCCATGTTGTGTTATGTAAGGGATACCATGCTTTCACTCAAGGTATGGAGATTGAGCATGGCATAACCACTCATAGCCTCGTACCATTTGGTATATACTTGCTATGAGAACCTAAGCTTTTCAACCCAAAGACTAAATCCCATGTAGTTAGCCTAGTTACTTTCCTTAGGTTTATACCCAAATGCTTGCTCTTTGACTATGTTTGATATATCTTAGTTTGAATCATGGCCTATTTGGTTTGTTATTTTTCTAATATGACCTAAGTATATTATAAGCCGAAAATAATTTTTAAAACCCAAAAGATCAAAATTATTTTTAAAACTTTTTAAAGATGGTCTTTTGACATAAAATCTTTTTTCAAGATGGGTTAAAAATTCTTTCCACCCCATGACCCAACCTCAAAGCCCAAAATCAATTTTTCAAACAAATCTTTTCATAATGGGCTTTAAAATAAAGATATTCACCTCATGGCCCAAGTTCAAAGCCCAAATCTATTTTCAAATAAATCTTTTCACAATAGGCTTTGAAACAAAAATATTTTTCATCTCATGGCCCAAGTTTAAAGCCCAAATCTACTTTCAAATAAATATTTTGCACAATGGGCTTTGAAACAAAAATATTTTTCACCCCATTTCCTAAGTTCAAAGCCCAAAATTCCTTTACAATGGACTTTGAAACAAAGCCATTTTAAATGAACATTTTTCATTGGGCTTACAACTATTTAGGTCAATTATGGAATACATAAAATCAATTGTGGGCTTAGTTCATGCTAGGACTTATTAATCATGGGCTTGTTTGTGGCATGAATCATCGATTGCTTTTTCAAATGGGGAAATCTATTTATGATAAGCATTTTAATTTAGTTTTAATACAATATAGCATAAAAGTCATCTTTTATTGACTTAATGGATTAAGACCTAATTAATGGGAGTTATCATGGACTGACTTCTAAGTTTAAAAATACAATTATTAGTTAAACCATTTGAGAGAATTGTTCAAAAATAAGATATCCCATGTTGATATTTTGTTGACCATATAGCTAGCAAAAGGGACTCACCATTAGTATGTGGGTGATATAACGTTGGAAGGACATCCTTAATCTTGTTGTGTTCTTTGATTGTGCATCCATGCATACATGCATTGCATCTCATGTCATTGATCCTTTTTGGCTCACAATCCTGGAGTACAACAGTTTAAAACCTGACCTACGCAGTGATGTAGAATCCAACAACAACTCAATTAGCTTCTCACCAAAATCAATGGAGCTAGAACAAATTCAGAAGATGATAAACAATGCAATCAACACCAAGATGGAAGAACTAAAGGGGGCCCTGACTGAGACAATGAAAAGCCAAATGACTGCAATGTTTGGGAATGCTGTTGAAGCATCTGCTATCACCAAGAAGTAGAATGACAAAGGGAAGGCTAAGGTTGGTGAAGTAGCCTTTGATGATGACAAGATGATTATGGACGATGATGAATACTGGGCTCAAATCATTCAAGATCCTCACGATAAGAAGAAGGAGTCGAAGGTTATAGAAAAACTAAGTGTTGAGAAGACTGAAACTTCTGATGTAAAGAAGATTATTGCTAATCTAGAGAAAAAGTTTGAGAAGAAGCTGAAGGCCGAAGAGGTGTCAGAAGTTGACAAGTTATTTGAAGATGATGAAGGAATCCCTCATAAATTCAAAATATTTGATTTTGCTAAGTACAATGGCACAAGGAATCCTCACTTGGATATAAAGCAGTACATCACTATTATACAATCTGCCTGAGCTACTAAGGCTCAAACTCTAAGGCACTTCATGCTTTCACTGGATCCTATTGTGCAAAACTGGTTTAGCACCTTAGATACTCAAAAGAACTAGAATTTGTTGTATAAAGCCTTCATCCAGCAGTATGGGTATAATGTGGAACTAGAAGTTACTTTAATAGAGGTAGAATCAATCAGGCAGAAACAAAATGAAAATTTTATTGACTACATGAAAAGGTGGAGGAACAAAGCTGCATTGCTCAAGAAAAGGCCCTATGAGTCATATTAGATTAGGCGATTATGAGAGGGGTGTTGCCTAATCTTCATGAAAGGATGTCCCACACCCTTATTAGATATTTCAAAGACCTTCTCTAAGTTGGACTGCAAATAGAAGAATGGGAAAGAGAAGAATCATTTTTATGGAAGAAGAAATGATAGGGGAAGTTATCAGTCTGGTGGTCAGGGTACACAGACGTTAGTGAATGTCAATGAAATAACTAGTCAAGCAAATAGAAGGTAGTTTTTAGAGTTGGACAAACCTATATCTTGGGTTTTCAACAAGTTATAGAAAAAAAGGATTATTGCAGCCATTGGCTCCTCAACCGCTATATGATCCTCTGCTACCAAGCTTTGATGCCAAGGCCTTCTGTTAATTCCATCAAATGCAAGGGAATGATATAGATAAATGTGCTCAACTAAGACATGATATCCAAGATTTAATTGATAATGGCAAGCTGCCCAATCCCGATAAACCCAATAGTAAAAGCAACCCATTGCCTAAGTTTAGAAGAGTGCCACCGCTAGCAACCTTCATGATAGAAGGAGGATTGATACAAAACTTTGTCTTGTCATCCTTTCAAGATGTAGATGGAGGAATTTGGATGGGGATGTGATGGCAATTACCCCTGACATGTCCAAGTAGATGAAGTACCATCAATTGTAATTCAACAAACTTCCTTAGGCTTGAGTGCTACTTATTTTACTTCTGCTTTCTTTAATATTTTTGGAATAATTATTTTAAATTAAGATTGTTTAAATAAATTACTTTCATTAAATTTTTGTTGGTCTTTGTTTATTTTTGTGTCCAACTGATGATGAGTCTACCTTGACATTCATAAATTAGTGTATCTATGCATCATGATCCAAATGACTTTACTAGGCGAGGGAATTGTTCTATAGCATTGAGCTGTGTATGCTTACTAAGAGAGCGCTCTTGCATAATTACCTTTGTCTTGGTCCTGGTCAATCTTAGAACATGTTTTGATGAACTTTTGAAGTGAAATTAAATTCTACTTATTTAAGGGAGAAATGACCTAGGCATTGTTTGCTTAGCCAAAAACTAGTATCCACCTTATTAATATCAACCCCTAGTTTGTCCATTTGAGCCTTCATGAAATTTTTAAGCTTGCTTTTATGGGCTTGTAAACCCTAAAAACCTACCCTGAGCTATTATAATACTCATGGCAAGTCTGATGATCAGTGATGTAAAGGGGCAAGAAGATCAAGGAAGAGGATGCAAAGTTAAAACCATAAGGATAGTTGAAGATTACTTGAATTGGACTTAATATCTCAAATCTATCAAGGTAACAAAGGATTCATCATTGTTAAAGCAAACTCATCCTACCCCATTCATAGACAATTTTCTTAGAGTTAGGACAAAACAACACAAAAACAAAAAGAAGCAAAACACAAAAAACAAAAATTAATAAGAAAAAATAGGAAAAAAGAAAGAAAAAGAAAAAAGAAGGAAAAGAAAAAAAAATGAGAAAAAGAGAAAAATAGAAACCAAAGAGGGGTAGTTCAGAAAGAGAACAGATTTCTCGTTACCTAAAGCTGCAATAGATTTCCACATAGTCTATGAGAACAAATTGCCTTGATTTGGTCTAACCTAGCCAAAGACTCAATAAGAGAATAACCATCATATCATAGTTCCAAGTCCACAACCTTGAAAGTCTTAGACTGGATATTCCAAAAAATAGATAGAATGATGATGTTGAGTTTTTGCAAAGGGAAAAGATCAAGAATTCTACTAAATAATTGAAGAACATTTAAGCTCTCTTCATAAAAGCCAGATAACAAGATGCCTAGAAGAAAGAAATGGTGCCCAAAATTTAAGAATGCTGCCAACAGCATACAGTTCCAACAAGGAAGTTTATAATGTGAGGTTGTCAACAGCATCACATTAGCTGCAATTTTAAAAATGGCCTTCACTTAAATCATGACCCTTATGAGACCCCATTTCAAGCCTAATAAAGACCTGTTAATCTCTCTTGGTAGGTAGAGTCTATTAGTGGAGATTGTTTGAATAAGCATGCGTATGGGTAAACAATATTTAAACTCAATTAGACCTTTGGCCAAGTAATATGTATGTGCATATCTAAAGTGCAATATTTCTTACTTAAATAGAATTGATTCCTGACTTTAGTATAGTAACTAGAGTTATCATGTTATAGATATATTGATTTGAGAAAGTTGAGTCCTAAGGTAAATTGACAATGATTTGACAAAGTCAACATTTGATTTTAAAAAATATTTTTTTTGTCGTATAAACTTTCAAATTAAGGAAAGTATGTTACATTGTCAAACCTCAAAGGACATATTGGGCAAAAGTGGGCTAATGAAAGGATCACTTGTGAGGTCATAAAGAAGTTGCCAATCAAATGTGTTGAAATGGATGTTTCTCGTGTCGCTAACTATATTGCTTGGGTCAATTCTAAAAGATAAAAGCCATAGATGTGAAGACTTCTGTTAATTCTAATGCAATACCTAAACGAGCATCTAGAAGGAATCCATGGAAGCACTTCAGCTGATCTCCTCAGCTTGTGAGTCAACAGAACCACTGTAAGTATTACCCATGCATATCATGCATTTATGAGCATATCACATTGCATTGTCTATTCTTTGTCAAATAAAATAACAGATACTCTATGAAGCAAACATGAAGCAGATATGAAATCAGGGAGTGTAGAAGGTTCATTGCTTGAGGAAGATCCAGTCACTTTACAAAAATAGAGATGCGTTCTTATGCAAAGAGCCAAACAAAATACGAACATCAATCGAAGCATACATGGGAGCAAAATCATTGGTTTGAGCCTACTTAGGGGGCAAGACTTCCTCTTTTCAATATTTAATTTTATGCATGTACAAAATATATTCAAACTCATTTTTAATATTTTGCCATGTAGGGGTAAAGAGAAGATATGAGGGTTAGCTAAAATGTAGCTAAATGTTTTGCAAAAGGAAGAACAAAAGAAGAAAGCTAGAACCTCCAAATGATAGAAGGTCAGTCTAGATAGAAGAGCTTAAATTATTTATCTAGAAGAAAACCAGAACTCTCACAAGATAGAAGGTTAGTCCAGTTAGAAGAGCTAAAGCCAACCCATTGAATAATGGAACCAATCGGCTAGAAGAAAGCTAGAATTCTCAAATGGAAAAGGGATGATCAAGCTAGTAGAGCTTATGTCTAGAGTTGAGAATCCAAAATTTAGTATCGGGTCAAGAACCATAATCCAGTCTCAGGTCGAGCACTCTAATATAGTTTTGGGTCGAGCACCCTAATCAAGTCTCGGGTCGAGCACCCTAATCCAGTATTAGGTCGAGCACTCTAATCCAGTTTTGAGTTGAGAACCCTAATCCAATTTCAAGTTGAGAACCCTAATCTAGTCTTGGGTCGAGCACCCTAATCCAATTTTTGATCGAGCACCCTAATCCAGTTTCGGGTTGAGCATCCTAATCTAGTCTTGGGTCAAGCACCCTAATCCAGTTTCGGGTTGAGCATCCTAATTTAGTTTTAGGCCGAGCACCCTAATCTGATTTTGGGTCGAGCACCCTAATCCAATCCCAGGTCCAGAACCCAAATCAAACCTAGTCTCAAGTCAAGAACCCAATTCAAGTCTTAGATTGAGTACCCAAATCTAGCATCGAATCAAGTACCCAAATTAAATCTAGTTTTGGATTGAGAACCCAAATTCAGTCTCGGGTCAAGAACCTACACTAGGTATCGGGTTGAGAATCCAAATCCAAACTTAGGTCCAGTACCCAAATTAAGTCCAATCTCGGGTTAAGAACCCAAATCCATTGTTTGGGTCAAGAACCCATCCTCATCCAAAATCAGCTCAAAATCATATTGCTTTTCGCTCTCTTCTATTGAAGTCTCAGATTGGTCAAGTAGGGGGAAAAAATACAGACCTTTAATTTTGGCCCTAAGCTAATCCAATCTCAATTAAAGAAGGACAAGCTAAATTTGGTCCAATTTTAAAAGTTTAAACCTAGTTTACATCTTTGAAATAGGTCGGTCCAGTTTTGAAAGGCCTAAATTAAGTGAGTTTAATTTTTTTAAAGCCCTAACCTAGTTCAATTTATTATTTATAGACCAAAACAGGTTTGATTCAATTTTAAAATACAAAACCAAGCTAGACAGAGTCGAAATAAAAAATTCATGATGAATTTGGCTAGCCAATTAGCCATGAGGGGTGACCCATTGTGAATTGACCATGCCAATTCACCATGGAAGCCATTCCATGGTGAATTGGCATTGCCAAATTTTCCATGGATAGCTTACCATGGCGAATTTGCTAATCCCAATTCACCATGTTCCCTTAATCCACCCTTAATTCAGTTTGTTAAGTTTCCTAATCAATATCGGACTTTGTTTGACTGTTGACTTAGTGTATTAGGGTTTTGTTTAAACCTTCTTTGCCTATAAATAGCAACAATTAAAAATAAGAAGGGAATTAGCACGGTTTAACAAAAGCAGCACAAAAGCCACAATCATCAATTATCATGTGAGGATCAACAATCCAGCAAAACAGTCACAGCACTTGGCAGTCTCCGGCCAAAAACCAAATTGGTTCACGATCCTTGTCAATGGGGTCAATATTTATTTGTGGATTATAATTCTTTGTGATTTACTTTAATTTCCTTTTATTAAACTCTAATTTATTATTTTTTGTGATGATTAAATTATATGTTTGGATTATTCATTTGGCTATGAATGGTTGAATGGTGTTAATTCTATTATTTAGATTTTAAGGATGTAAAAGGCATGTTTTCACTCGTAGGTGCCTTATTTGTTTCTTTATTTATTTTTAATTTATTTAAATACTTTGGAATAATTATAAAGGACACATTTCCATCATTTGGTGGGTGCCCTGTTTTATTTTCTTTGTGGACATTTGCAAGGGCATGTTTTCATCTTGTATGGGTGCCCATTAATTTTTTTGTTAGAACTTTTTTTGGTTTTAATACAATGAACATTTACTTATTTTAATTTGCATGTAGTATGGATAATATTATAATACTTAAAAATTTAATAATATTTAGACCTGAAAAGGAGGTCAGGTCTAATGAACCGAATGTTATGGGGGTGCTGAGCCACTTCTCGCCTTCCCCATACATACCCAACTTTTCAAACCATTAGGGGGTTAGAGATTTCTTAGGAATTGAGTCATTCACCCCTTTCTTATTCTCAGCTCATCTGGTTGGCAACTCTATTTTTTTTTTCGGATTTAGGCTCGTGTTCTCTAAGGCCCTGAGTCTAATAGTGCCAAAGTCATAAAAACCATTCTATCGGGAGTGAGGGCAAAAATCTCTGCTCACATAATATTTTTGTTGTAGTGGAAATTATATATATATGTGGAATAGACTTCATGGGGCCATTTTTCAAGTCGTTTGGCTTTGGATATATCTTTCTTGCTATAGATTACGTGACCAAGTGGGTAGAAATTATCCCTGCAAGGACCAATGATGCTAATGTTGTTTTGAAATTCTTGAATGAAATCATTTTGAGCACGTTTGGGACCCCTAAAGCAATCATGAGTGATGGAGGAAGCCATTTTTGCAATAAATGGTTTGAAAGATTAATGACCAAGATGGGCATTTGGCATAAGCTGGCAACCCCATATCACCCCCAAACATCTGGCCAAGCCAAGATATCTAATAAGTAAATTAAAGACTCTTGGAGAAAACAGTGAGCACAATGAGGAAGGACTGGGTGATCCATCTTCCAGAAGCACTATAGGCATATCGAAAGGCTTTCAAAACACTCTTGAGAATGAGTCCATATAGATTGGTCTTTAGCAAGGCTTGCCACTTACTAGCGGAGCTGGAGCACAAGGCTTATTGGGTGATTAAAGCTGCAAACATGGACTTAGATGGGCTGAAAGAGCTAGATGAACTTAGAAATGAAGCCTATGAGAAATCAGGGACCTACAAGGAGAAAATGAAGGCTATACATAAGAAAATGATCCTTAAAAGAACCTTTGAACCAGGAATGAAAATTCTTTTATTCAATTCAAGGATGCGGTTGTTCCTTGGAAAATTAAAATCCCATTGGAGTGGACCATTTCACGTAGTTCAAACATTTCTACATGGAGTTGTTGAATTATTGAATTTGAAAACCAATGATACTTTAAAGTGAATGGACAAAGGGTGAATCCCTTTTTGGAAGAGCTCTGTGAGCATAGATTTTTGCCCCCACTCCCGGTAGAATGGTTCTTGCGACTTCGGCACTGTTTAGGCTCGGGTCCTTAGAGAACACGGGCCTAAGTCCGGAGAAAATGGAGTCACCACCCGGACAGGCTGGGAAAAAAAGGGATGAATGACTCGATTCCTAAGGAATCCTCAATCCCTTAATGTGTTCGAAAAGTTGGGTATGTGTGGAAAAAGTGAGAAATGGCCCGGCACCCCCACAATGCCCGATTCATTTAAACTGGCCTCTTTTGCAAGTCTTAATATTATAAAATTCTTGAATATAATGATATTATCCATACTACATGCGATCATAAGAATAAATAAATACTTTATTAAAATCATAATAATGTCCAAACAAAATAAATAAATGGACACCCATCCAAGGATGGAAACATGTTCTTACATCATCTAATATCTAAAACTAGATAGAAAACCCACCGAAAGATGGAAACGTGTCCTTTACATTGATTCAAAAACTTTAAAATAAATTAAACTACATGATGCTCACAATATGAGGTACCCAAAAAATAGAAACATACCTCTTACAATGTTTTGAAACTAAAGCAAATCAATAAAAGTATCCAACCATTCATCATAAATAAATCATTCATCAAAGACATGAAACATCAATCAAAATATATAAGAAACATTCATCTCATTTAAATAAAAACAATAAGTATATGAATTTAGGGTTTATGTATCAATTAGGGTTTCTTGGGTTTTATGTTTAACAATTAGGGTTTTGTATATACTGGATTAATCAAATGAGAAGCATTTAATATAAAAGAAATAATATGGCTACTGGATGTTTGAATTAATGATTAGATTTGAAATAAATTAGGGTTTGAATCTAAAGAATGGATGTTTTGGATTTAGGGTTTCAAAGTTTCATGAAAATAATATTAAAGTTTAGGGTTTAAATAGATAAGATTGAAGATCATGAAAATAGGATTTTAAGTTAGGTATTTGGAAAGAATAGGCTACTGTGAATCTCAGAAAAATAGATTTGGTTAGGGTTTTAAGAAATCAGATTATTGTTTTGTGATTTTAGAAAAGTGTAATTAGGGTTTTAGATTTCAAAATTAGTTTTACGGGTGCTTAGGTATTAGGGTTTTGAAAAATAATTTTTAGGGTTTTAAATAAAGTCTAGATGATAAGTAGAATAATTGATCAATATGCCTAACAAAAAAATATCACCTATTGTATGTTTAAAAAAATTGATCTAATTGAGTGATAAAGCTATTGTAAACATAAACAAGTAAGTAAAAATTCAAACCTCCGTTGTTGGTTCCACCACAATTTTAAATTTTGGTTGAACAATAACAAAGATAGTGTGGTCTACCTTTGATGGATTGTTTATTGCTTGTTGACTGCATCTTCCTCCATCAAGTCCAAGGTTCTGAATCTATTCTGAAAAAGTCCGAATAATTCTTGAATAGAATTCCAATTCTCAAAAGTTTGATCCTAAAAAGTCCCTCCTTTTCTTTATGTCTTTAATGTGGTATTTATAAGAAAAATAAAAACCTAATACTAATTGGTTAAGGAAATAAAAATTATTTAGCAAATATAATCAAAAACCAAGTAAAATAGGGTTTCAAAAAAACTATGCGCTGGCCGGGCTATTAGCGTGCAAAACTGTGTTGACAAAAACTTGTTGCGGGGTGTTACGGGCTGGGCATCGACCACAGGCCATTTCGCTGTAGGTAAAACCTGTGGCCAATTCGTCGCCAGCGATTTTTCATCGCTGATTCTGCAGTCGCCGATTTTTTTATCTTTTTTTATTTTCAATATTAAAAATAAATATTATTAAAATACCACAAAATTATTTTGGACTATTTAAAAATATTGGATTGGACTGGGTCAAAAATTAAGGTTCTACAGTTTGCCCCCTACTTGAATGATCTGAGACTTTCAATAGAAGAGAGTGAAAAGCATCATGACTTTGAGTAAATTTTGGATGAGGATGGATACTTGGATTTGATTTGGGTACTTGGACCAAAGACTGGATTTGACTGACCTTTTATCAGTTGAGAATTCTGGCTTAACTAGTTGTTCCATTCTTTAATGGATTGTGAGTCTTTACCCAAAAAAATGGATCTTTATCCATGTGAGATTGGGTCTTTACCCTTACAATATAAATCTTTATCCATTACAAAATTGGGTCTTTCCCCTTGAAATATGGATCTTTATCCATTGGAGATCGGATCTTTACCCTTGAAACATGGATCTTTATCCATTGGAGATCGGGTCTTTACCCTTGAAACATGAATCTTTATCCATTGGAGATCGTGTCTTTACCCTTGAAACATGGATCTTTACCCGTTAGAGATCGAGTCTTTACCCTTGAAATATGGATCTCTATCCATTGGAGATCGGGTCTTTACCCTTGAAACATGGATCTTTATCCGTTGGAGATCGGGTCTTTACCCTTGAAACATGGATTTTTATCCATTAGTGATCAGGTCTTTACCCTTGAAACATTAGTCTTTATCCATTGGAGATCGGGTCTTTACCCTTGAAATATGGATCTTTATCCATTGGAGATCGGGTCTTTATCCTGGCTTCAGCTCTTTTAGCTGGACTGATCTTTTGGCTTTTGCATCTTCATTCTTTTGAGGGTTCTAATTTTCTTCTTTTTTCATTCTCTTTGTTCTTCCTTTGCACTTTTGAAAAAAAATCAGCCATTTTTTTAGCTAGCCTTCATATCTTCTCCTTGCCCCCTACGTGGCAAAATATTGAAAGTGAGTCTAAAAATATTTTGTACATGCCTAAACTCAAAAGATTGAAAGGAGAAACTTTGCCCCATGTTTAGGCTCAAACCCATGATTTTTCTATGCAGGCTTTGGTTGATGTTTGTAGATTATATAGTTCTTCGAACAAGCATGTATTTCTTCTTTCTTTTGCAAAATTACTAGAGCTTCCTCATGAAATGGGTTTTTCATACCCCTTGAGTCCATATTCACTTTATGGTTGCTTCATAGAATATTATTGTTTACTTTTGACAAAGAAAAATGGAGTCTGATATGCTCATGTATGTATGATATGCATGAGTAATACTTACAGTGGTTTCATTGACTCATAGACAAAGGTGATCAGCTAAAATGTTCTCACGATTCCTTCCAGATGCCTGTTCAGGTCTTGCATTGGAATGATAGAAAGCTTTGAATTTATGGCTTTTATTTTCAAGATGTTGAAAACATGAGTGGTGAGGCCCAAGTAACATAGATACATCCATAACCTTGCCAATAATCATTTACTTTGCACAATATGTCTTTTGGGGTTCGATAGTTCAACATACTCCCCTTAAATTGAAGGCTTTGTATAATAAAAACACACATTTTTTTTTAAATCATAAAATCATATTTTGGCTTTGTCAAATAAGTGTCATCATACCTCAGGACTCGATTTTTCAAATTAACATATCTATAACATGACAACCCTAGTTACCGTACTAAAATCAAGAATTATTTCTATTTAAGCAAGAAATGTTGCACTTTAGATAGGCACATACACATTACTTGGTCACAGGTCTCATTTGAGTTTGAATATTGTCTATCTCATATGCTTGCTTATTCAAACTATCTCCACTAATAGACTCTACCTACCAAGAGAGATCAATAGATCTTTGATAAGCTTGAAATGGCCAATTGTAAATTGGAGCCATTGTGACACAATGGGAAAACCCTCACACTACAAATTTCTTGTTGGAACTTTAGACAGTTGGGAGCATGAAAAGATAGAGCTTTGAGTGTTCTTTCTTTTTGACATGAATCTGGATCTTGATAGGGACTGTCTTTTCCCTTATAAAAAGGTTGATACCCACATTCCTTTTCTTTCTTCTTTTCCCTTTTCTTTCTCTTTTTTTTCTTACTCCTCTTTCTTTGAGCATTTTATCATTTTGTCTTTCTTCTCTGTAGGACTGTCAAATACAAGACTTTCAAGAACTAGATGACCTTTCTTCTTTTTCTTCGATTTTGATTAAATCTTTGGTTGGGTTGGACCAATTCAAGTCAAACTGTCCTTATGAAAGTCTTTTGCTGCTTTAGGTAAAAGAGAACTTGGTTGGCTTTCTGAACTGTTTTGAATTTTCTTTTCTTTTCTTTTTCTTCTTTTTTTTCTTCTTTTGTCTTTTCTTCTTTTCTTCTTTTCTTTTTTCTTTTGGTTCTAGCTCTAAAAGAGTTGTCTTGTTTGTACCAACTTGGGTTTCTAATAATGGATGAGTGGAATGACATAAATCTTCTTTAACAGGGATAAATCATTTGTTACTCTGATGTTATCTTGATAGATTGGAGATATTAGGTGAACTTCAACTACCCTTATAGTATTGAGAACATCAACTATCCTTACAGTTTTGGCTATGCATTCCATTTTTTGATCTTCTTGCCTCTTCACCTTAGTGATCATCAAATTTGTCATAAGTATCACAACAGCTCAGGGTAGGTCATCGGGGTTTATAAGTCAATAAATAGAGAGCTAAAATTTTATGAAGGCACAAAGGGACAACTAGGGATTGATATTTAATAGGGTGGATACAAGTTGTTGGCTTATCAAACAATGCCTAGATCATCTCTCCCTTAAATAAGCAAAGTTCAATTTCGCCTCGAAAGTTTATCAAAGCATGTTCTCAGATTGAGTAGGAATTAGACAAAGGTAATTAATTATACAGGAGCTCTATCTAAGTAAGTATACACAACTCAATACTATACAAAACTTTTCTCACCTAGTAAAGTCATTCAAGTCATGATGCATAAATATATTAATTCATGAATTATCAAGCTAGACTAATCATTGGTTGAGCACATAAATGAACAAACACCAATAAAAATTTGATGGAAGTAATTTATTCAAACAACTTTAAATTTGAAAAACATAATTCTTCCAATTAAATATTAAAGAAAGCCATATAAAAAGAGTAACAATTCAAGCCAAGGGAAGTTTGTTGAGTTAAGCTTCTTCTTATTCCACATCTTCAATACTCCCATTTTGAAAGGAGGATAAGATAAAATCTTCCTCCAATCCTCTTCCTACCATGAAGGCTACCAGTGGAGGTACTCTTCCAAATTTAGGCAAAGGATTGTTCTTAGTATTGAGCTTATCCAGCTCAGGTAGCTTACCACTATCGATTAGATCTTGGATCTCATGCTTCAATCGAGTAAATTTATTTGTCTCATGTCCTTGAGTCTGATGAAATTGACAAAAAGCTTTAGTATCAAATTTTAGGGGTAAAGGATTTGGCAAAGGTCGAGAGGCCAATGGTTGTAATAGTCTCTCCTTTTGTAGCTTGTTGAAAACCCAAGATAGAGGTTTCCCTAACTTTGAGAACTATTTTTATTTCCTTGACCAGTCGCATTAACATCAACTTCTTTTTGCATGCTTTGCTTGCCCAACTGGTAGTTCTCTTTCTCATTCCTTCTTACTGAAAAGCAATTCTTCTCCCTTTCCCATTCTTCAATTTGCAGACCGGCTTGGAGAAGATCTTTGAAATCATGGATGAGTGTATGAGATATCTTTTCACGAAGACTAGGCAACACCCCTCTCATAATCATCCTTATTTGATCAGATTTATTGGGCCTCTTTCTGAGCAATGCAGCCTTATTCCTCCACCTTTTCATATATTCCACAAAATTCTCATTTGGCCTTTGTCTAATGGACTCAACTTCTATTAAGATAATTTCCAGATCGACATTGTACCCATATTGCTAAATGAAAGCCTTGTACAACATGTCCCAATCTTTTTGAGTACTTTTCTCTAAAGTGTTGAACCAATTTTGGATAATAGGGTCCAATGAGAGCATGAAATATCTTAGAGTTTGAGCCTTAGTGGCTCGGGTAGACTGCGTAGCAGTGATGTACTACTTCATATGGAGATGAGGGTTTTCAATACCATTGTACCTAGCGAAGGAAGGCATCTTAAACTTATAAGGGACCTCCTCATCTTGTTCAAACAATTTGTCGATCTCGGACATCTCTTCAGTTTTCAGCTTCTTCTCAATTTTCTTTTCTAAATCAGCAATCATCTTCTCAACATTAGAAGTTTTGGTCTTTTCAAAAGTTGTCTTCTCAACAACCTTTGGCTTCTTCTTTTTATCTTGAGGATCTTAGAAGTATTGAGCCCAGTCCTCATCATCATCAATGACTACCTTGTCATCATCAAAAGCCACTTCACCAACCTTAGCCTTCCATTTGTCTTTTGGCTTCTTGGTGCTAGCAGATGCCTCGGCATTGTTCCCCAAAATTGCAGCCAATTAATTCTTCATGGTCTCTGCAAGGGCCGCCTTTAGTTCTTCCATTTTAGCATTGACGGCATCATCCACCATTCTTTGAATTTGTTCTGGCTCCATTGCTTTTGGTGAAAAAGTGATTGAGTCGCTGCTAGATTCTTCATTTCCAGCGTAGGTCGGATTGTCGTAAGCTTTTGAACGGTCATAATCCAGAGCTGTGAGCTAGAAAAGATTAATGATATGTGATGCAAATGTATGCATGTATGCATGTATATATGCACAAACAATCAAAGATAATTAGGGCATTCCTTCCAATCCTTATAACTTCCACACATGGATGGCGAGACTCTTTTCCTAGGTATATGGTTAACAAAATACCAACATGGGATATCTTGTTTTCAAAAAATTCTCTCGGACGTTTCAACTAATAGTTATATTTTAAAAATGAAAATCAGTTCATGGTAATTCCCATTAATTAGATTTTAATCCATTCAACCAACTAAAGTATCTTTTGTGCTATATTGGATTAAAACTAAATTAAGAGGTTTATTATAAATAGATTTCTCACTTGAAAAAGTAACTAATGATTCATGCCAAAAATAAGCCCATGATTAATAATTCTTAGTATAAACTAGGCTCACAATTGATTTTTGATATTTTCATAATTGACCTAAATAGTTTGTAAGCTCTTTGTAAGAAAAGGTTGGATGAAATGCAAAAATAGTTTTGTTTGAAAAACACATTGTAAAAAGATTTTTAGAAATAAATGAATTTTTGACTTTGTATTTGAGTCATGAGAAAAGAATTTAGATTTATTTTTAGAAAAGTTTTATGTCCATAAATCATCTTAAAAGTTTTGAAAATAGCTTTGGTCTTTTGGACTTTAAAGAAAAATTTATTTTGAGCTTACAATATGCTTAGGTCATATTAGAAAAAGAAAAAACCAAATAAGCCATGATTTAAGCCAAGATAAATTAACCATAGTCAAACAACAAGCATTTGGGATAAAAACCTAAGGAAAGTAACTAGGCCAATTACATGAGCTTTAGTCTTTGGGTTGAAAGACTTAGGTTTCCATAGCAAGTATATACCAAAAGGTACAAGGCTATGAGTGGTTATGCCATGCTCGATCTCCATACCCAGAGTGAAAGTATGGTATCCCTTACATAACACAACATGGGTAACATGGGCGTCCTAACTCACGCACACAATGCAATCTAAATGATGCAATGGATAATATCATGATAAGAAAGAATAGAATAATATAAAGACCAACGGAATCAACTTCTCTTATCCCCAGTGGAGTCGCCATTGTGAGTGAGAATTTTTGCCCCCACTCTCGGTGGAATGGTTCTTATGACTTCGGCACTGTTTAGGCTCAGGGCCTTATTTTCTATGGGCTTAAGCCCGGAGAAAATTGAGTCGCCACCCGGACAGGCTGGGAAAAAGAAAGGGGTGAATGACTCGATTCCTAAGGAATCCCCAACCCCCTAATGGATCGAAAAGTTGGGTATGTGTGGAGAAGGTGAGAAATGGCCCAGCACCCCTACAATGCCCGGTTTATTAGAACCGGCCTCCTTTGCAGGTCTTAATATTATAAAATTCTTGAATATAATAATATTATCTATACTACATGCGATCATAAGAATAAAAAAATACTTTATTAAAATCACAACGATGTCCAAACAAAATAAATAAATTGACACCTATCCGAGGATGAAAATATATCTTTACATCGTCTAATATCTAAAACTAGATAGGACACCCACCGAAAGGTGGAAACATGTCCTTTACATTGATTCAAAAACTTTAAAATAAATTAAACTACATGATGCTCACAATATGAGGTACCCAAAAAATGAAAATATACCTCTTACAATGTTTTGAAACCAAAGCAAATCAATAAAAGTAACCAACCATTCATCATAAATAAATCATTCATTAAAGACATGAAGCATCAATTAAAATATATAACAAACATTCATCTCATTTAAATAAAAATAATAAGTATATGAATTTAGGGTTTATGCATCAATTAGGGTTTCTTGGGTTTTATGTTTAATAATTAGGATTTTGTATATACTGGATTAATCAATTGAGAAGCATTTAATATAAAAGAAATAATATGGCTACTGGATGTTTGAATTAATGATTAGGTTTGAAATAAATTAGGGTTTGAATATAAAGAATGGATGTTATGGATTTAGGGTTTCGAAAGTTTCATGAAAATAATATTAAAGTTTAGGGTTTAAATAGATAAGATTGAAGATCATGAAAATAGAATTTTTAAGTTAGGTATTTGGAAAGAATAGGCTACTGTGAATCTCAAAAAATAGATTTTGTTAGGGTTTTAAGAAAACAGATTATTGTTTTATGGATTAAAAAAGTGTAATTATGGTTTTAGATTTCAAAAATTAGTTTTACGGGTGCTTAGGTATTAGGGTTTTGAAAAATAATTTTTAGGGTTTTAAATAAAGTCTAGATGATAAGTAAAACAATTGATCGATATGCCTAACAAAAAAATATCACCTATTGTATGTTTTAAATAATTGATCTAATTGAGTGATGAAGCTACTGTAAACATAAACAAGTAAAAATTCAAACCTCCGTTGTTGGTTCCACCGCAATTTTGAATTCTAGTTGAACAATAACAAAGACATTGTGGGCTGCCTTTGATGGATTGCTTGTTGCTTGCTGACTATCTCTTTCTCCTTCAAGTTCAAGGTTCTTAATCTATTCTGGAAAGTTCGAATAATTCTTGAATAGAATTCCAATTCTAAAAAGTCTTATCCTCAAAAGTCTCTCCTTTTCTTTTTGTCTTTAATGTGGTATTTATAAGAAAAATAAAAACCTAATACTAATTGGTTAAGAAAATAAAAAACTATTTAGGAAATAAAATTAAAAATCAAGAAAAATAAGATTTCAAAAAACTACGCATGGGCCGGGCTACTGGCGTGCGAAACTGCGCTGGCAAAAATTTACTGTGGGGCGCTGGCGGCTGGGCGCAGGCCACAAGCCATTTCACCGTAGGTAAAACCTATGACAAATTGGCTTGTGGAAAATTTGATGTAGGTGAAACCTATGGTGAATTAGCATGTGCCAATTCATCGCAGGTTTTTCCTACGGTGAATTGGCCTAACCTAATTCATCGCCAGCGATTTTTCATCTTCGATTCTGCCGTCGTCGATTTTTTTATGTTTTTTTATTTTTTTTCTTTTCAATATTAAAAATAAATATTATAAGTAATAAATATTATTAAAATACCACAAAATTATTTTGGACTATTTAAAAATATCGGATTGGACTAGGTAAAAAATTAAGGGTCTACAAGCTCCAAAGTATAAAAACCATAGAAAGCATGGTATTCATTGATGGGTGATGCAACAATGTCTAGCTATACGATGTTAAAGAAGCATTTGTTGGGAGGCAACCCATCAATTTGTTTGTATTTTGGATTTCTAAAATTTTCATTTTTAGTGTATAATAAATTGAATGGAATGGGTGCTCTAATAGCTATTTTTATTGTGATTGAGCTTCGACATAAGAAAAAGAAGGAAAGAGATCAAATAAAATTAGGGCAGAGTGAGACACGATTTGAGACACGGCCAAGGCATGAGTGACATGACCGACACATTGAAAAAGAGAGAGAGAGAGAGAGGATCTCATGGCTGTAGCAGACACGGTAGGACGATATGGCCGTGTCACTGCCCATGTCTAGCAGCTCCAAAATCAAGCACCAGACACAGAGACAGACATGCCTAGTGGACACTGCCATGTCTATGGCCAAGTCATGCAAACACGGCCAAGTCAGCTGCTACCTCTCAAGTAATGTCACTCACCCACCATCAAAGCCCAGTTTTGATAAAAAGAAACATGGCCAGTAGACACAGTCGTGTTAGTAGCTGTGTCCAATCCTAAAACCCATGACACGGCTAATACAATCACAACTTTGCCATGTCAATCATTTTTAACCTCTTAAAACCTAGTCCTCTTCATCATTTTCTTCCTCATTGAAATCCTAAACACCATTTTCTCCCTCAAACCTCACCTCCCTCACACGGCCAAACCCATACCCACTCCAAAAATTCAAAATTTCCATCAATTCTTTCATATTTCTCCCTAAAAACTCAAATAAATAAATCCAAAGCCTTCAATTTCATCAAATCTCAAGATGCCAAGAACAAAGATGGTGTTCAACCATGAGAGGAGACAACCTTCATCATCTTCTTCATACTTTTCAAAGAGATTAGCCATTCAAGCTAGGGGATTTTTCCTTTCAATGTATGTTAGTGATGAATCCCTTAATGCTTTAGAAGTTAAGGAAAATTTTGAAATGTTTGTTAGGAGTTTAAATTGGGAAAAGTTCATAACCCTAAATCTCTTGCAATTTCAAGAGTTAACTATTCATTTTTTTTTTGCGTCTCTTAAAGTAGAAAAAGATGAGTCCAAGCTTTACACTAAGTTAGGATTCAAATTGAATGGAAAATCATATGTTATCAGTATTGAGTGCTTGAATGACATATTTGATTTTAATCAAGAAGGGAATAAATCCATACCTAAGGACTTTAAGCAGCAATTTGCATAGGAAGCATTCGATTTTGGGCTAAATCGGCCAAAGCAATGCAATTGAAGAACCCTGCATTGAGATATTTGCATCGGTTCATGACATGTAGTTTCTTTGCTATAAAGGAAAGTCTAGGGGTGGTTACACTTAATGAATTATTTTTCTTGTGGTGTGCCAACAATAATGTACCAGTAAGCATGGGGTATTAGGTTACCCGAATTTTCAAATAATGTGGCTCATAAAAGAAAGGGTAAATTTTGTATTGGTTGAAAAGTCACTACGCTTGCCATTGCTCTTGATGGAAATTTTGATCCAAATAGTTGTGGCATGCAAAGAATTTATGGAAGTGATGTATTAGATATAGCCACTTTGGAATAAATGTGGATGATAACTAAAAGTGGCGGGACTTATGTGACGGCTCAAGGTGAGCCAAGTGCACAAGATGGGCCAAGCACTCAAGGGGATAGCCAAAAATGACAACGAGTCAATGAGAAATCTGATTTTGATTCACTGGATTTGGATGAAGATGCCCTAGTTCTAGAAAATTATGAGCTGACTAGTAGGATAGAAGCTTTAAAGAACAAAGTTGATAGCAATCATGCTGAAGTACTCAAACAATTGGATCTCATCAATAGTAATTTGGCCATGATTCTTAGCCTTCATCCCTCAGCTGCATCATCATCACAACCTCTATTGCTTGGCTTTGACTAGCTTCAGCCTATTGAATGTTCAATTTATTTTATTTGTTCTCTATTTTAGAATTTTTTAGTTATTATTTCTATTTACTATTTTTAGTTGTTAAAACCTTATGTTTTGCTATCTTTTGTTTATCATTATTTTATTTTTGGAACAAATAATGATTATTATTAGAAAGGATGAAGAAGCACTTTGTCTCACATAGGGAAACAATGGAAGACATGTTTTACCACTCTTCTTTTAAATTATGCTTGTTCACATTGAGGACAATGTCAATCTTAAAGTGTGGGGTGCAAAGTGTCACTTATAACCTACTTTTGTTTGCTAAATTGACTTGCTTTATTATATATTATCTTTGAATGTGGAACAGTTCAATTGTTATAAGATTGTTGATAGGTGACCTTTGAATTTTTGAAGTATGAAATTGAGAATTGGATAAAATTGGTACTTATTGTCTATTTAGAAGGATATTCCTTGCATTACCTTTTGAACTTGTGAGAAAAATTGAGCCTCTTAAGTTGGATACCAACTTATTATTCCCTATGTGTGAACATTCTTGATTGATTAATTGCTAGAAATTACTTTGGCATACATTTTGATATCACATAAAAATTTCAATTAGGCATCAATATGATTAAGGCAATTAGTTATACCCATTTTAGCTTAAAATGGCCAACCTTATATACTACCCTAGTTCGCTAATTTTGAGCCTATTCCATTTTTTTCTTTTTCTTTCTTTTTCACAACATCATTAGCTTTGAACAATTTTGTTCTAACTCTCACCCTTTCATTAGGATCAAGAGCATTTTAAGAGCTTAAGTGATTGAGTTGTTGTGTTAAATAAAGTATGAGATTATATATATATTAAAAATATAAAATAAAAAAGTATATAAAAAAGAGAGAATAAAGATAAATAAATATTTATATATCATCATTGCTCTTATAGCTGGTTGGAAGGAGGTTGATCATGATTTTTATAAATGCGACAAAGTCTAAATTCTTATGTGAAGGGCATTGTAGTGACCAAGGGCTAAGTGAGCTAAGATTGCTTTTGGAGATTGTGGGCCACATATATATATAGTTGTTTCATTCCTAAATTGCTCTTGAACTTGATGAATAGCTGACATATCCAAATATCCTACCATTACCTTAATGTTAGTGTATATGCCCTAGGCCATTGATTTGGACCTTAATGTTATTCATTTTGTTATTAATAAAGAAGTTTTTATTATCATTGTTATGTTTGCATGTTATATATAATAATGATTATATCCCTGGTTTATTATTGTTATGGAGATAATAATAAATATAACTAGTGTAATATTGATTTGATAATCATAAGATGATTATAGGTATGAAGATACAAATCAATATTATGGATACATGTTAGAGAACAGTGTATTGGATAGACCCACATAGATATCACTTCATGGTTTAATGTCATAAGTGTATCTCATAATAGTTTTCATTTAATCCTTTGACTTGAGATTGTCATAGTTTCCAACATAAGGAATATTATGTTTTGACATGATCAAACGTTATCTGTAACTAGATAATTATAAAGGTTATGCTTGAACATGATATAAATTATGTAGAGGAAAATGAACAATCAAGATGGAATTTGTCCCTCTCTATGAGAGAGATATCTTCTGGGCCCCTCGATAAGTGTAACTGAGAAATGCATGGCCATGCTCAAATAAGTTGATATAAGATCAATCTTATTTGTTTATCAGTTAACTTGGAGATCGAGTAATCATAAGTTTGGACAATATAAGTATGACATTTACTATGACTTATGTTCAAACTAGATATCGTGTGACAAAGGATTAATGCATGTACTATTTCAGGTTTTTCATTTATAATGATTCTCATGATTAATTGGGTAGTCGTAATGTCTTGCTAGAGGCCAATTATGATTTGTGCATTTCAATAGAGATTGAAATACACTACCAATTAATATGAGCCTATCGGGTCACACACATAGAACGTAGGCTGTACTTAAATAATAATAATTATATTTAATTATTGTTGTTAGTATTATTATTATTATTAGATATTAATAATAATATTGTTATAATAATTATTATTAGATAATAATTATTAAAACGTGGGTCCATATGGGATATGGACAGTTAGGGTTTTGATAAAAAGAAGTCTTTTAAAACGGTTTTAAAAGGACTGGAGGTTTTATGATCTAATTATTCGTTTTGCAAAAGAAAACGTAAGAAGAGAAAAAACCTAAAAAAACCCTAGTTTCGTTTTGAAAAGGTTCAGCCACTGCCGTTGGCGAGCTAGCACTCAGACCGGCGTACGTTTGTGTGGATTTCGTTAGAGGGTGTTCATCTTCAGAAGGCAGCATCTGTTAATCGTTTTGAAGCTACACAAAAAGGTTAGTTTTGAATCTCTTTTATCGAACTGAATGGATCACATGGATCCTGTGAGTAAATCGAAAGAATTTTTGTTTTCCGCTGTGGCAAGGGTTGCAGATTCTTCACGATTTACTAACACTTAAGCCCTATTACAGCCAAATATAAAGGACTTATGATTGATGATTGATTGGAATTTAGTGGTGGAGATTTGATTGATAAGCAAGCCTATGATTATAATCTTTCAATGAATGTTAGGTGTGCAAACATTACCTTATTAAGCACTTAAACGAGTTAATAAGGGAGTGTCAACCTTTGGTATGCATGGAAAACTATTGAATTACATGAGTATTAATTTTATTTGATTTGATAATAATTTTATTTGAAGGGAGTCTTGATATATCCTTATAACTCTTGAACTTGATTAAATTTTTCTTATTTGGTTTTATTCTTAACTTTGCTTAGAGAGAAGCAAATTATTAAGTGTGGGTAGTTGTTATGATCAATTATGTGTGTGTTTTTAGGGAAATTTTATTGGATTTTGATTAATTTTTCCTTAACTGTGTGTTTAAGTTTGCTTCAAGTATTATGATTTAGGTTGAAGCATTAACATGTGTAAAATGGAGTTTTAATTCACTTATCAAAGCCAATTTGAAGGAAAGAGCAAGTTGTCTTCAATGACTTGGTCGTGTCCCCCATTAAAAAGTTGGAAAATTGGACACACTTAGTGACTTGGCCGTGTCCCTCATCAAGAAAGTAAAAATTTGGACAGCATGTGAGACACTCACCCGACCTGGTCGTGTCAATGGTTGTGTCACATGACATGGCAAGGATAAATTGGCCGTATCTTTGATAAGGAAGTAAAATGAGACAAAAAGGCAGAGACAAACACATGGAGAAGACACAGTAGTGTCACACTACATGGCCACTGACTTGGTCTTGCTCCACCTCAAGAAAAGAAGAAACAAGGAAAGCAATGTTAGGCACACCTAGACTAACTTGGTCGTGTCATAGGTCGTGTCACGCCACACAACAAGCATGCATGATGAGCAGTGTTAGACACAGACATGTGGCTTAGCTGTGTCCAAGGAAAAATTTATAGACATGACTAGGACATGACTAACTTAGCCATGTCTCTCAATTAAGAAGAAAAATGGAATGAGCTAGAAAGTGAGACAAAAAGAAGTGCCAAGCATAATAAGATGGGTGTTGGTTTTTAAAATTAAAAAGAAAGTATGAATTGTTGGAGATGGTTGGGACAACAGGTAATTGCACTACAAAATAAAGGATTTTATATTGGAAAAGAATACAAGCTTTTGAAATAAAAAAGAAAATTTGGATGGTCAAGGGGAGGAATCTCCATAGTTGGGAAGGACACACTTACAAAGACATGGGCAAGGTTTAGGTTTTTAAAAGAGGAAGAAGTGTCATCATTCACAATAATTCACCATCAACATTAGCCATTTTTTTCTGCACGAGATTTGTTTTATGAAGCTTTTGGAGGAGTTTTAAGGATTCTTCATCAAACTCAAGCAAGGTTGGAGGAAGAACAAGAGAAGATCAACTCTAGTCTTCTTCAAACTGGATTTTTCTATTCTTGAATTAGTTCAATTGATTCATTTCTAGATTTCTTTTGATTGTTATGAATATTAATATTTCAATGGATATTTGTGATTTGATTTCTATTGAGATGAGTATGTGTTTTGATTTGATAATGATGCTAAATTATCCATGCCTATGATTTGCAATAGATTTGATTAGATGATTTAATTTAAGTATTTTCATTAATATGCCTTATTATGTGAGTTGATTGTATTAGATTAAATGTTAGGTTAATAGATTGGATACCTATTAATCTTTGGATATTGAATGAAGAACCGAGAAGTAAAATTTGATATTGAAACTATATATTCAACCACCCTAAGAATGAATTAGAAATACAAGTTCTAGGGTTCTCCTAATTTACAAATTCAAAATAATTAGCTGTTATTCATGAATGTATGAACTAATGAATTGATAATTGTTAATTAATCACAAGAAGAAAATTAGGTTACAAGGTTATATTAATGAAAAATTTTAGAATTAAACATTTGGTTTAATTGAATTGTAAATCCTAGGCATCCTTTTGAAAGTTTCAATTCATTTGAGCAAACATTATTTATTTTAATTCTAATCTTAGATTTCTTTTACTGATCTGAGGTATCAATGGTTGTAGCAAATCCATCTTCATTAGATCTTCAAACACCTTTGACAAAGGTTTCCCCAAGTTTAAAAATTTCCTTAGAGTAAAAGAATGGACTTCGGTCAGTTGATAATTTCCTTGACTTGGCCGATAGCTAGTCATTGTTCCCTTTTTTAAGTATAGTCCACTATTTTCTTTCTCATAATCCTCCAATTGTAGTTCAACCTTGTATAAGTATTTAAAATGCCTAATTGGTGTACAGATCAATTGATCTTGCAAAATCAGAATTGGCCCCTCATTTCTCATCTAATCTCTATCAGTGGTTCATTCCTTACTAAAGCCACCCTTTTCTTCTTTTTTAAATCAGGGCAGACGCCTCATTGGCATTGTTGATGACCTCCAGAATCTCAACCAATTAAGTTTGCATAATCCCAACCAACTGCTCCGGTAACTCGATCATCATGCATATATCACTAAGCTGGTTTGCATCCATTTTTATTGACTTAAAACTTACAAATTGAGCACTCAAATCAAAATCACTTCTTTAGATGGTACCATTTATGGTATAAGAACTTCTGCTCTATGAGTCAAATGAGTTATGTGATGCAATATATGCATGTATGCATGAAAAACAAACTAACTAACAGAGTCAAGAAGCTTCTTCCAACCTTATATCTCACATACACAAGTGGTGAGTCTCCTTTTCTAGGTATCATGATTAATAATAACATCAACAGGGGATTTTTTCATAAAGAATCACTCACACCTATTAATCAATAGTTGTATTTTCAAAGATAAAAGTCCATCCATGATAATTATCACTAATTAAGCTTTAATTTGTTAGATCAATTGAAATTTTCAATAGCATTTCAAACAGCAAGCATTTAGAGTAAACATAAAAAAGTTACTAGACCAACTATATGGGCTTTAATCTTTAGGGTGAAAAGCTTAGGTTCTCATAGCAAGGATATACTAAAAGGTATGAGGTTGTGAGTAGTTATGTAGTGCTCGATCTCTATACCTTAAGTAAAAGTACAGTATCACTTATACGCACATAACAAGAGTTTCACAGGGCATTCTAACTCATATGCACAATATAATTCTAAGTGATCCAATGAATAATATCATAATAAGAAAAAAATAAAATAATATAAAGACCAAAAGAATCAACTTCTCTTATCCCCAATAGAGTAGCCACTGTGAGCTGAGATTTTTGCCTCAACTCTTGGTAGAATGGTTCTTACAAATTTGGCACTGTTAGGCTCTGGGACTTAAATAACACATGCCTAAATCTGGAGAATATGAGTTGCAACCCGAATGGGCAAGGAAAAAAATAGATGGGGTGTATGACTCGATTCCTAAGGAGTCTCCAACCCCTGCTGGATTCGGAAAGCTGGGTATGCATGGGGAAGGTGAGAAGTGGCCCAGCACCCCCATAACGTCCGGTTCATTGGAATCAACATCTTTTTTAAGTCCAAATATTATTAAATTTTTATCTTATTATAATATTATTCATACAACAAACATTATTAAAATAAATCAACATCATATTATAAATCAAACTAATTAAATAAAATGGGCACTAATAAAAGATGAAAATATGCATTTATAATAACTAAAGTCCATAAAAATGGGTACCCATACAAATTGAAAATGTACCATTACAAATGCTCCAAAAATAAATTAAATTATAAAAACTAAACAACCTAAGCAAATAAGGCATCCATAAATTAAAACATACCTTTTACATCCTTAAAATTCAAATAATACAATAGAATCAAACAATTGGAATATTTAATTAATCATCACATATATAGTCATTACACAAACAAATACCAAATTAAATTAATGAAATTAGAATTTTAACATACAATTAGGGTTTTTTATGCAAATTAGGGTTTAACAAGCAAAATTAGGGTTTTAATCCTAAAATTGGGGTTTAACGTGCAAAATTAGAATTTAATCCTAAAATTAAGATTTAATATGCAAAATTAGGATTTTACAAACAAAAATATAGTTTAATCCTAAAACTAGGGTTTTAATGGATATTATTAGGGTTTAGAATGCATAATTCATGTTTTAATCATACAATCCATCGAACAAGATTAAGGAAGTGATAAATCATACTGAAGATGCAAAGTTAACAGATAAAAAGAATGATAAAATTGAATAGATATAGGTATTAGAATTTTTTATCATCATAGTTGGCTATACCAAGCAATTACGTTGATCTAAGCATAAGCACAATCCCTTTTATAAAGATTGAGTTTAGTTTCTGCCTCAAAGTTATATAGCTGGTTTGGATCAATAGGCTCTTGGCTAAGCTAAATAATCCAAAGATTATCCATTATTTTCACAAGTTTAGCTACTGCCTATTTGATTGCACTCTGTCTCTCTTTTTTTATTTTTGATTTTTGAGTGTTTCTGCCTTTTCTTTGCAAAGGGTTGCCTTTTGATTGCTAATTATGGCCATTGTTGCACTCAACTAATTACTACTACAAGCGACACTCACTAGTATACGAGGTAATTGTAGCAACGGTGATCGCCCCAAGGTCGTCTCACAAGAAAGGAATTGTTTTGCAATAGTTTGATTAACAAATAAATTTAAAAACAAGAGTGTGATGTGTTGAAATGGTGAAAAGCAATTTAAATCTAAACGTAACATGTGTAATGGTTGTACAAGATTAATACAATTATAGGAATAGTACGTATGGTTGTAGATCAATTTAATCAAGCTTAATTCTCAAATTATCCATTAACATGACCTTGTATTTTAATTTATTAGTATTTACCAATTCATTATTTTTCATATTCATAAATTAACAACCAATAGTTTGGAAATCGCAAATTAATAAAACCCTAGAAATTATATTTCTAATTCATTCTTAGGGTAGTTGAATGCATAATTCAAATATCAAATTTCTCCTCTTGGTCCTTCATTCAATATCTAGAGATTAATAGGTAGCTAATCTATCAGCCTAACATTGAATCCAATACAATCAACTAATAACAAGGTATATTAATGAAAATATCAAATCAAGTCATTCAATCAAATATACTACAAACCTCATCATCATCAAATTAAAACAAATATTCATCTCAATATAAATCAAATCACAATTTTCCATTGAAATATTAATGTTCTTAACAAATAAAAACAATCTAGAAATGAAGTTAAAAGAGAGAATATAAAAACCCCTTAAAGATGCTAAGAGTTGAACTTCTAGTCTTCCTCCTAGCTCCACTTTGAATATGATGAAGAACTAACAAGCCTTCTTCAATCAATGGCTCTGTTCTTGAAAGATGGAATGATAATTCTCTCAAGCCTCCAATTCCTCAATCAAGCTTTCTACAAACCCTAACCTTCACAAGAGCTTCCTCACCCAATTTTATCCTAAAAAATGTTAAGAATCTTGTTTATGGAAGAAATGAAAGATGAAGATGAAGGTGATGTTCATGGTCTCTCCCAAGACCAAGAATAAGAAGATGAACAAAGAGCCAAGATGATCCTCCCTTTATAACAACATCCCCATGTGTATATGTATCCCACTTTCCATTCTTTTTAAATTTCTTAAGACACAAAGCATGTCTTGCCAACTCACACACTCCACTTTGTCTCCCACTTATTTCATTATTTAAATTTTTATCCCATGAATTAGGCAACCTTTTTCTTCTTTTATTATTTCTTTTTAAAAGATGGCACTTGGTGTCCCCTATTTTGTCCCCCATTTCATGTAGAATAATTGAAAGAATTCTCACAAGACACGGCCAAGTCATGAGTGACTTGGCCATGTCACTCATTTTCTTATGGACACAGCCAAGCCATATGGCCATGTCCATGGCTCCCCAATATCTTCTTTCTTTTTCAACTGGGACACGGCCAAGGCCTTAGTCGTGTCATGTGACATGGCCAGCGGCTTGGCCGTGTCACTTGAGTGTGTTCTCCACTGTCTCTATCTTTGCTTTGATCTTTAGATGAGACACAGCCAAGACCTTGCCAATGGCTTGGCCGTGTCTCTTGGGTGTGTTCATTTCTGCATTTCCTCCTTGCTTCTTCTTATTTGGTTCAATTGGTGAGACATGGCCAAGGCCTTGGCCATGTCATGTGACATGGCCAGTGGCTTGGCCTTGCCTCTTGGGTGTGTCTATCTCTGCCAAATCTTCCTGCCTCTTTCCTTAGATGAGGGACACGGCCAAGCCATGAAGTGTCTTGGTCGTGTCTCATGTTTTTCCACCTTAATAATCCATCAAATTGATTTAAATCTCCATTGTTTTGTTCTTTAACCTAGATCAAATACTTCAAACAAATTTTAAACACAAATTAAAAGAAAAATCAATCAAAAGCCTATAAAATTATACTAAAAATAAATACACGAATGATTAAAACAACTAACCCACACTTAATTCTTTGCTTATCCCCAAGCAAAGTCAAAATCAAAATAAACTAAACAAGATAAATTTAGTCAAGTTCAAGAGTTATAAGGATGTATCAAGACTCCCATTTTATTAAATTCATAATCATTATCAAAACAAGAACAATCAGTACTCAAGAAATTTACTGGCCAGTCCATGCATACGAAAAATTGTCTCCCTCATAAAACCTCTTAAGTGTTTAATCAGGCAGTGTTTAAGCTCTCAACATTCAATGAAAGATTATCTCTATAGACTTGCTTATCAATCAAATCTCCACCACCCGATTACAATCAAGCATCAATCATAAGGTCTTTCATTGGATTGTAATAGGGCTAATGTAAAGGCATGACATTTAGAAAATGTGAGCTTATTAATTAAGTTCAAGAGCATTTCAAAAATGAAGAAATCGATCATATGTATAACCCAACAATCCTAAAACACCTTCCACTCACCTACCACTTGACATTAAAGAGCATTTCAAGCGAACTCACTTATTAAATTTTGCAATGATCATTCCCAAACTTATTCCAACCCCATGAAAAAGAACTTCTTCTATTATTTTGATTTTTCCCTATTTTTTATTTTTATTTTATTTTTATTTTATTTTTTTAAATAGGGTTTGCAACTAAAGAAGATAATAATTTTTAATTTTGAACCCACTAAATTTAACCCCACACTTTATTTAACACAACACTCAATAATAAACGGTCTTAAAATGCTCTTGACCTAATGCAAGGGTAATAATTAAAATAAAAAGGTTCAAGCTAATGGATTTTTGAAAAAAAAAAAGAAAAGAAAAAATGAAATAAGCTTAAAATTGGCTAACTAAGGTCGGATATAAGGTTGATCTTTTAAAGTCAAAATGGGTTCACCTAATTGCCTTAATCATATTGATGCCTAATTAAAATTTTTATGTAGTCTTAAAATGCATGTCAAAGCAAGTTCTAGCAATTTATCAATCAAAGATGTTTAGACACAATAAAGAATAATAAGTTGATATCCAACTTAATAGGCTCAATTCCTCACTAGTTTAAAGGTGATGCAAAGAATAACCATCAAAATCAACAACAAGTACCAATTCTAATCAATTCTCAATTTCATGCTTCAAAAATTTAAAGGTCATCTATCAACAATCTTATAACAATTGAACTTTTCAAAGTTCATTTATTTAAAGAAAAACATTAACTAAACTTAAACAAAGATTGGTTAAAAGTAAAAATTGCACCCCACACTTAAATATTCACATTGTCCCTGATGTGAGCATGCATAAATTAAAAGAGTAGAGTTTAGATGAAACCTAATTTCCATCGTTTCCTTATGCGATATGAAGTGCTCCTTCCATCCTTAATGAACTTGTCACCCATGTTTGAAAAGATGAATAGCATGCAACTTGAAAAGGTGCCCAGTGTATAGCAAAACCTAAATAGCATCCTTTGAAGAGAAAATGTCCAAAGGGAACATGTGAAGGCTATCTTGGGGTGATCCTCCAATGCTATAAGAACTTGGTAAAATATTTTTCAGTCTACAACATGGTTATATTCATTTTTTGCTGTTTCTCACCACCGAGAGTGGAAGAGATGATCATTGATTGAATATTGTTCTCCCCAACCAAAACATATTCAAAAGTTTTGGGGTTTTTATAAGTTCAACCAAACTTAGTTGAATCTCTTTTTCATCCACTTTAGCAATCTAAAGTTCCCTCTTAAAAATCTCATCATTTAAGATTAACTTGCACTCCTCAATTTCTGAATTGGAAATTTTAGGCTCTACTTCAAAGGTCATGGCCATCTCAAGCTTATCTACACTATTTTCACTATTGTTGCGCTCTAATTGACACTACTAGAACTACACTCACAAGTATACGAGGTTGCTGTAGTATCTTGGTGAACACCTCAAGGTCATCTCACAAGAAAGCTAGATAAGCTAATTGATTATCAAGTTGCAAATAACAAATTATAATAAATTTAAATTGCTAACAACTAATGAAAACAGATCGATTGGAGTTTAAAACAATAAAAGTAAACTGAGCTGATATATTGATTCACTTAATAGAAAGGTCTAGGGTTTGCACTTCTCTACTAACTTATATGTATGAACGATTATTCCTCTCAACCAATTTAATTTCAAAGATTAGATCTCAAGCAACTTAATTAATCGAATCAAGGAAATAAGCTCTCGCATTCAAACCTCTTTCAAATAATCTTGTTACAATTGAAATAATCCTTTTCTTAGGTTATATTTCTAATTCACCTAAGTCCCTAATTGAATTGTTCCAGCATTAGACTTCATCTCTCAATCCTTCATCTAATACCTCAAACACATAATTGGTGGCCAATCAATTATATATTAACAGTAATCCATTCAATCAAGGCTAAAGAAATAATTCAGTTAAGAGCAATAACCAATTCATACAATCATAGTAGATCCATACAAACCCTAGACTAGATCAAATTAATTCATAATGATGCTATCAAACATATTCATCTCATTAAAATTCAAAGAAATCAGTTTAGACATAATAGAATTCATGAATACAATTCCAATGAAACTTAAGCGATAAAGTTTGAGAACAAAACCAAATTACAAACTCCCTTTAGCTTCTGAAGAATCTCTTGTTCAGATCTTTGCTAGAAGAATGTTGCAATGGCAAAAACAAATTTAATCTAGACTGTTTTTATCAAAGTGTAATAAAAAATCCAAGAAAACAAAAATGGAAAACCTAAAGTTTTTTTTTGACGGCTGATCAAAAAATCTCCTCAAAATAAAACCCTAATTCTCTTATTTATATGAAACCTCGCTCCAAAAATCTACGTTTTCTTTCCTCCTTTAGTCCATGGAGTGACACGGCCAAGCTCCTGGCCGTGTCACTAAATGTGTCCGCTTCTATCTCTTATGCTTCTTTGGAATGGAGTGTGACACGGCCAAGCTCCTGGCCATGTCATGTGACACAGCCAGTGGCTTGGCCATGTCACCTGAGTGTGTTAGTTACTGCCCAAATTTTCCTTCTCTCTTGGTTCCTTGGTTTTGCCCTCTGCTTCATGCTACTCTTTCTTCCAAGGAAACAATTTGCTTATTAACTTAAAACATACACTTAAACAAACTTTAAACAAGAATCAAATAAACATTAACCAACAACACATAAACACCACACTAAAAACTAGAACAAAAATGACATAAACACTGAAATAAATTAAAACTACAAAAATTGATGAAAACACTAAATAAACAGATTAAAACTATCAAAATACCTAAAGAAAACAATAATCATCATAATAAATAAGACACAATTCTATGACAAAAACTAATAAAACAACTACCCCACACTTAAAACTTTGCTTGTCCTCAAGCAAATTCACATGGCATAAATTAAAAACTCAAACAACCTTAACTATAATTCTAGTATATAAGATGAAATCCTTTAAGACTCAGCCATAAGAAATTGCAATTTACTTCAATCAAGATTTTCTTAACTCATTCATTAATCCAGACATACAAATCTCATCTCTCATCTAAGTGTTTCACTCGCTTCAAAGGTTAATTCACTCAAACCACTTATGACTGCATACTACCATAAACTTGCTTAATTATCCAATCTCTCTCACTGATTTTCTCAAGAAATAATCCGAAGGTCTTTTATTTGGATCTAATAGGGCTAAGGTGAAGGTGTGAGAAAAGACATTTAAGCTGGAACATCAAGAAATGGAGTATCTAAATTAGAAAAGACTCTTGCTCAGAAACTCATAGCTCCCTCAAATGGCATATTCACCAACCCTTGATAATCTCACATACTTGCATACTTAAAGAAAAGTACATGAGTCGACATTCCTCTTTGATGACTAATGCTAGAAAATATATGAATTTTGTATATATATATATCTTCTCTTTTATTTTCTTTTATATTATTTTTTTAATATATATATACAAAATATAAAATTGCATGAAACATCTAGCTTAAAATGTAGAGGAAAAGAATAATCAACTCTTAGTCAAATACAATGTTCAAAGTATGCATTTCAGCCCCAAATCTTACTAAAGCAATACTATTTTTGTTTTTTTTTTAAATTGCTTACCCCACACTTATGAATTAAACCACCCTATTATCATATCATAAGAACTTCATTCCTTAATGCAGGTATGATGGTAATAAGAAAATGTTGAGTTGTGAATTGTGTTGATCAATCAAGAAAAAGTCAAAGTTTCAACTTGGCTCACTAAGGAATTCATAATTAAGGGAGGTCTTTTTTAAGCTAAAGGGATAATCCTAATTTGCCTTCATCATTTTAAAACTTGAGATTAAATCATAATGTGAGTTCAATTAGTATGCAAAAGCAAGGTCTAGAGATGCAAAATCATGAAGGTGCACACTTAAGAAAAGAAAATCAATTGACAATAATATTCAATCTATGAGGCTCAAAACTCACAAAGGTGGGTTCTCAAAGATTTATATGTCATGAATTGCAGAATGTGAAAATTGATCCTGAATGAATTCAAATGCTAATCTCTATGCTGATACTAAAGTCTCAAATATAATGCTAGAATCACAGAAAAGTCAATAAGTTTTCAACAATTATGCCATGCACAACGTACAATATAAACACAAAGACAAACAAAATAAGAATTAAAGGAAAGCTTAAAGATTACCCCCACACTTATAAATTACATTGTCCTCAATGGAAACAAGGATAATAAAGAAAAAGAGTGAAGGTACAACCTGTTTTCCATCGTTCCTTTGTGAGGAAAACTCTACCTTTTCATCACAAACAGTAAATGTTCAAAAACAAAATACAATATATAAAATAAAATATCCAAAATATAAAATGTTAAAATTAAAAACAAAAACGAAAAATAACAACACAAATATGCTATAACTAAACACAAGAAAGTAAGGAATTCTCTCGAAAGATGAGAGCCAATGTGATCTACGGTGAAGGAGGATGTGATGATGAAGCAGCCGAAGGATGAAGACTCAGAATCTTAGCAAGGTTGCTATTGATTTGGTCTAACTGTTGCAAGACCGCAGCATGGTTACGATCGACCTTGCTCTCCAGTGCCTCTATCTTATTAAGTATCTCCTGATTATCCAGGGCCAGAGCATCTTCTTCCAAATCAAGAGAATCCGAGTGGGACTCCTCCTGGACTCGTGTTCTCTTTTGTCTGCCCCCCGGTACTTCTGGCTCAGCTGAAGCCATCATATAAGCCCCTCCCCTGTGCACCACCATATGCATCTTCTCTAGTGTGGCCAAATCCAATGAATCATTACCCATAATTTTAGTCATACGACAGGTACTCGGGTCAAAATCATCAAGGAGGGCTGTTGCCAATGTGGTAACCAATCCTCCAATACAAATAGCCCCATTATTTTTGTTTGCCACACTATAAAAAACATCGGCCAACCAATAGCCGGTACTAATGGGTATTGCATTACACGCACAATCCAAGAAAAAGAGCTCACTAAGTTCCACTACACCTGGGCTTTCCTTCCGATCAAAGAACCCACAGGACATAAAGCGATGCAAATACCTCAAAGCGGGATTACTCAATTTAGTTGCTTTGGCCGATTTGGCCACATAAGTTCCCGAGCCCAATGCTCCCCAAGCAAATTAATTTTTAAAATCCTTAGGTAAAGACCTTTCACCGTGTTGATGGAAACCAAATATAACATTCAATTGCTCAATACTAACCATAAATGATTTCCCAAGCAATTTAAAATTCAACTTAGAGCAAATTTTTTGTTCATCTCTTTCAACCTTAAGAGATGTTAAAAATTCCAAAGTGAGCTCTTGAAATTGCAAAGGTCGAAAGGAGACTAGGTTCTCCCACCCAAGATTTTGAACATAACTATAAAAATTATCCCTAATATGAAGAGCATTAAGGGATTCATCGCTGACATACCTTGTCAGAAAGAAACCCCTAGCCAAAAGATTAGCTCTCTTCAAAGATGAAGAAGATGAAGATGAAGATGCAGCTGCAGTTGGAGGTCGCTTCCTCTTATGGTGGGACACCATCTTAGTTCTCCGCATATTGAAAGATCTAAAAAAATTTGAAACTTAAACCGATTAAATTGAGTTTTAATGAGAGAAGAAGAAGATTGAACGGATTAATTTCAGTTTTGGTGAAGGAAATTGAGAATTGATGGGAGTTTGGAAGCTTTGAAAGAACAACAATGGAGGTTTTGGGAGAGAGGAGTCGAGAGAGCGAAAGGAAGCAAAAAGAAATTTAGGGATTGAAATGAAGGAAAAGTTCTAAAACTGTGTTTTTAAAGTGTAAAATTGAAGGGACACGGCCAAGCTTGGATGAGCTTGGCCGTGTCTGATGTGTTTGGAGGGACACGGCCAGTGACTTGGCCATGTCCCATGGGTGTGTTAGACACTGTGAACAAAGGGATTGCAAAATAAAGAAAAGAGATTTTGGGTGAAGCTTGGCAGTGTCCCATGTGACACGGCCAAGGACACGGCCAAGCTTGTTGGCCGTGTCAGGGGCTGTGTAAAATGGTGTTTTTAGGGTTGGCTTGACATGGCCAGTGGCTTGACCGTGTCAAGTGGCCGTGTCACTCACTGCCATTTGACTTTCTTTTTTTTTATATCACCAAATCTCAAAGAATACAATCCTCTTCTTTGATTAACCCTGAAACACATTAGAAAAATAAAAACCGATCAAAGCACCCATTCCATTTATTTAAATCAAATATAAAATTAACATTACTGAATATAAAATTACAACTATGAAAAGAAATGCAAACCGATGGGTTGCCTCCCATATAGCGCTTCTTTAATGTCATATAGCTGGACATTACTGCAAGACTTAAGGATCATAGATCAAAGTGCTATCGATGATCCTTACTTCTTGGAATCCTTCATTATATGGTTTAACTCTCTGTCCATTTACTTTAAAAGTCTCATTTGTTCGAGAGTTAAGCAATTCAATGGCACTGGAAGGATATACCTGAGTTATCTCGAAAGGACCACTCCATCGAGACTTGAGTTTTCCTGGAAACAGACGGAGACGAGAGTTAAAAAGCAAAACTTTCATACCTAGGCTCAATATTTTTCGCACTATAATTATGTCTTGAAGTGCTTTAGTGCGATCCTTATAAATCTTCGAACTCTCATATGCCTCATTCCTCAGCTCATCTAACTCTGAAATTTGCAGAAAATGTTCTCTCTTTGCCTTGTCCAAGTCTAAATTCAGAGTCTTGATTGCCCAATATGCTTTGTGCTCCAACTCCACTAGTAAATGACAAGCCTTACCAAAAACCAATCGGTATGGACTCATACCCAAAGGAGTCTTGAAAGCAGTCTGATATGCCCACAATGCATCATGCAATCTACTCGCCCAATCCTTCCTTGATAAGTTGACTGTTTTCTCCAGAATTCCTTTTATTTGCTTGTTGGATGTTTCAACTTGTCCAGAAGTTTATGGATGGTATGGGGTCGCCACCTTGTGTTTCACACCAGATTTGTGCACTAATTTCTCAAAAAGTTTGTTGCAGAAATGACTTCTCCCATCACTGACTATCACTCTTGGTGTGCCAAATCTGCTAAGAATATTTTCCTTCACAAATTTAACAACCACATTAGCATCATTAGTACGGGTGGGGATTGCCTCCACCCATTTTGAAACATAATCAACAGCAACTAAAATATATTCATAACCAAAAGACTTGGGAAAAGACCCATAAAGTCTATTCCCAACACATCAAACAGTTCAACAACAATATACAATTGAAGGTGCATTTCATTCCTCCTCCCAATGTTACCCACTCTTTGACAGCAGTCACAATGCTTACAATACTCTTGAGCATCTTTGAATAGAGTAGGCCAGTAAAAACCACTTTGAAGCACCTTTTCTGCAGTCTTCCTCCCTCCAAAATGACCACCACAGTGAAGGTCATGACAAAATTTAAGAACACTCAGTTGTTCTTCTTCAGATACACACCTGTGAACTATCTCATCTTTGTAAATCCGGAATAAGTAAGGTTCATCCCAAAAATAAAATTTACTCACGTGCAAAAACCTTTTCTTTTCCTAAAATGACATGTTAGAACCCAAAATACCACAAGCAAGATAGTTAGCAATATCTGCAAACCAAGGTGCATTCATTACCACAAACAGCTGCTCATCAGGAAATGCTTCTAAATTTTTATGAATGCTATCAGATGCAAGATTTTCATCAAAGAAGGGTAAACTAGATAAATGATCAGCTACAACATTTTCACTCCCCTTAGTACCTTTGATTTGAAAATCAAATTCTTGCAATAATAACATCCATCTAATTAAGCACGGTTTAGCATGTTGTTTTGTTAAAAGATATTTTAGAGCTGCATGATCAGAATGCACAATAATTTTCGACCCAATTAAATATGCTCTAAACTTATCTAAAGTAAAAACAACCGCTAACATTTCCTTTTCAGTTGTTATGTAATTCATTTGCGCACTATTTAGGGTCAAGCTAGCATAATATATCACTCTCAAAAAATTCTCAACCCATTGCTGAAGAACCGCTCCTACTGCATGATTAGAGGCATCACACATAATTTCGAAAGGTAAAGACCAAACAGGAGCTACTATTACCAGTGCACTAGTCAATTTTTCTTTAAGGGAATTAAAGGCTTGCATGCATTATGCAGTAAACTTAAATGGAACATCTTTTCCCAGCAAATGGCACAATTGTTGGCTTATTTTGGAAAAATCCTTAATAAACCTCCGATAAAAACCTGCATGCCCTAGAAAACTTCTTATTCCCTTAACAGAGGTAGGTGGGGGTAATTTAGCAATCAATTCTACCTTGGCCTTATCCACCTCAATCCCTTTACTTGACACCACATGACCTAAGACAATGCCCTGAGTAACCATGAAATGACTCTTTTCCCAACTCAAAGTGAGGTTACATTCAATGCATCTCTTGTAATATCCCTAAGTGTGCCTAGAAGTTGTGATAATATTGTTATTAGTGAATTGAATGTGTGATTGATAAGTGGTAATTGTGTATGATTTATTTGGAGGATAATAGAAGTTGAGAAAATAATGTATATGTGTGTAGTTGGAAGGAATGCATTGTGTAGAGAGAAGTGTATATGTAGTGTATATGGTGATATATATAACATATAAGTTGGTCAAAGGGCTTGGTCAAGGGAAGAAGATATTTTATTTGTGATTTGTAAAATTACCTATATGGGTATATATGTGACAAAAGTTTAGTTAAATGGATGAGGGCATTATAGTAATTTTCTTTTGGATGAGTATTTAATGCATGTGGACTTTGTGTTTTCTTCATCATTTCTTCTTCTTCTCCTTGTGTTGGCCGGCTCCTTCATTGGCAAAGAAAAACAAAAGAACAAAGAAAGGTTTTGATGATTTTAAGCTCCAAAGTTGAGAGAGATTTCAAGTAGCTAAGTTGGATTTCAAGGAATTTTATCATCTTGGTAAGTTTTCTCTTGTTTACCTTGATTCTTTTTGAAGTTGTGTTTGGATTGAGTTATGTTTAGTAATAGTATGATTAAGTATGTTTGTAATTTGTTGAGAAGAGTTGAAATAGATTTGAAAAGGAGAAGTAAATTGGTGTTGGTGATGGAAGAGTAAGAGTTGTGTTTAGTGAATATTTTTCTGTTTTACAATTAGTAAAGGCTGTGACTTGTATGATTTTTAATTAATTATAGAAAAATGTTCTTGAAGTGAATTTTTGATATGTTGTGCCTCTATGAGTCTAGAATGACTGAAAAATATGTTGATTCGATTTTGGAATGGTTATGAGTTTAGAAAGATTATTTTTATTAGACCTGTTCCAGCAGGTACCTTAATTGAGACAGCTATATTTCGGGATTTTTAATAAAATGTAGAAAAATCATATCCAATTGAATTTTGGATATGTTGTTTCTTAGTGAGTCTAGTATTTGAGAAAAATAATTTGGAACCACGTTGATTGAATTTGATTTATGGAATTCACAAAGTTCAGAACTGCTGCCAGGATGCAGGGCAATTGGGGCAGTCTGGTTAGGTGAACTATTTGACCAAGATTTTGTGTTCAGTTTGATCTGAAATTTTAAAGGAATGATTTTAAGATACAAAACTAAATTCTGTAAAAATTTTAGAATTTTTAGTCAAGTAGATTATTTTATACAATTTTTCAAAATAAGGATAAAATGGAGTCTAAAACCAGAATGTACTATTCATATGGTCATTTTGCTAATATTCCTTTTGGATTAGGTTGTGAAGAGGTTGAATTGCCCTAATTTGTGAAGTGAAGAACTATTGAGTGGAGAAGAGTTTAGAGTGGTGTGAAATGTTATTAAGGTAAGTACCAATGTTGCATGATTGCATTGTTAATGCATATCACTAATGTATTTTGATGTGTTTATATCATTAATGATATGTATATATATAATTGTGTTATGGGAAAATAAAAGATGTGAATGATTGATGAATATTAATGTATGAGAATACAATTGATTGAGTATAATTAAATAATATTAGGTAAATTATTACATTGTTAATCTAATGTGACTTGTATAGTGTGAAAGAGAAGAGGATCATTCAACAAGGTATGAGCTATGCAAATTTATTATGATAAACATTTTTATGAAGAATTACTTTAATGTACTTTGTAATGTTATAGCAATGATGCTATATGTATAATGTGAATCATGTGATTGAATAATGATATGTTCATTTGGTTAATGTAATTGATGTTGAGTATTATAATGATGATGCACATGATACTATATGAACAATACTATGATTTGTGTATTATGAATCTTGTGAATTGTATTGTGCTATATGAATAAGGTACTTTGTAATGTTATAGCACTGATGTTATATGTATCATATGGATTGAGATATGATATGTTGTGAAGCCATTGTGATAGGCTATGATGATCTAATTGAAAGAAATAAGGCATGTTTGCCTAGATGATAATGAACATTGAGATTGAAATTGATAATGAAACAATAAGTGAAATATGTGTTTAATGTGTTATTCAGTTTTCAGAGTTCTGGGTTTGGAGGCATGCCTATAAAATGAAAAAGGTAACAGTCTTGCCGGGTTGAGGATCTCTTCAAATTGAGTTGAATTGAGGTCCAAGAGACTGGGTCTGTTACACTATGAGAATTGTGAATATGAAATATATGATTGGTAACAGTCTTGTCGGGTTGAGGATCTTCTCATGATGAGTTGATGGTCCAAGAGACTGGGTCTGTTACACTATCCATGGATAGAAATATTGATAAATGATGCCTACGGGCTTGATGATTATGATTATAGACCAAAGCAGTAACTCTGAACTCTGAATAACATAGTGGTGTCTGTTGGGCCCGAGTCTGTCTTTGTTGTCAATGTGATATACAAATGTTGAAAGAAATGGATAATGAAATCTTTGGTATATTTCATTGGACATGTGATTGATGATATGTAATATGTGCGTTGAAATATTGATTATGAGCACTAGTGATGAATCATTAATGTTGAATTGTGAATAAAGAAATGTTATGATTGGTATGATGTATAATGTGTGTATTAGCATTGATTGTGAATTCAATTGATGAATTGTGGTTGATGACAATGATTGTCTTAATTGGAAATGTGACTTGTGATTGGTATGATGTATAATGTGTGTATTGAGATGTTGATTGTGAATATTAGTGATGGGTTGGACTTGGTAGAAATGCTATGTTTATATGTGTATAAGATGTGAGATTAGTTGAAAGATATGAAAGGTGCAAATGAATAGGGATAAACTTAATAAGAACTAAAAATATATGGAATTGAGATATCTTTATATGTTAGTGTTTCCATGATATATGTTTGTATTTTATATTTGTACTACTAAGCTTTCGAGCTTAGCGCGGATGTATTATCGCGCAGGTAGCTTGGTGGAAGACATGAAGTCTTTTGGTATGCCACGAGAAGAGTAAGATTTTGTCGAGACCAACTAGAGGGTAATGCATACATGTATCCACTTTAAGTATGTTATATTATATGTATAAATGAAGTTTTGATAAAGACAATAATTTGTAAGTGTTCTTTAAATTGACCTATTATGGTTTGAATTTTGTTACAGGTATTGAAAGGTAAAAAGAAAAGTGGCATCCTTATACTTTAAATACTTACTGTATGTATACTAGGTATATGTATAGTATTTATATGGAGTATTGGGGTGTTACATCTCTCAAGCACAAGAACAAGTTTATTGAGGCAATTATCAAAAGAACTACCAAAAATAGAAAAGTCATCCATAAATACCTCAATAAAATCATCTATCATGTCTATGAAGAAAGATATCATGCATCTCTGAAAAGTTGCAGGTGCATTGCACAAGCCAAAGGGCATACGCCGAAATGCATAAGTCCCAAAAGGGCAAGTAAAAGTAGTCTTGGATTGATCCTCTGGTGATATCGGCACCTGATAATAACCTGAAAGTCCATCCAAAAAGCAATAATGTGAGTGTCCAAAAAGTTTATCCAACATCTGATCAATAAAAGGAAGAGGGAAATGGTCTTTCTTTGTGGCATTGTTCAACTTCCTATAATCGATACACATTCTCCACCTAGTAGTAGTCCTAGTAGGAACCAATTCATTATTTTCATTTTTCACCACAGTGATTCCTGATTTCTTAGGCACTACATGTACTAGGCTCACTCACTCACTATTAGCTATTGGATATATCACTCCTTCATCCAGCAATTTGAGCACTTCCTTCTTAACCACTTCGCTCATGTTTGGGTTAAGGCACCTTTGGGTCTCCCTCACAGGTTTAGCTCCCTCTTCTAAAGTGATTCTATGCATGCACATTGAAGGGCTAATACCTTTGATGTCACTCAATCCCCATCCTATTGCTCTTTTCAATCTTTTTAGCTCACTCACCAACCTCATCTCCTCCCTTTCACTAAGTTCGCTAGATATTATCACAGGTAAGGTGTTGTGATCTCCTAAAAACACATATTTCAGATTTTTAGGTAACTCTTTCAGCTCTAACTCAAGTGAAGGATTCTTCTCTTCCTTCTGGATGGAGGGAAGTTCAAATACTGGGTCCTCCTTAAGTTCCTCTATTTTCGCACTCTCTAATGTCTCAAGGCAACTGGCTATTTCTGAATCAAAAATATCCAAACCACCATCTAAGGTCAGTGCCAGCTCCAATTTATCCGAGGAACCTGTCTGCAAGAAAACATCTGAAACAACTGCGTCAATACAATCAATTAAAGAGCAATCCTCATATAATGCAGTTGTAGGAATGGGAGAAGTGTTAAAAATAGAAAATTCAACCGTTTGTCCTGAGACAGTCATTGATAATTTACCACTTTTAACATCTATCAAGGTGTTGGTAGTCGCCATAAAAGGCCTAACCAGTAGAATAGTGTGTGCAGATGGTGTAGGGTTACTTCCTTCCATGTCAAGAACTATAAAATCCACAGGCACTATCAACCCACCAACCTTGACTAACACATCTTCTATAATCCCTTTAAGAAATCTCAGAGATCTATTAGCTAATTGCAACACCATTTTGGTAGGTTTAAGTTCCCCAAGTTCTAATTCAAGATACACAGAATAAGGCATCAAATTTACACTAGCTCCTAAATGACACATGCCATCAGTCCCCTTTCCATTACCTATAGTAATTTGAATTATGAAACTACCAGGATCGTTTAGCTTCAGAGGTAGTTTATGCTGCAAAACAGCACTAGCTACCTCTGATAATATCACCTTTTCATTTGGCTCATACCTTTTTTTCTTTGTGTTCAGTTCCTTGAAGAATTTGGCATAAGCCGGCATTTTCTTTATTGCTTCAAGTAAGGGTAAGTTAATACTTACCTTCGACAGCATATTGAAGATGTCTGAAAATTGCTTATCTTGTTTATCATTCTTCAACCTACTGGGGAATGGTATAGGTGGCCGATACGGATTACTTGCCTTGTGTAAATCTGCTGAAGGGGATTTCTCCATTGATCTTTCTCCAGCACCTTTATTCTCTGGTTCTCCTTCCTTTTTGTTCTCTTGATCACCTGCATTCACAGAATTATTTTCAACATTATTGTTTATTACCTTGCCACTTCTAAGAATAGTCACTGATTGTGCCTGCTCAGGTTGACTCAGAAATTACCCTTTTTGTTGAATCTACGTCTGTTGTGCAAGTTGTCCCACTTGAGTCTCCACTTTCTTAAAAGATGCTTCTAATGAATCCAGCCTTTTGTTAGTCATCTCTTGATTCTTAGCACTGACTTGGATAAAAGCCTGTAAACTATCCTCCAAACTCTCTCTCATAGGCTGCACTTGATTTGAAGATTGACCCTGCGGTTGGTTTTGTCTCTGGAGCAAATGGAAAGATTGTTGAGAGTTATTTGTTGCCCAGGAAAAATTTGGATGATTCCGCCAATCAGGATTGTAAGTATTTGAGTAAGGATCATTCCGAGCCCTTGGTTGATATCTCCCCATAGCATTGACTTGCTCAGCTTCATTTCCATAAGACTCATATGCGGAGGGGCATATATTTGCTCCATGTCCGAAAGTCCCACAAATTCCACACACTTCTTGAGTGGATGAAGAAGTATTGTTCTTCATGTTCAGCTTCTGCACTTGCCTTGTCAATTCAGCTATATGATTGACCATCTCATTGTTGACTTCCAATTGATTCATCCCTTTACTTCTTCCTCTTACACTTTTCTGTTGAGAATTAGCTCCCAACATTTCAAAGATTTCATAAGTTTCATCTGCAGTCTTTTCTCACATAGCTCCCCCAGCTGCGTTATCAACAATATTTTGAAATTGCTGGGTTAAACCATCATAGAAAAACTGATTCAGAAGTTGAAGTGGGTAGTGATGGTGTGGACACTGGATCAATAACATCTTAAATCTGTCCCAAGCCTCATGAAATGGTTCTCCTTCAAATTGAGAGAATGTAGCTATTTTCCCTCTCAATTCCGCTGTCTTCTGATGTGAGTAAAACTTGCCCATAAACATGTTATAAACTTGCTCCCAAGTTGTCAAAGAATTTTCAGGCAACATCATAAGCCAGCTCTTTGCCCTATCCTTCAATGTATATGGAAAGCATCTCATCCTCAACTGGTCCTCTGTTAGTCCTCCCAATGGAAAAGTGTTGAGGTTGGAATAGAAATCCCGAATAAAGTTCAAAGGATCTTCATTTGGAACTCCATAGAATGATGGCAACATGTTGTAATGGATGTTCTTCAACTCATAATTTCTTGCTGCATCCGTCAATCTTATACAAGATGTGGAAGTTCCAATGATAGGTCTAGCAAAATCTCTCATAGTTCTTTGCCTTTCTTCTCCCATATTGGTAGATTTGTGCAGTATCCGACTCAAAATCAGAAGTGTCCTCCTCTGTATCAAATCCGGTGTACAGTTCAAACTCTTCTCTGCTCCTTTTCACTCTCTGAATTTCTGGAATAACTGGATATAGCTCTCCTCCGAGTGATCTCATGCCTTGCATAAACAAAATTTCTGGAAAGAAAGAATTATTAAAAGCAAAAGAAAATTAAATCAAAAGTAAACAATGAAAAATAATCTAAAATATTTAAGCACAATAAACAATTACGCCAATTAGCTTCCCCGGCAACGGCGCCAAAAACTTGTTGCGCTCTAATTGACACTACTAGAACTACACTCGCAAGTATATGAGGTTGCTGTAGTATCTTGGTGAACACCTCAAGGTCGTCTCACAAGGAAGCTAGATAAGCTAATTGATTATCAGGTTGCAAATAACAAATTATTATAAATTTAAATTGCTAACAACTAATGAAAACAAATCGATTGGAGTTTAAAACAATAAAAGTAAACTGAGCTGATATATTGATTCACTTAATAGAAAGGTCTAGGGTTTGCACTTCTCTACTAACTTATATGTATGAACGGTTATTCCTCTCAACCAATTTAATTTCAAAGATTAGATCTCAAGCAACTTAATTAATCGAATCAAGGAAATAAGCTCTCGCATTCAAACCTCTTTCAAATAATCTTGTTACAATTGAAATAATCCTTTTCTTAGGTTATATTTCTAATTCACCTAAGTCCCTAATTGAATTGTTCCAGCATTAGACTTCATCTCTCAATCCTTCATCTAATACCTCAAACACATAATTGGTGGCCAATCAATTATATATTAACAGTAATCCATTCAATCAAGGCTAAAGAAATAATTCAGTTAAGAGCAATAACCAATTCATACAATCATATTAGATCCAAACAAACCCTAGACTAGATCAAATTATTTCATAATGATGCTATCAAACATATTCATCTCATTAAAATTCAAAGAAATCAGTTTAGACATAATAGAATTCATGAATACAATTCCAATGAAACTTAAGAGATAAAGTTTGAGAACAAAACCAAATTACAAACTCCCTTTAGCTTCTGAAGAATTTCTTGTTCAGATCTTTGCTAGAAGAATGTTGCAATAGCAAAAACAAATTTAATCTAGACTGTTTTTATCAAAGTGTAATAAAAAATCCAAGAAAACAAAAATGGAAAACCTAAAGTTTTTTTTTTTGACGGCTGATAAAAAAATCTCCTCGAAATAAAACCCTAATTCTCTTATTTATACGAAACCTCGCTCCAAAAATCTGCATTTTCTTTCCTCCTTTAGTCCGTGTCACATGACACAGCCAAGCTCCTGGCCGTGTCATGTGACACGGCCAGTGGCTTGGCCGTGTCACTGAATGTGTCCGCTTCTGCCTTTTATGCTTCTTTGGAATGGAGTGTGACACGGCCAAGCTCCTGGCTGTGTCATGTGACACGGCCAGTGGCTTGGCCGTGTCACCTACTGCTCTCTTCGTTCTTTGTTCTTCCTTCTTTGGTTTCTTCCTTGGCTAAGTGTGGGACACGGCCAAGCTCCTGGCCGTGTCACCTGAGTGTGTCAGTTACTGCCCAAATTTTCCTTCTCTCTTGGTTCCTTGGTTTTGCCCTCTGCTTCATGCTACTCTTTCTTCCAAGGAAACAATTTGCATGTTAACCTAAAACATACACTTAAACAAACTTTAAACAAGAATCAAATAAACATTAACCAACAACACATAAACACCACACTAAAAACTAGAACAAAAATGACATAGACAGTGAAATAAATTAAAACTACCAAAATTGATGAAAACACTAAATAAACAAATTAAAACTATCAAAATACCTAAAGAAAAAATTAATCATCATAATAAATAAGACACAATTCTATGACAAACTAATAAAACAACTATCTTCTTTGAAGGCATGTCATAGATTTCAGAAAGTTGCATACCTTGCTTCTCATCATTCAATCTACTTGGGAATGGAATTGGTGGCATATAAGGATTTGGAGGTTCATACAATTTTAATGAAGTTGATGCTTCCAAATTATCCTTCTCCTTTGATTGACTTGGTTCCTCTATGTTGGGTTGTATCTCCTCGTCATTTTCTTCTTGATTAGTACATGCATCAAAGGAATCACAAATTTTGTTATATATCACCTGTTCACTCCTCAAAATTATGATTGCATTGGCTTGCTCTAATTGGCTAGAAAATTTCACTTTTTGGTGTGCTTAGAGTTGATTTGCCAGTTGCCCAACTTGAGTTTCCACCTTCTTCAATGATACTTCCAAAGAATCAAACCTCTTATTGCTCCCATCCTGATTTTGTGTGCTAATTTGAATGAAAGCATTCAAATTATCTTCCAATTTGGGTTTCTTAAGTTGATCTTAATTTTGTGTGCTAATTTAAATAAAGACATTCAAATTATCTTCTAATGTGGGTTTCTGAAGTTGATCTTGATTTGAAAATTATCCTTGAAAATAAGAACTTCTTTGGTAAGGCTGAAAAAATTATTGAGGTGGACTCTGTTGTTGGTTTTTCTAAGAAAAATTCGGATAGTTTCTCAAACTTGAATTATAAGGATCGGAATATGGGTCATTTCTACCCCTTTACTGTAAACTTTGAAAGGCATATTCTTCCTCTTGCCTCTCTTGGTATTGTTCAAAACTAAATGAACACATGTTTGCACTATGTCCTACAATACCACATGCTGGATATACTTCTTGACTAGGCATAGATGCTCTTCCTTTTGCATTTAGCATCTTAAGTTGACTTGTTAATTCTACTAAATGCCATGCCATTTCAGAATTAGCATTCACACCATAAAATTCATCGTGCCTTGAAAACTGCATCCTTACAATAAACACTTAGTATACAAAATGGAACACTTAAAACAATTAAACAATTTAAATAAAAAAAATCAAACTACTAACAATAATTGCCTTCTTTGGCAACGGTGCTAAAAACTTATTGCGCTCGACTAATTACTACTACAAGAGACACTTGCAAGTATACGAGGTAATTGTAGCAATGGTGATCACCCCAAAGTCATCTCACAAGGAAGAAATTGGCTTGTAATAGTTTGATTAACAAATAAATTTAAAAATAAGAGTGTGATGTGTTGGAATGGTGAAAAGCAATTTAAATCTAAAAATAATGTGTGTAATGGTTGTACAAGATTAATACAATTCTAGGAATGGTGCCTAGGGTTGTAGATCAATTTAATCAATATTAATTCTCAAATTATCCATTAACATGACCTTGTATTTTAATTTGTTCATTGAGTTTAATTAGTAATTACCAATTCATTAGTTTTCATATTCATGAATTAACTACCAATTGTTTGGAAATTGCAAATTAATAAAACCCTAAAACTTATATTTCTAATTCATTCTTAGGGTAGTTGAAAGGTAATAGCTATGAATAGCCATCGACTCCCGGGAAAGGGTAGAAGAATGAGACCGCATAATTTCAATATCAAATTTCTCCTCTCGGTCCTTCATTCAATATCTAGAGATTAATAGGTAGCTAATCTATCAACCTAGAAATCAATCCAATATAACCAACTAATAACAATGTACATTAATGGAAATATCAAGTCAAGTCATTCAATCAAATATACTACAAACACTAGGCATGAGTAATTTAGCTCATCATCATCAAATTAAAATAAATATTCATCTCAATATAAATCAAATCACAATTGTCCATTGAAATATTAATGTTCTTAACAAACAACAACAATCTAGAAATGAAGTTAAAAGAAAGAATATAAAAACCCCTTGAAGATGCAAAGAGTTAAACTTCTAGTCTTCCTCATAGCTCCACCTTGAATATGATGATGAACTAACAATCCTTGTTCAATCAATGGCTTTTCTCTTGAATGATGGAATGGTAACTCTCTCAAGCCTCCAACTCCTCAATCAAGTTTTCTTTAAACCCTAACCTTCACAAGAGCTTGCTCACCCAAATTTATCCCCAAAAATGTTAAGAATCTTGTTTATGGAAGAAATGGAAGATGAAGATGAAGGTAATGTTCATGGTCTCTCCTAAGACCAAGAACAAGAAGATAAACAAAGAGCCAAGATGATCCTCCATTTAGAACAACATCCCCACATGTATATGTATCCCTCTTTCCATTCTTTTTTAATTTCTTAAGACACAAAGCATGTCTTGCCAACTCACACACTTCACTTTGTCTCCCACTTATTTCATTATTTAAATTTTCATCCTATTAATTAGGCAACCTTTTTCTTCTTTTATTATTTCTTTTTAAAAGAAGGCACTTGGTGTCCCCTATTTTGTCCCCCATTTCGTGTAGAATAATTGAAAGAATTCTCACAAGACATAGCATGGTCATGAGCGACTTGACCGTGTCACTCATTTTCTTATGGACACGGCCAAGCCATGTGGCTATGTCTATGACTGCCCCAATATCTTCTTTCTTTTCCAACTGGGACACGGCCAAGGCCTTGGCCTTGTCTCTAGAGTGTGTTCTCCACTATCTCTATCTTTGCATTGATCTTTAGATGGGACACGACCAAGGCCTTGGCCATGTGACATGGCCAATGGCTTGGCCGTGTCTCTTAGGTGTGTTTATTTATATATTTCCTCCTTGCTTATTCTTGATTAGTTCAATTGGTGAGACGCGGCCAAGGCCTTGGCTGTGTCATGTGACACGGCCAGTGTCTTGGGTGTGTCTCTTGGGTATGTCTGTCTCTGCCAAATCTTCCTACCTCTTTCCTTAGATGAGGGACACAACCAAGCCATGAAGTGTCTTGGTTGTGTCACATTTTTTTCCACCTTAATAATTCATCAAATTGAATTAAAGCTCCATTGTTTTCTTCTTCAACTTAGATCAAATACTTCAAACAAACTTTAAACACAAATTAAAAGAAAAATCAATCAAAAGCCAATAAAATTACACTAAAAATAAACACATAAATGATTAAAACAGTCGTCTCTCTATTGTTGCAATTAATTGCTTTTTATTCCAGCTCCTTTCCTTTTTATAATTGTAAATTAGGGTTAACCTAGGGTTAACTTAGTTAAGAAGCTAGATCTTACCAGAAAGCCTTATTTTTAGCTAAATAAAAACAAAGTTTAAGTCGAATTAGGAACAATTAACAAAATGGGCCTTATAGAGAATCAACCATAAATCGAACTAGACTCAGTTTAGGCTTTTAAATTAGGGTTGAATTTGATTTAAGCCTTTTAATTAGGACTTAAGTTCATTTGAGACCAAAATCAAGGGTCTACAAGTAGTATCCAAGCCAAGTGTTAGAGGTGGTAGAGGTGGTGGTAGAGATGGCAGACCAGGGTCTAAATAGAGAGGGGATTCGACATCAGTGAGTAGGTCAGAGGAGACTAGAGCTACACAGAGGGTATATATGATGCAGAAGAAGCTGGATGCTTTGGATATGATAGCTGGTACATTTTGGGTATGCACTTACTATCTAGACATCGGGCGGTGATAGATTGATAATAGAAATGTGTTACTCTAAAAACACATGATGGGAAGGATATGGTGGTGTTGGGTATGCTGAGACACCTCTTGTCTACTTTAATTTCAACTGCTATAGCTAAGAGGATGATTTGTGGTACGTGCCGCTATGTGCTATAGCAATACCGTAAGTGCACGGGTCACCCAAGTAATATAGTAGTGAGTGAGTTATCATTCCACTGGGGACAAGGTCAAGTACTAGCGCAAACCTTAACCATTGTTTAGCAAATTAATATTTGTGTGATGCTTTGTAATTAAAAACAACTAATTTAATAACTGGAAGTAAGGGGAAATTAAATGTTATGCAAATAGGATTGATGATAATTATACTATCCAGATATTGAATCCCCCTAGCCTCAATGATATTTATGAACAATCAATTCAGTTAAATCATTCAATAGAGTTGAGTTGGCATTCCTCTAAATTAGACTAAAACCTCTCTCGAGTGAATTAATCCCTAATCACTAAGTAGAGTGCCGGAATCTCTTCTCAAACACAATTAAATAGATCATGCATTAAGAACAAGGAACTATAAACCAAAGGATCTTGTAAGTCTATCTCTAGCACCCCAATCAATCCTCAACCCTTATGAGTAATCAATTCATATCAATCTTTCTCAAGTCAATAATATGAAAATTACAACCAATCAATAAGCATGCTATTATCAATTAGAAATAAATCATTAAGCATCATAAGAATAAAACAACTCAATCAAATGATTCAACTAAATATAATTATTCAATCCATACAAATAAGCTAGGGTTCATCAATATCTAGATAGAGAAGAAATTAGTTCATGTTCAAAACCAGAAAAACAGAGCAAGATAAAAGAGTAAAAGAAACCAAACAATCCATGGCAAATAATTTGTATTTCTTCACTTCAATCCTTGATTCTTGGTTTAGGGCTTGTACAAGATGTATCTCCTTCTTCAAACTTAGCTCAAAACCCTCCTCTTTGCTTCAGTTGTTGGCTTCTTCTCCCTTATTCCAGCTCCAACGTTTCAAGCTCCAGAATCCCCCTAAAAACTCCCTCTTCTTCTCTTTTTATTTCCCTCCAAAGCTCAAGCCATGCTTCCAGCTCACTTCCAACTCACCTTGTCTCCCACATTCCCTTTGTTCAATCTTTCTTTTCCACAAATTCGGCAAGCTTTTCTTTTGTCTAATATTACTTTTGACTAAAACTAGTCTTTGTTCCCCACTTGTCTGCAGAAAAATTTGAACAATTCAAAGTTGCCCTAGGTGACACGGCCAAGCTTGATGGCCGTGTCACCTTCTGCCCTTTCTTTCCTTGTTTTCTTCTAGGTGACATGGCCAAGCTCCTGGCCATGTCATGTGACACGGCCAGTGGCTTGGCCGTGTCATGTGGGTGTGTCACTTTCTGCTTCTAGCTTCATCAACTTGCTTTCTTTGTTTCCAAGGGTGACACGGCCAAGCTTGTGGCCGTTTCATGTGACACGGCCACTAGCATGGGCGTGTCACCTGGGTGTGTTGGCTTCTGGTTCCTTTCCTTTCCTTCCTTGGTTCTTTGGCTTGGATGGGACACGGCCAAGCTTGTGGCCGTGTCATGTGACACAGCCACTGGCTTGGCCGTGTCACTTGCCAGTGTCTTCTTCTGCCAAATTTTCTTTCCTTTCTTGGTCTCTTTGATTTTTACTCTTTGGGTGAGACACGGCCAGAGGCTTGGGCGTGTCACCTGGCCATGTCATCTACTGCCTTGAAGAAATTTTGAGGGACACGACAAAACTTGCTTTGGCTTGGCCATGTCTTGCTTGCTTCATGATTTTTCTTAATTGTTTTGATCATCCAAGGGAGTTTTTGCACTTTGACCTAAAATAAACACTTAAAACAAACTTTAAACCAAAATCAAATGAAACATTAACTAAAAACACATAGAAATCATACTAAAAACAAGTATAAAAAGACTCTTATCAAATACCCCACACTTAATTCCTTGCTTGTCCCCAAGCAAGGCTAAAATCAAAACAAACTAAACACAAAAATTTTGTCAAGTTCAAGAGTTATAACAAATTGCATCAAGACTTCCCTATCCCTAAATAATCAATATCAAATCAAATCAAATCGATACCAATACAATTAAGTGGCTTTCCATGCATAACCTATGATGTCACTCCCTCACCAACTCTTATAAAGTGTTTGATTAAGGTGGTGTTTACACTCATAACAATCAATAAAAGATTATTGCCATAGGCTTGCTTATCTATCAAACCTTCACTACTTAATTACAATTAAGCATTAATCAAAAGGTCTTTTATTGGGTTGTAATGGGGGTTAAGGCAGAGGCATGGCATTTAGGAAATGTGAGCTTAATCATTAAGTTCAAGAGCACTTCAAGAATGAAGCAACCAATCATATAAATAACCCAACGATCCCAAAACACCTTCCTCTTATCTATCCCTTGACATTTAAAGTACTTTTCAAGGGAACTCACTTATTACATCTCGTAACATATTCCAACCCTTTTAACAAGAACAATTATTCTTATTATTCTTATTTTTATTTGATTTTGATTTTTTTTTATTTTGCAATCTTAAACCTACTAAATTTAACCCCACACTTAATTCAACACAACACTTAGTCGTAAATGCTCTTAAGATGCTCTTGATCTAATGAAAGGGTAAGAGTTAAAAAAAGGTTCAAGCCAATGATGTTGTGAAAAAGAAAGAAAAGGAAAAACAAAATAGGCTCAAAATTGGCTAACTAAGGTTAAAATTAGGGTTGGTCTTTTTAAGCCAAAGTGGGTTCACCTAATTGCCTTAATCATCTTGATGCCAAATTGAAATTTTTATATAGTCTTAAAATGTATATCAAAGCAAGTTCTAGCAAGTCATCAATCAAAGATGTTTTCCCACACAAAGAATAATAAGTAGATGGCTCAATTTCTCACTAGGTTGATGGTGATGCAAGGAAAAACCAACAAAATTGACAAAAAGCATCAATTCTACTCAATTCTCAAATTCATGTTTCTAAAATTCAAAAGTCATCTATCAACAATGTTTATAACAATTGAACTTTCCAAAATTGAGTTATTCAAAGAAAACATTAACTAAACCTAAACAAGGATAACTTAAAATACAAAATGCACCCCACACTTAAAAATTCACATTGTCCTCAATGTGAGCATGCATACACTAAAAGAGAATTTAGATGAAACATATTATTATTATTATTATTATTATTATTATTATTTTTATTATTTTTATTATTTTTTTAACCAAAAATATAGAAATTAAAGACATAATAATTAAAGAACGAATAAAATGGTGGGTTTCCTCCCACCCAGCACTTCTTTAACGTCATATTAGTTGGACGTTCAGGGTAGATGTCCCTAGTCTTGGAGGTGTAAAACCTCCTTTAGGTCCTATATTTCCCCTCCAAAATAAAATTTGAGCCTGTGCCCATTGACTTTAAAATCACCTTTTTCCGGGTGGGTTATTTCAACCACTCCGTAGGAAAAAACTTCCTTGACAGTAAAAGGACCAGACCATCGAGATTTCAACTTACCCGGAAAGAGTCGAAACCTTGAATTGTACAGTAATACCTGATCTCCCACTTGAAACTCTTTCCGTTCCTTAATGTGAGCATCATGCCATCTCTTGGTACGTTCCTTATACATTTTCGCATTGTCATAAGCTTGCAATCTCCACTCGTCTAACTCGTTTACCTGTAATTTTTGCCTTTCACCTGCACAAGCTAGATCAAGATTAATTTGTTTTATGGCCCAATATGCATTATCTCTATTTCAACAGGTAAATGGCAAGCTTTTCCATATACCAACCTAAATGGTGTAGTGCCCAAGGGAGTTTTGAATGCAGTCCTAAAAGCCCATAGAGCATTTTCTAATTTCTCGAACCAATCCTTTCGGGATCGCTCTACAGTTTTTTCCAAAATTCTTTTAATCTCCTTATTCATGTTCTCAACTTGGCCACTAGTTTGGGGATGATAGGGAGTAGCAAACCTATGTGTAACTCCTAATCTTTTGAAAACTTTCGCAAGCTGAAAATTACAAAAGTGAGTACCCCTATCACTTATAATTTCTTTTGGTGTACCAAATCGAGAAAATAATTTCTTCAAAAATTTCACCACAACCCTAGCATCATTGGTTGCCAAGGCTTGGGCTTCAGGCCATTTAGATACATAGTCTATAGCTACAAGAATGTATTTGTTACCAAAGGAATTGGGAAAGGGTCCCATAAAGTCGATCCCCCATACATCAAAGATTTCACAAACTAAAATCCCATTTTGGGGAATCTCATCACGAGATGAAATGTTTCCAGTCCTTTAGCATCGATCACAGCAGTTTACAAATTCGTAGCTATCCCTAAACAAAGTGGGCCAATAAAATCCTGATTCTAATACTTTTTGAGCAGTCCTATTGGCTCCCATATGACCACCAGCTGGTCCAGCATGGCATTGACTAAGATTATTCATTGTTTCGGGCCATGCCACACATCGTCGGATCATGTGATCCTTACATAATCTAAACAAAAAGGGATCCTCCCAAAAGTAATATTTTAAATCAGAAAAGAATTTCTTCTTTGCTTAATAAGTTAAGTCCTTAGGAAGTTCCCTAACAGCCAAATAGTTAGCAAAATCTGCAAACCAAGGTGTTTCAAAATTTAAGTTACTTACCTCACTTACCATGGCGTACAGCTGCTCATCGGGGAAGTGATCATCAATGTCCCCTTCTTCGAACCTCTCTAAGGTTGGATTCTCCAAGCGAGAAAGGTGTTCTGCTGCCAGAAGCTCCCTTCTTATCTTGAATCGTCAAGTCAAATTCCTGCAACAACAAAACCCAACCCAACGGATTAGCCTCGGCTTTGCATCAATTTTCGCAAATAAATACCTCAAAGCCGAATGATCTGTATAAATAATCACTTTTGACAAGATTATATATGATCTAAACTTGTCAAAAGCAAAAACCACAGCCATCAGCTCTTTCTCTGTAGTTGTGTAATTAGCTTGAACTGTGTTCAAGGTCTTGCTTGCATAGTAGATAGGCTGGAAGTATTTCTCCTTGCGTTGACCCAAGACTGCTCCCACTGCAAAGTCACTTGCATCGCACATTAGTTCAAATGGCAGACTCCAATTGGGAGCTACTATGATTGGAGCATGGGTTAATTTCTCCTTAAGAGTTGTGAATGCTCTTAAACATTCCTCATCAAAAACAAAGTTCACATCTTTCTCAAGGAGTCTTGTCAATGGACGGGCTATCTTAGAAAAATCTCTAATGAACCTCCGATAAAAACCCACATGTCTTAGAAAACTTTTGATGGCCTTCATAGATGTGGGTGGTGGTAACTTCTCAATTATGTCTACCTTTGCCCGATCCACCTCAATGCCCTTGCTTGAAATTTTGTGTCCCAACACGATTCCCTCTTGAACCATGAAATGACACTTTTCCCAATTAAGCACTAGATTGGTTTCCTCACATCTCATCAAGACTCTTTCAAGGTTTTCCAAACATCTTTCAAATTATCTTCCATAGATCGAGAAATCATCCATAAACACCTCCATAATATCCTCTATAAGCTCATCAAAGATTGCTACCATGCACCTTTGGAGAGTTGCAGGTGCATTGCACAACCCGAATGGCATTCTTCGGTATGCAAATGTCCCATATGGGCAGGTGAATGTAGTTTTCTCTTGGTCTTTCGGTGCAATAGGAATTTGGAAATAGCCTGAAAGGCCATCCAAAAAGCAGTAGTACTCATGGCCGGATAACCTCTCCAACATTTGATCAATGAAGGGTAAAGGAAAGTGATCCTTTCTAGTTGCATCATTCAATTTTCTATAGTCAATGCAAACCCTCCAATTGGTAACTGTTCTTGTTGGAATCAGCTCATCATTTTCATTGGGGACCACTGTCATCCCTCCTTTCTTTGGTACTACCTGAACTGGGCTCACCCAAGAGCTATCCGAGATCGGATAGATAATCCCTTCATCAAGTAGTTTGATCACTTCATTCTTCACTACATCTTTCATTTTTGGGTTTAGTCTCCGTTGCGGATGCACTACTGGTTTGAATTCATCTTCCATCAGTATCTTGTGAGTGCAATAGGATGGACTGATACCCTTTATGTCTGCTATCTTCCAAGCTATCACTTGATTATGTTTCTGCACCAACTGAATAAGCTTCTCCTTTTGCTCAAAAGATATATGGGAACTCAGAATTATTGGCAGTTTCTTTTTCTTCGCCAGAAATCCATACTCAAGGTGATCTGGAAGAGGTTTCAGTTCCAAGTTGGGTGGATCAATCACCGATGGTTTTGGCTTTTCTTCCTTTGGCATCTCAATAGTCTCATATTCCCTGCATTTGAATGATTTGCTTGCTTCAAGAAAAGCAAGCTGCTCCATTGCTTCTTGACCCTCAACATTTTTCTGCAATAAACACAGCTCAAGGGGATCCTTGGAAACAATGTTAATAACACAATTTATGGTCTCATGCTCAATAACATCATTGCATGATTCCGCTTCATCAAATGAAAGTGAATATTTCATGGCATCATGTATCCTAAAAATAACTTTCTCATCACCCACTCTCAAAGTTAAAGTGCCATCATGAACATCGATAAGGGCACGGGCTGTATTCAAAAATGGCCTATCAAGAATAAGTGAAACATCTGCATCCTCATCAATATCAATGACAACAATATCATTGGGGAAAATGAAATCCCCGACTTTTACCAACACATCCTCTATAATGCCACGAGGTTGGACTACCAATTTATCAGCAAGTTGGATGGTCATGAGTGTTGGTTTAGGTTTACCAATGCCTAACTCTTTAAACATTTTATAGGGCATGACACTTATGTTAGCCCCCAAATCAGCTAATGCACTTTTAACCTCAAGATTACCTATCAAACATGGAATGGTAAAACTACATGGATCTTTTAACTTCTTAGGTAACCTTCTTTGTAAAATTTCCGAGCTCTTTTCAGATAAATGCACTAAAGACATTTCTTCAAGTTTCCTTTTGTTAGAAAGGATATCTTTCAAAAATTTAGCATACTTAGGCATTTGTGACAAGGCTTCAGCAAATGGAATATTAATGTGCAATTGTTTAAAAAGTTCAAGAAACTTACCGAACTGAGCATCAATCTTGTCTTTGTTCAACCTTGCCGGATAGGGTACTCTAGGTTGGTATTCCTTCAATATGGGGCTGCTTTCTTGCAGCTACTTATTTTTCTCACTGTCTAGTGCAGCTTTCTCTTTCGAAGTGACAACAGGATCGTCTTCTTTTTCTTGTACTTCAGCCCCTTTCTTTGCCACTTTTTCTCTTTTCTCAACCTCATTGCCCTTGATCTCTTTTCCACTCCTTAGTGTAATTGCCTTGAGCTGCTCTTTAGGATTTGCCTCTGTGTTGCTAGGTAAATGCCCTTATGGTCTCTCACTGAGCATCTTGGCAATTTACCCCACTTGATTCTCCAAATTATGAATGGAGGCTTGCTGATTTCTTATGGTGGTTTCAGTTGATTGGAATCTAGTTTCAGAAGCTGCTATAAATTTCTCCATCATGTCCTCCAACTTACTCTTTCTTGGAGGGGCAGCTTGTTGATTTTGGGGCTGCTGGAATCCAGGGGGAGGTCTTGGATTATTTTGATTATTCCATGAGAAATTTGGATGATTTCTCCACCTCGGATTGTTTGTGTTGATGTAGGGATTATTCTGCTGTTGCCTTGGCATATTTCCAACATAATCTACTTGCTCTTGCCTAGCAAACATGTTGCCACTTTGGCAATCTTGACTTTGATGTCCACCCCCACACCATTCACAACACATCACTTGCATTACTTTCCTTGTAACACCCCTATACCCGTATACGTACACAGCATGCTGATACGATCGTAATATACATATACTGAATATAGAAATGCCACGATATACTTAACAAAAGACTCATCCCTTTTTACAAAAACATAAACAAATTTAAATCATTTAAAAGAAATTATAAAAGACAAAAGATAAAATGTTTATTTAAAAGCAGCGGAAAATGTAACAAATATTTACAAATATATATACATCAAAATTCAAATTTTACAAAACATAAAACATATACATGTTTGGCAGTATTTCTTTGATCTTTAAGCTCCACTATCAACACCTCAAATCTATACTCTACTCGGCCTAGAGGAACTATCCGGTTCTTCCCTGTCACCTGCGCAATAAACCACAATCGCGCTAAGCCAACGGCTTAGTGGTACAAACTACAATGATATCATGCTATAATGAAATGCCAATGTCATACTTTCCAACATACAAGTGATTCTCAAGAATCTCATATTTCATGTCATTACCTTTCATTGTATCAAACAATTGTGTCATCAATCATAGGACATATTGAACTCAAAATAAGCATAGATCTCATTATTTATTTATTTCATCATTTATAAATCACATGGAAAACAAAGACAAGCAAGGGCCCAAAAAGAAACTAATATGTTATTCAAAGTTTAGAGTTACTGCTTTGGTCCATATCATAATCATCAAGCCCGTAGGCAATATGTATATATATCTCTATCCATGGATAGTGCAACAGACCCAGTCTCTTGGACCTCAACCCAATTAAAACCGAGGAAATCCTCAACCCGGCTAGACTGTTACTATTTTTGAGGCTTATGACCCAGTCTTTTCACCCCAAAAACATCACATTTCACATTTATCATTTCACATTTTTCAACTGGAATCGGCTTACGACCCGGTCTTTTCACCTATCCAGTGATTCATAGGCATGCCGCCAAACTCAGAACTCTGAAAGTTGAATAACACATTAGGCACACAATATTTTCATTTATTTATATCTTTGTACATTTCTTTCTCAATTCATTTCATTCTCATAATCAAATAGGCAATCATGTCTCCATTATCTCATTTGCATTATCATAGCCAACAACCATGGCCTCATTTCTCATAATAACTCAAATCACATTAATACAATTCATCATATCATCGTATCTTTCACATTTCATATTCCATATTTCATATAGACAAACATGCTTTAACCAACTCATTATGTCTCAATTCATCATTTAAGTACTCACAATCAATTAAATTGAACATCCAATAAAAATGATCATCATTGATATATATATATATACATAGCAATTTACCTTATTCATAGATTTAGAATCTTCAACATACATTTCACATAATCCACATTGTGCACAACATAGCATTATTCATATGCATCATCAATGTTCACATTATATCCAACATAACATTAGATTTCTTTACACATTTACAATCAAATATATGTTAAATCTCAACATCATATGAATGTATGAAATAATGTAGTTTGTACTTACCTTAAGCACCACTTAAACAAATCTATACACTTTCTTTTTTCCAAGAGTTCTTCACTTCTTAAATTAGGGCAAATCACCTTCTTCCAAAACCTAGTCCAAAAATGATACAATACATGAATTCCAATACAATTTATCACTTATTAACCTCATCTTAGACCTTTAGATCAAAAATTACCAATCAACCCCACATACTAGAGCCCACCGCCGTGGCCACCCCAACCCCCACGGGTGTGGGTTAGAGAATGGTTCTGCCTCCCTTGCTCCAAACCTCCACGACCATGGCTACAAATGGCCACGACCATGGCAACCAAGGGCCACGGGCGTGGCATCCAAGATGCTACTGTTTCTGACCAAATTCACATATTCTATGCTTACAACTCCAATAAACACCAACAACATGAAAATCTATTAAAATAATTAACCAAACTCAACATCTACCACACATCATCAACTCAAAACCCTAATTCAAACTCAACTCAACACTTCCAAAACCAACACAAATTTAACTTCTTATTTTTAATTCAATCCCAACACATACAAACACACCACAATCAAATAAAATCACACTATCAAAAATCCCCGAATCAACTCAAACCCAACTTCAAAAAAAACAAGAAAAGTAAAGAGAGAACTTACCAAAGTAATGAGACTTCTTGGATTTCCACTTAATCACTTGAAAACTCCTTCAATTTTTGAGCTTGAACACAAAACTCACTCTTGCTCTCTCTTGCTTTGGATGGCCGGCCAACAAAGGAAAAAGGAAAGAAGAAGAAATGAAGCAAAGTCAAATTTTCTTTCTCTTTAAACCTCCACCAAGCAATCTAAAAAGAAAATTACTTAAATACCCTCTTCTATATGTTTTAACTTCCTTTCACTTACTTGTCCTGTTTAGTAATTTCATAATTAACAAAATAAATATCTTCTTCCTTTGACCATCCATTTGACTTGTGTATATGTTATATATATTTCCATATATACAACATATACACTCTCTTTTAAATTTCTTTTCTCTTTCAAATTAACATATACATTCAATCCAATTACAAGAATAATATCAAAACTTCTAGGGCATACTTTGGGATATTACATTCCCAGAAGAAGAGGCCAAGGAATCAAATTTTTTATTCAATGCTTCCAATTGTGCTGTCAAAGCCACCACAGGATCTAATTGGTGTGAACCCATAACATTCAGCTTTCCTTGCTCCCTTGGGGCTTGCCACTGATAATTGGTGATAGCCATGTCTTCAATTAAATCCCTTGCTTGTTCAGGTGTCTTGTTGTTTATGGTACCACCAGCTGCTGCATTAATGGATTGCTTACTTACATAATTCAACCCATTGTAAAATGTTTGAATTTGAAGCCATAGTGGAAGTCTATGATGAGGACACCTTCTCAGTAAATCTTTAAATCTTTCCCAGGCATCATAAAGGGTCTCACCATCTTGCTGCAGGAAGGATGAGATATCATTCCTCAACTTAGCAGTTTTGGATGGTAGGAAGTATTTCTCTAGGAATTTCTCTGCCAACTGACCCCATGTGGTGAAGGTCCCTGGAGGAAAAGATTTCAGCCACTTCTTTGGTCTATCTCTAAGGGAAAATGGGAATAACCTCAGCCTAATTGCATCATCTGAGACATTATTTATCTTGAATGTGTTACATATCTCCAGAAAATTCTCAATATGTGCATTAGGATCTTCATCAGGAAACCCATCGAATTGACAAGTCTGCTGCACAATTTGAATTACATTCACCTTTATTTTGAAGTTGTTTGCAGTAACTGTCAATCTCTGGATACTAGATTCAGCTCCATTGAGATTAGGCTTAGCAAACTCCTGCATTGTTCTTGGTCCAGCTCCTTCCATCACTTCAAACTCTTCTTCTTCGTCTATTTCCAGATTTATTTCTGTTTCTGCGTCTTCCAAAACTGCCTCCCCTTCTTCCTTTCGCTTTCTCCTTAATGTTCTTTCTAGCTCTGGGTCTAACTCAAACAATTAGGATGAGTTGCCTCTGGTCATAAACAGGGAGGAATACCTAAAATGATAATCGACAAGCAAGAACCAATGTCAAAAACAAATGAAAATAAAAACTAAATCAACAGTTTTAATTATATTACTAATATTGAAACCGTTGTCCCCGGCAGTGGCACCAAAAACTTGGTACGTGCCGCTATGTGCTACAGCAATACCGCAAGTGCACGGGTCTCCCAAGTAATATAGTAGTGAGTGAGTTATCGTTCCACTGGGGACAAGGTCAAGTACTAGCGCAAACCTTAACCTTTGTTTAGCAAATTAATATTTGTGTGATATTTTGTAATTAAAAACAACTAATTTAATAACTGGAAGTAAGGGGAAATTAAATGTTTTTTTTTGTAAAGGTGGATGGTACCACCGCGATTTATATTAATTATAATAAAAGTATGGTAAACCCATATAAACGTTTATACAACACCCTTATAGCAAGCAGGTGTACCAAATATTTGGTAAACCTATACAGTCAGTTAAAATCACACCTTTAATGAAAGGAGGAAGTGATTGAAAAGAAACAAAATCTCTAGTAACATTGTTTAATCGACTATATTGGCTAAGGTAATGAGCCGCCATGTTGCCTTCCCTATAAACATGATGAAAAGAAACATCACAATCTGCTGAGCCAATCCATTGGAAGCAATGAGGCCAAGTAGCACGAGGCGAAGAAAGAGCAGTAACCACCGTAGTAGCATCGGTCTCCACTTGCACTTGATAAAATCCTTGAGAGAAACACCAATTGAGACTTTCATTGGCTGCAACTAACTCAGCCATGGAGGGACTGTTGGCCTGCAATCGGAAAGAAAAAGCAGATATAAAATGGCCATAGTCATCCCGAATTAGAGCACCACCTGCTGAATTCTAGGAGGTATGCGAGGCATCGACGTTGAGCTTGACAAATCCAAGTCGAGGCCGAGACCAAAAGACCAGCTTTGGTCTAAGAATTCCACGCCCGAAGTTAGCAGGCAAAAGATCAGAAAAAGAAGCAGATGGGACAACAAATTTTGCTGAAGAGAACGCAACACCCCAATGCAAAATACACTTAGATCTGCAGCTCGACTAAAGCAACATAAAATTTCTCTCCTCCCTAGCAGCACCTGCAATACTCTATCCATATTGAATAAAGAATTACTTGAGGGATCAACAAACATAACTTCCCTTTTGTAGAATTCGGTTTTGCTTGTATCCACCAAGTAATAAGTTCGTGGTGCAAAGAAAGCTATCTCCCTCTATCATAAGGAATAAGATATGCCTTATAATACCTCCAAATCTTGTTAATAGCCTCACATTGATGAAAAATATGATCAATAGTGACTGGTCCTTGAAAACAAAAAGGACAACATCCAGCCAAATGCACTCCAATTATCTGCAATTGAAGAGGAAGATGAAGAGCGTTATGAATTAACTTCCAAGAGAAAACAGAAAACTTCTTCGGAATAAATGAGTCCCATAACATTTTACAAACCAACGACGAGGATTGCCGAGGGCGAAACAAGTCATATGCATATGAAAGCTGGAATTTATTCGAATTTAAAGCAGACCAAGTAATTGAGTCTTCTTTGATCTTAAAGAAATCCGAATAAAGACTATAAGCTTGGCAAATCCTCTTCCACAAGCAAGAATCGGTTTGCAAATAAACCATATTACCCTTCCTAAAATATTTTTTCCTCATGTAATGAGCCCATAAAGAATTATAAGAAAAGAACATCGAAAGGAGTTTGATAGAATAAGCATCCTGAATAGCAGTCATCGAACGGATTCCAAGACCTCCTTCCACCGTATGAACAATCAATTCAGTTAAATCATTCAATAGAGTTGAGTTGGCATTCCTCTAAATTAGACTAAAACCTCTCTCAAGTGAATTAATCCCTAATCACTAAGTAGAGTGCCGGAATCTCTTCTCAAACACAATTAAATAGATCATGCATTAAGAACAAGGAACTATAAACCAAACGATCTTGTAAGTCTATCTCTAGCACCCCAATCAATCATCAACCCTTATGAGTAATCAATTCATATCAAGCTTTCTCAAGTCAATAATATGAAAATTGCAACCAATCAATAAGCATGCTATTATCAATTGGAAATAAATCATTAAGCATCATAAGAATAAAACAACTCAATCAAATGATTCAACTAAATATAATTATTCAATCCATACAAATAAGCTAGGGTTCATCAATATCTAGATAGAGAAGAAATTAGTTCATGTTCAAAACCAGAAAAACAGAGCACAATAAATGAGTAAAAGAAACCAAACAATCCATGGCAAATAATTTGTATTTCTTCACTTCAATCCTTGATTCTTGGTTTAGAGCTTGTACAAGATGTATCTCCTTCTTCAAACTCAGCTCAAAACCCTCCTCTTTGCTTCAGTTGTTGGCTTCTTCTCCCTTGTTCCAGCTCCCACATTTCGAGCTCCAGAATCCCCCTAAAAACTCCCTCTTCTTCTCTTTTTATTTCCCTCCAAAGCTCAAGCCATGCTTCCAGCTCACTTCCAACTCACCTTGTCTCCCACATTCCCTTTGTTCAATCTTTCTTTTCCTCAAATTAGGCAAGATTTTTTTTTTGTCTAATATTACTTTTGACTAAAACTAGTCTTTGTTCCCCACTTGTCTGTAGAAAAATTTGAACAATTCAAAGTTGCCCTAGGTGACAAGGCCAAGCTTGCTGGCCGTGTCACCTTCTGCCCTTTCTTTCCTTCTTTTCTTCTAGGTGACACGGCCAAGCTCCTGGCCGTGTCATGTGGGTGTATCACTTTCTACTTCTAGCTTCGTCAACTTGCTTTCTTTGTTTCCAAAGGTTACACAGCCATTGGCTTGGGCGTGTCACCTGGGTGTGTTGGCTTATGGTTCCTTTCTTTTCCTTCCTTGGTTCTTTGGCTTGGATGGGACACGGCCAAGCTTGTGGCTGTGTCATGTGACATGGCCACTGGCTTGGCCGTGTCACTTGCCAGTGTCTTCTTCTGCCAAATTTTCTTTCCTTCCTTGGTCTCTTTGATTTTTGCTCTTTGGGTGAGACACGGCCAGAGGCTTGGGCATGTCACCTGGCTGTGTCATCTACTGCCTTGAAGAAATTTTGAGGGACATGGCCAAGCTTGCTTTGGCTTGGCCATGTCTTGCTTGCTTCATGCTTTTTCTTCATTGTTTTGATCATCCAAGGGAGTTTTTGCACTTTGACCTAAAATAAACACTTAAAACAAACTTTAAACCAAAATCAAATGAAACATTAACTAAAAACACATAGAAATCATACTAAAAACAAGTATAAAAATACTCTTATCAATTCGGAAGAGGTGTAAAGCTTACATGGCACATGTAGTGGATACTAAAGCAGAGGGTTTTAAGCTTGACAATATTCCCACAGTGGTAGAGTTCCCTAATGTGTTCCCATATGAGTTACTAGAATTAACTCCAGTGAGAGAGGTGGAGTTCAGCATCGATTTGATGTCAGGTACCACTCCCATTTTCCTTACCCCTTTATTGGATGGCACCTGCAAAATTGAAAGAGTTAAAGATGTAGTTGCAGGAACCATTCTGTTAAAAAGGGTTCATTCACCCTAGTATCTCACTATAGGGAGCACCAGTGTTGTTTCTTTAAGAAGAATAATGGTACTTTGAGATTGTGTATTGATTATAGGAAGTTGAACAAGGCAACTATTAAGAACTATCCATTGCCTCACATCAATGATCTCTTTTACCACTTAAAAGGGGCAGTCATGCTTTCTAAGATTGATTTGAGATATGGGTATCATCAGTTAAGAGTTAGATATGTAGATGCACCCAATAATGTTTTTCGCATGAGGTATAGGCATTATGAGTTTCGAAGGATGCCATTTGGGCTAACAAATGCACCAATGGCTTTTATAGGCAAAATGAACTCGATCTTCCAACCATACTTGATCAGTTTATCATGGTATTCATTGATGATATTTAGTTTATTCATGTAGTAAAGAAGATCATGATAAGCATTGTTGTGCTTTATTAAACACTACGAAAAAGCAAATCTCGCAAGTATACGAGGTTGTCATAGTAATGGTGATCGCCCTAAGGTCATCTCACAAGGAAGGAGTTTGTTCGTAATAATTTCATTAAAATAAAAATATTAAAGTTTGTTTGTTTGTTGTTGGATCGGTAAAAGAAATCTAATATTAAAAGTAAAATAAATAATATTATCACAAATGAATTGGAACTTTCAAAGGATGCCTAGGATTTACAATTCAATTTAATCAAAAGTTTAATTCTCAAATTATCCATTAATATAACCTTGTAACCTAATTTGTTTCTTGAGATTAATTAGTAATTCTTAAATCATTAGTTCTTACATTCATGAATTAACAACAACCAATTATTTTAAATTTGCAAATTATAGAACTCACATTCAATATTGAGAGATTAATAGGTGGCCAATCTATCAACCTAATATTCAATCCAATGCAATCAACTCACATAACAAGGCATATTAATAGAAATACTTAAATTAAATCATCTAATCAAATCTATTACAAATCCTAGACATGGATAATTTAGCTCATCATCACAAATCAAAACACATATTCATCTCAATAGAAATCAAATCACAAGTATCCATTGAAATATTAATGTTCATAAGAAATCAACAAAAATCTAGAAATGAATCAATTGAACTAATTCAAGAATAGAAAACCCAATTTGAAAAAGATTAGAGTTAATCTTCTTTTGTTCTTCCTCCAACCTTGCTTGAGTTTGATGAAGAACCCTTAAACCTCCTCTAAAAGCTTTGGAAAACAAATCTTGTGCAGAAAAGATGGCTAATGTTAATGGTGATAGATGGTGAATGATAACTCTTCTTCCTCTTTTAAAAACCCAAACCTTGCACGTGTCTTTATATGTGTGTCCTTCCCAACTATGGAGATTCCTCCCCTTGACCATCCAAATTTCCTTTTTTTATTTCAAAAGCTTGTATTCTTTTCCAATAAAAAATCATTTCTTTTATAGTGCTATTATCTTTTGTCCCAACCATCTCCAATAATTCGTACTTTTTTATTTTAAAAACTAACACCCATCATATTTTGCTAGACACTTCTTTTTGTCTCACTTTATAACTCATTCCATTTTGCTTCTTTAATTGAGAGACACGACTAAGTCAGTCTTATCATGGCCATGTCTATCAATCGTTTATTGGACATGGCCAAGTCACATGCCTATGTCCAACACTATTCATCATGCATGCTTGTTGTGTGGAGTGACACAGCTTGTGACATGGCCAAGTCAGTCTGGGTGTGTCTAAAACTGCTTGCCTTGTTTCTTCTTTTCTTGAGGTGGAGCATGACTAAGTCAGTGACCATGTGGTGTGACACGGCCGTGTCTTCTCTATGTGTTTGCCTCTGCCTTTTTGTCTCATTTTTCTTCCTTATTAAAGACATGCCAATTTGTCCTAGCCATGTCATATGACGCGGCCAGGTCGGGTGGATGTGTCACATTCTATCCAAATTTTTACTTTCTTAATGAGGGACACGGCCAAGTCACTGAGTGTGTCCAATTTTCCAACTTCTTGATAAAGGACATGACCAAGTCATTGAATACAACTTGGCCATGTTCAATGCTCTTTCCTCCAAATTGGCTTTGACAAGTGAAATAAAGCCCCATTTTTCATATATTCATCAGTCAACCTAAATCATAACACTTCAAGTAAACTTAAACACACATTTAAGGAAAAATTAACTAAAAGCCAATAAATTTACCCTAAAAACACACATAATTTATCATAACATGCATTTACAAATTATATTACAGACATTGAGGGAGAAATAGTTATATGTCAAATTATCTAAATTTGAGTTCTGGTTAGATCAAGTTACTTTTCTCGGACATGTTGTTTGAGTGGAGGGCATTAAAGTTTATCTGAGTAAAATAGAAAAAATTTTGAATTGGAGTCCACCAAAGAATGTAATAGAAGTTAGGAGTTTTCTAGGATTGGCAAGTTATTAATATCGATTTGTAAAGGATTTTTCTATAATAGCCATACCACTTACCAAACTACTTCAAAAAGGTGAAAAATTTATGTGGATAAATCAATGTAAGGTGAGTTTTGAATAATTGAGAGACATGTTGACTCAAGCTCATGACCTTACTCTACACATGAAAGGTAAACCATATGTGATATACAATGATGCCTCAATAATGGTTTAGGATGTGTGTTGATGCAAGAGGGAAGAGTTATTGCATATGTATCTAGACAGTTGAAGCCACATGAGTCAACTACCTGACTCACGATTTGGAGTTAGCAGCAACAATGTCTGCACTAAAGATTTGGCAACATTACTTACATGGAGAGAAATGCTTCATATATATAGATCATAAAAGTCTAAAGTATTAGGTGTCCAAAAAGAGTTGAATCTTCAGCAGATACGATGGTTGAAACTGATAAAAGATTATGATTTCTTGATTGATTATCATCTCGGCAAGGCAAATGTAGTTACAGATGCCTTGACTTCTTGCCATGGCAGGTTTGACTGCCTATTCGCTCGTGTTGCTTGCAGAGTTGAGAGCATTGCGTGCTAGATTTGAGTTATGTGGTGATTGTGCACTTATGGCTCAGTTTCATGTGAGCCCATTATTACTCGATCAGTTAAATACACGGACTCATAACACACAAATGAATATTGATCCCTTCGACGAGCCCATACGGCGGTCCTGCTAGCCGGTTAGTGGGCGGGGGTAAAGGAGGCAGCGCTCCAGAAAATTTTAGAAACTGGCTTTTAGGGTTGTAGGTTTTGGTGTTGAAAATTAATATTTTGGGGTTTAGTATTTGGAAAATAGGGTTTTGAAAACTAGAGTTTATAATTTTAAAAGATTGGAATTAGGGTTTAAGATTTTTTAGGATTGGCCACTGGAATTAGGGTTTGAGGTTTTTTAGGTTTTGGTGTTGAAAATTTAAGATTTTAGGGTTTAGGTTTTAGAAAATAGGATTTTGGGATTTTGAGGAACTAATATTATTTTTTAAAAAAATAATGCTACTGAATGTTTTAAAGATTTAGGGTTTCGAATATTTTATGAAAATAATGCTACTATGATTTAAAAATAGGTTTGGTTAGGGTTTTAGGGTTTGAGGAATTTAGGGTTTAAGAGAGAAAGATTTATGGTTTTAAAATATTGGAAACAAAAGAACAATTTAGGGTTTTGATAATTTAATTCATGACTTAGGCTACTGGATGGTTTTAAGTTTTTAGTTTTTATAAAACATGCAAGTGGAGTTTTGAAAACCAACTGATTAATGTATTAACTAAAGTAAACAATTAAAGTTATTAAAACAAAGATCATGTTACTGCACGTTCAAAGATCAAGTTACTGCATGTTCAAAGATCAAGTTAATGCATGTTTTAAGATCAAGTTACTGCATGTTCTTATTAATCAAAGAAAACGAAGCTACTGTGAGCATGAATAATTTATGATTAAAGATCAAACCTCCGTCGTTGGTTCCTCCACAATTGGCTTCTAGATGAACTGGTGAAGACAGTATGGACTCTGCCTTCTTCTTTGGTTGTCTTGATATTTTTGTTTGTTGCTTCTTTCATTCTCAAAAACCTACTGTTGTTCCTCTCTGTTTATTGTTCCTAATCCTCTTAATGTTAATTGCCGATCTCCTTAATGTTAATTTCCATCCTTGTTAATGTTTAAAATGTTATTATTTATAGGCAAACACTCACTCAGAATCCCTAACCCTAATATTAATCCATTCTTAAAACAAATTTTAATTCAATTTGGAAACTAATTTAAAAAAACAATTGAAACCATGTCGACCTGGGGCAACTAGATCGACATGAGTTAAGGCCATGTCGACCTAGTTGCCCTAGGTCAACATGAGTCCAACCTCATGTCGATCTGGGCTACCAGATCGACATGAGACATGCTCATGTCGACCTGGTCTGCCCAGGTCGACATGAGTCAAACCTCATGTCGATCTGGGCTGCTAAATCGACATGAGGCATGCTCATGTCGACCTGGTCCCTCCAAGTCGACATGAGGCATGCTCATGTCTCCTCAGCCGTTCTCACTCAAATTATTCTTGCCTTTTTTAACTTATGGACTGAAAAGTTTTAATTTGGGCCAATTCAACTTGATTTTAGGGTTTTACAATTGAATTTATGCCTCTTTAATCCGAATCGACTTCTTTAAAAATTATAAACAAGGTTTAAATATTTTAAAGTCAGATCAAATTTATTTTGGCATCCTTTAATTAGGACCGTATCAAATTGGAGTCAAAATTAAGGGTCTATTAGTAAGTAATGATTTAAGTTAGATGAAAGAAATGATTAAGTTTGGTTTGAGTTTGGGTGAAGAAGGTGATTTAGGGTTATTTGTGATTTAGAATTTTGTAATTATATGTTTTAATTGTTTGAATAGGTAAGAATTATGTTTATTTGATGCGTAAACATATATTAGAATCACATTTTAATGTGTTTACAATATAAAACATAAATTCCACCATTTTTCACCTTTTTAAGCCTAAGGCATTTTAACATTAAAACTATAATTCAATCAATTCCAAATTGAGTTTTAAGCTCAAATATGTCTATAACATTATATTTTAAGACACTTTAAGCAATTAAACTCAATTTAAAAATATTCCTCACAAAATTTTAAAATGTGCCTCAACTCACTTTCATTCTTGTTCTTCATTCTAACCATTTCCAATTATCAATTTGAGTCTATTTTCATCATTTAAATCATTAAGCAACATGATTCAAATGATGAAACTAATTGAACAAGCATTCTTTAACAAAACCATTTTTCACCTAAATACATTCACATTTTATTTAAGTGTTGAGTAGTTAGTCATTGCACCAACTTAGTAGTGAAGGGTGCTAAGAAATTTTGAAGTGAGGTAGAGTTTTGTCTCATTTTATGCCTTAAAGAGGTATGTACATAATTTGACATTTAATAAAATTGATTGTATTGCTTTTAATTATAACACATTGAATATGAAAAATGTGTTATGATACTTGAATGATAATGTGTATGTATGTATGTATGACATTGTTTGAAGTAACAATGCTTATTTTAAATTAATGTTGTATGATATGACCTTTAAAAATGAATAAAAGTGATGATATGTGAAAAATGAAAAAAGTACAAATATTGCACTAGGATGTAAAATAAGCTACATTTGCAATGTATGAGGAAATGACATTGATTATGAGTAGTAGATAATAAAATATGATTGTATGTTGTCTTATATACAGTCTAATTCCAGAATATTATTATTGGATGGTATGACACCTTTGGAAAAGATACACTGTTGTCTCTAATAGCATGATGCCTTTGGAAGAAACACACTGGTGTCACGAATGAATGAGATAGCCCAAGATAATAGTTCTGAAATTAGAATAGTATATAAGGTTGTATAGGCCTTTGCATGTGTATGGATAATTGGTATGTTAATAAGTTGTATGTATACTTTAGTTGGCATTGAAATATAATGTATGGTATGATATCACACATATAATATCATTTTTTGTTCTTTTATATCAAATTAAGTACTACTGAGCAATATGTTCAGCGCGGTTAAAATTCATCAAGCAGGTGACAGGGTCGATCCGAAGATTCCTAATAGTGATGCTAGACCACACCATGTATAGTTTGTAGTGGTCATCTTGGAGATTGTTGCACTGTCACGGACCAGATCCATTACATCTCACGTAAATATTTTAAACTTTATTTTAAACATTTTGTAAAATATGTATAAATGTGGTCATAATGTAAATTATAAAATTCTTCTTTTAGGTTAAATGTTAGAAGTTGAAAATAGGATATATGTATATATTAATATCTAAAAATGTTTAAATGTTTTTCTAAAAAATTGGATGATTTGGGCTGTTAGGCCATTTTGGAGAAATGGATGTATTAAAAGGATATTTGGGAGTGTATTTGTATTGTATATTGTGTAAATTAAAATTTTGAGATTGTTCAAAATACAGATAAAACTCTGACGAAATTTTTTTTAGAAATTTTTAATATACTTTTTATTTGTCTTTTAAGTATGTTATGATTTTAAAATATTTTTATTATGAAAATGGGAATGTTTGTAAGAATGAAACTGTGACATTCTCATATTGTTTATGCATATTTTATATTTATTGTTGTATGTGTATTACGCATATATATATGGTATTATAGTGTTACAAAGGTATTGTGGAGGAATCACTTTACTGTGGAGGCGACATGGGAAAGCAAGGAAATCATACAGAGCTAGTATCCTCAACTCTTTCAGAGATGAATATCAGATAATTTTGATAACGAATTTATTTAAGGAGGAGAGAGTTGCAATACCTCTAGTTTTATTAAACATAATTAAATACATTAATTGGAAGGATTAAGTGAGATATTCATACAACATACATAACATATAAATGTTATTAGAAAACAAAAGGTTAAAATAGTAAAAGCTAAAAGTCAAAAGTAGAAAAATTAAAATATAAAATTATTATACTGATAGTAAATATTTAGGATAATTAATTAAATATATATTATTGGATAGGAAGATTAAAAAGTCAAATTCTAGAATTCATCATCTTCTTCTTGTTATCTTCCTTCTTGGCCGATTTCTCCATAGATGAATAAGAGGAGATTTTGCTTCTTCCATACACCAAGTTATACAAGGTTTATCAAGGATTGAAGATAGTTTTGGTGATATTCCAAATAATAGGTAAGTTTTCCTTCAATTTTTAAGAGTTTCTTTTAAGTTTAATGTTATGTGTAAATGGTGATTTTGATGGAGTGGTTATTAATTATTTAAATGGTATGGGATGAAGTTATTTTTATGCAAAAGTAATAATTTTAAGCTTGGATCATTGATTTGAATTAGTTTGATTGAGGTTTGAAGGAGTAGTATTGAATTAGGCTTTTGATGGGAATTATGGGTAAAAAGAGTATAAGTATAATTTAATTGATTAAAGTGTATTGATATGTCTAATACTATATCTAAATTAATAATTTGGTTAGGAATTCAGTGAAGTGATTTCGTTTAATCAAAATGGTAAAGAACACTTTGAGAACGAGAAGAGTTGTTGGAGTCAAGTTGGGAAAGGAGTTTATGCTTTCATTTTGGGCACAAATAAGGTTAATACATACTTTGATATTATCTTTTCATATAGCATGCATTATTTTGAGCAAAAATTATGAGACTTGTGTGATTTTAGAAAGACACAACTGTGCCCTTATAAGGACAAGGCCGACTTTAAAAGTGATGTTGCCTATTGAAAATTTGTTAAGAGGCAATGTTGATTTGAAACCCACGGGTATAGCCTTGAATTTCCATGGTCATGGGCTTAATTACTAAGGTTGGTAGTAGCATTTCATAACCCATCGGCATGGCCTTAAAATGCCACAACCGTGGGCGTGGTTTTTGTAGACCCTTAATTTTTGACCCAATCCAATCCGATAGTCCAAAATAATTTTTATGGTAATTTAATTATTTTAATTACTTATAATATTTAATAGTTATTTTTAATAAAAATAAAAAATTGAACAGATCGGCTAGCGACGCATGGCAGCATGGCAATTTCGCCGCAGAAACTTTCTGCGATGAATTGGGCATTGCCCAAATCGCTGCAGCTGGGCTTGCCCAGTTCACCCAGCCCGAACCTCGCAGTAATTTTTGCCAGTGCAGTCCAGCAGCCCGCCCGCGCTGTCAATTTTTTTACCAAACCTTATTTCACATGGTTTTGTGATTTTTTTTCCTAAACAGTTGGTATTTCCTTATTAAAATAGGATTAGGTCTTTTGTTTTCCTATAAATAACACTAAAAATGGGGGACGAAAAAAAAGGGAAAAAGGATTGGAATGGGATTTCGGCCAGGAGAGAGTAGGAAGATTTTTTGGGACTTTGAGAACCAGCAATACAGAAAAGAAATTAGCAAGGAAACTCAAATATCAAGAAGAGAGCAATGAATCTAAAATATCAAGCAGAAAAACAATCAACAAGGCAGTAGCTTAGGTCACTGTCTTGTTCTCAATTCAACCAACTAATACAAAGACAGTGTAATCATTGTCTTTGCCAAAGCTCATTTAGAATTTCGTTCAAACAATTTTGGTGGAGCCAACAAACAGAGGTGTGTCTTTCTAACTTAATTCATTTAAATTTATATTGAAATAACTTATTATTATTTCATCTATCAAACTTTCTTCATTTAAAATTTATTCTTTTAACTTTTAATTTATATACCAATATACAGTAAGCATAGTAGTTTCTTTTTGTTGTTTGCATGACCAGTAGCTTGTTCCATTAAATCACTATAGCATTAGATCATTCAAGTAATGTTTTAAACGTCCAATAGCCATATTACATATAAGTATTTATTAAAAATTCATGTTAAAGTGGTCTTAGTGTTTTTATAATAATCATATTTTGATAAAACCCTAATCTGTATTTCTAAAGATCAAAAACCCTAGAAACCCTAATTTCCCATCTAAAATCCTAAAAAACCATATTGCATGTTTAAAACCCTAATCCTTTTTCATAAGAATTCCAAACCCTAATTTAAATTAAACCCTAACTTATTTTATTAAAACCTTAATCAATTTTGTTTATTTTATTATGACAGTAGCTATCTCTTTTTAAATATTTAAGTTTTAATCTTATTTTCATATGCTTGTACCTTATTCACTTAAATTTCAAATTATAATTTTAATCACACAGTAGTATAATCTTTCTAAAATAATAAACCTAACAATAATACTAGTTCTTTAAGATTCCAAAATCCTAAATCATTTTTCTAGAACCCTAAAATCTTTAAAACCCTAATTCTAAATGCCAAAACCTTAATTTCTAAAAGCCAAAATTTAGAAATCATAATTTATTAAACTAACACCTAGTATTCCCAGTATCCTAAAGCCATAACCAAAACCCTATTTCCTCAAACTTTAAATGCCATAACCCTAATTTCTTAAATCCTAAATCTTAAACTTTAACTTTATTTATTTAATGGATTGAATTCTAATTTATTTATTTATTTAACTTTAACTTTAACTTTATTTATTTATTTGATTATGTGATTTGTTATATGTTAATGATGAATGGTTTATTTTATTTTATGAATGGTTTGCTTTTATTTATAATTAGATGATTGAATATTCTTTTATTTGTCTTAATTTTAAAATTATAAGAGGTATGTTTCCACTTTGTGGATACCTCATTAGTTAAATTTTATATAATTTATTTTATTTTAAAGTTTTTGGACCAATGTAAAGGACACGTTTTCACCTTTCGGTGGGTGTCCTATTTAGTTTTAAACATGGACGATGTCCGGACATGTTTCCATCCTCGGTGGGTGTCCATTTATTTGTTTTGTTTGGACATTATTTTAATTTTAATATAATGATGTTTTATCTTAATTTTTGTATATAGTATGGATAATATTGTTATATTTAAGAATTTTATAATATTAAGACCTGTAAAGGAGGCCGGTTCTAATAAACCGGGCATTGTGGAGTGCTGGGCCATTTCCCACCTTCCCCACACTTACCCAACTTCTTAAACCCATTAGAGGGTTGGAGATTTCTTAGGAATCGAGTCATCCACCCCTTTCTTTTTCCCGGCTCATCCGGGTGCCGACTCCATTTTCTCTGGGCTTAGGCCTATGTTCTCTAAGGCCCTGAGCCTAAACAGTACCAAAGCCGCAAGAACCATTCCACGTGGAGTGGGGACAAAAATTTCCACTCACAGTTTTCTTGAAATTTAGGCAGAATCATTTATAAACACATGGCTATGGCCTTCGGGTAGGCACAACCATATCCTTTGGTTTTAAGAGGAAAGTGCTTTGTGATATTGGAAAATATGGAAATAAGTTATAAATGATAACTATGTGTGAAAAATATGAAAAGAATGTAAACTGAGGAAAAGTATAAGATAATAAATATGTTTTATATGTTGCCTTATACCCTATCTAGTTCCAAATGATTGTGCTTAGTGATGTTTGGCATGCCATACACCTTTGGGGTGAGACACATCGGTGTCACAGATATGATTACACCCTTGGGTGAGACATGTTAGTGTCATATATATGATTCCACTATTGGGTGAGACACGCTGGTGTCACGGATATAGCTACACCTACATGCAAGATACACTAGTGTCATTACAGTTGAGATAGGCCAAAACAATATTTTTGGGACTAGATTATCGTATAAGAAATCTTGGGCCCAATGTGTCTATTGGTGATTATGATTCATTGATGAGTTATATGTACTTTGCACGATATTGAGGCATGATACATTTTAAAGATCTTATATTTGCATTATTATTTATTGCTACCAAAGTATGTATAGCTAAGCTAGAAGCTTAGCGTGATTTGCTCATTGTGCAGGCGACAAGGTAGAGGTTGAGATTTTGGAAGAGTTTGCAAGGTGCTTTGGGTTCTCGACTGCACTTCAGCACTGCTTTTCATCCACAGACGGATGGACAGTCAGAGAGGGTGATACAGATTGTCAAGGACATGTTGAGGAGCTGTGTCATTGATTTCTTTGGAAGTTGGGATAGATTTCTACCTCTTGTGGAGTTTGCTTACAACAACAGTCACCAATCTAGCATTGGTATGGCACCGTTTGAAGCATTGTATGGCAGACGATGTAGGACACCTCTTTGTTGGAGTGAACTTGGGGAAGGTAAGTTAATTGGACCTAATTTGATTCAAGAAACTGAAGAGAAAGTGAAATTGATTCGAAGCAGGTTGAAAGAAGCTTCAGACCGACAGAAGTCTTATGCAGATCTGAAGAGGAGAGACATAGAGTTTGATGTTGGAGATGAGGTATTTTTGAAAGTATCTCCTTGGAAGAAGATATTGAGGTTCGGTTGGAAAGGGAAATTGAGTCCTCGTTTCATTGGACCGTATGAAGTTTTGGAAAGAGTTGGGCCAGTTGCTTATCGACTCGCTTTGCCACCTGAGTTGGATCGTATCCATAATGTATTCCATGTTTCTATGTTGAGGAGATACAGATCAGATCCATCTCATGTGTTGCCAATTGAATCTATCGAGGTGAATCAAGATTTGACATTTGAAGAGGAACCAGTTGCTATCTTGGCACGTGATGTGAAAAAGTTGAGAAACAAGAGAGTGCCATTGGTGAAGATTTTATGGAAGAATCATGGAAAGGAGGAGGCAACTTGGGAAAGTGAACAAATCATGCGAGAGCAATATCCTCAATTATTTTGGACTTGATATCAGGTAATTTCGAGGACGAAATTTCTTTTTAGAGGGGGAAAATTGTAATATCCTCATGTTTGCCTTAGAAGTCTTGGTTATGTTGTTGTTGTAAATTGGATTGAATGTATATGTTATGTGATAAGAAAAGAAATTGGAAAGAGAATGCTTGTGTATATGTGTTTTGGGAAAGAAAAGAGGGTTTAGAGAGAAGTGTATATGTTGTTTATATGATGATATAATTAACATATACATAAGTCAAATAGAGAGTCAATGCAAGAAGATATTTTATTTGAGATTTGTGAAATTACATATTTGGGCATGCAAGTGACAAAAGTTAAGTTAAGTGGTGAGGGGTGTTTTGGTAATTGTCTTGTTAAAATCACTTGGTGGAGATTTAAGGAGAAATTGACTTTGTTTCTTCATCATTTTCTCTTCTTCTTGATGGTAGTGGCCGGCTCCTCCAAAGACAAAAGAAAACTAGAGAGCTAGAGAGGTGTTCGAAGTTCTAAACTCAAATTGAAGGAAGATTGAAGTGATCAAGTGTTGATTCAAGAAGTTTATAGCTTTGGTAAGTTTTCTTTTAGATCTTTTGCTTGTTTGAAATGATATGTGGATTTGATAGATGATCTAAGAGTGTGTTACTTGATTTTGTTATACTCAAGTGTGTTTGATTAGTTTGATCTTGGATTTTAAGGATGAATTGATGAAAGAAGTAAGTTGATTTTTGAAAGATGGAGAAGGAGGTTGGTTTTAGGATTTGAGGGGATATGTGTTAAATGTGGTGTTAATGTATTGTTAAAGTGATTAATGTGATGAATATGTAAGATATGTGTTAATAATGTTGATTAGAACCATTTGAATGAGATTATTGTTGTGTATAATGTGTTAAAATGCATTTAGAAGAGTTTGGCCATAATTAGAGTTTGTGTTCTTGAGTGACACGGCCAAAAGCAATGTGAGACACGGCCAAGCCAAGGAAATTTGGGCGTGTTGGGTTGATTTTTGAGAGACACGGCCGTGTCCCCTAGCCGTGTTAGCTGCTGTGATTTTTGGTTGAGAGACACGGCCACAAGCTTGGCCGTGTCCCTCAAGTGTGCTGCCCGTGTCCCTCAAATGTGTTAGATAAGGTTTTGATTCTTTGTTCTTTTTGCATTGTTTTGGTTCTTCAAAGGTAATTGTGTACCTAAATCTAAACCTAAACACTTTAAACACACTTAAATCAATGAATGACATAAACAAATGCATGTGTAAGATCCTAAAGCTATGAACAATGGTATGTTATATGTATTGTGAATCTTGTAAATGATAATGTGTGATATGGATAATATATTTTGAAATGCTATATCAATGATGCTATATGCATAATATGAATTGAGATGTGAAATGTGATGCAAAGTCATTGTGATTGGCTATGATGATGCAATTGAAAGAAATAAGGCATGTTTGCCTAAATGTTGATGAGAATTGAGAATGGAAATGATAACTAAATAATAAATGAATTGTGTGGCTAATGTGTTATTCCATTTTCAGAGTTTGTTGTTGGTGGCATGCCTAATAAGTGTAACAATCTCTTGAAGTTAGGTTGGATTGAATCCTTGAAGCCTAATTGAGATGTTACCACCCTTGAAGCTAGGTTGGGTTGGTTCTTGAAGCCAAGTTGGGTTGAAGCTTAGCATGCTTTGCTCCCCTTGAAGCTTGGTTGAACCTAATCCTTGAAGCCTAGTTGGGTCTATGATATTGATAAATGTGACAACAAAACCAAAGCATTAACTCTAAAAATTAAATGGCATATTAGTGTGTTTTGGGCCCATGCTTGTCTATGTTTAATGTGAGTCATGAATGATAACTTGATTGATTAATGAAGGATGTGGAAATATGTTGAATTGTGGTATGTTTATATGATTTGTGATAGGCAAAGGGTTGATGTTAGCTTTTCACCTATGTTGTTGCTTTTATTAATAAGGTGTGTTGCATTGCATTGCACTTAAGCATAACATTAGCATGATTTGTCTTACTAAGCCGTTGGCTTAGCGTGATAGTGTTTGATCGCGCAGGTAATAGAGTTGAACCCGAGAGCTCTTCGAGACCGAGTGAGAGTAGACATTGAAGAGTTGATATAGGGACTTAAAGATCAGAGAAGATTTGCCAATCATGTATAACTCTTTTATATTTTGTAAAGTTTTGTTTATAATGTAAATATATATGTATAATTGTAAATATGTATTCAAGTGTTTTCATATAGGTAAATATTTTCTAGATTCCGCTGCGTATTAACTAAATATATTTATATATCTATTTTGTTTTATATTACAAATTGATTACTTATTATCTATAAGGTATATTGAGAAAGATGATGGTATTATATAAAATGTTTTTGAATGTTAAGAAAATCCGTAGCATCCCTATGTTCAGTGCACGTATACTACATTGTGGTGTTTGTAGTGTGTGTGTATTGGATGTGGGGGTGTTACATATGTCCCTCTTCATACCTGACCACCAATAATGTTGCTTCAAATCCTGATACATCTTTGTACTCCTAGGGTGCATAGAAAAAACCGATTGATGTGCTTCTTCTAAAATAATCTTTTTCAATCTAGCATCGTCAGGAACACACAATCTATCCTTGAACCAAAGGCTACCATCACTTTTCACATGAAAATCTCTACTCTCTCCTTTTTGGCATTCTGACACAACTTTCTGAATTTTCTCATCAGCCAATTGAGCCTCCCTTATCTGGTCCAACAACATTGGCCTCAATTGTAACTGAGCTAACAAAGCACCATCATTACAAAGCTCAAAATTAGCATGCAACGCTCTCAACTCAATAAGCAACGAGAGCGAATAAACAGTCAAACCTGCTAAAGACTTCCGACTCAAGGCATCAGCAACAACATTTGCCTTACTAGGATGAAAATCAATCAAATAGTCGTAGTCTTTAATCAATTCCAACCATCATCTTTGTCGAAGATTCATCTCCCTCTGAACACCCAAATATTTCAAACTCTTATGATTTGTATAGATAAAACACTTCTCTCCATACAAATAATGTTGCCAAATCTTCAAAGCAAAAACTATAGCTGCTAACTCCAAATCATGCGTTGGATAATTAAGTTCATGTGACTTCAACTGCCGAGAAGCATAAACTATGACTCTACCTTCTTGCATCAAAACACATCCTAAACCATTATGTGAAGCATCACTGTAAATCACATATAGTTTATCTTCCACAGGCAAAGTAAGAACAGGAGCTTGAGTCAACATCTCCTTCAACTGCTCAAAACTAGCTTGACGCTAATCTGTCCACACAAATCTAACTCCCTTTCAAAGTAATCTGGTGAGTGGAGTAGCTATCAAAGAAAAACCCTTCACAAACCGTCGATAATAGCCTGCCAAACCCAGAAAACTTCTAACTTCAGTCACAGACTTCGGTGGACTCCAATTCAAAATGAACTCAACTTTATTTGAATCAACTCTTATACCATCAGCTGACACTACATGACCCAGAAAAGTCACTTGATCAAGCCAAAATTCACACTTTGACAGCTTAGCATACAATTGCTTCTCTCTCAAGGTCTGCAATACAATCCGTAAATGCTTGTCATGATCCTCTTCATTACGCGAATACACCAAAATATCACCAATAAAGACCACCACAAACTGATCCAGATAGTGTCTAAACACCCTATTCATCAAATCCATAAAAGCTGCAGGTGCATTTGTCAACCCAAAAGGCATCACTAAGAACTCATAATGCCCATACCTTGTGCGAAAAGCTGTCTTAGGAACATCTTCAGCTCTAACCCTCAACTAATAGTACCCTGATCTCAAATCAATCTTGGAGAAAACTGTTGCTCCCTTCAATTGATCAAAGAGATCATCAATCCGAGGCAAAGGATACTTATTCTTGATAGTCACCTTGTTCAATTTCCTATAATCGATGCACAACCTCAAAGTACCATCCTTCTTCTTTACAGACAAAACAGGTGCTCCCCACGGAGACACACTAGGGCGAATAAACCCTTTATCCAACAATTTCTGCAACTGCACCTTCAACTCTCTCAACTCAGCAGGTGCCATTCGATAAGGAGTAATAGAGATGGGAGTGGTACCAGGCAACAAATCGATACCAAACTCAACCTCTCTCTCAGGGGGTAACCCTGGCAACTCCTCAGGAAACACATCTGGGAATTCCACAACTGTGGGTATACTATCAAGTTAAGAACCCACTACTCTGGTATCCAAAACATGAGCAAGATAAGCATCACACCCTTTTCTAATCAACTTCCTAGCTGCAACAGCTGAAACCAACAAGGATGCAAGTTGTCTCTGCTCACTAGATACCATCACATCACTACCATCACCGGTTCTCAAGGTAACACACTTCTTTTAACAGTCTACCACATCTCCATGCTTAGACAACCAATCCATGCCTAAGATCAAATCATACTTCTTAAAAGGCATTTCATTCAAATCACCCAAAAACTCCTCACCTTGCACCACAACTGAACTATCACGATGCACTTTACTCACCACAACACTATGTCCTAAAGGATTTGTCACCAAGACATCAAATCCTAAGGACTCTGAATGCAATTTAGACACAGGCAAGATAGATGCACTTATGTATGAATGAGTGGATCCTGGATCAATCAAAGCAAGAACTGAAATGCCAAATAAAAAAAATGTACCCGCAATAACTGCTGAAGCATCCGGTTGCCTCTGCATCACATACGCTCGCTGAGATGGCCCAGCCTCATCTAGCCTACTGCCTCCGGATGTAGAGCCTCCTCTCTGATTGATCCCAGGTCAACCACCTCTACTAAAACCTCTGCCCCCCTCGACCAACTCTGCTAACACTAGGTCGAGAAGCTGCAGTATCAGTCTGTCTATCCTCCTGTAGCTCAGGTCAATCTTTAATAAAGTGAGCTGGTGACCCACATCTAAAACGTACTCCTGATCCACCCGTCTTCCAGTAAGCACCCCCATGTGTCCTACCACAAAGAACACATATAGGTGGAATGGATCTCTGAACCACTGGAGTCGGAGCACTCGCTACAGAAACTGTAGGTCTCGATCTCTGCCTCTGATACTGAAATGATCTACCTGACTGCCTCTGGCTCCTACTAACTCTTGGAACAAAACTTCCTCGGCCTCTCTTCATAGATGAAGACCCTGCCTCAAACTGGGATCTCCTAACTCTAGTCTCCTCCTCGGTAGCAGCATCTTGGTAGGAGCTCTAGTTTCAGGTCTGTCCATCGTTTCGGATTGAACTTGCGAAGAGCTTTGTCCTCTACCTCTGCCCCTTTTCCCTTCCAGCTACGGCCCGAGATCCTTTGGTATTATCTAGTGTGTTTTGCTGTCTTAAGGGGCATTCTCGTTTAAAGTGGTCCTTCGCTCCACAAATAAAACATACCCAGGCCTTGCCCCAACATTTTCCTGAATGCCTACGCCCACATTGAACACAGCGTGGATGGGTGTTTTCATTTCCTCCGATAGTTTTGGGACTGAGCAAAGTTACCTCCACCTTGGCCATGCCCTCTTCCTTGTCGTCTCCCAGACCCACCAGTACTGGCTGCAAAGGTAGCTTGACTCAGGCCGCCCCGAATCGACCTTTGACTGGATATCCTGCTCTGATTTCCTCCCATGGAACTACCTTCTCTAAACTTTTTCCTTGATGGCTGGAAATTTTCTGAATAACTCTGGGTATCCCTTCTTGGTCTTACCCTCTGTCTCCTATTTTGCTCATCCTTCTTACATTGCTCTACTTCCAGAGCCCTAGTGACCAACTTGGAAAATTCCTTGATATTAGCAGCAATTAACTGCATCCTAATCTCATTATTCAAAACCATCCTGGAATTGCTTACACCTATTATGTTCGTCTTCAATTGTCTTCTTGGCATACCTACTCAACCTAGTAAATTCCCTCTCATATTCAGCAACGGTCAGTCGACCTTACTTTAAATGTAGAAATTCCTTTTTCTTGGCATCTAGGTATGCCTGCGATATAACTTCCTCTTGAACTCATTCACAAAGAAATCCCAAGTCCTTTGTTCCAGTGGAACTCGTTGTTGAACTGTGTCCCACCATATATATGCTTCTTCCACTAATAAGGAAGTAGCACATACCACTCGCTCCTCTGGAGTACACTGTAACTGATCTAAGGCTCGTACTGTTCCTTCCAGCCAATACTCGGCTATAGAAGAATCATCGTCCCTTCGGGCCCTAAACTTTTTCGCCCCGTACTTTCTTATCTTTTCGACCGGGGGTTTCCTTTCCCCTCCTACAGCAGAAGCAGGTTTTGGCGCTAGCGCTGGTGCCGGGGCAACGCCCGCTATCTGTCACAGCGCTGCAGCCATCTGTTGCAACATCTCATTCGGAAGAGGAGCTACAGCTGGGGGTTGCTCAGACTCTGGGGTTTCAGCTACATGCGTCTCTATAGTATGTGACGCTCGAGATTCAACTTCCTCCTCTACGACTCTTTGAGAGGACTCTCGCGACATCTATATTCTAACACATAACTCACAGTCAATAACAGCACAGCTCAGCAGCACTATTAAACCCTATGTGGCATGTATATAAACACAAAACACTTAATCAAATATATGCAAACATACCCTTATTTATTTTCCTATATTTCCTTCCTGAATGATGCCTACTTTTTATCTCCTATTTACTATAGGATATCTCATTTTACGTCGGTAATGGCCACTCCCGACATAAAACGTACATCCTCCTATGTTGAATTACCCAGAATCGGCTAAATCGGAGCTCTGATACCAAAATTGTAACACCCCATCCCGACCTACATGTGTAAGCCGAGTAGATGCGCCACACTATCCAAATGTTGCTACCAATTTTACTTAGTCAAATTTTTATTCCGATCTTACAAAAAATTTTCCAGAGGTTCGCCTAGAAATTTGGGTCCTAAGTGTCGACAAAACTGATTTTTCTGATTTTTGAAAACATTTTTACACAAACCAATGAGAATACAATCAATTTCAATACACTCCCAATGAATCCACCTTATACCCTCCACTACAAACCTGCAAGAAGAATTCACACTTGTAATAGAAATTAAAGTAGAGGTTTCTTATTATTACATACTACTAACGTATAGTATAACATAGAAATTCTCAATCTTATATTTTCATATACATGCCACAACTAGCCAACTCATAATATAGGAAATGAAAGGCTACTCTGAGGTGTTGCGCTGTGTTGTGCTGCTCGATGCTAATCACCAAAATCTACTGCTCCGAACCTACGAGTCAAGAAAACTCAACTTGCTGAGCAATGACGCTCAATGGGTACTTTACCAATGAAAATATAAGTAAAACATGAAAGCATTTGAACTAAAAGGAAATAATTAAATAAAAAATCAACCAACATTAAACCAATGGAAGTTATTGTCCATTCAGTGTAGATATACTTTCAACAATCGTAAAAACCATAATTCAAACTCATATTGCAGTATGTAGTTTTAGAAAAACAGGACTTTGGCTCAGGCTCTACTGGCATATAGGGAACCATAGCGATAAGGCAGTAGCCCTCACCACTGTAACATAGGTGGCCCTCACCACCATGGTTATAACCAATTCCGCTCTACGGCCTATACCCGTAGGTAACCGGCGGAGCATTCCAATCACAATTTCCCAACATCTCTGCTCTACGGCTTATATCCGAAGGTAACCGCCGGGGTGTATCAAACACAATAAGTGGCAGTACTGCATAAGTTAGTACAGTGCACCATACCCTTATCTACCACTCTCAACTACCCAGTAGAGCATAAAGATTAAAACGATTCAATTTAAGTCTCAAACTTCATTTTAGAATGACTCAAGAAATTATTTTAATTTCCGTTACACTTTGCTATTTACGCCGCGCACCACATTCTTTAGTCAAACCATTACTCTTTTTCACATATTTAACATCCACAATAAACATATCAAACATTTCAAAGCATTCCTCAAAAGGTCACAAATTAACCAAATGAATAGTGTCACGGCGCGTAAAATCGGCAACACAAAATGGCATGACCAAATGAATAGTAAAATCTGGATTTTTGTCAAAATTTCAGTCCGTTTCAGTCCTGCATTTGACCAAGTAAATGATCTTATTTTTTGCTGAAATTTTACAGGAAACTTATTTCATATGTTGATTAACTACACATAAAATTTCGTTGAAAAATTCATTCATTTGCTACCTCAAACAATTGCCAAAAAAAGAGTCCAGAATCTGCCATTTTGGGACCATTTCGGCCCAAACATATGGAATACATGGGATAGTTTATTTTTCTTTTTCAAATCAATATGAAGGCTTATTTAATGATAAAGTGAAGATTCAAATACTTCCCTTTGACAAATTTTGCATGTTTAACTTAAATCAAACTAATTAAAGTTCATCAAATCAACTTGCCAAATTTTTCTCAAAACATTTGGTTTAAATTAAATTTAAACAACTCAATTGCCATAAGAAATCAAGAATATAACTCAAACATTTAATTTAAACTCAATCAATACATTTAAGCATCAACATCAACAATTCCATAAACCAAAGTTTGTAAGAAAAATAAAATTTCTTTTATGGTAAAGTACCAAACCTTGTTCTTTTAATTCCCCTTTGCTTTTCCTTCTTCTCCTTTCTTAATCTTTGTTTTTCCTTCAAGAAATTCAAGAACACAACCTTATACATAAACCTTAGCAATTTAGAACAATAAGCTATCCTCCCATTTCTTTTCAAACTAAACCCTAATCTAACCTTATTAAACCTTAGAAACATTGATTCTTCCATTTAATTAATCAATCTCATCACTACTTAAATTTTCCCCAAATCTACCATAAGAACCCTAATTTCCAACCTTCCAATAGATATATAAATACTTAAAATTGATACTAGAATTGAATTCTACATACTTGAAAACCTTAAAACCTACCTTGAAAATCAAACTTGACAAAAATTGAAAATCCTTTGGTGTTCTTCCTATGGTGGCCGAAAATTTGGAATGGGTGAGAGAGAGAGATTTGTTCTTCATGCCATGATATATATATAAGGGAAATGATGCTCACTTTTGGGTTGGATAAATGCCTTAGGGCCATTTGTCCACATCTTTTTCTTTTCTTCTTTTTATAATGCTAAATGGTCACCTTTAATTGGTCCAAATGTCTCTTTATTTTATTTATTTAAAACCCAAGTCCTTGAACTTTGTTTTAATCATATTGTGGCCCCTCAACCTCCTTGTGCTGAAATTTTTATGGCCTAGGGTGTGAAAAGACTAAAATACCCTCCGGCGATTAATTGGTCGTAACTTTTAAACCGTACAGTTCCACGAGTCAAACTACATATGGTTTTGATCCTCTCGACCTCTACTTTCTATTTTTAAGATCTATTTTAGGTTTCCAATTAATTTTGAAAATTTACCAATAAGCCCTCGACTTTTTACAAAATTCCCTTTAGGTCCTTTCTTTGCTCGGGTTTTGCCCGGGCTCCATTTCTACTAACGATTATTTCATATTCAACCCCTCGACATTCCTTTACACACTCATGTGTTTATTTCCTACTTTAGATTCATGTATAAATTTTAATTAATAATGACCAACATGTCCCTAGTCAAAATCCCCTATATCTTGCAAACCGTGCGTTTTCTGGAAAAACCGTTACGCGTCGTTGCGACCCGATTTTTCTCTATTCTCCATTTTTGGAATCTGTTATGTGCACTATTAAGAACCTCCAGTACAACTTTTAGAAATTACAGTTACCTCCCCAAAATGTTTTAAAATTACAGTCACCTCCCCAAAACTTTATATTTTTGCAATTAGGTCCCTTTGGTCCTACGACCTTCTATAGGAACCACCATCAGAGATGACCTCTCTAGATCCTTTCTCTTGCTAAGCATATGACTGCTAGACATAAATATAGTGGGCGGATGTAACAGTTCCTCCCTCGTTAATTTAGGCTTCACCCCGAAGCCCATCAGGTGGAAACAAATATGGGTATTGCTTCCTCCACCTTGTGTTTTCTTTAGAGTACTTTGACTAATGGAATCATTTTATTCCGAAGTTCTTTCACTTCCCGTGCCAAGATTTCCACTGGTTCTTCTTCATATGTCAAATCAGGCTGAACTTCAATATCCTGGGTCTTTACGATGTGTGATGGGTCCGAACGATATCGTCTTAATATCGACACGTGGAATACGTTATGTATCTTGTCTCGATCGAATGGTAATGCTAGCCGATAAGCTACTGGACCTATACGTTCAATGACTTTGTAAGGTCCAATAACCTTGAACTTAGCTTACCCTTTTGTTTAAATCTTAGCACTTTCTTCCATGGTGAAACCTTAAGAAATACCTTATCACCAACATTGAATTTTATGTCCCTTCTCTTCAGGTCCGCGTATGATTTTTGTCTATCCGCCACAGCTTTTAACCGATCCCGGATATTTTCTACTTTCTCCTCGGTCTCCTTAACTATCTCCGGGCCCAAGATCTTTGCTTCGCTTAATTTCGTCCAACAAATTGGAGTCCTGCATTTTTGTCCTTATAGTGCTTCATAAGGAGCCATCTGTATGCTGGACTGATAGTTGTTGTTGTAAGCGAACTCCATTAAACTTAAGTACTTCTCCCAGCTACCTTTGAATTCTAATATGCACGCTCTTAACATATCTTCCAAGATCTGGATTACCCTCTCTGACTGTCTGTCCGTCTGTGGATGAAACGACGTACTCTAGTTCGTTCGAGTTCCCAAAGCCGTTTGGAACTTTTTCCAAAAGTTCGACGTAAAGTGTGGATCTTTTTCTGATATTATTGATGTTGGAACTCCATGAAGTTGTACAGTCTCTTTAATGTACAAGTCTGCTAACTTATCCAGGGAGTAGTTCATCCTTACTGGTAAGAATTGAGCAGACTTAGTTAGCTGGTCTACTATCACCCATATTGCATCATATTTGTCTCTTGTCATTGGTAGTCCCTTCACAAAATTTATAGTTATGTGATCCCATTTCCATGTTGGAATCGTAATAGGTTGTAGAAGTCCCGAGGGTAGTTGATGTTCTGCCTTTACTTGTTGGCAGGTTAAACATTTCGCCACGTAATCTACCACATCTCTCTTGATCCTTGGCCACCAATAGCATTCTTTCAAATCCAATACTGCTTCTACCTTCTTAGAATCAACTCTTATTCCTTCCGCCGATACAATATGTCCTAAAAAGGCCACTTCTTCTAACCAAAATTCACACTTGATGAATTTGGCGTATAACTGCTTCTCCCTCAATGTTTGTAACACGATTCTCAAGTGCTGGTCATGATCCTCTGCATTCTTTGAGTAAACCAGTATGTCATTGATGAATACCACTACAAACTGGTCCAAATAAGGATGGAAAATCCTGTTCATCAAATCTATGAATACCGCAGGTGCATTTCTGAGCCCAAAAGGCATTGCGATAAACTCATAATGTCCATATCGGGTTCTGAATGTAGTCTTTGGTATATCTTCATTTTTAATCTTCAGTTGATGATAGCTGGATCGCAGATCAATCTTTGAGAAAACTCCCACACCTTTCAATTGATCAAATAAATCATCTATCCGGGGTAGCGGGTATTTATTCTTAATCGTCAGCTTATTTAACTGCCGATAATCTACACATAGTCTTAGGGATCCGTCTTTCTTTTTTTCGCAGTCCACTAATGCCTTATGTTTGGTCAGCCAATCCATTCCAAGTATTGCATCAAATTCCTAGAATGGCAACTCAAACAGATCACCTAAGAAAGTGTGTCCGTGTACTTCTACTGGACAATCCTTTATTACCTTTCTGGTAACCATCTCACTACCCAAAGGATTTGTAGCTAACACTCCATCTGTTTCAAGTTCTACTTCTAAATCCATTAGTTTTTTTTCTTTTTCATACATATATATATATATAAGTATGAAGAACCTGGATATGTTAAAGCATAAATTGGTATTTCAACATAAATAGCTAACCTGCTATGACATCGGGGGTTTCCTCTTCTTCACGTGCCCTCATTGCATACATCTTGGTAGGAGCTCTAGTTTCAGGTCTGTCCATCGTTTCGGATTGAACTTGCAAAGAGCTTTATCCTCTACCTCTACCCCTTTTCCTTCCAGCTACGGCTCGAGATCCTTCGGTATTATCTAGTGTGTTTTGCTGTCTTAAGGGGCATTCTCGTTTAAAGTGGTCCTTCGCTCCACAAATAAAACATACCCAGGCCTTGCCCTAACATTTTCCTGAATGCCTACGCCCACATTGAACACAGCGTGGATGGGTGTTTTCACTTCCTCCGATAGTTTTGGGACTGAGCAAAGTTACCTCCACCTTGGCCACGCCCTCTTCCTTGTCCTCTCCCAGACCCACCAGTACTGGCTACAAAGGTAGCTTGACTCGGGCCGCCCCGAATTGACCTTTGACTGGATATCCTGCTCTGATTTCCTCCCATGGAACTACCTTCTCTAAACTGTTTACTTGATGGCTGGAAATTTTCTGAATAACTCTGGGTATCCCTTCTTGGTCTTACCCTCTGTCTCCTATTTCGCTCATCCTTCTGACATTACTCTACTTCTAGAGCCCTAGTGACCAACTTGGAAAATTCCTTGATATTAGCAGCAATTAACTGCATCCTAATCTCATTATTTAAACCATCCTGGAATTGCTTACACCTATCATGTTCGTCTTCAATTGTCTTCTTGGCATACCTACTCAGCCTAGTAAATTCCCTCTCATATTCGGCAACGGTCAGTTGACCTTGCTTTAAATGTAGAAATTCCTTTTTCTTTGCATCTAGGTATGCCTCCGATATAAACTTCCTTTTGAACTCATTCACAAAGAAATCCCATGTCCTTTGTTCCAGTGGAACTCGTTGTTGAACTGTGTCCCACCATATATATGCTTCTTCCACTAATAAGGAAGTAGCACATACCACTCGCTCCTCTGGAGTACACTGTAACTGATCTAAGGCTCGTACCGTTCCTTCCAGCCAATACTCAGCTATAGAAGAATCATCATCCCTTCGGGCCCTAAACTCCTTCGCCCCGTACTTTCTTATTTTTCGATCGGGGGTTTCCTTTCCCCTCCTACAGCAGGAGCGGGTGCTGGCGCTAGCGCTGGTGCCGGGGCAACGCCTGCTATCTGTCGCAGCGCTGCAGCCATCTGTTGCAACATCTCATTCGGAAGAGGAGCTCCCGCTGGGGGTTGCTCAGCCTCTGGGGTTTCAGCTACATGCGTCTCTATAGTATGTGACGCTCGAGATTCAACTTCCTCCTCTACGACTCTTTGAGAGGACTCTCGCGATATCTATATTCTAACACATAACTCACAGTCAATAACAGCACAGCTCAGCAGCACTATTAAACTAGCATGTATATAAAGACAAAACACTTAATCAAATATATGCAAACATACCCTTATTTATTTTTCTATATTTCCTTCTTGAATGATGCCTACTTTTTATCTCCTATTTACTATAGGATATCTCGTTTTACGTCGGTAATGGCCACTCCTGTAATATCCTCATTTATGCCCTAGAAGTTTTGCATGTTGTTGTTGTTGTTGTTATTGGATTGTTGGTTTAATTTGAGAAAAGAAAAGTATAAGTGTTTTGGGAAAGAATTTAGGGTTTAGAGACAAGTTTATATGTTGTGTATATTGTGATATATATAACATATACATTGGTCAAAAGAGTTGGTCAAAGTGTTGGTTAGTGGAAGAAGATATTTTATTGTTGAGTGTGTAATTACATATATGGGCTTATATAAGACAAAAGGTTAGTTATATGTTTGAGGGCATTTTGGTAATTGTTTGGATGAATTGCATGGTGGAGATTAAAAGAAGGAAAGAGAGGTTGACTTGTGCATTTTCTTTTCCTTCTCATGTTTGTGCCGGCCATTGAAGAAGACAAAGGCAAAGAGAAGTGTTTTTGATACTTGAATCAAGATTGAAGGGAGAATTGAAGAATCAAGTTGAAGAATTGTGGAATTTCTTCACTTTAGGTAAGTTCTCTTTTGGATTATTGCTTGTTTTAAATGATATGTGAAATTGATAGATGATCTAAGAGTGTGTTGCTTGATTTTGTTTTAATCAAGTATATTTGATTAGCTTGATCTTGAATTTTATGAAGGAATTGATGAAAGAAGTGAGTTGATTTTTGAAAGATGGAGAAAAATGTTAGTTTTAGGGTTTTGAGGGGATATGTGTTACATGTGATGTTAATGTTTTGGTTGATGTGTTTTAATAAAGAATATTGTGATAAACATGTAGAATTTGTGTTTAAAACATTGATTCCATTTATTTGAAACATGTTATATGGGGTTTGATGAGTTTGAGTGCAATTAGAGGAAAGTTGTGCATATTAGGGTTTGGGTTTTGGAAGACACGGCCAAAGGCCATGTGAGACACGGCCAAGTCATATGATTTTGGACGTGTTGGATTAATTTTTGGGTGACACAGCCGTGTTCCCAAGCCGTGTGAGCTGCTGTGGGTTTTGGTTGAAGAGACACGGCCGTGTCCCTAAGCCGTGTTGCCTACTGTCTAATTGAGTTGAGAGACACGGCCACAAGCTTGGCCGTGTCCCTCATGTGTGCTGCCTGTGTCTCTCATATGGGTTAGGTAAGTTTTGTTTTCCTTGACCTAGTTGCAATGTTTTGGTTCTTCAAAGGTAGGTTGGTTCCTAAACCTAAACTTAAACACTTTAAACACACTAGAATCAATGAATGAACTAATCAAATGCATATGGAAGATCCTAAAGCTATGAATCATATAAGTTGTTCTTTGCCCTAATTGCATTGTTGAGATTTAAACAAGGTTATGTTATGCATTGTGAAAGGTATTGTATTTTATGAGTAATGTACCTTGAAATGTTGTATCAAAGATGAAATGATAATTCAAATAAGATATGATGAATGATGCTATATGAGATATAATGTGATCATGGATGAGTTAAGTATACACTTGATTTATGAAGTGTTATATTGTGAAATGAAAGGTGAGGCCATTGTTATTGGCTATGATAATATTATTGAGAGAATGAAGGCATGTTTGCCTAAATGTTGATGAGAATTGAGAATGGAAATGATAATTGATATGAAAATGAATTGTGTGGCTAATGTGTTATTCCATTTTCAGAGTATGTTATTGGTGGCATGCCTAATGATAGTAACAATCTCTTGAAGTTAGGTTGGATTGAATCCTTGAAGCCTAATTGAGATGTTACCACCCTTGAAGCTAGGTTGGGTTAGTTCTTGAAGCCAAGTTGGGTAGAAGCTTAGCATGCTTTGCTCCCCTTGAAGCTTGGTTGAACTTAATCCTTGAAGCCTAGTTGGGTCTATGATATTGATATTGATAAATGTGATGATAGAACCAAAACATTAACTCTGAAAATTGAATGGCATATTAGTGTGTCTTGGGCCCATGCTTGTCTATGGTTAATGTGAGTCATGAATGATGTTTGTTTTGCTTTGTATTGATGATTAAATGAATACTAATGAGGTATATGAAAAGATAATAAAATGTGATATGTAATGTGAAAGTATATTGTTAATTTTGCATATATGATGTTACATATATATTATGGTTTGAGAAATGACATTGCATTGCATGAAGTCATATCATTAGCATGATTATCTTACTAAGCCCTTGGCTTAGCGCGATAGTGTTTAATCGCGCAGGTGATAGAACTGTTAGAATCGAACCCGAGAGCTCTTCGAGACCGAGTGAGAGTAGACATTGAAGAGTTGATTTTGGAGACTTAAAGATCAAAGGAGATTTGCCAATCATGTATAATTTTTTTTATATTTTGTAAAGTATTGATTAAAGGTACATATTTGTATATTTGTAAATATGGAATTAAGTGTTTTCAAATATGTAAATATTTTATGACTTCCGCTGTGAAATAACTATATGTATGTATATATATATATCTAATGTGTTTTATTTTAAAAGTAAATGATCTACCTTTCTATATTATATAATGATAATAATATTGTATCTATTTAAATGTTTTGAATGTTGAAGAAAACCGTAGCATCCCTATGTTTGGTGCACTTATGCTACATGGTTGTAGTTGTAGTGTGTGTGCATTGGATGTGGGGGTGTTACAACTCCCAACATAAAACGTACATCCTCCTATGTTGAATTACCCAGAATCGGCTAAACCGGAGCTCTGATACCAAAATTGTAACACCCCTTCCCGACCTACATGTGTAAGCAGAGTAGAGGCGCCACACTATCCAAATGTTGCTACCAATTTTACTTAGTCAAATTTTTGTTCCGATTTTACAGAAATTTTGCCAAAGGTTCGCCTAGAAATTTGGGTCCCAAGTGTCGACAAAACTGATTTTTCTGATTTTTGAAAATATTTTTACACAAACCAATGCGAATACAATCAGTTTCAATACACTCCCAATGAATCAACCTTATACCCTCAACTACAAACCTGCAAGAAGAATTCACACTTGTAATACAAATTAAAGTAGAGGTTTCTTATTATTACATACTACTAACGTATAGTATAACATAGAAATTCTCAATCTTATATTTTCATATACATGCCACAACTAGCCAACTCATAATATAGGAAATGAAAGGCTACTCTGAGGTGCTGCGCTGTGTTGTGCTGCTCGATGCTAATCACTGAAATCTACTGCTCTGAACCTACGAGTCAAGAAAACTCAACTCGCTGAGCAATGACGCTCAGTGGGTACTTTACCGATGAAAATATAAGTAAAATATGAAAGCATTTGAACTAAAAGGAAATAATTAAATAAAAAAATCAACCAACATTAAACCAATGGAAGTTATTGTCCATTCAGTGTAGATATACTTTCAACAATCGTAAAAACCATAATTCAAACTCATATTGCAGTACGTAGTTTTAGAAAAACAGGATTTTGGCTCAGGCTCTACTGGCATATAGGGAACCATAGCGATAAGGCAGTGGCCCTCACCACTATAGCATAGGTGGCCCTCACCACCATGGTTATAACCAATTCCGCTCTACGGCCTATACCCGTAGGTAACCGCCAGAGCATTCCAATGACAATTTCCCAACATCTCAGCTCCACGGCCTATACCCGAAGGTAACCGCCGGGGTGTATCAAACACAATAAGTGGCAGTACTGCATAAGTTAGTATAGTGGACCATACCCTTATCTACCATTCCCAACTACCCAGTAGAGCATAAAGGTTAAAACGATTCAATTTAAGTCTCAAACTTCATTTTAGAATGACTCGAGAAATTATTTTAATTTCCGTTGCACTTTGCTATTTACGCCGCGCACCACATTCTTTAGTCAAACCATTACTCTTTTTCACATATTTAACATCCACAATAAACATATCAAACATTTCAAAGCATTCCACAAAAGGTCACAAATTAACCAAATGAATAGTGTCGTGGCGCGTAAAATCGGCAACACAAAATGGCATGACCAAATGAATAGTAAAATCTGGATTTTCGTCAAAATTTCAGTCCGTTTCAGTCATGCATTTGACCAAGTAAATGATCTTATTTTTGGATGAAATTTTACAGAAAACTTATTTCATATGTTTACTAATTACAAATAAAATTTCGTTCAAAAATTCATTCATTTGCTACCTCAAACAATTGCCACAAAAAGAGTCCAGAATCTGCCATTTTTGGACCATTTTGGCCTAAACATATGAAATACATGGGATAGTTTATTTTTCTTTTTCAAATCAATATGAAGACTTCTTTAATGATAAAGTGAAGATTCAAACACTTTCCTTTGACAACTTTTGCATGTTTAACTTAAACCAAACTAATTAAAGTTCATCAAATCAACTTGCCAAATTTTTCTCAAAACATTTGGTTTAAATTAAATTTAAACAACTCAATTGCCATAAGTAATCAAGAATATAACTCAAACATTTAATTTAAACTCAATCAATACATTTAAGCATCAACATAAAAAATTCCATAAACCAAAGTTTGTAAGAAAAATAAAATTTCTTTTATGGTAAAGTACCAAACCTTGTTCTTTTAATTCCCCTTTGCTTTTCCTTCTTCTCATTTCTTAATCTTTGTTTTTCCTTCAAGAAATTCAAGAACACAACCTTATACATAAACCTTAGCAATTTAGAACAATAAGCTATCCTCCCATTTCTTTTCAAACTAAACCCTAATCTAACCTTATTAAACCTTAGAAACATTGATTCTTCCATTTAATTAATCAATCTCATCACTACTTAAATTTTCCCCAAATCTACCATAAGAACCCTAATTTCCAACCTTCCAATAGATATATAAATACTTAAAATTGATACTAGAATTGAATTCTACATACTTGAAAACCTTAAAACCTACCTTGAAAATCAAACTTGACAAAAATTGAAAATCCTTTGGTGTTCTTCCTATGGTGGCCGAAAATTTGGAATGGGTGAGAGAGAGAGATTTGTTCTTCATGCCATGATATATATATATAAGGGAAATGATGCTCACTTTTGGGTTGGATAAATGCCTTAGGGCCATTTGTCCACATCTTTTTCTTTTCTTCTTTTTATAATGCTAAATGGTCACCTTTAATTGGTCCAAATGTCTCTTTATTTTATTTATTTAAAACCCAAGTCCTTGAACTTTGTTTTAATCATATTTTGGCTCCTCAACCTCCTTGTGCTGAAATTTTTATGGCCTAGGATGTGAAAAGACTAAAATACCCTCCGGCGATTAATCGGTCGTAACTTTTAAACCGTACAGTTGTACGAGGCAAACTACATATGGTTTTGATCCTCTCGACCTCTACTTTCTATTTTTAAGGTCTATTTTAGGTTTCCAAGTCATTTTAAAAATTTACCAATATGCCCTCGACTTTTTACAAAATTCCCTTTAGGTCCTTTCTTTGCTCGGGTTTTGCTCGGGCTCCATTTCTACTGATGATTATTTCATATTCAACCCCTCGACATTCCTTTAAACACTCGTGTGTTTATTTTCTACTTTAGATTCATGTATAAATTTTAATTAATAATGACCAACATGTCCCTAGTCAAAATTCCCTATATCTTCACCGTGCATTTTCTGGAAAAACCGTTACGCGTCGTTGCGACCCGATTTTTCTCTATTCTCCATTTTTGGAATCTGTTATGTGCACTATTAAGAACCTCCAGTACAACTTTTAGAAATTACAGTTACCTCCCCAAAACTTTTTGAAATTACAGTCACCTCCCAAAAACTTTATATTTTTGCAATTAGGTCCCTTTGGTCCTACGACCTTCTCTAGGAACCGCCATCAGAGATGACCTCTCCAGATCTTTTCTCTTGCTAAGCATATGACTGCTAGACATAAATATAGTGGGCGGATGTGACACTCAATCCCTCCTCAAATCTCCTACACCGGTCAATCTCATCTGAAATAATCCCACCGGCATAGTGACTCAACCAGATATACTCAATTTCATACTCTGTCACTATTCGGTTATCTTATCTTAGATTCAAAAATTCCATCTTCTTGACATTTTTGTACTCTCTCGAAGTATATTTCTGCTCAAACTCCCGCAGAAAATCACCATAAGACAAAGTAGGTGGATCATCCATGGCATGAGGAATTGTCTTCCACCAATCATAAGCATCTTTCTACAGAAGGGATCTAGCATAATCAAATTTCTCTTCAGGAGTGGCTTGCAACTGAATAAATACTCTCTGCACTCTATCCAACCACTGCTCAGCTACTGCAGGTCTGTAGTACCAAAGAAATCCTCAACCCCATACTTCCTCAATTTATCATAATGTCTCACCGGTACTTGCGGCTGTAGTGGCAGTGGCGGCTGCACTGGAGCTTGCCTCAACAATTCTACCACATGAAACTGGTGGAACCTCATCAGCAGCTGGTCTCTTTGGCACAGGAACAGGTGCCTCTCCAGCTCTATCAACCCTAGCTCCATCTCTACCCTCTTCAGGAGCTACACTCTCAGCACTACCTTCTATGGACTGACGTGACTGAGACGCCATCACTACCTATATCTGCATACACAGCAGAATATACCTCATCAAAGATAAAAGACTGCCAATACCAAAACATGTATCTTATTTAAAAATCACATTTTAAAATCAAAATTTTCTTTTTCTTGCAATAGACCTAGGTTGAAAATCTCAAAGCCTAGGCTCTGATACCAAAACAATTGTAACACCCCTATACCCCGTATACGCACACTACATACTACTACACCTGTAATATACATATACCGAATATAGGAGTGCCACGGTTTATATTAGATAACCCAATTTTTCTCTTCTGCAATAATATAAGAAAACTTAAAGCACTTCATGTTATATTATAAACTATACTAGATAAAATATTTATTCATTATGCAGCGGAAAATGTAGCGGTATTTACATATATATATACATCAAAATCAGTGTTTACAAAACATAAAGTTTATACATGTTTGGCAGTTCGTCTCTGATCTTTAAGCCCACAATCAACACTTCAAAGTCTAGACTCGACCCGGTCTAGATGAACTCTTCGGTTATACCCTGTCAGCTGCGCGATGAACCACAATCGCGCTAAGCCAACGGCTTAGTGGTACAACCCACAATAACAATATGCTTTAATGTAATGCTAATGTTACACATTCGTATTTAATAAATAATACATAAGAATATCATATTTCAAAACCTTACATTAAATCTTATAATTCATTTGTTTCACCATTTATAATTCACATTTAAACACAGACAAGCATGGGCCCAAAAGAAACTAATATGACATTCAACTTCCAGAGTTAATGTTTTGGTTTAATTATCACATTTATCATTATCCCAACTAGGCTTCAAGGATTAGGCTCAACCAAGCTTCAAGGGGAATAAAGCATGCTAAGTATCAACCCAACTTGGCTTCAAGAACCAAACCCAACCTAGTTTTAAGGGTTTGTAACATCTCAACTAGGCTTCAAGGACTAGACCCAACCAAGTTTCAAGGGGAGTTAAGCATGCTAAACTTCAACCCAACTTGGCTTCAAGGATTAAGCCCCACCCAGCTTCAAGAGATTGTTACTATTAGGCATGCCACCAACAACAAAACTCTGAAAAGTGAATAACACATTAGGCACACAATTCTTTCATTATTTCATTATCAATTCCATTCTCATTTCCTCATAATCATCTAGGCAAACATGCCCCAATTATTTCATTTGCATCATTATAGCCAACAACAATGGCTTCCCATCTCATCGTTAGGATATACACAACCAATTGCATTGTACATATAATTTAAATGATAATCATATCTTTCACCTTATGCAATTCATAGCATTAATCCAATGTATCAACAATATAATAGATTACTTAATACATTTACAACCAAATGTGTTAAGTTCCAATATCATGTAAATGTATGTAATAATGTAGGGTTTGTACTTACCTCAAGAGCAACTCACACCACACCAAACTCGTCTTCCAAGAATCCTTCACCACTTGGATTAGAGCAACTCAATTCTCTTCAAAATCTAAACCAAAGGTGATCATACACACTCACTTAGAAATACACATGAGATAATAAGGTTAAGAATCAACTAGAGCAAACTCTACACATGACACGCTCAACAACACGGGCGTGTCCCTGACCGTGACCTAAACTTAGAACACAGAAGCTTTGACACGCTTAGAACCACGGGCGTGTCACTGAATGTGTAATACATTCTGTCTCACAGAAACATTGACACGTCCAACAACACGGGCGTGCTCATGGTCGTGTCAATCTACCAACATCATAGTAGCTATGACACGCTCAATAACACGGGCGTGTTACTGGCCATGTCAATGCTACTACAACACAGAAGTTGTGACACGCTCAGTGACATGGGCGTGTCACTGCTCGTGTCACCCATCCAAGAACACAGAACCATTGACACGCCTAAAGACCTGGCCGTGCTAATGGGCGTATCAAGCCAAAAATGCAGATTCCGGCAACATCAACACTACATCCAAGAAACCACTTTCTTCCACCATTATCCACTTCAAACAAACCTAACTAAATACACACATAAATCAATATAACTTACAAAAATACCAAAACAATTCAAAACATACTTCAAACACCAATTCACAACCATCACATACATACAACTCAAATACAACACTTGCTCTTTCACCATACCTAACACTTTCTCTTCAATCCAACCCTAAAAATCAACACCAAGAAGATTACACACCCTCAAATACACCAAATACTCTCAAACACCCCACAATCAAATATACTCATACCATCAATAATCAAACACCAAACCCACAACACAAACTTAAAAGAAAACCAAAGAATCAAGTGGAGAACTTACCAAAAGTAATGAAAACTTTTAGATTTCCAACTTGATCACTTGAAACATCCTTTAATTTTGATCTTGGAAAATCAAAAACTTTCTTTCTCTTTTGCTATGGAGAGTGCCGGCCAAGAAGGAAAAGAAAAAGAGAAGAAGAAGAATGAGAAGCAAAGTCAAACACTTAATCTCTTTAAATCTCCACCAAGCAATTTGTATAATATAATATTCATAATATCCTCTTCCACTAACTTAATTTCCCATTTAATTAATTTAATTAATTTAAAATAATTAATTAATCTTCTTTTGACTTCGATTTCTTTGACTTGTATATGTTGTATATATCACTATATATACAATATATACACTCTTCCCTTACCTCATTTCTCTTTCCATTTAAACATATACATTTAATTCAAATATAACAATAAATATTTCAAAACTTTTAGGGTATACTTTGGGATATTACAAAATTAAAGTACGAATAAATACTTGTAGGTACCTAATATCGATCCCATTCACTTGAAGTCGAGTGGGACAAACACAAACAAGTCTTTTGAGCTTTGACTCCTCCAAGAATTATATATTATTATTATAATGGTCGGGCCCCATATTTGTCTTATTCTCGGCATGGTTGAGTAAGTGTATTTAAATCAAGTTTTCCTTATGCAAATTAGTGTGAGTGAATAGGTAGTCACTTCTCATTAGTGGATAAGGATTATGTCATGCTACAAGTGAACAATGAGATGAAACTTCTACACATAATGTTGGTAGTCTTAGAGTTTTATGCCAATTTAACCCAAATCTCATCTCTTGAAAATGTCAAGAATGGTCTACTTACAATTATAGGAGAAACTTGTAGGAAGTGTTGAAGCAAACTCTCTTTGTATATAGAGTAAGGTCATCTTGTGGCAAAGCATAGTATTGCCAAGGCAAGATTGTTTTGGGTAAGGTATGATCCCGAGCAATTAGTTGACCAATTCATGATGTAACTTGAAAAAAAAGATGTCTTCATAAAAATGGTCTAATTTGAGTTCTACATGTCCCATTCCGGCTTCATTTTCGCATTTTGGACAACTTTAAAAAGTGCGATAGAGCAACAAGTTAAGACGCAAATTTTTGACGTCAAATTCCTTCTTTAGGCGGTGTTCTTAGCAAATTTCTATTTTAACACATTTCAATTCTAGTTAGATTAGGATTTTCAACGGTGTTTTCATTTACATTAAAAATTAGGGCAAAAGTTCAAATAAGCCTCTTGATGTAATACCATTATTTCAACTCAATCCTTAATATTTTTTGAATTAACTATGCCCTTTTTTATTAAAAAAAAAAGATAATTTGGACCGTTATCATTAGGAAAGGTTAATTTTACCATTAAAAATGATGAGTTAATACTATGAGATCCACTTATTAACTTTACATTCTTAAATAATTAAGAAATATTGAAAATATATTTTTAAATAATTAAAAATTAAAAGACATGCTTTCAAATAATATTTAAAAATAATATTTTTTCAAATTATGAAAACAAACAGTTTATAATCTACTTCATATTTTTAAAAAATAAAAATTAAAAATAATAATTTTTACTGAAACATTAATTTCTATATAATAAAAAATTAATTTTCATAATTTTTTTATTTAGGATTTGATATTCGTTAAATTTTGATTTGTTTTATAAAGTTTTAAACATTGATAAGCAAAATATAATTATGTTTTGGTCTTATTCACAAAATAAAAATTAATTTTTCTTATTTCTAAATGTTTTTTATTTTTAATGAAATAAAATTTTTTCTAATTTAAAAAATTAGTATATATTAATTTTTATTTTATTTGATATTATTTAATTTTTTATTTAATATTTTTTAAAATATTTTTTTAATATTTAATTATTTAAAATATATTTTTTATTATTTTTTATTATTTAAAAATATAAAGTGAATAAGTATATTTTATAATATCACCTCATCATTTTTAACAAAGAAAATTAACTTTTTCTAACAATAAGAGTTTAAAAAGCCTGTTTAAGGGTCTAAAAGACCTTTTAAAAAAATAAAATAAAAAGCATATTTAATTTTAAAAATAAAATTTAGAGTTGAGTTGAGACAATAATATTATTTTAGGAGGTTTATTAAATTTTTAGTCTTAAGAATTATAATTTTTTTCCTAATTTGATATTCAGCTCACAATTTAAATAAGGTCATTAAGTATAGCTTGATTATCTTAAAACTCTTATTATTTATCAAATTTCGAATTAATTCTTTGAAAATTTTCCTTCGATCTCTTACTTCATCCATCCCAACGATGTTAAATAATCATATGTTGATATTATTTTTTTTAAACTGTTGTTCGTGTGATTTTATAAAAATATAAAATTTTTACAACTTTGATTCTACACCAAAATTCTTATGGCTAACACGATTGCTGAAATGACAAGAGCAGGCCTATGGATAATGCCTTGGTCCTACGCAAGTAGTTTTGGATTATTTTGAATTTGATATTGACAACTCAATTAGCATAGCCAAATGGCAAAATTACAACATTCATCTTTTTTTTATAAAAAATTTTATTTTTATTAAAAATATTTTAATAATTTTATAATAAATTTATAATATATCTATAATAAAATACATCAATTGATAATCTCATAATAAATTTATAATAAATTATATAAATTTAATATTTATATAAAAAAAATATAAATTCTGATAAATTTATAAATATTTTTAAAAATATAATAAATTTAAATTTTTTTTATTTTTTTAATATTTTTATAAAGGTACTAGCTAAATTTATCTTTATCTATTATAATAAAATTTATTGTTTTTTTTAAAGAATTATGAATGAGCTAGTTATTACAAACTATGCTCAAAAGAGGAAAAGGGGGGAAAAAATTTTTTTTCTTGGAGATGTGGACTCTTACGAAGTTAAAAGCAGGACTTAGGCTTGCAAGCTGGCTAAATATTAGATTCAATTTATTATATTAAAGTTAATCTATAATTAATATATTTATAACATTTTACTAGGTTTCTATATGGCTTATTCTGCATACATGGTTCAAAAGAAATTACACCATTTATGCTCTTTCTACCTTTTTTTTAAAAAAAAAAAATACTACTGTTAGTTTTTTTTTTCATTTATAACTTATTTTGTTTACTTTTCATTAAGCTTTTTATTTTAAAAAATACTGCATTTTTTTAAATGGTAGTACTTTTTTTTATTCCCACTGGTTCTCCCTATTTAATAGCAAGCATCATTTTGTAGTCACCATCTTTCTATGTTTGTATTTGGTTTACATGCATATACACTAGCTATAAAAAAATTTATGACTAACATATAAATATACGAATTGAACATATCACATATACAATTTTAGAATCGCAGTATACGGTGTTAAATATTGTTTCAAATGTTTATATACATATATAAAACATAAAAAAAACATATAATGAATATATACAGAATTAGTTTTATCACTATATTGTGTTAAGATAGTTTATATACATATATGTTGGATATGGACAATATATAACTAACATATAAAATATATCAATATTCAGTTTTTAAATATATTTGTACTTTCACATATACAATTTTTACAACAGGAGTTTTTGGTGTTTATAAATATTGTTTCACATTTTTTTATACATGTACGTATAATGAACATATACAAAATTAGTTTATCAATAAACTATCTCAGGATAGTTTCGATACGTATGCTCTGGATACAAATAGAATATAACTAACATAAATAATATATATATATATATATATCATATAATGAATATACACAAAATTAGTTTTAATAAACAAATACAAAATTAATTTTATCATTGCAATGTATTATGACAGTTTATGTACATATACGCTAGATATAAACAATATATGAGTAACATAAATAATATATTAATATATCAATATTGTTTCGAATTTTATATACATATAAAAAAATTTACATAACATGTAAATAAACATATGCAAAATTAATTTTATCAAGCTTAATATATTGTAGCTTTATTTACTCGACATGATTTTCCATTTTGCTCTCAATTTTTAATTTAACTATATAATTATTTCAACTTAATCATTTACTTAACTAACCAATCTTCTTTTAATAAAGCGGCATAGTGCGTGAGTTTATATTCTTTGCCTCGCGTGATGCTGCTAACTTTGATTTTTTACAGCCAAAACCCAAGTAATTTCGTTTTTTTTAATTAAACTTTATTTTTCTTGATTTTCCTTATCATGTAATTACGTTTTCTTTGTCCTATTGTTTTTTATAATACAAATTATATAATATTACATGTATATTTTATTATTGATAATATTATATTATCATTATTGAAAAATTTTAAAAAAATTAATATTAACAAGGATTCAGACAATAATGATATATCAAAATATATTTTAATTAATAATTAGTAATATTGAAAAGTATTTAAGTAAAATATTAATATATTTTTTTTCTTTATAATAAAATCTCCAAAAATAAACTAACTTGGGTAAATTGCCATCTAAGGTTATTGTCGGTTTCAATTTTCAACCCAAAGCCATGAAACTACTTACAAGTCTGAAAACATGCATGACTAGTTAGCGTGGGTAACTATATGGATGACATGCATGACTAGTTAGCGTGGGTAACTATATGGATGCCCATTATCGAGAACCAGCCCAATCTTCTTCTCACTAGAAAAATTCTCGGGGAGGGACAAATAATAAGATGTGAGTATGGAGACAGACTAATAAAAGTAAACATACCATTAAAATAGTTATCAGACAAAGTAAAATTCGGGAGGGTTCAAATCTGACATAATCCCATAGAAAACTCATCAAAGATAATAAACCCAAATAAATCAATAGAAAATTCTTAATTCTGATCAAGATTTCAAAGTCACCCAAAGAGAAAGAACTAAACAACATAAAAAGACAAAACATAGACTTAAACGAGATACCAAGATTTGGAGTACCAACCTTGATTGCACCAACATTGCTCACTCCCACGGCGTTGTCGCTATGGCAATGCAACCTCCATGCGTCATCGCTACTTCTACTCTCGAAGCTCCTCCATGGACAGTTTTGGATCATCGATCCAAGGTAATGAAAAATGGAAGTAACTTTTTTTAGGAATTAGTTTAGCAATGGCAAAATAATTTTAGGCTTCCAATCAATGTTAATTAGTTTAGGAAAGACCAATTTTGAGGAGAGAGATTTCAGGAAATTAATTTCAGATTCTAGGGATTATTCATGGTTTGCCTTTTCCTTTTTTCTTTTTAGTTGTTGGCCACGTGTATGTGATATTAATGCATTTGAACATCACACAAGTAAATGTGTCTATAATATTTGAAATTTTAAACAATAATTTTCTAACAATTATTGATATTGGATTGGATACAGTGATGAAAGTGACTTGAAAATATGAAAGAATTGGGTTAATAGGATGGATTAAGCATTAAAAGAGTTAAAATTTGAGTTGGGCACGGATGAAATCGGTATTTTTAAAAAGAAATTCTAAAGTGATAAAAATTTATAAAAATGCCCTTGTAATTCTAGAATTAAATTTCACTTAATTAGGATATGAAATATGAATAGTAAACTAATCAAAGAAATTCTTTTAACAATTTTACAAAACTAAAAATTGGATTAAAATTAAAATTAAAAGAGAGGATGCGCCATAGTTATGCTGAGCACACTCTTACCCTAATAAGACTTTAGATATTATATAAAGATGAGACTAGAACCTTGTCCTTTCTTCTTTCGTCACCATCATTCACGCCATTCACCTACACAAAATATCTTTCCAACTTTCTTCTTATTTTTATCAATTTGAGCAAGAATTAAAGGAAAATTCATATTTAGTTACAAGTTTTTAGGAGAATCCACTAGAATAGACAAGGTTATCATACATTAATCAAAAGGGAATATAGAAAAGAGAAATGGAGGAATTCTCTGAAGAGGTATGTGCTTGTGTATTGATAATTTGCAATTTATTTGGTTTTTTTTTTGAATTTTAATGCTAATATAAGCTAGTTGAATCATTTTAATTAAATTATTTGTTAATGGATTTAATGATTGAGGTTTTGTGCAAAGAGATAATTAAGAAACCTTTTTGTATGAAGAGTTTGCTTTTTAGTTCTCTTTAATTATATATTAAGTGTGTTAATGTTGATTCTAACCTAAAGTGAAGGTTGGAGTGATTTTTAGCTCATTAAAATGTGTATTTTTGGGTTTGGAGTAGTCTAGGAAAAACACACCGGCGTATGGGACATTTCACATGGTCATATGGATTTTCTAGCTTCTAAAATTTTATTTCCAGCAAGGTTTTAAAAAACATGGGCATGTAGAACATCTTTCACAGTTGTGTGAATTTTCTAGCTTTTGTAATTTTACTTTTAGCAAGGTTTTCGTTTGCACAGGTGTGTGGATACATTTAACACGCCCATGTCTATTTAGTAACCTTAGTTTTCTTCTTTTTTAACCCCAAATCACTTCATTTCTTTTCTTAACACAATTTTCCTTTTAACTAACATTTATAACATGAGTTTTTCTTGAAAGTATGGAAGATTATCAATTTGAAAAGTTAGAATTGTGCAACACTGAAAGTGTTGAATATGGATTGTAGTAATGTTTTATTAAAGTGATGTGCAACTAAATACTTAATTGGGAATAAAAGAGTAGTGAATTGCTCGAATCATACTGGTATTAAACCTATTTTTGGATTTAATGGCTAGCTAGAGGGTGGATATCCATAGTGCTACTGGATACATTATGTCATCATTCACAGTGAGCATACTTGCTAAAAGTGAATACATTATACTAATAGTGGGCCCTTGGCCATGTTCTTAATAGTGGGCATTAATTTGCCATCAATGACCCGTTATCATATTATGAGATTTAAACTCAGTGTGTGCGGGCAAAATAAAAGAAGTTACAAAAACTAGAAACTTAGGTTAAATGTTTAAATTTTCCTAGATACCTTGAACTTTGTGTTTTTATCAATATTGTGATCGATTGATTTATAAAAATTCTAAATTTCATATTTTGTTAAGATTCTATAGTAGTATTTTCTCTTCCTTTATAAATGATTGCTCAATGGATATTTCTCTTTTGTTATAATCTTTTATAAATTGTGAATATACTAGCACCACTAAGTTTTGCTTAGTGTGTTAGACTTATTTATGACGCGCAGACCAAGTGAGACAAGAAGAGTTTACTGAGTGATATTTAAGAAGATCTAGATCAACAGAATCACAGAAAGGTCCTTTGAAAAGTATTTTGTTTAATGAATTTTGAATAGTTTACATAGCAGAATTACTATATTTTGAATGGCAATGGTGTATATTTGTGGGAAGTGAGAGATGTATAACTGTAATTATAAATTGGAATTAATGGGTGACTTTTGTATATTAAATTGACATATATGTATATGTGTTATATGTACATGTTATCATAATATCGAGAATTTCACTTAAATTTTGTTTTGTTAATGATAAGATTTTGATGACTTTGAGGATTGAGTGAAGGAGAAGTGTTAATATGAGTTTTTCTTATGAAGACATTAACAAATTAAACACATGGACGTGTCCAAGTTTTCTAAACATAGTACCCTTTCAAGTTCAATTGAGTTGTGTATTTTGGTGGCATTATCTTTATAGTTAAGAGTACAGATTATTTAAGGGTGTTACATTTAATGGTATCAAAGCTTGGTTTAGGTGGTTCTAGTGTGTGGGTTTATGGAAACAATGAAATACAACTGCCATTGTTATGTGAACTATATAAATGAATATGTAGTTTGATGCAGTTAATCTTTAAATGTTTATAGGTATAAGATGGCCTCTGGATCACTTCAGAGTGTGGAGGAACAAGTTGCATCCTGATACTGTCAAGCAAGTGTATGGAACCAGCAGCCATCGAAACCTTCCACATAACAAATCCCTTAGAGTCATAGTTTGTGAGAAACATGGGAAAAATTCTCAGGTAAATTGTAGGAATTGTTCCTCCTACACAACCACCACCACCAGTGCCCCAAAGAACTCCATTAGATAGAATTAGAAAATTTGGAGCCGAAGATTTTAAATCTTGTTATACTGATGAGTCTTTAGCAGCAGAGTATTGGTTGGAGAGGATTGTGAGAGTCTTTGATCTTTTGCACTGTATTGATGAGGAGAGATTGGAGTGCAATTTCTTTTTTATAGGAACAAGCTTATGACTAATGGGATACGAAGCAGAAAACTATACTATTGCGCTTGACTAATTACTAGTACAAGCGACACTCACAAGTATACGAGGTAGTTGTAGCAATTGTGATTGCCCCAAGGTCGTCTCACAAGGAAGGAATTATTTTGTAATAGTTTAATTAACAAGTAAATTTAAATACAAGACAGTGATGTGTTGAAATGGTGAAAATAATTTTAATTTAAAAGTAAAACGAGTGGTAGTTATGTAAGATCAATTCAATTCTAGGAATGTGCCTAGGGTTGTAGGTCAATTTAATCAAAGCTTAATTCTCAAATTATCCATTAGTATAATCTTGTATTTTAATTTGTTTCTTGAGTTAAATTAGTAATTACCAATTCATTAGTTTTCACATTCATTAATTAATAACAACCAATTATTTTGAAATTGTAAATTAACAAACCCTAGAACTTATATTCTAAGTCATTCTTAGGGTGGTTGATTACATAGTTCCAATATCGAATTTCACCTCTCGGTCCATCATTCAATATTAAGTGATTAATAGGTGGTCAATCTATCAACCTAACATTCAATCCAATACAATCAACCAACAATAAGGTATACTAATGGAATTATTAAATCATGTCATCTAATTAATTCTACTACAACCCAAGTGTAGACCCTTAATTTTTTACTAAGTCTAGTCCAAATATTTTAAAACAGTCCCAAATAATTTTTATAGTATTTTAATATTTATTATTTATTATATAATATTTATTTTAATTTAATAATATTTATTATTTATTTTTTAAATATACTATTTATTATAATAAAATAACATTTATTATTTATTATTTATTTTATTATTTTAATAATAATGTAATTAATTATAAATATTTTAAATATAATGTTTTTAATAGTAAAAATAAAAAATAAAAATATATACATATAAAAATAATAAAGAATAGAAAATAAAAAATGGGACGGTCGAATCGGTGAGCGCCATGTGGTGGCGGCCAATTGGCTTGCTGCAGGCCAATTCGCCAGCGAATTGGGGCTTGCCCAGGCGCCTCGCGCAGCAATCCTTCGCAGCCCGTAGGCCCATTTGCACGCGCTGCCGATTTTGCCAAAACTTTCTTTTACTCGATTTTAAAGTTTTATTTCCTAAATAATTTTATTTCCTTAAACAGTTTTATTTCCTTAACCAATTAATATTAGGTTTTTTTTCTTATAAATATCACATTAAAACAATTACAGAGTGGACCTTTTTGGGACTTCTTTTTTTGGGTCAGACTTTTGGAGTTTTTTTAAAAGTGACTTTTCGGCAGAAGCAAAAGAACCCTAAAATCATATCAACTTTTAGCAAAAAGATTAAGGAAGGAAGCAAGGAAGCAGTGACTGTCTTGATATTAGCTCATTCCAAATTTTTATTCAACAATTTTGGTAGAGCCTTCAAACATAGGTATTTATATCTAATTTTATTTATCAAAAATCATCTTCATTCATTGATCATTAATCAATTAAAATTGATGAATTATAACTCTCAAAACTCATATAACAATCCCATAACTATGATCATCAAAGAGCAATTTTATTTATTTCTTTTAAAGAACATAGTAGCCATCAATTAGTTTTTGTTAAAAAGAAAATTTTATAAAGTAGCTATTTTTTTATTTAATCATCACAGTAACTATTTCTTTTTAAATATTTAAGTTTTAATCTTATTTTCATAGGTTTTTACCTTATTTACTTAAATCTTAAAGTCTAATTTTAATTACACATTAGCATAATTCTTCTAAAAAATAATAAGCCTAACAATAATATTAGTGCTTTAAGATTCCAAAACCCTAGCTTTTAGATATAAATTTCAAAACCCTAAATGTTTTTTAAGAAACCCTAAGTTGATATATAAACATAAATTTGCATCTTTATTTGTTTCATTATTAATTGAGTATTTATTATATAGTTTGATTAATGATTTATTTATATCTTCAATTTATGTCTTCAATAAATGATTTATTTATGATGAATGGTTGGTTGGTTATTTTTATTGAGTTGCTTTGGTTTCAAAATATTGTAAGAGGTATGTTTTCATATTTTGGGTACCTCATGTATTAAGCATCATGTGATTTAATTTATGTTCTAGTTTTGGGATTAATATAAAGGACACATTTCTACCTTTTGGTGGGTGTCCTATTTAGTTTTAGACATTGGATGATGTAAGGACATGTTTCCATCCTTGGATGGGTATCCATTTGTTTATTTTGTTTGGACCTTGCCATGATTTTTAATAAAGTATTTATTTATTCTATTAATCATATGTAGTATGGATAATATTGAATTAATTAAGAATTTTATAATATTGAGACCTGAAAAGAAGGCCAGTTCCAATGAACTGGACGTTGTGGGGGTGCTGGGCCATTTTTCACCTTCCCCACATGTACCCAACTTTTCAAACCTATTAGGGGGTTGAAAATTCCTTAGGAATCGAGTTATCTATCCCTTTCTATTTTTTCAGCCCGTCCGGGTGGCAACTCCATTTTTTTAGGGCTTAGGCCTGTGTTCTCTAAGGCCCTGAGCCTAAACATTGCCGAAGTCGCAAGAACCATTCCACCGAGAGTGGGGGCTAAAATTCTTGCTCACAGTGACGAATCCACTGGAGATAAGAGAAGTTGATACCGTTGGTCTTTTTATTATTTTATTCTTTCTTATTATGATATTATCTTTTGCATCATTTAGATTGTATTTTGTGCATGAGTTAGGACGCTTGTGCTATCCGTGTTGTGTTATATAAGGGATATCATACTTTCACTCAAGGTATAGAGATTGAGCATGTCATAACTACTTATAGCCTCGTACCTTTTAGTATATACTTGCTATGGGAACCTATGCCTTTTAACTCAAAGACTAAAGCTCATGTAATTGATCTAGTTACTTTTCTTAGGTTTTTACCCCAAATGCTTGTTGTTTAACTATGGTTAATTTATCTTAGTTTAAATCATGGCTTATTTGGTTTGTTCTTTTTCTAATATGACCTAATTACATTGTGAGCTCAAAATTTTTTTTCTCTATATCCAAAAGACCAAAAATATTTTTAATTTTTTTTTTCAAAATGGTCTTTAAACATAAAACTTTTTTAAAAATAAGTCAAAAAATTCTTTTCTCATGACTCAAATACAAAGCTCAAAATTCATTTTTTCTAAAATCTTTTTACAATGGGCTTAGAAATAAAATTATTTTCATAATCTTTTGAAAGAGCTTACAAATATTTAGGTCAATTATGGAATATCAAAAATCAATTGTGAGCCTAGTTTATACTAAGAATTATTAATCATGGTCTTATTTTTGGCATGAATCATTAGTTACTTTTTCAAGTGAGAAATATATTTATAATAAACCCCTTAATTTAGTTTTAATCCAATGTAGTATAAAAGCTATATTGAGATTGGATGGATTAAAGCCTAATTAATGGGAATTATCATGAACTGATTTCCATATTCGAAAATATAACTATTGGTTGAACCATCCGAGGGAACTTTTCGAAAACAAAATATCTCATGTTGTATTTTGATTGACCTTATGCCTAGGAAAAGAGACTTGCCATCCGTGTGTGAAAGTTATAAGGTTGGAAAGAACGTCCCAATTATCTTTGTTTGTTTGTTACTTGTACATACATGCATACATACATTTGCATCTCATATTATTAATCCTTTATGGCTCATAGCCCTGGATTATAGTAGTTCAAAAGCCTACGACAATCCGACCTATGTCGGAGATGAAGAATTCAGTAGCAACTCAATTACTTTCTCACCAAAAGCAATAGAGCCCGAACAAATTCAAAGAATGGTGGATGACGCCCTCAATGCTAAAATAGAAGAACTAAAGGAGACCCTGGCTGAGACCATGAAGAACCAATTGGCTGAAATTTTAGAGAACAATGTCGAAGTATCTGCTAGCACCAAGAAGCCAAAGGACAAAGGAAAGGCTAAGGTTGGTGAAGTGGCTTTTGATGATGACAAGGTAGTCATCGATGATGATGACGAATGAGCTCAATACTTTCAAAATCCTCAAGACAAGAAGAAGGAGCCAAAGGATGTTGAAAGATCAGCTATAGAGAAAACTGAAACTTCCGATGTTGAGAAGATGATTGCTGAGCTGGAAAAGAAGTTTAAAAATAAGTTGAAAATAGAAGAAATATCCAAGGTTGACAAATTGTTTGAGCAAGATGAAGAAGTTCCATACAAGTTCAAGATGTTATCCTTTGCAAAGTTTGATGGAACTGAAAATCCTTACCTCCATGTGAAGTAGTATATCACTGCTATGCATTCTGCCTGAGCTACTAAGGCTCAAACCCTAAGGTACTTCATGCTCTCATTGGATCCTATTATCCAAAATTGGTTTAATACCTTAGATGATGGCACACAAAAGAGTTGGGATCTGCTATACAAGGCCTTCATCCAACAATATGGATACAATGCTGAATTGGAAGTTACTCTAATGGAGGTGGAGACCAGTAGACAAAGGCCGAATGAGAACTTCGTGGACTATATGAAGAGGTGGAGAAATAAGGCTGCATTGCTCAAGAGAAGGCCTGATTAATCTGATCAAATTAGAATGATTGTGAGAGGAGTGTTACCTAGCCTTCGTGAAAGGATGTCTCATACAGTCATTTAGGATTTCAAGGACCTTTTGCAAGCTGGTCTATAAATCGAAGAGTGGGAAAGAGAGAAGAACCACTTTTCAACAAGAAGGAATGAGAAAGAAAACTACCAGTTTAGTAACCAAAGCATGCAAAAGTCATTTGATGTTAATTCTACTGGCCAAGGAGGAAGAAGGTAGTTTTTAAAATTGGGGAAGCTTCTGTCTTGAGTCCTCAATAAGCTACAAAAAAGGGATTATTACAATCCTTAAATCCTCATCCTTTGCCTAACCCTCTCCCACCTAATTTTGACACTAAGGCATTTTTATCAATTTCATCAAATGCAAGGACACAACACAGATAAATATGTGAGGTTGAGGCATGAGATCCAAATTTTAATTGATAGTGGGAAATTACCTAAGCCCAACAAGCCAAACACTAAAGACAATCCATTGCCAAGGTTCAATAGGGTACTACCACCGGCGACCTTCATGATTGGAGGAGGTTTGCATGAAAGTTTGTCATATCTTCTTCTAGGAGGTGGATGGAGAAGTAACCAAAGAAGAAATGGTGTTTAGTAAAATTGAACAAGCTGTGATTGGAAAAGAAGTAACAATCTATATTGTAAACCAAATTTGGGATTCAAGTGATACTGATGATGATCTTGAACCCAAGAAGGAGGAATGGATCTAGTCTGAACACTATGTTTGGTAAACCTTATGCAAGGCCACCATCCAAGGAAATAGAAGCTAATAAAGGAAAGGAAGTTGAAGTTGGGAACAAAGAAGAAGAAGATGACATTGTTCTTAAGCAGTTGAAGAGAACCCAAGCAAGTGTCAGTATTTGGGACTTATTGGTCACTTCTAAAAAGCACCGTGAAACTATGGCCAAGGCCTTGGCTAGCATGCCAATTTCCACCTCTATAACACCGGAGGAGATGGTTAACTTCATCAAAGTTGAAGGAGTAATGAAGTGTGAAGAGGTTCAAAAGAAGAGCAAAGTTGATGTGGGAATAGTGTCTTTCTCATATGCGGATTTACCGGAAGAGGGAAGAGATCACATCTGCCCTCTCTTTATCAAAGTAGAAGTCAAAGGAAAAAGGACCCCATGTATGATGGTTGATGATGGGTCCACCATAAATGTTTGCCCACTTAAAATTTTGCCAAAGCTTGCTATGTCGATAAGAGATCTAAGCCCAACTGAGGTAACCATTAGGGCTTATGACAATACTAAGAGGCACGCTGAAGGGACATTCAAAGTTGTTGTGAAGCTTGGTCCAATTAATTCCATGGTAGATTTTGCAGTTTTGGGCATACCTGTTACTTTTGCTCTGCTTTTGGGATGACCATAGTTTCATCCTCTTGGTGGAGTTCCTTCCACCTTTCATCAAAAGATCAAGCTCCCTAACGGAGATGAGACGGTGGTCATCGAGGCTGAAGATAATGAGGTGGTCAATGCTCTAATGATTGAGAGGCCTCTTAATGGTTTCCAAGTAGTTGCAATCTCTGATGATGAAGTAGTGGACTCCAAGGTCTTGAACATGATGAAGAATATGAGCTACCTTCCTGGTGCTGGTCTTGGAAAAGGCAAGGTCAGTGTGACAAAGCTTCCAGATTTTAAGACTCAAACTTCCAAGAAAGGGTTGGGGTATGAAAAAGCTAGCAAAGATGTTCAGCCAAAGAAGAATGAGAAGATGAGCTTCCCACCACTTGAAGAGATCTTTGTCAAAGCTCTAGACATGGGACCACTCCAAGGAAACCCTGAGCTAATCATGGTCATGGAAATGTTGATCCCGGGTTTTAAAATTTTTGTCGATGTTGCTGAGCTAGTGGAACAAGTGAAGAAAGAGCTCACCCTGCCAACTGACAAGGAGCCCAATCCGGAAGGGGAGAAGGAAGCTATCCTGAAAGTCGAGAAGACTTCAGAAGACATTGCTGCCCTGGTTGAAAATAAGTTTAAAGATGTTCTCCTTTATGAGTTTGAGAACAATGATTTTGATTTTGATTTTAATTTGTCTGCTTTTTATAAGGATGATGATGTTTTCTTTTCCAAAATGAATGCAATAAAGTCTGATTTTGCTTACTTGTGTGATGTTTCTCCTGATGGTTGTATATATTCAAATAGTGGTTACATGAGCATCTTTAATATTCATTCTGTCGATACACAATCATTAAATTTGGGAACAACTGAAAATCCTAAAAAAATTAGAATAGCATCCTACCTTACTCCTTATGAGAGAGAGAGATTTGAAAAAATATTTAAAAAATATGAAGAAGTCTTTACTTGGTCTTATGAGGATATGCCTGGAATAGATCGAGACATAGCCAAACATCTTATTCCTACTTACACTCACATGAAACTTGTCAAACAAAAGCTTAGGCAATTAAGACCGGAGTGGGCTGAATTGGTTAAAGAAGAGGTCTCTAAACAAATACAAGTAAAGTTCCTTGAAGTGATATATTATTCAGATTGGTTAGCCAATATAGTACTTGTACTAAAGAAAGATGGAAGAATTAGGGTATGTGTGGACTATAGAGACTTGAACAAAGCTTCCCCTATAGATGATTTTTCTTTACCCTATATAGATGTCCTTATTGATAGTGTAGCTTCTAGTGTGCTACACTCATTTGTAGATGGATTTTTTCGAAACAACCAAGTGTTAATGGCCTAAGAGGATAAAGCTAAAACTGCCTTCATTACTATGTGGGGAATATTTTGTTATAGGGTGATGCCGTTTGGGTTAAAGAATGTTGGAGCAACCTATCAAAGGATGACCACCACATTGTTTCATGATATGATGCATAAAGAAGTTGACGTGTATGTTGATGATATGATATTGAAGTCAGACACAAGGGAGCAGCACTTCCAAAACCTAGTGTTATTCTTCGAGAGAGTAATAAAGTATAAAATAAGATTAAACCCGAAGAAGTGTATGTTTGGGTTATCTCAGGCAAGTTATTGGGGCATGTGATTAGTCCAAATGACATTAAAATTGACCTTGACAAGGTTAAGGCAATCAGGGATATGCCAGCCCTTAAGACAGAGAGAGAAGTTTAAGGATTTATTGACAGGTTGCAGTACATTAGCAGGTTTATAGCAAAAGCTCACCATGATCATGAACCTATCTTCAAATTGCTTAAAAAGAATCAACCAGTCATGTGGAATAAAGAGTGTCAAAAGGCTTTTGATCGTATAAAGAAGTATCTGCTAAATCCACCTATTTTGAAACCACCTAAACCTAGTAAACCCTTATTACTATACTTAGTAGTAGAAAAAGAGTCAATAAGAGCCATGCTAGTCCAAGCAGATGAGTCGGGGGTTGAGACGCAGCCTACTATTGGAGTAGAAAGCTCCTGCCTTATGAAATTAAGTATAGTATCATTGAAAAGACATGTATAGTTGTGGTTTGGTCTTTTAAGAAGTTACAACATTATTTTCAATCTTATAGTGTGCAAGTAATTTCCAGGTTGGACCCGATGAAGTACTTAAAGGAGACAACCTCTTTAATCCAGAAGTATGGGGGATGGTTGATAATATTGGAAGAATTTGAGATTAAGCATGTAACTAGGAAAACAATCAAAGGTAGAGCGATGGCAGAATTTCTGTCCCAACAACCATTACCGATAGTGAAGAGATAGTCTTAGAATTTTTCGATGAACATTTAGAGGCCATACAAGTACAAGGATGGAAAATGTATTTTGACGGAGCAGTGAATAGGAAAGGACCAGATTTGAGAGTCATACTAGAATCACTTGAGGGGGAGCTTATCCCTTTAGCCAAGAAGTTGAAGTTCAAGGTGACAAATAATATGGTGGAGTATAAAGCATGTATTTTTTATGATTATAAAGGTGGATAAAGTGCAAGTCTTTGGCGATTCATTGCTAATAGTATCCTAAGTAAATGGAGAGTGGGAGTTAAAAGAAGAGAAGCTAAAACCATACCACCATTACTTGACCATGATGAAGAAGAATTTTAAGGAGTGGAGGTTTATACACCTACAAAGAGAAGAAAACCAGATGGCTGATGCCCTAGTCACACTGGCTTCGATATGGGAGAATCTTGTAAATTTATTTCTTAAGCCTTTGGTTTTGACCAGTTCATCAACTCTTTACTATGAATATGAGATAATCATGAAAACTGATACAGACCATGATGCATGGTATGACAACATAAGACTATTTTTAGAGAGTAAGGAATACCCGTTGGGGGCAACAAGGGAAGAAAGAAGAGCCATAAGGTGATGGTCCTTACAATAAATCACCTTTCATGGAGAGTTGTACCGAAGATGGCCTGAGGGGGTGCGCTTGAGATGCCTGAGAAAGCTTGAAGTCGAACGTATCATGTCAGAAATATATATTGGAAGTTATGGTCTGTACATGAGTGGTTTAGCCCTAGTTAAGAAGATAATTCGACAAGGTTACTACTGGTTGACCATGGAGAGAGATTGCATTAAGTTTGTGAAGAAATGTAAGCAATGTCAGATGTATGGCAATATGAATCACATGCCTCCTGAAGAATTGCACTTTATGTCTTCACCCTAGCCTTTTGCAACTTGGGGGGATTGACATTATAGGAAAGATACATCCGATGGCTTCAAATGGTCACCATTTTATTATAGTAGCAGTGGATTATTTTTCAAAATGGGTTGAAGCTGAATCTTTCAACAAACTGGGGGCAAGGAAAATGGCAAGATTTACTAAAAAGAATCTCATCTGCAGGTATGGGGTCCAGCACAGTATGATATCGGACAATGGGATACAATTTCAAGGTGCAGTTAAGGACTTATTCTCGAAGTACCAAATCCATTATCACCGATCCTTCCCTTATAGACCGAAGGCTAATGGTACAGTAGAAGCAACAAATAAGACAATTAAGCAAATTCTGCCTAAGATGACCAAGACATACAAGGATTGGTCAGAGATGCTTCCTTTGCTTTATGGGGATACAGAACAAGCGTGCGAACACCAATTGGAATGACACCATTCTCTTTGGTTTATGGGATGGAAGCAGTGTTGCCAATTGACATAGAGATCAAGTCATTAAGAGTGGTCCTGGAAGCTAAACTACCTGAGGTGGAGTGGGTAGTGAGCAGATACACATGATTAGCTTTATTAGAAGAGAGAAGGTTAAAAGCATTGTATCATCATCAGCTATATCAAAGAAAGATAGCTCGGGCCTACAATAGAAGGGTTAGGGTCAGAAAGTTCAGAGTCAATGACTTAGTGTTGAAGTAATGTAAGCCTAATGTCTCTGATCCAAGATGAAAATTTAGGCCTAGTTGGGAGGGACCGTATGTTGTAAAGCAAATCATGAATAAGGGTGCAGTCAAGTTATCAGACATGGACAGGAACAAGTTTAGTGAACCAGTAAACATCGACAGACTGAAGAGGTTTTATGTATAAAAAAAAAGCTCGCTAGGTTAAAAACCCAAAAGGACGGCCTGGGCAAAAGTTAGAGCAGTCCGCTAGTTTTAAAAACCTGAAAAGGTGGGCTAGGCAATAATTAGGACTAAGTGAGAGAAAATTTTCAGTTAGAAAACACGAAATGGCTAGTTGACGACATGAGTGATCTTGTGTATGCTGGCTTTATGTTTGGTTGTTCCTCAATTTAATAAAATAGAGTTAATATTAAAATTATTCTTTGTGCACTATTTTTAGTATTTGACCAAATATGGATAAAACAAATAAACACAATAGTGAAAATTTTTGACAAATTATAAAAGGAAAAGATACATCTCTTATTATTGTTTTCATTATTTTTCTATCCTGACAATATTCTTTCTAAAGAAATTAACAAATGTAAGATCTATGGTAGACGATAAGTGTAGCGTACAGGCCAGCTTTGCTTCAGCTGACCCAAGAAGGCTTCAGTTAGACAAGGCATATCCATGTCAGGAGTAAACTCAGAACCTCGAAGCTCGGCTCCATACCAATGGTCAAGCTGGCAAGGATCATAACAAGTACCTTGACGAAGAGCAGCAAAAGGAACATGCATCAAATATGTTCAAATGGTGATACGAGAAATCTTCTACCAAGGTACTAACCAATGGATGTTGAGTGTAGCATGAGAGCGGATCTAGTCAACCCAGTCAGCATATGAAGAAGCAGGATGAAGTAGTTTCCTAGCAGAATGATGTCACGACATGTATATGGTGAAATCCAAGGATGGTGTGTCACGCAAGTAGAGGTGCTCCTGAAATCAAATCTGTAAGTATAAAAAAATAAAAAAAAAGGCCCGCTAAGTTGAAAACTTATAAGAGCAGCTTAGGCAAAAATTAGGACAGCTATCTAGTTCCAAAAACCTGCAAGGGCAGACTAGGTAAAAATTAGATCAATAAAATAATAGCAATAACTAAAGCCTAAATTGGCAATTTAGGTAGTTACCTAAAGCAGCAAGGGACTCCCAGCTAATCTCCTTGAAGATTTTGATTTAAATTGGTCCAATCCAACTAAAGTCTCGGCTAGAATCACAGGTATTGGTGACCTCCTTCCATTTGGTCTATGATATCCAATACTTGTGGATCGATATTTCCATCAGAAGAAACAAGCAAGAATTGGCCAAGCAAGCATAGACAAAGCATACATCCCCATGCCTTGGTAGGAGCCAAATGAGAAATGCAAAAGTCAATCAAAGGGCCAAGCAAAATTTTCTCACCTCTAATCAACTGTAGAACTTCGAGCTTTGAAAGTTAAAATAACATTTGCATCTTTTATTGAGTTTTGGAAGTCAATATGGGAAATGCCATTGGTTGATTGCTTGAATATCCAAGGATGGCCTCAAATTCTTCAATCATGGGACATATCTCAAATTCATTTATCTTGAATGTCCTAGAATTCACATCCCAAAAGAAAACCATGACATGTAGAAAAGAATAGTCCAATTTAATATTTTGAAAGCATTTCAAAGTATTAATTTGAGACCAAGATATTTTCTCCCAATGAATAGCTTTCATGGCTTTAAATAAACTCTTAATTTTTTTCAAATTGAGTTCCGTCACTATTGAAGTTAAAAAGAAAATTGAAAATTGTTGAAAGGAATTTTTTTTGTGCTGGAGTAAAATTTGTGGAGGATTTTCTTTTAGCTTATATTGGAATTGGGGCATGAAAGAAGACTTATATAAAGATTTTCTAAACCAAAGTTGACAAGGAATGCGCAAAACCAAGACACGCAAGGAAAAGATTTACGTTGAAACTGTTAAGGGATTGCTGCACTCCCATTGGCTTTTAGTTTTTGCAAAACCAAGCCAAATTTGGACTCTGAATTGAAAAAGAAATGCTTTTGTGTTGACTGTAGTAATAGTGATAATAAAATAATAATAATAAAAAATAAAATAAAAAATTTTGAAAGTCAAAAGTTGTAGCAAAAGTAAAAGTCACTATTATTAGTTTATTTATTATTATTATACAATACTTTATTGATTTCTTATTGTTATAATAATACAATACTTTCTTAATTGATACAATGATGAATCACTAAGGAGGAGGAGGTATATCACTCATTTGAGATTCGTTCGATGACAAGTACTTAAATCCCTATTCTCTTAAAATTCAAGCTTTCAATAGTCATCATCTGAATCAGATGAAAGGATCTCATGATCATCAGTTTGGGGTCTCCTAGAAGATGAAGCACCAGGATCTCTCATTCCCTAAAACTGGTAGTCTCAAAAGTTTTTCTCAGATTGATGATACAATCTTTCAAGAAAGGCCACCTGTTGGCGGTTAGCAGCTAATTCCTCTTGCAATTTCTTGTTTGTTCCTCAAGCATCCGCTGTGAGTCAGAAAAGAAAAGGGTAAGAGCATACATAATCATGCATACATATAGTATAAATCATCATGGAATAGGATGAACTACCAGGTAACTCAAATCAGTGCCTTGTGAGTGAGTTGACATTTTCGGTTGGTAAGAAGGCGCAAAATGGAGGGGCACCAGAGAAAGGTCCAACCTCACGATCAGATGAGTCGGTAACCTGTAAAAATAATCAAAAAGGTCAAAACAAGTTGAAAAAGAAGCCATTACAATGACCAAAGGATGAAAGTTTACTTGAGAGGTGCTAGCATCGAGATGAGGGATAGACCCTCTTCCCTCTCCATCATACTCCTCTTCATTGCTATCATCGGGAATTCCCCGAGCACCAACAGGAGATACGTAAAATTTCAACATATGACGCACATGGTGGATGGAGATAGGTCTCAACATCATAACCATTTCGAGCTAGCTGCCATGCATTCTCCAGCATTGATGTAATATTTAAAGTATACATCGGGCAGTCCATGGGGATCCTCTGTCGCTCGGGACTAAGGAACTACTCATACACCCTCTCCCCGAGGAACCAGCCACTGGACATAGGACCAGTAAAGATTCGACGGGTATGCTGGCAAGGCAGTGCAACATTCATGAAAGGAGTCCAGTTCACTCACTCTGCAGCATACCACCAAGCCAAATCGACCTACAAGATGACAAAAGATAAGAAATTTTTTTTACATAAAATTTAAAGAATGCTAACATTATTTTACCTGGTCCCAGGTTAGGCAACTCAAGTGATAGCGCTGGGTATGCATATGGAGAGAGCCGAGAACTGTTGCATGATTAGACATCCAAAGATTTAACCTGGGATACCCGACTCTCTCTCGGGAAATATCAGGCACCCTCACAAGATTATGCTCGTATGCCCATACCTGTACTAGCAATGAGAATCAAATTCATACACGAATATGAATGGAATTGACAATGATGGGAGAGAGTACCTCGAAGATCACCATGAAGCCAATAAAAGATTTTTTATTCCTGCAAATCTTGTCTAGGCCATGATAGAGATAGGCAAGGCCAGCTTCACCTCAGCTGTAAAGCGGCACCAGGACCATATTGGCATGGGCCCTCAACACCAATAAATGAATGGCAGATTCGGTGCTATAGAAAATAGTCAACCCAAGCAAATACAACAAAATTCCTCTAGCATATTGCTGGACTATTTTTCTACGAACCCGTCCATTGTAGCCCATCCAATAACTTCGAATCGGCTCAATTTTTATCTTAATGGGCCCTTTTAGTGACGGTTCCATATCAATTAATTGTCGAATTTCTTCATGTGTCAGGATATCATTGGTAAGAGAGACTGAAAGGCCATAGTACCAGATACCAGTTATAGTTGTAAAATCAACTCGGCCAATAGTCATCTCTCCCACAGGTAGGTGAAAAGTATGGGCCGTGTCCATCCACCACTTCGACAGTGCTTGAACTACACTTTTGTCTAGCGGATGCACCTCAGATGGCAATTGCAGAATGAAGCTTTCAAAACTGCACTCTCGGACAATCTGTTTTACCCGAGAAGGTGCTATATCATACTATTGGCGGGCTGTATAGACACACCCTCCGCCCCGGACAACACAACGATCATGCTAGCACCAAACCAGGTAGGCCAACACGAGGTAAGTATATCATCTCACTAATATTACTATTTCATAGCTTAATATTACTCATTATTTTCTATTTTATTTTATTTTTATTAATAGTCCATCAGTTAATTTATTTTTAAATATAAAAAAATATATAAAGAAAAGAAAAAAATAAAAAAAATTTCATCTTAATCAATAATATATTATGGCTAAAAATAAAAATAAAAAATAATAATCATGATAATAATAAAAATACTAATAAAATTAATTATTATAAATAAAATGATGAATACATATTTGTACTGTTAAATATTAAATTACAATGTTACCTCAGTCCTTTGACTTGAACTGCGATGAAAGGACATTCCAGCTAGTAGATCGACAATTCCATTTTCATATCGTCGAATAAATTCTAGCAACTCGGCATTGGATCGGGGTCCAGATCTTGAAGCATGTACTCTCTTCATTTTTTTTTGTTCAACTCTCTGCTCACTCAGAATGTGAAATATATATAAGCATATAATAGTTTATGATAATAGATAATGAAAAATGAATGATGAAATGGGTTTATATAGACAAAGAACGAGAGAAAAAAAATCAATAGTAAATCAGTGAACAGAAAAGAAAAAAAGTCAAAATCACTGTTGATAAATAGTTAGTAAATAGTGAATAAATAGTATTCAAATAGTAAAATCAATCATTCAATTCAATTATTCAACTATTTGCATGTCTAAAAATATTTTTTGCACTCTTATAATATTTTTTCACGCAAGGGGCAAGAGAGCACGTGTATAGTAAAAAATAGCTAATTTTTTTTGTAATTTTTTTTATTAATGTCCTACTGGCTATAATTATTTTTTTGCAGATAATTCAAATTATTTTCGAGTCCAGAACTTACCTCAGGTCTAGAATCTAAATGATTTTTGAACCCAAATTATTTTCAAGTCCATAACTCACCTCAGGTCCAGAACCCAAATTATTTTTGAGTTCAGAACTCACCTCAGGTCCAGAAATCAAATTATTTTTTAGTCCAGAACTAACATTGGGTCCATAATCCAAATTAATTTTGAGTCTAGAACTCAGCTCGGGTCCAAAACCTAAATTATTTTTTAGTCCAGAACTCACCTCGTGTCCAGAACCCAAGTTATTTTTGAGTCTAGAACTCAAACCAACCTTAGGTATGGAGCCCCATCTAACTCTAAAATCTGATAAAAAAATTCATATTATTTTTCACTCTCTTTTGCTACAGTCTTAGATCATTCAAGCAGGGGGCAAACTGTAGACCCTTAATTTTTTATCAAGTCCAGTCCAAATATTTTAAAATAGTCCCAAATAATTTTTATAGTATTTTAATATTTAATATTTATTTTAATTATATAATATTTATTTTAATTTAATAATATTTATTATTTATTTTTTAGATATACTATTTATTATAATAAAATAACATTTATTATTTATTATTTATTTTATTATTTTGATAATAATGTAATTAATTATAAATATTTTAAATATAATATTTTTAATAGTAAAAATAAAAAATAAAAATATATACATATAAAAATGATAAAGAATAGAAAATAAAAAATTGGACGGTCGAATCGGTACGAGCCACATGGTGGAGGCCAATTGGCCTGCTGCTCAGGCACCTTGCGCAATAATCCCTAGTAGCCCTCAGGCCCATTCGCGCGCTCTGCCGATTTTGCCAAAATCTTCTTTTACTCGGTTTTAAAGTTTTATTTCCTAAACAATTTTATCTCCTTAAATAATTTTATTTCCTTAACCAATTAGTATTAGATTTTTTATATTTTTCTTATAAATATCATATTAAAACAATTACAGATGGGACCTTTTTGGGACTTCTTTTTTTTTTTTTTTGGGATGGACTTTTAGAGTTTTTTTAAAAGTGACTTTTCGGCAGAAGCAAAAGAAACCTAAAATCATATCGACTTTTAGCAAGAAGATTAAGGCAGCAAGCAAGGAAGCAGTGATTGTCTTGGTATTAGCTCATCCTAAATTTTTATTCAACAATTTTGGTGAAGCCTTCAAACATAGGTATTTATATCTAATTTTATTTATCAAAAATCATCTTCATTCATTAATCATTGATCAATTAAAATTGATGAATTATAACTCTCAAAACTCATATAACAATCCCATAACTATGAACAACAACAGGCAAATTTATTTATTTCTTTTAAAGAGCACAGTAGCCATCAATTAGTTTTTGTTAAAAAGAAAATTTTATACAGTAGCTATTTTTTTATTTAATCATCACAGTAGCTATTTCCTTTTAAATATTTAAGTTTTAATTTTATTTTCATAGGTTTTTACCTTATTTACTTAAATCTTAAAGCCTAATTTTAATTACACAGCAGCATAACTCTTCTAAAAAATAATAAACCTAACAATAATATTAGTTCTTTAAAATTCTAAAACCATAGCTTTTAGATATAAATTCCAAAACCTAAATGTTATATAAGATACCCTAAGTTGATATATAAACCTAAATTTGCATCTTTATTTGTTTCATTATTAAGTGAGTATTTATTATATAGTTTGATTAATGATTTGTTTATATCTTCGATTTATATCTTCAATGAATGATTTATTTATGATGAACGATTGGTTGGTTATTTTTATTGATTTGCTTTGGTTTCAAAACATTGTAAGAGGCATGTTTCCATATTTTGGGTACCTCATGTATTAAGCATCATGTAATTTAATTTATGTTCTAGTTTTGGGATTAATGTAAAGGATACGTTTCTACCTTTTGGTGGATATCCTATTTAGTTTTAGACATTGGACGATGTAAGGACATGTTTCCATCCTTGGATGGGTATCCATTTATTTATTTTGTTTGGGCCTTACCATAATTTTAATAAAGTATTTATTTATTCTATTAATCGCATGTAGTATGGATAACATTGAATTAATTAAGAATTTTATAATATTGAGACCTAAAAAGGAGGCCGGTTCCAATGAACCGGACGTTGTAGGGGTGCTGGGCCATTTCTCACATTCCCAATACGTACCCAACTTTCCGAACCCATTAGAGGATTGGAGATTCCTTAGGAATCGAGTCATCCACCCCTTTCTATTTTACTGACCCATCCGGCTAGTGACTCCATTTTCTCCGGGCTTAAGCCCGTGTTCTTTAAAGCCCTAAGTCTAAACAGTGCCGAAGTCACAAGAACCATTCCACCGGGAGTGGGAGCGAAAATCCTCACTCACACCAAGGCATGAGTAAATTAGCTCATCATCAATTTAAAATAAATATCCATCTTAATATTCATCAAATCAAAATTACACATTATAATATTAATGTTCATAATAAAACAACAACAATATAGAAATGAATCAAAAGAGAGAATATGAAAAACCCCTTGTAGATGCCAAGAGTTGGACTACTTGTCTTCCTCCTAGCTTCCACCTTGATGTATGATGAACAACTTCCAAGCCCTCTCAATCAATGGCTCTCCTCATCAAAGATGGAATGTAACTTTCTCAAGCTTCAACTTTAATCAAGCTTTCTTCAAACCCTAATTATCGAAGGAACTTTCTCACTCAATTTAATCCCCGAACTTGATTGACTCTTCTCTATGAAAGAAATGAAGGATGAATGGTAATGAAGTTGAAGAGAGAATGGTGTCTCTCCTCTTCCAAACTAAGAACAAAAACTAAGAACAAAATTAAGAGAGCCCCCTCTTGAAAATCAGCCCACGTCTATATACTCTTCCCACTACAATCTCCTTTCAATTTTTTTTAGAAACCAACCATCTCTTGCCAACTGACACACCACACTTTGTCTCCCTCATTTTTCTTTATTTCATATTTATTCCCATAAATTAGATAACCTTTTTTTTCTTTTATTATTTCTTTTTAAAAGACATCACTTATTGTCCCCCATTTTGTCTCCCATTTCGTGTAAAATGATTGAAAGAATCTTCACAAGACCTGGCTAAGTCATGAGTGACTTGGCCGTGCCACTTATTTTCTTATGGATACGGCCAAGTCATGTGACCGTGTCCATGGCTGCCTCACTATCTTTTTCTTTTTTCAGGTGAGACACGGCCAGTGGCTTAACCATGTCTCTTGAATGTGTTCTCCACTGTCCATCCCTGCATTTGCTCTTTAGATGGGACACAGCCAAGGCATTGGTCATGTCATGTGACACGGCCAATGGTTTGGCCGTGTCTCTTGGGTGTGTTCACTTCTACCTTTGCTTCTTTGATTTTTCTCTTTGGCTTCAATTGGTGAGACACAGCCAAGGCCTTAGCCGTGTCATGTGACACAGCCAGTGGCTTGGCTATGTCTTCTCCCAGTGTCTGCCTCTACCAATTTATTCTGAAGGACACGGCCAGTGACTTGTTAACTCAAGCCGTGTCATGTAAGTGTTGCCTTGGATGAGGGACACGACCAAGCCATGAAGTGTCTTGGCCGTGTCACATGCTTTTCCACCTTTTTTATCCTTCAATCCATTCTTTTGTGCTTCCATCTAAATCAAACACTTCAAGCAAACTTTAAACATAAATTAAAAGATAAATTAACTTAAAGCCAATAAAATTAACCTAAATATATTTAAATATATGATCAAAACATATACCTGCAAGTAGACTCACCTGGGCATTTTGCCATGAAGAGTTTAAAAAGAAGTATATTAGTGAGAACTACATATAGGAGAAACATAGGGAATTTTTATTTTTGAAATAAAGGCAGTCATCTATATCTAAGTATGAGAGGCAATTTATTTACCTAAGTAAAAATTTCTCAGAGTTAGTTTCATCTAAAGAAGAGAAGTGTAAGCGGTTTGAGCAGGGTTTGAACAGTCAAATTCAGGTGTATTTAGTGAAGAATTTAAGCACAAACCCACTAGTAGAGGAAGTGAAGCTCATTTTTAGAGGTCTCAAGGGGGGGGGGTAGGTCTAGTGTTTCTGTAGGATCATCTTCATGGGCAATGGCCACACCTTGTCAACATTGTGGCAAGGGGCATGCAAGTGAAGATTGCTAATATTGGAAGGGAGATTATTTAAAATGTGGCTCCTAGGAACATAAAATTAGAGATTTTTCAATGATAAAAGAATCAGATGTTGTTGAAAGAAAGAGTTTAGTACATTAGCCTCAAACATGCCATAGGTCAGGTAAAGGTGGTCGACCCAGTGCTAGTAAGTAGAGAGGGTATAGTGGATAGAACTCAGACTCAAGGTAGTGCTCCAACCAGGACTTAAGCTATGAGAGTAGTGGAGGACCATGATGCTCCGGATGTTGTAGTTGGTAAATTCTCTTTACTTGATTTTGATGTATATGCATTGTTAGATCTTGGTTCTACACATTCCTATGTATGTACTACTATAGCCTTAGGAAAGAATATGTATGTTAAAAGGCTTAATTATAAAATAAAGGTTACTAATCCCTTAGACCCTAGTGTGAGGGTGGAGAAAGTATACCAGAATTGTCCAATTAAGAGTTCATGACATAGTACTTCTAACCGATCTAATTGAATTTCCATTCCATGATTTCGATGTAATTTTGGCAATGGATTGGTTATCTCAACATCAATCAGATTCTTGTCTTGGGAGAGAAACAATTCTATTCTTCTTGTTTAATTTCTATTTCTAATCCAAAAAGGTAAATTAGGAAGAAATGTGAAGCTTATCTTTCTTATGTTATTGATACACATCATTCAAACAAGGCTATGGGAGACATACCTATAGTGTGTTTTCAGATGTCTTTCCAGAGGAATTACCTAGGGTACTGCCAGAAAGGGAAGTGGAATTTTGTTATAGATGTAGTTTCGGATATGGCACCGATATCTATTCCACCTTATACGATGACACCTCTAGAATTAAAGGAGTTAAAGGTGCAACTTTAAGACTTGCATGATAAAAGGTTTATTAGACCCAGCATATCACCTTGGGGTGCACCAGTTTTATTTGTGAAGAAGAAAGATGGCACCTTAAGATTATGTATAAATTATCGGCAGTTGAATAAGGTGACTATTAAGAACATATATCCGCTACCCCAGATTGATGATTTGTTTAATTAGTTGAAGGGAGTAGATGTTTTCTCCAAAATTAACCTTAAATTAGGTTACTATCAGATTAAAGTTTAAGAAGCTGATGTTCCAAAGAAAGCTTTAGAACTCGATATGGACATTATGAATTTCTAGTCATGCCCTTTGCTTTGACTAATGCTCTAGCGGCTTTTATAGACTAGATGTATCGAGTCTTCAGGACTTATTTAGACTAGTTTGTAGTTATTTTCATTGATTATATACTAGTTTATTCCAAAAATATAGAGAAGCATGATAAACATTTGAGAATGGTGCTCAAACATTAAGGGAGAATCAATTATATGCTAAGCTTTCAAAATGTGATTTTTGGTTGACAGTGGTGGTATTTCTAGGTCACATGGTATTAGTTGATGGTATCTATATGGATCCAAATAAAATTGAAACCATTTTGAAGTGGTAGCCACAAAGAATGTAACAGAAGTTTGGAGTTTCCTTGGTTTAGCTGGATACTATAAAAGATTTGTTTAAGGGTTCTCAAAGATAGCACTTCCTTTAACTAAACTCCTTTAAAAGGAAACTAAATTTAAGTGGGATGATCAATGTCAAACTAGCTTTGAACACTAAAGACTTTGCTGACAGAAGTGCCTATTTGACACAACTAACTCCAGGTAAAGATTATGTGGTTTAAAGTGATACTTTTCACAAGGGGCTTGGTTGTGTATTTATGCAAGAAGTTAAAATGATTGCTTATGCTTCTAGGCATTTTAAACCTCATGAATTAAACAATTCCACACATGATTTGGAGCTGGAAGCCATTATGTTTACTTTAAAGATCTGGTGGATTTATATAGGGGGAAATGTGTTACATATTTACTGAACATAAAAGTTTGAAGTATTTGTCAACTCAAAATAAGCTCAATTTAAGGCATAGGAGATGGATGGAATTAATTAAAGATTATGATTGTATTATTGATTACCATCTTGGAAAAGCTAATGTGGTAGCTTATGCACTAAGTGAGAAGACTTTAACAAGTATGTTATAAATATAAATTGTAATATTTATGTGTGTATTAAATAAATAAATATGATATAATGTATTGTGTTAGTAGATTTGAGAGTTGAAACAACTTTAAAGCAGAAAGTTATAGAAGCCAGAAACAAATTTAAAAGATATTAGAAGTGATGGAACAAGTGCATTAAGGTGACAAACCATATTATGAGAATTTGTAAGATAGTGGCTTGTGTTATAAGGGTCGATTGTGTGTTCAAGATATAAAGGAGGTAAAAGGGAATATTCTTAATGAAGTTCACAATACTATCTATATTGTGCACCCTTGAAGCAAGAAGATATATCAAGACCAGAAATCTCACTATTGGTGGCCTTGCATAAAAAGGGATATTACTAAACATGTTACTCGATGTTTGATATGTCAGTAAGGTAAAGTAGAACACCAAGTTTCATCGGGTCTTTTGTAACCTATCTTAATACCATAATGGAAGTGGGATAGAGTCACAATGGATTTTGTGATTGGTCTTCTGAACACCCAGAAGAAACATGATGTAATTTGGGTGAATGTTGATAGGTTGACCAAATTAGCTCATTTTCTTCCAATTTGAATTGACTACTCATTGGGTAGACTCATTGAATTGTATACTAATGAGATATTCAGGCTTCTTGGGGTGGCCATAGCTATTATTTCAAATCGAGACCTGCGCTTTACTTTGAGATTTTGGGAAAGTTTTTAGAAAGCATTGGGTACTCGACTTCATTTCAGTATTGCATTTCATCCATAAACTGATGGCTAATCAGAAAAGGTGGTATAGGTACTTGAAGATGTGCTTAAAAGTTGTGTAATTGAATTTGAAGGTAGCTGGGATGGATATTTTCCTTTAGTGAAAATTTCTTATAATAACAGCTAGTAGACGAGTATTGAAATGGTGCCAAATAAAGCGTTATATGGAAGGAGATGTAGAACTCTACTTTGTTGGACAAAATTGAGTGAGAGTAAGCTTGTGGGACCTGATCTCATTAGACCAACTGAAGATAAAGTGAAGATTATAAAGTATCGGTTGAAAGTTGCAATGGATAGGCAAAAATCTTATGCATATTTAAACGGATGGGACATTGAGTACAATATGGGATATAAAGTATTCTTAAAAGTATCACCATGGAAAAAGGTTCTTCACTTTGGGAAGAAAAGGTAAACTAAGTCCTAGGTTTATTGAACCATATGAGGTACTTGAACATATAGGTACAATAGCCTATCGACTAGCTTTGCCTCCAAAACTATCTAAGATACATAATGTATTTCATATATCAATACTTGAAGATATAGATCAGATCCTAGGCATATGATACAAGCATAGTCTTTTGAAATTCAGTCAGATTTGAGTTACAAAAAAGAACTAGTGTCTATCTTAGCTCGTGAAATAAAGGAGTTGTGGATTAAACACATTCCTTTAGTGAAGGTCTTGTGGAGTAATCATTCAATTAAGAAAGTCACATGGGAAAGCAATGAGATAATGAGACAACAATATCCTCAATTGTTTCCTAGAACATATAAATTTTGAGGATAAAATTTTTTTAGAGAGGGAGAATTGTAATGTTTAAAATTTTAAACAGTGATTTTCTAATGAATATTGATATTGGATTGGGTATAGTGATGAACGTGACTTGGAAACTTAAAATAAGTGAGGTAATAGGATGAGTTAAGCCTTAAAAGATTTAAAATTTGATTTGGGTATGGACAAAATCGGTGTTTTCAAAAAATAATCCTAAAGTGATAAAAAATTATGAAAATGCCCTTGTGATTCAAGAATTACATTTACTAAATTATGATATAAAATATGAATATTAGGGCTTTAAATTAATCAAGGAAATTAGTTTTACAGTTTCATGGAACTAAAAATTGGATTATAATTAAAATTAAGAGAGAGGGTGCACTACAGTTATGGTGAGCACACCCTTGCCCTATCAAGACTCTACATATTATATAAAGATGAGACTAGAACCTTCTCCTTTCTTCTTCCATCAACATCATTCATGCCATTCACCTACTCAAAATCATCTTTCCAACTTTTTTCTTCTTTTCATCAATTTGAGCAAGAATCAAAGGGAAACTTATATTTAGTTACAAGTTTTTAGGAAAATCCACTAGAGTAGAATAATCTATGAATCAAAAGGAAAATAGAGTAAATATAAAGAGAGGAATCCTTTTAAGAGGTATGTATTTGTGTATTGATAATTTGCAATTTATTTTGGTTTTCTTTAACTTTGAATGATAATATAAGATAGTTGAATCATTTTAATTAAATTGTTTGTTAAAGGATTGAATGATTGAGGTTTTGTATAAAGAGATGATTAAGGAACCTTTTGTATGAAGAGTTTACTTTTTTGTTCACTTTAATTATATATTATGTGTGTTAATGTTGATTCTAGCCTAGAGTGAATGTTGGAATGGCTTTTGGCTCATTAAAAGGTGAATTTTTGGGTTTGGAGGAGTCTGGAAAAAACACATAGGCGTGTGGGACATTTCACACGGCTATGTGGATTTTCCAACTTCTAAAATTTTATTTCCAGCAAGGTTTTGAAACACACAAGCTTGTGGAACATTTCATATGGCCGTGTGGATTTTTTAGCTTTTGTAATTTCATTTCCAGCAATGTTTTTATATGCATGGGCATGTGGATTCATTGAACACGCCCGTATCTACTCATTAACCTTAGTTTTCTTCTTTCAACCCTAAACCACTTCATTTCTTTTCTTAATTCAAAATTTTTAAATAACATTTATAACCTGAGTTTTTCTCAAAAGTATGCAAGATTATCAATTTGAAAAGTTAGAATCAAGCAACATTGAAAGTGTTGAATATGGATTATAGTAATGTTTTATTAAAGTGATGTGTAGCTGAATACTTAACTGGTAATAAAAGAGTAGTGAATTGCCCAAACTACCCTAGTATTAAACTTATTTTTGGATTGAATGGCTTACCAGAGGGTGGATATCCATAGTGATACTGGACACATTGTGTCATCATTCACAGTGGGCATACTTTCCAAAAGTGAATACAATGTACTAATAGTGGGCCCTTGGACATATTCTTAATAGTGGGCATAAATTTTTCATCAGTGACCCCCATTATCCGATTATGAGATTTAAACTTAGTGTGTGCATGCAAAATAAAAGAAGTTACAAAAGCAAGAAACTTAAGTTAAATGTTTAAATTTGCCTAGATATCTTGAACCTTGTGTTTTTATCAATATTGTGATCAATTGATTTATAAATATTCTAAATTTCATATTTTGTTAAGATTCTATAGCAGCATTTTCTCTTCCTTTATAAAGGATTGCTCAATGGATATTTCTCTTTTGTTATAATCTTTTTCAAATTGTGAGTGCACAAGCACCACTAAGTTTTACTTAGCGTGTTAGATTTTCTTTTCTGACACACAAATCAAGTAAGATAACAAGAGTTTGCTAAGTGAGATTTGAGAAGATCCAGATCAACTGCATCATAAAAAGGTCTTTTGAAAAGTATTTTGTACAATAAATTTTGAATAGTTTACATAGCAGAATTACCATATTTTGAAAGATAGTTGTATATATTTTGTGGGAAGTGAGAGATGTATAACTATAATTATAAATTGGAATTAGTAGAGGACTTTTGTATATTAAACTGACATATATGTATATATATTATATGTGCACATTACCATAATATCAAGAATTTCACTTAAATTTTGTTTTGTTAATGATAAGGTTTTGATGACTTTAAGGATTGAATGAAGGAAAAGTGTTAATATGAATTTTTCTTAGGAAGGCAATAACAAATTAAACACACGGGCGTGTACCGATTATCATATCCATGATTTTGAAGAAATTCAATAGGTATTTGAAGGTATAGGTATTGTATATACCTAATGTATACATAGTATATACATATTATATTATGTATGTTGGTTATATGTATATATATTATATAATTAATATATTATATATATTGTATATTTAATGTACATAGGGTACACATGCTATATATATGGGTAAAAATATATATATTATATATTATATATATATATATAATATATACACATTACATAAGGATGTATAAAAAAGTATATATAACATATAAGTAATATATATATATAGGGCGTATACATATACATATACATAAAATATATACAATATATAAATGTAATATAGATATTTACTGATGGGAAGATGAAAAATTAATTAAAAAAGAAAAGAAAAGAAAGTCAAAGAAGAAAGAAATTGAGTGGTGAAAATTAAAAGTAAAATTAATTAATTAATTAATCAATAAGTAAATGAAGTATCGAATCGTTGAATTATTTGGTTAGAGATGATATATCTATTGGTTTTGAAAAGGAATATAGTTATACAAATAGTTTGATATGCAATTATGTGTGGATGAAAATTTAGGGATTGATTAAAATTGTGAGTATTGGAAGGAAAAAAGATGAAAATTGAAGTGAGTACAGTTATAAACGTGTTAGGATAATGCAGTATAAAGGATGGGGTGGTATTTCTAATAATGTATATACATGGTGATTGAAGTGGTAAATATAAAAGAATGAGATAAATTAAATTATATTGATGGTAAATGATTAAAGTGGAAGAAATTATTATTAGTAAAAAGAATTTAATGAAAACTTAAATTTAAATGTTTTGTGTTAAAATTGGTGAGCAATAAGAGATATTCTGAAAGATGAATTAACAATATAAAGGAAACTGGATAGTATCTAAAGGAAGTAATTAAGTTGTATTGAAAAAAAAAATTGTATAGTAGATTTATTGATTAATGAAGGGAAGTATGAATTTGGAATTTAATTGTATAATTGGAGAACTAGAACTATATGTTCATTTGATATAAGGAGTGAAGAATTAATATTTATTATTGATCTTTACAATCGTAATTATAAGAATGATTAAGAGTATTTGTAAGGGAGGGAGTAAAAGATTACGTGGTTAGTCATGATGATAAATTTAGTAGTTAATTATACAAAAAGTGAAGATTGGTGTTTAATTTTAGTGAAATTAATTATAACAGTAAGTAATTTCGAGGACGAAATTATTTAAGGGGAGAAAATTATTTGAAGAAATTCAATGGGTATTTGGAGGTATAGGTATTGTATATACCTAATGCATAACTAATGTATACATAGTATATACATATTATATTATGTATGTTGGTTATATGTATATATATTATATAATTAATATATAATATATATAGTATATTTAATGTGCACATAGGGTACACATGATATATATGGATAAAAATATGTATATTAAATATATGTTGCATATACATAATATATACACATTACATTAGGATGTATACAAAAGTTTATGTAACATATAAGTAAAATATATATGATATATACATATACATATACATAAAATATATACAACATATAAATAGAATATATATATATATTTGGATGGGAAGATGAAAAATTAATTAAAAAAGAAAAGAAAAGAAAAAGAAAGCCAAAGAAGAAAGAAATTGAGTGATGGAAATTAAAAGTAAAATTAATTAATTAAGTAAATAATTAATATTATAATTATTTTTATATAGTGGAAGATGATGGGAGAATTATGGATTTTTAATAATTAATATTAAAATTATTTTTAGATAGTGGAGGGTGATGGAAAAGTATGATATTTAGTAATTAATTAATTAATTATGGTTGGAAGAAGAAGAAAAATTAAATAATATTTTAAATTAAATGAATTATGAATATGAGAAGAGGAGACCAAAATATCTAATATTTTAATAATTAAATATGTAGTAGTTATATGGTTAAGTGAGGGGAAAAATGAGTAAATAGTCTTTATAAGAAGAAGACCTCTTCTTCTTCATCTTCTGCTTCCATGTTTGCAATGTGAATGAAGAAAGAGAAGGAGAGACAAAGAGAGAGAGTTTTTTTTTCCAAGCATATCAAATTTCACCAAAATCTTTGAAGAATCAAGTTGGATTTTGAAGGAAAAATCAAGATTCAAGTAAGTCTTCTTTCTTTAAAGCTATGTTTCTCTTTGTTTTATGAATATGTTTGGATTGTGTAACACCTTTATACCCTATATACGTTACAATACATATTTCTAGCATATGTAAAATACGCACATACGGTACAAAAATGTCACAGACCGGTTTAATAAAAAATTTTCACATTTCCAATTTAAAATTTTAAATTCTAAATATATAAAAATTAAATAGAATATAAAAATTCTTTACTTATTATAAGAACCCAAAATAAATAATATATATAAAAATCTCTGGGAAAAATTCGCTAGAGTTTTGTCTGTATTTTGGATATCTCAAAATTTATCAAAACACAACTTGCAAAAAAAAACACTCCCAAATAATTTCCAATCACCATCTCAACCATACTTCTCAATTTCACCAAGTTTCTCAAACATTTATACATATAGATATATATAATTTAAAACACACTTACTCTCCCATTTCAAATACATTGACCCAAACATTCATTATAATATACAATATGTAAAATTCAAAACATAATATATTATACATAAAACTCAAAATTTACAATAACATAAAAATATATACATGTTGTAGGCAGTGTTTCTGATCTCGATAGCAACTCAACAACCTCAACTACAAGTCTGGACCCGACCTGGTCTAGAAGAACTCTCTAGCTCAACTGGGTCTACACTGTCACCTGCGCGATGGAAACAATCGCGCTAAGTCGAAGCCTAGTGGTACAAACTTTGATAATACCAAATGCACAATGCATATAGATGTCACATCAATCCACTTTCTTATATATTTCAAATAATTCATAAGCACAACTCATAATATTATATTACTCAATTGTATCATAATTCATAATTCACAGTAAAACAAAGACAAGTATGGGCCCAAAAAGGATCTAATATGCTATTCAAATTTCAGAGTTACTGCTTTGGTCCATAATGACACCATGTGTCGCGCCCCGTAGGCAATATATATATATATATCCATGGATAATGTAACAGCCCCAGTTTCTTGGACCTCAACCCGGCTAGACCCTTAGGCCCTAGTATCTTAGTCCTCAACCCGGCTAGACTGCTATAGTTTTTGAGGCTTACGACCCAGTCTTTTCACCCCAAAAACATCATATTTATCAGCTGGCCTAGCTTACGACCCAGTCTTTTTACCATTCCAGCGTATAGCCCGTAGGCAATCATAGGCATGCCGCCAAACCCAAAATTCTAAAAATTGAATAACATACTAGGCAAACAATTTATTCATATTTCTCATTATTAATCTCTTTCTCATTTTTACATATTCAATCTAGGCACATTGCCTTATTTTCACATTTTTTTCTCACTTTTCTCATTTTTCACATCTTTCTCATTTTTCTCACTTTTCTCACTTTTCTCATTTTTATCAATATCAATTCATTTCATTTTTACACATATCTCATTTTTTCATTCACAACACATTATCCAATTACTTTGGGTATTTTCACATAATATGCATAGTTCACATGTTACACAAATTAGCCATTATTAATGGCTTTTCACAATGTATTTAACACATAGCACATTATTCATACACAATCAATGAACCAAGTAGCTTAACACATTTTTCAACCAAAATGTGTTAAGTCCAAATGTTATGCAAATATAGGCATTATATTCAAAGTTTGTACATACCTCCACTAGCAACACAATGCAAGCTAAAAACAACCTTCAATTTTCCAACTTGCCCTTCACCACTTGGATGAAGCAAATCAACCTCCCTCAATGCCTAAACCAAATGTGATAACAAATAATTATTTAGTATCACATTTAATGGCATTTCCAACATTAAACCATAATTACACATCACTCCAACAAATTTCCAAAAATTTGGCCTTTCCTTGCTTCAACATTGGAATTCCATTCTACTACAATTAAATTAGTGTTTTAAGTTTATTTATATTATTAAAAACATATTTTAATACATTTAAATCATTTACATTATAAAAATACACTCTTATGCACAAAATTTCAAAAATGGCATAACCTTCCCCCATTGATGGTTTTCCATTCCAACACAATCCATTACTCATTCCAAGCTTATATTCATCACTTTTAACACTAAACAACATGCTTAAACAAATAAAATCACACAATTCAACCACATTGGAAAATCACTTTTCCAAAACCCTAAATCTCCACTTCCATTCTCAAACTCCAACCCAACACCACCAAATCCAATATTTGACTTTAAAATACTTGTTTATGAATCAAAAAACTCATTTAGAACCAATTTGCATAATTAAAATTCATGTTTTCAAAATCCCAAAAATCCATAACCCTAAATTCTCTCTCTTCACCATTCTTTAACCAAACTCCATCATCTCTTCAATCTAACCTTAGAATCATTGTTAACTATCCAAAATAAAATCATAAACACCAATTCCAACAATTATAACATACTACATCAAAATCTCCAAACTCACATAATCCGAATTTCTAAGGAATTCAAAGAAAAGAGATGGAAACTTACTAATTTTGATGAAGATCACCAAAAATCCACTTGCAACTTGTTAATTTCTTCAATTTATGGAGTATGGAAGAATCAAATTCTTGGTCAAACTCCCATGGAAAATTCGGCCAAAGGAAGGAGAAGAAGAAGAAGAAGAAGACTTTTAATATTTCTTTTTCTTTCATCTTTTTTTTAAACCACACATATATATATTAAAATAATTTAATATTTAATTATTTAATTATTTTGTTAATAAATTAAAAGTCCTAATTTTCCTCTTCCATTCAAAAATAATTTGTTTTTGAATTATTTTATTAATTTTGAATTTATAAGATTTAATTACCAAAAACCCTTTTCTTTTAAAAAGTGTTGACTTTTATATGTTATGTATATTTTGCATATATATCACATATATATTCCACTTTTTCATTTAAAATCCCTTAATTTTTCATTTAAAACTATTAATTTAATTTATCCTTTTAAATTATAATTTATTTTATCAAATTTTTCAAAAATTAGAAATTTTCAAAAACTTTTGAATGTTACAATTCTCTCCCCCTAAAACAAATTTCGTCCCCAAAATTACCTGTCCTCAAGTCTGAAACAAATGGGGAAACTGACTTTGCATTACCTGCTCACTATCCCAGATCGCCTCCTCAGTGGCATGATTCCTCCAAAGGACTTTCACAAGTGACACCTTCTTATTGCTCAATTCTTTAACCTCTCGTGCCAAAATCGCCACTTGTTCTTCCTCGTAAGTTAGATCTGGACTCACCTCAATGGACTCCACTGACAAGATATGAGATGGTTAGACCTATATCTCCGAAGCATCGAGACATGGAAAACATTATGTATTTGATCTAACTCAGGTGGCAAAGCTAGTCTATAAGCCACTGGACCAACTCTCTCCAACACCTCATATGGTCCTATGAAATGAGGACTCAACTTCCCTTTGCAGCCAAATCTCAAAATTTTCTTCCATGGAGACACCTTCAGAAACACTTTATCTCCCACACTAAACTCTATGTCTCTTCTCTTTAAATCTGAATAAGATTTCTTTCGGTCTGAAGCTGCTTTCAAACGACCCTGAATCACCTTCACTTTCTCCTCTGTTTCCTTAATCAAATCGTGACCAACCAGTTTACCTTCTCCAACTTCATCCAAACACAAAGGTGTCCTGCATCTCCTGCCATATAAAGCCTCATAAGGAGTCATTCCAATACTCGACTGATGACTGCTGTTATAAGCAAACTCAATTAATGGTAAAAATTTGTCCCAATTCCCGGCAAAATCAATGATATAACTCCTCAATATATACTCCAGAATCTGTATCACTCTCTCTGACTGTCCATCTGTCTGAGGATGGAAAGCAGTACTAAAATGCCATCGAGAACCCAGAGCATTATGCAAACTCTTCCAAAACCTCAAAGTAAACCGGGGATCTCGATCCGACACCAAAGAAACTGGGACTCCATGCAACCTGACTATCTCATTGATATACAGCTCAGCCAACCATTCAAGAGAATAATCCATCTGAACTGGAAGAAAATGAGCTGTCTTCATCATCCGATCAACTATCACCCAGATTGCATCATGCTTCTTCTGAGTCAAAGGTAGTCCAGTTACAAAATTCATTGTCACTCGCTCCCATTTCCACTCTGGCACTGATAAAGGTTGGAGCAATCCTGAAGGAACTTAGTGCCCAGCTTTCACTTTCTAGCAAGTGAGACATTTGGATACAAACTCTGTTATGTCCCTCTTCATACCTGACCACCAATAATGTCGCTTCAAGTCTTGATACATCTTGGTACTCCCAGGGTGCATAGCAAAAAGTGACTGATGTGCTTCCTCTAATATCATTCTTTTCAATTCTGCATCATCAGGAATACACAATCTATCTCTGTACCATAGACTGCCATCATTCCTCACATAAAAGTCTCGACTCTCCCCCTTCTGACAAACCAACATAATTTTTTGAATTCTCTAATATGCTAATTGAGCCTCCCTAATATGATCCAACAAGACTGGCCTCAACTGCAACTGAGCCATCAAAGCACCATTACCAGAAGATTCAAATCTAGCATGCAATGCTCTCAACTCAACAAGCAATGAGAGCGAATAAGCAGTCAAATCTGCCAAAGATTTCCAACTCAAGGCATCAGCAACAACATTTGCCTTACCAGGATGATAATCAATCAAACAGTGTAGTCTTTAATCAACTCTAACCACCGCCTCTGTCGAAGATTCAGCTCTCTCTAAACACCCAGGTATTTCAAACTCTTGTGATCTGTATAAATGAAACACTTTTCCCCATACAAATAATGTCACCAAATCTTCAAGGCAAACTCTTGTGATCTTGGCATTGCTTATGCCTCTCGACAGTTGAAATCGCATGAGCTGAATTATCCAACGCATGATTTGGAATTAGACTAATCTGGTGAGTGGTGTAGCTATTATAGAAAAACCCTTCACAAATCGACGATAATAGCCTGCCAATCCCAGAAAACTTCTAATCTCTGTCACAGTCTTCGGTGGACTCCAATTCAAGATAGCCTCAACTTTACTTGGATAAACTCTAATACCCTCTGCTGAAACCACATGACCAAGAAAAGCTACCTGATCAAGCCAGAACTCACACTTAGACAGCTTAGCATACAACTGCTTCTTTCTCAGAGTCTGCAATACGATTCGTAAATGCCTATCATGATCTTCCTCATTATGCGAATACACCAAGATGTCATCAATGAAGACCACCGCAAACTGATCTAAATATGGTTTGAATACCTGTTCATCAAATCCATAAAAGCTGCTAGTGCATTCGTCAATCCAAAGGGCATCACCAGAAACTCATAATGCCCATACCTCATACGAAAAGCTGTCTTGGTTACATCCACATCTCTGACTCTCAACTGATGGCACCCTGATCTCAAATCAATCTTAGAGAATACTGCTGCTCCCTTCAACTGATCAAAGAGATCATCTATCCGAGGCAAGGATACTTGTTCTTGATGGTCACCTTATTCAACTACCTATAATCAATACACAATCTCATGGTGCCATCCTTCTTCTTCACAAACAACACAGGCGTTCCCCACGGGGACACACTAGGGCGGACGAACCCTTTATCTAATAACTCCTGCAATTGCACCTTCAACTCTCTCAACTCAGCAGGTGCCATCCGATAAGGGGTAATAGAGATAGGAGTGGTACCAGGCAACAAATCGATACCAAACTCCACTTCTCTCTCAAGAGGTACCCCTGGCAACTCATCAGGGAAAACATCTGGAAACTCGGCAACTGTGGGTATACTTTCAAGCAGGGATCCCACTACTCTAGTATCTACAACATGAGCAAGATAAGCCTCACATCCCTTCCGAATCATTCTCTCAGCTGAAATAGCTGAAACAAACATAGATGAAAGATACCTCTGCTCACTAGATACTATAACATCCCTACCATCCCGTGTTCTCAAAGTAACACATTTCTTCTAACATTCTACCACAGCCCCATGCTTGGAAAACCAATTCATGCCCAAAATCAGATCATATTCCCTAAAAGGCATCTCAATCAGGTCACCAAGAAACTCCTTATCCTGAACAACAACTGGACTATCTCGGTGCACCCTGCTCACTACAACACTATGCCCTAAAGGATTTTTCACCAAGACATCAAATCCTAGGGACTCAAAATGCAATTCAAACACAGGCAAGATGGATGCACTTATGTATGAATGAGTAGATCCAGGATCTAATAGAGCAAGGACTGAAATACCAAATAAAGAAAATGTACCCGCAATGACGGCTGAAGTATTCGGCTACCTCTGCATCACATAAACCCGCTGAGATGGCCCAACATCATTTGGCCTACTGCCTCCGGATGTAGACCCTCCTCTCTGACTAAACCCAGGTCAACCACCTCTACTAAAACCTCTACCACCACGACCACCTCTGACACTGGGTCTAGAAGATCCAGTATCTGCCTGCCTATCCTCTAGTGGCTCAGGACAATCTTTGATAAAATGGTATGACGACCCACGTCTAAAACACACTCCCGAAGCACCTCTCCACCAGCAGACACCTCCGTGTACTCTACCATAATGAACACAAGTAGGTGGAGTAGGTCTCTGAGCCATTGGAGTTGGAGCACTAGCCACTGAAATTGTAGGTCTCTATCTCTGTCTCTGCTGCTGTACTGACCTGCCAAACTGCCCCTGACTCCTACTAAAACTCTGAAAATGTCACCCTCGGCCTCTCTTCACTGATGAAGACCCTGCCTCACTCTGGGGTCTCCTAACTTTGGTCTCCTCAACCCTGGCAGCTGCTGCAAGGCTCTGCGCCCTCTCAACACTCCTGGCAGCTGCAACTAACTGGGAGAAATCCTAATACTGAGAGCCTGCGATGATGCACATGATAGAGGGTCTCAGTCCCTCCTCAAACCTCCTACACCTGTCAAACTCATTAGAAATGATCCCACCAGCATAGTGACTCAACCGGATAAACTCGATCTCATACTCGGTCACTGTCCTGGTATCCTGTCTCAGACTCAGGAATTCCATCTTCTTTGCATCTTTATACTCTCTCGGAGTATACTTCTGCTCTAATTCCCGCAGGAAATCATCATAGGTCAGAACTGGTGGATCATCCAGAGCATGTGAAACCGTCTTCCACCAATCATATGCATCTCTCTGCAGAAGAGATGTGGCATAATCAAACTTCTCTTCTGGACTAGCCTGTAACTGAATAAATATCCTCTGAACCCGGTCTAGCCACTGCTCTGCTAGAGCAGGGTCTGTAGTACCAACAAAGTCCTCAGCCCCATACTTTCTCAATTTATCATATTGTCTCACCGGCAACTGTGACTGTGACTGTGGCGGCTGCGGAACTGAAGCCTGCCTCAACAACTCTATCATACGCCATACCCAGCCAGGCGAAACCTCATCAATTGTTGGTCTCACAGGCATAGAAACAGACGCCTCACCAGTAGATACAACTCTAGCTCCATCTCTACCCTCATCTAGAGCCACACTCTCTGCACTACCCTCAGCAGCCTGATGCGGTCGAGACGTCATAACTACATATATCTGAAAATAAAACAGAAAATACTATATCAGAGATCAGAAACTGCCAGTGCAAATGCATATATTACAATTAAAAACTATTTTAAAATCACTCATTTTCTCTCTCTATCATCCCACCTAGGTCGAGAACCTGAAACCTAGGCTCTGATACCAAAACAAATGTAACACCCTTATACCATATATATGTACAATACATATTTCTAGCATATGTAAAATACGCATATACGGTACAAAAATGTCACAGACCGGTTTAATAAAAAATTTTCACATTTCCAATTTAAAATTTTAAATTCTAAATATATAAAAATTAAATAGAATATAAAAATTCTTTACTTATTATAAGAACCTAAAATAAATAATATATATAAAAATCTCTGGGAAAAATTCGCTAGAGTTTTGTCTGTATTTTGGATATCTCAAAATTTATCAAAACACAACCTGCAAAAAAGAAAACACTCCCAAATAATTTCCAATCACCATCTCAACCATACATCTCAATTTCACCAAGTTTCTCAAACATTTATACATATAGATATATATAATTTAAAACACACTTACTCTCCCATTTCAAATACATTAACCCAAATATTCTTTATAATATACAATACGTAAAATTCAAAACATAATATATTATGCATAAAACTCAAAATATACAATAACATAAAAATATATACATGCTGCAGGCAGTGTTTCTGATCTCGATAGCAACTCAACAACCTCAACTACAAGTCTAGACCCGACCTGGTATAGAAGAACTCTCTAGCTCAACTGGGTCTACCCTGTCACCTGCGTAATGGAAACAATCGCGCTAAGTCGAAGCCTAGTGGTACAAACTTTGATAATACCAAATGCACAATGCATATAGATGTCACATCAATCCACTTTCTTATATTTTTCAAATAATTCATAAGCACAACTCATAACATTATATTACTCAATTGTATCATAATTCATAATTCACAGTAAAATAGACAAGCATGGGCCCAAAAAGGATCTAATATGCTATTCAAATTTCAGAGTTACTGCTTTGGTCCATGCTGACACCATGTGTCTAGCCCCATAGGCAATATATATATATATCCCTGGATAATGTAATAGCCCCAGTCTCTTGGACCTCAACCCGGCTAGGCCCTTAGGCCCCAGTATCTTGGTCCTCAACCCGGCTAGACTGCTACAGTTTTTGAGGCTTACGACCTAGTCTTTTCACCCCAAAAACATCATATTTATCAGCTGGCCTGGCTTACGACCCAATTTTTCACCATTCCAGCGTATAGCCCGTAGGCAATCATAGGCATGCCGCCAAACCCAAAACTCTGAAAATTGAATAACATACTAGGCACACAATTTATTCATATTTCTCATTATTAATCTCTTTCTCATTTTTACATATTCAATCTAGGCACATTGCCTTATTTTCACATTTTTTTTCTCACTTTTCTCATTTTTCACATCTTTCTTATTTTTCTCACTTTTCTCATTTTTATCAATATCAATTTATTTCATTATTACACATATCTCATTTTTGCATTCACAACACATTACCCAATTACTTTGGGTATTTTCACATAATATGCATATTTCACATGTTACACAAATTAGCCATTATTAATGGCTTTTCACAATGCATTTAACACATATATGACATTACAAATGTCATAGCACATTATTCATACACAATCAATGAACCCAGTAGCTTAACACATTTTCAACCAAAATATGTTAAGTCCAAATGTTATGGAAATATAGGCATTATATTCAAAGTTTGTACATACCTCTACTAGCAACCCAATGCAAGCTAAAAACAACATTCAATCCAATCTTTCCAACTTGCCCTTCACCACTTGGATGAAGCAAATCAACCTCAACCTCCCTCAATGCCTAAACCAAATATGATAAAAAATAATCATTTAATATCACATTTAATGGCATTTCCAACATTAAATCGTAATTACACATCACTCCTACAAATTTTCAAAATTTTGGCCTTTCCTTACTTCAACATTGGAATTCCATTCTACTACAATTAAATTAGTGTTTTAAGTTTATTTATATTATTAAAAACATATTTTAATACATTTAAATCATTTACATTATAAAAATACACTCTTATACACAAAATCTCAAAAATGGCATAACCTTCCCCCATTGAAGGTTTTCCATTCCAACACAATCCATTACTCATTCCAAGCTTATATTCATCACTTTTAACACTAAACAACATGCTTAAACAAATAAAATCACACAATTCAACCACATTGGAAAATCACTTTTCCAAAACCCTAAATCTCCACTTCCATTCTCAAACTCCAACCCAACACCACCAAATCCAATATTTGACTTTAAAATACTTGTTTATGAATCAAAACAACTCATTTAGAACCAATTTGCACAATTAAAATTCATGTTTTCAAAATCCCAAAAATCCATAATCCTAAATTCTCTCTCTTCACCATTCTTTAACCAAACTCCATCATCTCTTCAATATAACCTTAGAATCATTGTTAACTATCCAAAATAACATCATACACACCAATTCCAACAATTATAACATACTACATCAAAATCTCCAAACTCACACAATCCAAATTTCCAAGGAATTCAAAGAAAAGAGATAGAAACTTACTAATTTTGGTGAAGATCACTAAAAATCCACTTGCAACTTGTTAATTTTTTCAATTTATGGATTATGGAAGAATCAAATTCTTGGTCAAACTCCCATGGAAAATTTGGCCAAAGGAAGGAGAAGAAGAAGAAGACTTTTAATATTTCTTTTTCTTTCATAATTTTTTTTAAACCACACATGTATATATTAAAATAATTTAATATTTAATTATTTTGTTAATAAATTAAAAGTCTTAATTTCCCTCTTCCATTAAAAATAATTTGTTTTTGAATTATTTTATTAATTTTGAATTTATAAGATTTAATTACCAAAATACCCTTTTCTTTTAAAAAGTGTTGACTTTTATATGTTATATATATTTTGCATATATATCACATATATATTCCACTTTTTCATTTAAAAGCCCTTCATTTTTCATTTAAAACTATTAATTTAATTTATCCTTTTAAATTATAATTTATTTTATCAAATTTTCTAAAAATTCAAAATTTTAAAAAAAATTTGGATGTTACAGATTGCTAGAGAGAGAAAGTGACGTTTAATTGTCAAAATAGATAGAAATGATGCTTAAAGGATGAGTATATAATAAATTGATGGTTGATTGTTTGAAAAGAACAAAGTTGATGGAGTTATGGTTTTGGTATGTGTAGACCCCTAATTTTGGCCCTAGTTAGTCCGATCCTAATTAAAAAAGCCTATTCAGATATTGGTCCATTCTTAATGGCTTAAACCTATTTTATAGCCTTTAATTAGATTGGTTCAATTTTATAAGACTTAAAATCAGCCGATTCAAATTTGGAAGCCCTAAAATGGTTAAATTCGATGTAAAGTGGGTTCGATTTTGGTTTAAATTGATATGGGACACGTCCATATCGAATTGGGGATGTCCAATTAGATATGGACATGGTCCATATCAATATGGACCACTTCCATATCGAATTGGAAGTGGCCATATCGAATTGGCCTTCTAATTCGATATGGAATTGGGTTCATATAGAGTTAAACCAATTTTAATTTGATATGGAGCACTCCATATCAAATTGGGAGATCTTATTGTGGTCCATATCGAATTAATTTGATTTTAATTTGATATGGACACGGCTTCATGTTGAGTTTATTTTGTTTTAATACAATATGGTCACAGTTTCACTCGAATAAAAATGATTTTAATTCAATATGCGTCAAAAGGGAGCCGTGATTAGATAGGAAGCTACTACTCTATTTCAAGAGTTTAACCTAATATTTTCTATGAATATAGGGAGCGAGAGTCATTAAAAGCAGAAAAAAAAAAAGAATTAAAAACCATGGGAGCAACTACCAAAAGCAATAAAAGATGCACAAAAACAATACACCCTAAAGGCAGTAGCATACTGTCTTTGTTTTTGCTCAGCCAGAGTTCCAAATCATTGCAAGCAGAAGTTTGATCAACATTTAATTATGGTGAAGCCAATAAATGATGGTACATTCTAAACTAATTCAATATAAGATGCTTTGATAATGGTTTTTAAATATTGTATGCATTTATCCTTTGTCTAAATTAAGTCTAGCATGCTATATTCATCAGTTTTGATTTATTTTTACATGATTAGTTGCTGTTGAGTTTATAATTTACAATAAGCCTTGTATTTAAATTTGCTTTATCCAGTAGCTTTGCTTGAGAGTCCAACCATTAGTTTATATCCAACAAACTATTTAATTTAATATCACAGTAGTAGTTTTAATTGACTTCATGCAATATTATCCCAAATTAAATACCCAATATCCATTAACAAGAATACGTATTATGCAATCCTTTGTCATAAGTCAATATGACAGTGGCCTTAAAGTTTTCTTACAGTAACCAAGTTTTATCAAAACCCTAAATTTGTTTTATAAAAAGCTAAAATCCTAAATCTATTTTATAAAATCCTAAAACCCTAAATTCTATTTTTCTAAAAACCAAAAACCCTAGCATTGATCTCTAAATCCTAAATTTGTAAAAACCCTAAAACCAATCCTCGAACCCTAATATCCGAATATCCAGTAGCCTAATTTCTGAAACCCAAAATCCAAAACCCTAGTTTCTAGATTAAAAAACTAACCCTTTTTCAAAACATCCAGAACCATAGTTTTTAAAAATCCAAAACCTAATTCCCAAACCTTGGAACAACCCTAATTCATAAATTAAAGCCCTAATTTTGTACATTAAATTATTTATTTAAGATTGAACACTAGTTTGATTATTTAATTTATTATATGCTTATGATCGATGATTTATTTATTTGATGGATGATTTGTAATGAATGGTTTACTTTTATTTATGATGGATGATTGAATGTCTTTTTATTATTTGTTTATTTTAAATTCAAAATGTAAGAGGTATGTTTCTAATTTGTAGGTACCTCATTAGTTAAAGTTCCATGTAATTTAAATTACTTCAAGTTTTGGATTAATGTAAATGACATATTTTCACCTAATGGAGAGTGTCCTATTTTATTTTGTTTTGGACATTGGACATGGTTTTAAGGGCATGTTTCCATTTTATATGGGTGCCCATTTATTATTTTATTTGAACTTGTTTTAATTTTAATATAATGATTATTTATTTTGATAATTGCATGTAGTATAAATAATTTTATAATATTTAAAAATTTAATAATATATAGACCTGAAAAGGAGGTTGGTTCTAATGAAATTTGCGTAGGATTTAATAATATAATAGCTTTCCCATTTCGCTTGTAGGATTTTCCTACGAGCGAAATGGCTCACACCATTTTCCCCGTAGGAAAATCCTGCGGGCGAAATGGTCGCCCGCAGCCCACCCACTGCCGCAATTTCCTGCGGCAGATTTTTGTTTGCAAGCGCATTTTTTCCTGCTGTAATTCTTTTCAGCAGCCCAATTTTTTCGACGCAAATTTTTTGAAACCTAATTCAATTAGGTTTCAGTTTCTTTTTTTTATTAATATTACTTGCCATGACTAATTAGGAAGAAACCATATCAAACCACTATAAATAAGGACCAAAGGCAATGAATTTGAAGGAGGCCGAAAATCCAACAGAAGCTTGAAAATTTTGAAATCAAATCAGTGAAGGAAAAAGAGCAATTCAAATTTTTTTTTTTGGAATAGCAGGGACACGATTTAAGCAATTCAAAGGCAAAAATTGTCTTTGTTCTTGTTCATTCAAGAAGAATTATTTTTGGAGAATCAACAAAAGGAGGTATGTTAAATTATTTTTGTTTTATTTTTTCACAGTAGCATAAACTATGAAATTTTGTTTTTTAAATAAAAAAACTTAGAACTTTAATTTAGTTTTTCCAAAGTTAAAAATACTAATACGTTACTTTATTTTTCAAAAAGACTTAAAATTGTTGTTTTTACCTCTTCAAAATCTTAAAACCTTAATTAAACATCTTTTTTCAACAAAACCAATATTTGATTCTATTTCTTTCAAAACTTTAAATTAGGTTCTGTTTCTTTCAAAAGGCTTTAAAAAAATATCTTTTCTACTTATCAAAACTTTAATCCGTTTGTTTAAATTCATAAAACTTCATAAAATTATCAAATTGATTTCCAAATTCCAAAAGCCAATTCATCACCCGAAACTCCAATTCAAAGCTCCTAAAACCCTAATTCAACTTCCAAACTTAAAATAATAAGCTCTAATTCCTTTAAAACCTTAAACCCTAACTTTTTCTAAACTTTAAAATATTAAAAACCATAAAAACATAAATATTTTAAATTTACATAGTAGATTGAAATCACCATTTAAAATCACAAATCAAAAGTATTTTAAGATGTCTAAAACCCTAGTTTCATGATTTCACCATTCAAATATTAATTTAGTTGATCAAAGAGCCTTACCAACCTTTTAAAACATAAAATCCTCAATCTATTTTAATTCCATAAAAAGTCACAGTAGCTATAATTGGACTTTTATTTGCTTTATTTAATTCTATACTTGATTATGCTTTGATTTATCTCTTATGCTTTAATTTATTTAATTTCAATACTTAATTTATTTAATTTATCATGGATGGATGTTTATTTTATATTTTGATTAATAGCTTTGATGAATGATTTATTTATGATGAATGATTATTTACTTTTATCAATTAATTTAGATTTCCAAAAGTTATAAGAGGTATGTTTCCACTTGGTGGGTACCTCATTAGTTAAACATCATGTAATTTAATTTGCTTTTCTATTTTAGAACCTATGTAAAGGGCATGTTTCTACCTTTTGGTAGGTGTCCTATCTAGGCATGTGATGTAAGGACATGTTTCCATCTTCGGATGGGTGTCCATTTATTTGTTTTGTTTGGTTTGGACATTCCACTGATTTTAATATAATGATGCTTTCTTTTTATTGTGTGTAGTATGGATAATATTGTTATATTTAAGAATTTTATAAAATTAAGACATGTAAAGGAGGCCGGTTCCAATGAACCGGACGTTGTGGGGGTGCTGGGCTATTTCTCACCTTCCCCACATGTAACCAACTTTCCGAACCCATTAGGGGGTTGGGGATTCCTTAGGAATCGAGTCATCCACCCCTTTCTTTTTCCTGGCCCATCCGGGCAGTGACTCCATTTTCTCTGGACTTAGGTCCGTGTTCTCTAAGGCCCCAAGCCTAAACAGTGCCGAAGTTGCAAGAACCATTCCACCGGGAGTGGGGGCAAAAATCCCCGCTCACAGTGGCAACTCCACTAGGGATAAGAGAAGTTGATTCTGTTGGTCATTATATTATTCTTTTCTTTCTTATAATGATTTTATCTATTGCATCATCTTAAATTGCATCGTGTGTGTGAGTTAGGACACCCGTGTTATGTTATGTAAGGGATACCATACTTTCACTCAAGGTATGGAGATCGAGCATGGCATAACCACTCATAGCCTCATACCGTTTGGTATATATTTGCTATGGGAACTTAAGCCTTTTTACCCAAAGACTAAAGCTCATGTAATTTGCCTAGTTACTTTCCTTAGGTTTTACCCCAAATGCATGTTGTTTGACTATGGTTGATTTATCTTGGCTTAAATCATGGCTTATTTGGTTTATTCTTTTTCTAATATGACCTAAGTATATTGTAAGCTCAAAGTAAATTTTTCTTTAAAATCCAAAAGACCAAAGCTATTTTTAAATTTTTTTTTTTCAAGATGGTCTTTGGACATAAGACTTTTCTCAAAACAAATCAAAAATTCTTTGGCCCATGGCCCAAATACTAAGCCCAAAATCCATTTTTCTAAAATCTCTTAAATGGGCTTAGAAACAAAATTATTTTCATCCAACCATTTTTTACAAATAACTTGCAAAAATATTTAGATCAATTATGAAATACCAAAAATAAATTATGGGCCTAGTTTACACTAAGAATAAATTAACCATAGGCTTGTTTTTGGCATGAACCATTAGTTACTCTTTTCAAGTGAGAAATCTATTTATAATAAACCTCTTAATTTCGTTTTAATCCAATATAGCATAAAAGCTACTATAGTTGGTTGAATGGATTAAAACCTAATTAATAGGAATTATCATGGATTGATTTCTATTTTTGAAAATATAACTATTGGTTGAAACGTCCGAGGGAATTATTCGAAAGCAAGATACCCCATGTTGGTATTTTGTTAACCATATACCTAGGAAAAGAGACTCGCCATTCGTGTGTGGATGTTATAAGGTTTGAAGGAACGTCCTATTTATATTTATTTGTTGATTGTTTGTGCATACATGCATACATACATTTGCATTTCATATCATTAATCCTCTCTGGCTCACAGCCCTGGATTACGATAGTTCTAAAGCTTACAACAATTTGACCTACACTGGAGATGAAGTATCTAGCAACGACTCAATCACTTGCTCACCTAAAAAAATGGAGCCCGAACAAATTCAAAGGATGTTGGATGAGGCCCTCAATGCCAAGATGGAAGAAATCAAAGAGGCCCTAGCTGAGACCATGAAGAACCAGTTGACTGCGATCTTAGAGAACCATGACGAGGCATCTGCTAGCACTAAGAAACCAAAGGAAAAGGGAAGACCAAAGTTAGTAAAGTGGTTTTTGATGATGAAAATGTGATCATTGATGATGATGATGATTGGGCTCAATACTAATAAGATGTTCAAGAAAAGAAGAAAGAACCAAAGGTTGGTGAGAAGGCAACTATTGAAAAGACTGAGACATCCGATGTTGAAAAGATGATTGCTGATTTAGAAAAGAAATTTGAGAAGAAGCTAAAAACTGAAGAGATGTTCGAGATTGACAAACTATTTGAACAAGATGAAGAAGTCCCTTATAAATTCAAGATGCCTTCCTTTGCTAAGTACAAAAGCATCGGAAATCCTCTACTTTACAAAGCCTTCATCCAATAATATGGATATAATGTTGAGTTGGAAGTTACCTTGATGGAAGTGGAGTCCATTAGGCAAAGGCCAAATGAGAATTTTGTGGACTATGTGAAAAGGTGGAGAAACAAGGCCGCTTTACTCAAGAAGAGGCCAGATGAATCCGATCAAATAAGGATGATTGTGAGAGGGGTGTTGCCTAGTCTTCGTGAGAGGATGTCTCATACACTCATCCACGATTTCAAAGACCTTCTCCAAGCTGGTTTGCAAATTGAAGAATGGGAAAGGGAGAAGAGCCGATTTGTAACAAAAAGGAACGAGAAAGGGAGCTATCAACTTGGTAGCCAAAGCATGCAAAAGGCCTTCGATGTTAATGCTACTAACCAAGGAACAAGGAGACAATTTTTGGAATTGGGAAAACCGATGTCTTGGGTTCTTAACAAGCTTTAAAGAAAATGATTGCTACAACACTTAAATCCTCATCCTTTGCCTAACCCTCTCCCACCTAATTTTGACACCAAAGCATTTTGTCAATTTCACCAAATGCAAGGATATGACACGGATAGATGTGTGAGGTTGAGACATGAGATTCAAAATCTAATTGATAATGGGAAGCTACCCAAGCCCAATAAGCCAAACACCAAAGACAACCCATTACCAAGATTCAATAGGGTACCACCACCGGCAACCTTCATAATTGGAGGAGGTTTGCATGAGGCCTTTGTCATGTCTTCTTTTCAAGATGTGGGTGGAGAAACAACCAAAGAAGAGGCATTTGAACAAGCTATGATGGGTGGAGAAGTAGCAATTTATGTTGTCAAAGGGTTTTGGGATTCAAGTGACAGTGATGATGATATTATACCCAAGAAGGAGGAGTGGACTTGGTCCGAGTCCGAAGAAGATGAGGTGATGAATACTAGATCCGATAAGCCTTACGCAAGGCCACCACCTAAGGAGATAGAAACTAATAAGGGGAAGGAAGTCGAAATAGAAGAAGATGATGCTGTGCTCAAGCAATTGAAAAGAACCCAAGCAAGTGTTAGCATTTGGGACTTGTTAGCTAATTCTAAAAAGCACCGAGAAACTATGGCCAAAGCCTTGGCTAGCATGCCAATTTCTACTTCCACAACACCGGAGGAGTTGATCAACTTTATAAAAATTGGGAAAGTAATGAAATGTGAAGAGGTTCAAGAAAAGAGTGAAGTTAGTATGGGAGCAGTTTCTTTTTTAGATGCGGACTTACCAGAGGAGGGGAGAGACCACATCTGCCCTCTCTTTATCAAATTAGAAGTCAAGGGGAAGAGGACTCCATGTGTAATGGTTGATGATGGGTCTGCCATAAATGTTTGTCCACTTAAGATATTGCCAAAGCTAGCCATGTCAACAAGAGATCTAAACCCAACCGAGGTGACAATTCGTGCTTATGACAACACTAAGAGGCATGCCAAAGGGACTTTCAAAGCTGCCGTCAAGGTTGGGCCAATTGAATCTATTGTTGAATTTGTTGTTTTAGACATACCGGTTACCTTCGCCTTACTCTTGGGACGACCATGGTTTCACCCTCTTGGTGGAGTTCCTTCCACCCTTCATCAAAAGATCAAATTCCCCAATGGAAATGAGACAGTGGTCATTGAAGCTGAAGATAATGAGATTGTTAACGCTCTAATGGTTGAGAGGCCTCTCAATGGTTTTCAAGTGGCTGCAATTTCTGATGGTGAAGTAGTGGACTCCAAAGTCTTGAATATGATGAAGAATATGAACTACCTTTCCGAAGCTGGTCTTGGAAAGGGTAAGGCCGGTTTAACAAAGTTACCAGATTTTAGAACTCAAACTTCTAAGAAAGGGTTAGGATATGGTGAAGACAATTATGTCCAGCCAAAGAAGAGTAAGAAGATGAGCTTCCCTCCACTTGAAGAGATTTTTGTCAAAGCCCCAGATATGGGACCACTCCAAGGAAAGCCCGAGCTGATCATGTTCATGGGTAAGTTAATTCTAGGTTTTGAAATTTTTGCAGATGTTGCCGAGCTAGTGGAGCAAGTAAAGAAAGAGCTTATCCTGTCAACCAACAAAGAATCCAATCCAAAAGAGAAGAATGAAGCTGCCCTAAAAGCCGAGAAGACTCCGGAAGAGATTGCTGCCCTAGTTGAAGAAAAGTTTAAAGACATTCTGCTTATGATTATGAGAACAATGATTTTGATTTTGATTTTAATTTGTCTGCTTTATATGAGGATGATGATGTTTTCCAAAATGAATGCAATAAAGTCTGATTTTGCTTACTTGTGTGATGTTTCTCCTGAAGGTTGCATACATTCAAATAGCAATTACATGAGCATCTTTAATATTAATTCTGTTAACACACAATCATTAAATTTGGGAACAATTGAAAATCCTAAAAACATTAGCATAGCATCCGACCTTACTCCTGATGAGAGAGAGATTTGAAAAAATATTCAAAAAATATGAAGAAGTGTTTGCTTGGTCTTATAAAGATATGTCGGGGATAGATCGAGACATAGTCGAGCATCACATTCCTACTCACACTCACATTAAACCTGTCAAACAAAAGCTTAGGCGACTAAGACCTGAGTGGGCTGAAATGGTTAAAGAAGAGGTCACTAAGCAAATACAAGTGAAGTTCCTTGAAGTGATAGAATACCCAGATTGGCTAGCCAACATAGTACCTGTGCCAAAGAAAGATGGGAGGATAAGGATCTGCGTGGACTATAGAGATTTAAACAAGGCTTCCCCTAAGGATGATTTTCCTTTACCTCATATAGATGTACTCATTGATAGTGCAGCCTCTAGTATGCTACTCTCGTTTGTAGATGGATTTTCCGGATACAATCAAGTGTTAATGGCCCAAGAGGATAAAGCCAAAACTGCCTTCATTACTACACGGGGTATATTCTGTTATAGGGTGATGTCGTTCGGCTTAAAGAATGCTGGAGCAACCTACCAAAGGATGGCCACCACACTATTTCATGACATGATGCACAAAGAAGTTGAAGTATATGTTGATGATATGATGGTTAAGTCGGATACAAGGGAGCAACACTTCCAAAACTTGGAATTATTCTTCGATAGAGCTTTGAAGTATAAGCTAAGATTAAACCCAAAGAAGTGTGTATTCGGTGTTACCTCAGGTAAATTGTTGGGACATGTAATTGGTCCGAATGGCATTGAGATTGATCCTGACAAAGTCAAAGCAATCAGGGATATGCCAGCCCCAAAGACGGAGAGAGAAGTTCGGGGATTTATTGGTAAACTGCAGTACATTAGCAGATTTATAGCAAAGCTCACAACAATCTGTGAGCCTATCTTCAAGTTGCTTAGAAAGAATCAGCCAGTCGTATGGAATGAAGAATGTCAAAAGGCCTTTGATCGAATAAAAGAGTATTTGTTGAATCCACCTATTTTGAAACTACCTAAACCCGGAAAACCTCTATTACTATACTTAGCAGTAGAAGAAGAGTTGATAGGAGCCATGGTAGCCCAAGCAGATGAGTTGGGGATTGAGCATGCCGTTTACTATTTGAGCAGAAAGCTCCTACCTTATGAAATTAAGTATAGTATCATCGAAAAGACCTGTATAGCCATGGTTTGGTCTTCTAAGAAGTTACGGCATTACTTTCAATCATATAGTGTGCAAGCAATTTCCAGGTTGGATCCAATGAAGTACTTAAGGGAGACACCCTCTTTAATTGGGAAATATGGTCGATGGTTGATAATATTAGAAGAATTTGAGATCGAATATGTAACCAGGAAAATAATCAAAGGAAGAGCGGTGACAGAATTCCTGGCTCAACAACCATTACCAGAAAGTGAAGAGATAATCTTGGAATTTCCAGATGAACATTTAGAAGTAATTGAAGTACAAGGGTGGAAGATGTATTTTGATGGAGCAGCAAACAGGAAAGGAGCAGGTTTGGGAGTTATACTAGAATCGCCCGAAGGGAAACTCATCCCCTTAGCAAAAAAAATTGAAATTTAGGGCAACCAATAATATGGTGGAGTACGAAGCTTGTATTTTCGGTTTGGAAACCCTAATGATTATGAAGGTGGATAAGGTGGAAGTTTATGGCGATTCATTACTAGTAGTATCCCAAGTAAATGGAGAGTGGGAGTTGAAAGAGGAAAAATTAAAACCATACCACCGTTATTTGACCATGATGAAGAATAATTTTAAGGAGTGTAGGTTTATACACCTATCAAGAGAAGAAAATCAGATGGCTGATGCCCTGGCCACATTGGCTTCGGTATGGGAAAATCCTGCCAGCCTATTCCTTAAGCCTCTAATCTTGACCAGTTCATCAACTCCTTGCTATGAATATGAAACAATCATGGAAATTGATACAGACCATGATGTGTGGTATGATACTATAAGGCGATTTTTGGAGGAAAGAGAATACCAGTCGGGGGCAACAAAGAAAGAGAGAAGAGCCATAAGGAGGTGGTCATTGTAATACGTCACATTCCATGGAGAGTTATATCGAAGATGGCCTAATGTAGTGCATTTGAGATGTTTAAGAAAGCTTGAAGTGGAGCGCATCATGTCAGAAATACATGCGGGAAGTTGCGGCACATGAGTGGTTTGGCCCTAGTTAAGAAGATTATTCGACAAGGTTACTATTGGTTGACCATGGAGAAAGACTGTATTGAGTTTGTAAAGAAGTGCCAGCAATGTCAGATGTATGGTAACTTGAATCATATGCCTCCTAAAGAACTGCATTCAATGTCTTCACCTTGGCCATTTGCCACCTAGGGTATCGACATTATAAGAGAGATACATCCGACAGCCTCAAACGGTCACCATTTCATTGTAGTAGCAGTTGATTATTTTTCAAAATGGGAAGTCGAATCCTTCAACAAGCTGGGTGCAAGTCAAATGGCTAGGTTTATCAAAAAGAACCTCATCTACAGATATGGGGTCCTGCACAGTGTGATATCAGACAACGGGGTACAGTTTCAAGGAGCAGTTAAGGATTTATTCTCTAAGTACCAAATCTATCATCATCGATCCTCTCCTTATAGACCAAAGGCTAATGGTGCAGTAGAAGCAATGAACAAGACAATTAAGCAAATTTTGTCCAAGATGACCAAGACTTATAGGGACTAGTCGGAAATGCTTCCCTTTGCTTTATGGGGATATAGGATAAGTGTACGAACACCTACTGGGATGACACCGTTCTCTTTGGTTTATGGGATGGAAGCGGTATTGCCAATTGAAATTGAGATCAAGTCACTGAGAGTAGTCTTGGAAGCTGAACTACCTGAAACAGAATGGGTAGCAAGCAGATACACACAATTAGCTCTATTAGAAGAGATGAGATTAAAGGCGTTGTATCATCACTAACTGTATCAAAAGAAAATAGCTCGGGCCTACAATAAAAGGGTTTAGTGAGCCAGTAAACATTGACAGGTTGAAGAGGTTTTATGTCTGATAGAAAAAAGAAGGAAAAAAGGAGCTCGCTAGGTTGAAAACCCAGAAAGGGCAACCCAGGCAAAAGTTAGAGCAGTCCGCTAGTTTCAAAAATTCGAAAGGGCGGGCTAGGCAACAATTAGGGCTAAATGAGAGAAAATTGTCAGTTAGAAAACCCGAAAGGGCTAATTGGCAACATGAGTGATCTTGTGTACACTGGCTTTATGTTTGGTTGTTTCCCAATTTAATAAAACAGAATTAATAATTAAATTTGTTCTATGTGCACTGTTATAAGTATTTGACCAGATATGGATGAAATAATAATCATAATTGCAAAAGGTGATGACAAATTATAAATGGAAAAGAAGCATCTTTTATTACTTTTATTATTTTTTTTTCATCCTAACAATACACTTTCTGAATTGACAAATGTAAAATCTATGGCAGTCGATAAGTGTAACGTACAGGCCAGCTTTGCCTTAACTGATCCAAGTAGGCTTCAGTCAAGCGAGGATCATAGCATGTACCTTGACGAAGAGCAGCAAGGGGAACGTACATCAAGTATGTCCGCATGGTGATATGAGAAATCTTCCACCAAGGTACCAACCAATGGATATTGACTTCAGAGCGTGAGTGGATCCAGTCAGCATCTGAAGAAGCAGGATGGAGTAGCTTCCTGGCATAATGATGACATGGCAGGTATCTGGCAAAATCCATGGGGGGAGTATCAAGCAAACAAAGATGCTCCAGAAGCCAAATCTGTGAAGAAAAATTAAGTTAAAAAAAAAGAGTCCGCTAAGTTGAAAACCCGCAAGGGCAGCTTAGGCAAAAATTAGGACAGCTCGCTAGTTCCGAAAACTGCATGGGCTGACTAGGCAAAAGTTAGAGCAATAAAAAGAAAAAAGAAAACCTAAATTGAAAACCCAAAAGGGCAGTTTAGGTAATTACTTGGAGCAGCAATGGACTCCCATTCAGTCTCTTTGACGATTCTGATTTAAATCGGTCTAATCCAACTAAGGTCTCGGCTAAGATTACAGGTACCGGCTACAAGCCTCCTTCCATTTGGTCCATAATATCCAATACTCGTAGGTCAATATCGCCGTTAGAAGAAACAAGCAAGAATTGGCCGAGTAAGCAAAGACAAAGCATGCATCCCCATGCCTTAGTAGGAGCCAAATGAGAGAAACAAAAGTCAATCAAAGGAGCAAGTAGAATTTTTTCACCTCATCAACTGAAGAACTTCGGGTTTTGAAATTTGAAATAACATCTGCATCTTCTGTTGAGTTTTGAAAATCAATGAGGCTAACGCCATTTGTTGAATATTTGGATTTCCAAGTATGGCCTCAAATTCTTCAATCAAGGGACACATTTCAAAGCCATTAATTTTAAATACCCTAGAATCCATATCCCAAAAGGAAGCCATGGCATGTAAGAAGGAGTGGTCCAATTTGATATTTTGAAAACATTTTAAAACATCAAGCTTTGACCATGAAATTTGCCTCCAATGGATGGCATCCATATTCTTAAATAAAATTTTTATTCTCTTTAAATGTTGCTCGGTCATGGTGAGTGAATTAAGAGAGAATTAAAATTGTTAAAAGGGTCTTCACATTGCAAGAGAGATTTTTTGGTTTATGAATTAAAATATGGCATGAAGGGTGATTTATATAGAGGAAACAAACCTTTTCTAAAAGTGAAATGGAAAAGATGATGGGAAAGGATAAGTCCATATGGCATAGGGAATGGAAGTGGCAATGAATTTCCTTTACCACATTGGATTTGGTTTAACAAAAGAGGTGGATATTAATTATGATGTACTATATAAAAAAAAATTGGCAGTAACAAAAAAATATGAAAAAAAAGAGAGAGAGAGAGGATTACAGTAAAGAGAAAAATTGTATATTTTTCATTATTGTACAATGTTTTACAATATTTACATATCACTAAGAGGATGGTGGTAGGTCACCAAATAAAGACTTGAAAAAATCGTCGCCTGTTGGAGGAGGGGGCAAATTACTCGTCCCGGGATCACCCGAAGCAGAAGCACTAAAATCCTTATTGCCTTGGAGTTCCAATTTTTCATGGTCTTCATCAGAAGCAGACGAAAAGATCTCATGTTCATCAGTTTGGGGGCCTCTCGATGAAGAAGCAGCGGGATCCCTGATTCCCTGAAATTAGAAGCCTCAGAAATTTTATTCGGATTGATGATATAAACTTTCAAAATGAGAATCCTGCTGAAGACTTGCAGCCCACTCTTCTTGAAGTTTCTTATTTTGTTCTTCAAGCATCCGCTGTGAGCCAAGAAAGAAAAAGGTAAGAGCATACATAATCATGCATACATATAGCATAAACTATTATGAAATAAGGAACGTACCAGGTAGTTCATATCAATACCTTGAGGATAAGATGGCATATCCGACGGGCTAGAATGAGCAAACAAAGGGGCAGTGAAAGAAGGTCCAGTCTCATGATCAAACGAGCTAACAGCCTGCAACAATCATTAAAGAATCAAAGAAAGGAAAAGCAGTTATAATGGAAAAGTTATAAAATTTTACCTGAGAAGTACTAGCCCCGAGATGTGGAACAGACTCTCCTGTATCTCCATGACGTTCCTCCTCATCTCTACCCTCATTTTCATTGGAAATCTCCCTCACACCGACAGGAGATACGTCAAAGTGCAAGAGTCTTATTTGAATAAAACGGGCATAAAATGGACCCGGTAAATTGAGAAATGACTCGGCACCATAACCATACCGGGCTGACCACCATGCATCCTTCGGCATCGACATAATATTTAAAGTATATTCCGGGATTTGCATCGAAAACCTCTGCTGCTCTAGACCGAGAAACCATTCATAAACTCTCTCCCCGAAAAACCAGCCACTAGATACTGGGCCAGCAATAATTCGTCGAGAATGTTGGATAGACAGTGCAACCCTCATCAAAGGAGACCAATTTGCTCGCTCCTCTGGATTTCACAGGCTAAATTCACCTGCAGGATAACATAAGGTAAGTAAAATTAAGCGGCTCAACACAAAGCGATGAGTATGCACATGATGAGAGCCAGGAACATCCACACGATCGAACAACCAGTAATTTAATCTCGGATACCCGATTCTCTCTCGAAAAATGCCGGGTACCCTCACGAGGTTGTGTTCATATGCCCATATCTACAATAACAATAAAGATCACATTCATGCAAGAAAAGAGTGGAAAAGACATTGGTGGAAGAAAGAATACCTCAACAACCGCCATCAAGCCGACAAAAGAATTCTTGTTTCGGCAAAGCTTACCAAGACCATGGTAAAGACATGCGAGACTAGCCTCACCCCAGCTAGAAGATGGTACCATTCTAAGATAAGAAAGGTCGCTCAACACTGATAAGTAAATGGACGATTCAGTGTTGCCTAAAATGGTCGGCCCGAGCAGATATAACAAAAATCCTCTAGCATACTGTTCGGCCCTGTTTTTGCCAATCCGACCTTCGTAGTTAATCCAATAACTACGAATTGGCTCGATTTTTATCTTAAAAGGCCCTTTATATGACGGTTCCATACCAATTAATTCTTGAATTTCTTCAAATGTTAAAATTTTATTGGTCATTGGAACCGAAACACCATCATATCAAAGGCCGGTTATGGCAGTAAAATCGACTGGACCAATTTTCATCTCCCCAATGGGCAAATGAAAAGTGTGAGTTGTATCCAGCCATCGCTCTACAAGATGAACTGCTCAAAGCCACAATCTCGGATAATCCGCCTTACCCGAGAAGGCACTACATCATACCATTGTCGGGCTTTATAAATACACCCTCCGGCCCGAACGACACAATGATCATGCTAACACAGACCCAGGTAAGTACGTGTTATTATATCTACTTAAATTAATTTATTTTTCACAATATATATATATATAATCATCAATCAAATCAATCAAGAGAAAAAGAAAGAAAAATAATTACCTCGCTCTTTGGGTTGGAACTGCGATGGAGCAGCATCCCGGCCAGTATATCTAGTTTTCCGTCTTCATTATGCCGAATAAACTCCAATAACTCCACATTAGAATGAGTCCCTGACCTTGAAGCATGCATTATTTTTGAAAAATATCTGCTGAAATTGAAAAGAAATTTGAGAGAATTACAAAATTGAAATTGAAATTGTGAAATGAAATGAAGGATTGATGGCCTTTTATAGAGGAACGACAAGCAAAAGAAAACAAATTCAAAATGTTCATAAATAGTAAATTTTACTATTTATAAATAGTAAAATTTACTATTTATAAATAGTATTACTATTGATAAATAGTAAATGTTACTATTTATGATTAGTATTACTATTGATGAATAATAAAATTACTTTTTTTAATAGTATTTACTATTGGTAAATAGTAAAATTACTTTTTTCAATAGTAAATACTATTTGATACTATTTGTAAATAGTAAATTTACTATTTATGAATAGTAAATAGTGCAAGAACAGTGACTAAACAGAAAATAAACAGTAAATTCATTTATTCATTTTAATCATTCAAATAATTGCAGGTATATAAATATTTTTACACTCAGGGGGCAATAAGAAGACACATGTCTAAAAATTAGCCAAACATTTTTATTAGCTTGGGTCCAGAATCCAAATTTTTTCTTTAGGTCCAGAACCTAGAATTATCCTTGATTCCAAAACTCGAACCGGGTCCAGAACCCAAGTTTACCATTAGGTCCAGAGCCTAGAATTATTTTTGAGTCCAGAACTCGAACCGGGTCCAAAACCCAAGTTTACCATTAGGTCCAGAACCTAGAATTATTTTTAAGTCCAGAACTTAGCTCGGGTCCAGAACCCAAGTTTACCATTAGGTCCAGAACCCAGAATTATTTTTAAGTCCAGAACTTAGCTCGGGTTCAGAACCCAAGTTTACCATTAGATCCAGAACCTAGAATTATTTCTAGGTCTAGAACTAGAACCGGGTCCAGAACCCAAATTTTTCTTAGGTCCAGAACCTAGAATTATCCTTGAGTCCAGAACTCGAACCGGGTCCAGAACTCAAATTTTCCTTAGGTCCAAAACTTAGAATCATCATTGAGTCCAGAACTCGAACCGGGTCCAGAACCCAAAACCTCAACCATCTCAAAAATTAAGTCTTATTGCTTTTCACTCTCTTTCACTAAAGTTTCAGATCATTCAATCAGGGGGCAAACTGTAGACCCTTAATTTTTGACCCAGTCCGGTCCAATATGTTTTATTTAGTCCTAAATAATTTTTGTTGTCTAATTGGTTCAAAATAATTTTTGTTAAATAATTTTTGCTTTAGTATCTAATTTTTATTAATAAAAAAATAAAAATAAACAAATAAAAATAAAAATAAAAATTGGAGTCAAAAAAGTCGGCGACGAAAAAATCGTCGCGCTGGCCTGTGGGCATTTTGCCCGCAGGAAAATCCTAGGGGCGAAATGGTCGCCCGCAGCCCACCCACTGCTGCAATTTCCTACGGCAGATTTTTTTCGCCAGCACATTTTTTCCTGCGGCAATTTTTTTCGGCAGCGCAATTTTTCTGACGTAAATTTTTCGAAACCTAATTCAATTAGGTTTCGGTTTTATTTTATTAATATTACTTGCCGTGACTAATTAGGAAAAAACCATATCAAACCACTATAAATAAGGACCAAAGGCAATGAATTTGAAGGAGGCCAAAAATCCAACAGAAGCTTGAAAATTTTGAAACCAAATCAATGAAGGAAAAAGAGCAATTCAATTTCTTTTTTTTTCTGGAATAGCAGGGACACGATTTAAGCAATTCAAAGGCAGCAATTGTCTTTGTTCTTGTTCATCCAAGAAGAATTATTTTTGGAGAATCAACAAAAGGAGGTATGTTAAATTTTTTTTGTTTTATTTTTTCACAGTAGCATAAACTTTGAAATTTTGTTTTTTAAATCAAAAACCTTAGAACTTTAATTTAGTTTTTCCAAAGTTAAAAATACTAATACGTTTCTTTATTTTTCAAAAAGACTTAAAATTGTTATTTTTACCTCTTCAAAAATCTTAAAACCTTAATTAAACATCTTTTTCAACAAAACCAATATTTGATTCTATTTCTTTCAAAACTTTAAATTAGGTTATGTTTCTTTCAAAAGGCTTTAAAAAAAACATCTTTTCTACTTATCAAAACTTTAATCCATTTGTTTAAATTCATAAAACTTCATAAAATTATCAAATTGATTTCCAAATTCCAAAAGCCAATTCATCACCCGAAACTCCAATTCAAAGCTCCTAAAACCCTAATTCAACTTCCAAACTTAAAATAATAAGCTCTAATTCCTTTAAAATCTTAAACCCTAACTTTTTCTAAACTTTAAAACATTAAAAATCATAAAAACACAAATATTTTAAATTTACACAGTAGCTTGAAATCACCATTTAAAATAACAAATCAAAAGTATTTTAAAATGTCTAAAACCCTAGTTTCATGATTTCACCATTCAAATATTAATTTAGTTGATCAAAGAGCCTTACCAACCTTTTAAAACATAAAATCCTCAATCTATTTTAATTCCATAAAAAGTTACAGTAGCTATAATTAGAATTTTATTTGCTTTATTTAATTCTATACTTGATTATGCTTTGATATATTTCTTATGCTTTAATTTATTTAATTTCAATACTTGATTTATTTAATTTATCATGGATGGATGTTTATTTTATATTTTGATTAATAGCTTTGATGAATGATTTATTTATGATGAATGATTATTTACTTTTATCAATTAATTTAGATTTCCAAAAGTTGTAAGAGGTATGTTTCCACTTGGTGGGTACCTCATTAGTTAAACATCATGTAATTTAATTTGCTTTTCTATTTTAGAACCTATGTAAAGGGCATGTTTCTACCTTTTGGTGGGTGTCCTATCTAGGCATGTGATGTAAGGACATGTTTTCATCTTCGGATGGATGTCCATTTATTTGTTTTGTTTGGTTTGGACATTGCTTTGATTTTAATATAATGATGCTTTCTTTTTATTGTGTGTAGTATGGATAATATTGTTATATTTAAGAATTTTATAATATTAAGACCTGTAAAGGAGGCCGGTTCCAATGAACCGGGCGTTGTGGGGGTGCTGGGCTATTTCTCACCTTCCCCATGCGTACCCAACTTTTTGAACCCATTAGGGAGTTGGGGATTCCTTAGAAATCGAGTCATCCACCCCTTTCTTTTTCTCGGCCTGTCCGGGTGGCGACTCCATTTTTTCTGGACTTAAGTCCGTGTTCTCTAAGGCCTTGAGCCTAAACAGTGCCAAAGTCGCAAGAACCATTCCACCGGGAGTGGGGGCGAAAATCCCCGCTCACAGATAGTTTAATGTACATTGAGTATGGAAATCAAATTAAATAAGTAATGTTAATTGTTGTTGGATCTATATGTGTGTAGATCAAATTGGTGGAATTTATTACTTGGAAAGAGTTTTGGAGGGATTTTGGAAAGCAAATAAGGTTAGTACATACTTTGATTGAATTGTGTTTTTATGCATTTGATTGGCACATTGCACTATATGTAAAAGTGATGAGTTGCTACTTTGATGTGTGAATACACATGAAAAACAGCATACATATATGTTTATGTTATGAAACGTATAGTGTGTGATTGAGTCAGCCATTTTTAGATGACTAAAAGCATTTATTGATGTGTTTGTGAAAATGTGTGGAAATATTGAGAAAAGTTGAAAAAGTACAAAATGAATGGAAATTGGCATAATTTCCAAAGTATGAAAAAAAATGTAAAATTATTTGTGTTATGTGTGAAACCCTATGTAATATCAATTTCTAAAGTAATGTGTTTGGTGATATATGGTATACCGATTATTTGCCTTCGGGCTAGAAGCTGGGAGTTATTATTATTGCTTTCGGGCCAAATGTTGAGCATCACTTTTATTTACTTTTGGGCCAAATGCTGGGAGTTAATATTATTTGCCTTTGGGCCAGACACTGGTGTCAAATATTAGTCCAAAGTAATATTTCTAGAACTTGAATATTATATATGGTCATTTGGGCCTAATGCATGTTATGATATAATGAGATGAATTTAATGAGTTTAGTTGAACAATGTACTGTGCTGACAGTGTGGCAACGAAATATTGAGTTGATGAATATATGTGTACAGTTGTGATATATTTGTATATGAATTTTGTGATGATGATGATGTCATGTGACTTATATATATATATATATATATATATATGTTTAAAGAATTAGAGAACTGATGGAGAGTAGTTTATTGATGAATAGCTGTGTGTATATGAATTATAAGACAAAAAAATGGAAAAATAATAATGTATGTATTGATAGTATGATGATAAATATGAGATGAAAAGTATGCATATGTGTTATTTAAATTGTCATATGGTTTTAGTATGTACCACTAAGCTTTCGAGCTTAGCGTGGCTATTTAAATCGCGTAGGTGAAAGATTTACTAGTTAAAGGGATTCGGATGGTGGGTGAGATTTGGAGTTCTGTAGTACCTCAAGACTAATAGTGTCATCTGCATACATGTATAGTTATAGTTTTATGCATTTTGGAATATGTATGTTTTATTATAAAACTTGTGTTTATTTTCACAAGATGTGGAATGGTGGTGTATATGCATGTATGTATTTAATCATGATAAATATTATTTTGAGTTATAAAATTGATAGTACATTGATGAAGTGGTTTTATGGAGAATGGTTAAAAACTTTAATTTGGAAGTGTTTAATTTTTGTGCAGATTGTGAATTTAACTATTTTAGGAATTTTAAAATTACAGACAAAACTCTTACAAATTTTTTCTAGAGATTTTGTATAAAATATGTTTTTTTATTTTAAATTTATTAATGAATCTTTTTATTTTGTTTATTAAAGTGTATTATAAGATTTAAGATATTTTTTTATATACGTGGAGATTTTAAAATGCCTGATAACGATGATATTTTTATATTTTATATACGTATTATACATATATAGAGTATATGTATTGTATGTATATGGAGTATAAAGGTGTTACACCAATTTTCTAAACATAATACCCTTTAGAGTTCTATTGAGTCATGTGTTTTGGTGACATAATCTTTATAGTCAAGAGTACGGATTATTCAGGGACATTACAGTGTATGCGTAATACCCTACTTAACTAATGATTATTTAAAATCAAATTAATTAAAAATAGAAAATTACAAATCACAGTATGATTTTTAATTGATTCTTAGCTATGTCAAAATTTAATCATCGTTAAAACCCTAAGTTAATGTGAATTTAAGAATATATACGTATAAATTCAGCAAAAATATATGTAAATGTGTAAAATTGTCATAAAATATAAAACCAAAGAATTAGGATTAAATTAATAATTTGATTGGAATTAAGATACTGCTAATGTTAGATAAATCTCTACTCCTAAGTCAAAGACTAGCAAAATTGGTTTGATTAAGTATGTGGATATATATATATATATATGAATAAAAAAATTTAAATGTAATAAGTTAAATAAGCCCAAAAACTTTAAAAGAAAAATTCGGCCCCAATATGAGAACCTATATAGGGGTGTGCATTTTGTTGACCGAAGCCGAATCAACTAAAATATGATATAACTGAAATTTTTAAAATTTTATAAATAGTAACCGAACTGAACCAAATATTTAAAAAAGCCAAACTCTAACTAAACTAAAATATTTCGATTTGGTTAATCAATTATTTCGGTTAATCGATTTTTTTCTCCTATATAAAATAATAAAATTTTTCAAATTAATCAATTAATAAATTAATAAATAAGCAAATTCATGCGTAAATATATAAAAACTAGTTGTTTAGTAATATCATTATAAGTTATAGTTAAGTCAATATTAAATATATTAATATTTAATATTAACAAATATCAATATATAAATAAAAATAGTCTAAAATATATTTTCAATGGATAATAATCTCAAAATAGTCAATGAATTTATTGATTTAATTACATCATAAGAATTTATATAATCATACAATAAATGATTCAAAATATGATTAGGAATTAAGATAGAAAGTATCATTTTTAAGTTATAAAGAAAATAAGTGTTAGTAAAATGTTATGTTAGTTAACTTACAAAATTTTAATCTATATAATTAATTTTAATATTTAATTACAGCATAAAAAGTATAAAAAATATATAGACACACACACATAAATGACTAAATTAATAATTTAGTTAAATCGGTTAATTTTTATATTATTATTAAACTAATCATACATAATACCAAACACCAAAAAATTTATACACTAATATTAAATTAAAAACAAAACAGATTATACCTCTATCGAAATAATCAAATTTATGTGGTTTAATTTATTTATTCGGTTAAAATTAAATAATGCACGCCCTTAAACCTATAGATGTATATGTATGGACAAGAATAAGTGATTGATATATATATATATATGCATGATATCACTAACTTATGGACACATAAGAATAAGACATGGGTGTATATACATTACATGCATAACCATGTCATCTTAAGCTTAGGAATGGACAAATTAATGTCGATTTGCCAATTTACAAGATTAATCAAAATACAAGTGCTGAATGTTATACTAGCAAGTGTAATGTGTAAAGAGCTAAGGCAAATAAAAAGTGATGATGCTAAGCTATGGGAAACATAATCATTACTTAACTATAGGTGGTCATCATTGTAAAAATAAAATAATGTTAGATCGAAGATGAGTTAGTCATCTTCTACGTGTTTATTGAAGGAAAGAGGGAGAGAAAGTTGGCGAATTGCATGCATGTTGGTTGACAAGTGTAGTTGCAGAGATTAATTAATGACAAATGTAAACTCAATTACATGCATCTTTCACTAAAAATTCGTGCAAGTATAAAAGCAATTGGATGAGGAAGATGAATGTTTACTATTCCCTTAACAAAACCGAGAATTGCCTTACAAATTATAGAAATTTAAGTTAGCTAATAGAAAATCTCGAGTTGCTTTGGCCAATTAGAAGTTGTAAATTGAGAATTGAAGAAACAAAAAAGTGAAGTATGTATATTTTGTTAAATTGTTTTCAGTTACAATTAAAGATTAGAAGAATGAAATTTTATGATTAAAATCATATGAGTTTTGCTTAAAATCTAAGTAGGATAAATTAAAATTATGCTGTTTAAGTTGAATTGATAGAGGTGCCAAAAATTTTTATTAAAGTAAGAAATATTGACATTATGAATTAAAAATACAACACATATTTTTATTAATTAAAACAAAAATTAAATTTAGAGTTATGAATTTATTCAAGTCTTGACTAAGAGGAAGAGTTTAATATAATGGTACTTGTGTAAATTCCAATATGGAACTAAATGCATGCATCTTATTTTACTACTCATAATAACAATTGAAGATATGATTTGAGACTCATATACATATATATATATATATATATATTTTGGCAATGAGAAAGAATTTTATTTATATCTCAAAAAAGGAATACCCATACAATCAGTATTCACCAATCCTTTGAGCAAATTCGGTAAAGATTGAAAATTATAAAAAACAGTAGAATCTTGTGACATCCTCGCCATTTGAGCCAATCCATGAGCAATTTGATTGCCCTCTCTGAATATATGAATGATGCAAGAACTTGTGGATTGAAGGAAACTCGATATGCTGAGTGCAACTGAATTTGTTGGTGGAGGCGCCTGAATGACAGAGATTACCTCTTGGGAATCAACTTCAATATGCAAAGGAGGGCTAATAAACGTAGAACTCCAAGCAATGGCATAATGCGTAGCATAAAGGTCAGCTTGAAAAGAGTTGGTAGCTTTAATAAGGAAGGAGAAGCAGCTACAAAATGGCCATGAAAATCCCGAATAATTGCCCCTCCAGATGCCAAGAGAGATGTGAAGGAGGCATCAACGTTTACCTTGAAAGGAAGAGAGGGACGAGTCCACCGCACCAAAGTAGGTTTGTGAAGAGGAGAGCCAAAACCAGACGGCAACAGGTCAGTAACTGAAGCACAATCTTTCCGGGCAAATTTCTGGTATGAATTAATAATGCCCCAACAATAAACAAACCGAGAAACTTGAGGCCGAATGACAGAGACAAATAGATCACCTTCACCCTAAGTTAAATTACAATAAATTCTCCAAGTGTGCCACAGTATAGCTTGAGGTATCAGTCGCCGAAGCAGTCCCATAAGAGATTTAGGCTTTGAAACTATCAACCAACTCATGATCTCCTGCCGTAAAGATCGTTGAGAGGAATTATTGCTCAAAAAGTAGCATCCAAAATATCTCCATACCTCTTGAATAGTTGAACAAAAATAGAATACATGATCAAGAGAAGCCTCATTAGAATGACAGAACGGACAGCATGAAGGCCCTGAAATGCCCAAGACCTGTAGTCGATAGTGCAACAGAAGAGCTTGATGAAGGATTCTCCAAGCAAAAAAGGATATCTTTAATGGAAAAGTATGATCCCACAACATAGAAAAAGATAAAGTTTTGCTTCGATAATTTATGATCATCTCGTAAATGGCTGAAAAAGGAAGCTTAGTAATATCAGAATCATTCGCAGCAGGAAGCAGATTATGAGAATCAAGAAGATCACATGCTAAAGAGTGGGTTTGGCAAATACACTTCCAGGAAGTAGAGTCAATGATTTGATATTTCATTTCACCGCCTCTACCATACCTCTTTTCCATATAATTCAACCACAGAGACCTTTCAAATTTGTAAGAGAACCAAAGCTTGACCGAGAAAGCTTCTTGAATTGACAGTAAAGACCGAATCCCAAGCCCTCCCTCATCTGGCGAAAAACACAATTTTTTGTAGCTTACCCAGTGATAACGATCTGGAGCATTATTACCCCCCCAGAGGAAGCAAGCCATTTTGGTTTCCAAAATCCTTATCACCTCGGCAGGGATTTTCATGGCCCCCATAATATGAATGGGCAAAGAGTTTAAGACATCCTTGATTAGAAGTAGGCGTCCTCCATGAGACAAGAAACGCCTTGTCCAACCCATTAGCTTGCCATCAAATTTCTTGATTAGATCACTGCAATAAGAGGTACGATTAATACCCTGATAAATGGGAGCTCCTAAATAGGTGAAAGGGAGATATTTTCGCTTGATACCCAAGGAAGATTCCAAACGTGAAATCATAGCAGTGGAAACTTTCTTAGAAACATATAGTGAGCATTTATCAAGATTAATCTGCTGCCCAGAAACAACTTGATAACGTTTAAGAAAATCATTATAGTTCTTGATACTAACTTGATCTCCCCGGGTAAAAACAAGCAGATCATCTGCGAAAGCCAAATGAATAACAAGAGGACAATTTAGAGCTAACTTATAAGGATGAATACGCCCACAAGCAATCAGTTGAGACAAACCTCTAGAAAAACATTCAGAGGCCAGAATAAAAAGAAATGGGGATAGAGGATCACCTTGCTTTACTCCCCTGCTGGGCCTGAAAAAACCATAGCTTCTACCATTAACACAAACAGAAAGCCTGGTGGATGAAAGATGTTGCATAATCAAACGCACAATGAAAGGAGAAAAACCAAAGCATAATAGAACAGCTTCAAGGAAAGGCCAGGAAACTCGGTCAAAAGCCTTCGCCATGTCCAGTTTAATAGCAATATTATTCCCTCGTGCTTTTCTGTCCAGCTCATGAATCATTTCATTGGCAAGAAGAATTTGAGAATGAATCGATCTGCCTTTCATAAAACCTGCCTGCTCTGGAGAGATGAGCTCACACAAAAATAAACAAAGTCTGTCAGCCAGAATGTGTGCGCAAATCTTACTAATAAAATTAGACAGACAAATAGGCCTGAATTGACTAAAGCTGGATGGGTTGTCCACTTTAGGAATTATGATGATTTGAGAGTAGTTGAAGGACTGAGGAATAGGAAGACCCAAGAAGAATTCCTTGACTGCACTACACATATCCCATTTAACAATATCCCAGCAATCCCTATAAAATCTCCCATCAAAGCCATCTGGTCCGGGGGCACTGCTTGGATCAAGTTTCCAGACTGCCTACTTAATTTCAGAATTAGATGGAACAGCATTCATAAGAGTATTATGCTCATTAGTCACAATGGAAGGAAGAAAATTAAGCATAAAAGTAAAGTCTGAACCAGAAGTCTGATTCGCCTGAAAGAGAGACGAATAAAACTTAACAAATTCCTCACCAATATCCTTTTGAGAATATAGCCAAACCCCAGAGGAGTCTTTAATAGAATTGATACGCAGGACCTTGCGAATTGTCTTCACATAAGTATGATAAAACTTAGTATTCTCATCGCCATCTGCAAGCCATTTCAAATGAGCCTTCTGTTTCCAATAGGTCTCTTCAAGACGAATTTTAGAAATTAGCTGAGCCTGTTTTTCATTCCAAGCTTTGCAATTTACCTCAGTGGGATTTTGAAAATAATTGAGCTCTGCCGCTTCAGCTTCAGTTTCTGCAGCTTGAACAAGAGAGAAAATGTTACCAAAAACCTCTTTATTCCAGTGACATATTGCAGCCTTCAATTCCTTAAGCTTAATATGCAAGCTTTTCATTCCACCACCATGAAAAGATTTTGACCAAGTGCTCTGCACCAAAGGCTTGAAAGAATTGTGAGACAACTACATATGCTGGAATTTAAAAGATTTTGCAATTTTAGCCGAACTTTGCTTACAGTCAAGAAATAAAAGGGAATGATCTGAAGAGGCCTTCCCTAAGTGTTTAACCAAAATCTCATCAAAAGCATCTAAAAAAGCAGTATTAGCCAGAAAGCGATCAAGGCGCTCCCACACCCGCCTAGAAGAACGATTACCAGTCCAAGTGTAAGTATTGCCAATATAAGGTAAATCAATCAAGCAACACCGATCAATACAATCAGAGCAATCTTGAATACTAAGCAGACATGGAGAAGCTGAGCTCTTATATTCAGATGGACATTTGACGATATTGAAGTCCCCTCCTATCAGCCAAGGACCAGAAATATTGTCCGCAAAATGATCACAATTGTCCCAAAGTATCTTTCTGGCAGCCCGAGAATGAGCCCCATAAACCGCAGCCATAATAAAATTAAAGTTTAAAGACAAAGCATTAACCGAAGCCAAAACAATTTGACCTTTATCCTCAAAATTAGACAAAGTAAACATGCTATCCTTCCACATGAACCAGATCTTATTACTAGAATTGCCATAAAAATTTGAGAAATTTAAATTAGTAGCAAAAGATGATAGCTTATTAGTCCCACAAATAGGCTCAATCACAACCAGTAAACAAATTTTTAAATCAAAACATAATTTATGGAGACGAGAGAAAGAGGAATTGATACCTCTAGTGTTCCAGCATAAGATATTCATTATAAGGATGAGGAGTCAATAACTAAAATTTTAGAATGACCACGAGTTAACATTATGCAAATCAGGGCATTCACCTTCTTACGCCCTCTCTTTTTCTTAGTAACTGGTATAAAATCTTCATCCCCTTTAGCAGCTTGTAATTTGCGTTCAATAGACAAACTCGAGTGGCGTAGCTGCTCCATAGAAATAAGGTTCCCAATCTGTTCATCTCCATCTGAAGTGTGGCCAATTGAATTAGAATCCACAGGGGATTCCGGTCTATCAACATCGGAGAGACTGCTCGAATTGGCAAGATTAGTATCTCGAGGAAACACAAGACCAGCAATTGAAGGAATACCCTCTGAAGATTTATCAACAACAGGAAAGGACTCAGTTATTGTATCAGAATTAATAGCAATAGCATGAGAAGTAGGACACTGTTCATTAATGATTGGTGAAGTTGAAATGTTATTGACATCAGTCTCAACAACAACTGGTTCAGAATTAGTAACATTTGATGATTTGCTAGTCAAAGCTTCAGAAATGGTAATTCCGGTAGTTGGCTTCTGCTTAACCACCCACTCCTTCTTTTGAATTAAGTTCGACACATTCAGCTTCGGAGGGTCCACCTGATGCTCTGTTTCATTGCCTTCAAAAGCAAAACCACAAGAAACGGCAGTATGACCCAATCTCTCACAATGAGTACAATATGATGGAGGGTTTTCATAACAAACAGATTGGAAAAAACCCCTTGAACCATTATTGATCCAAATCCGAGCAGGCAATTCTTTCGAAACATCAACTTCAATGCAGACTCTAGCTGCCGAGGGTCTCACTAAAGAAGCAGTGGCACTGTCCACTTTAAGAAGAGAACCGATCACAGAAGAAATATTAAACAACACCTCCTTTTGAAATAGATGAGCAGGAAGGCCTTCTATTGAAACCCAAACAGGGACAAGAGGGCTATCAACATTAGAACGGAAAAAAGGAGACCACTTAGATACAACCATGGCGAAACCATTAAAATACCATGTATTTCTTAACCAACATCGAAGGAAATCGACTTCCAAGTCAAAAGTAATTAGGACATGAGAAGCATCAATAAGGCCCAGGCGGAACGAACCTTTAAATCCAACTACCTCTAGGGATTTCCGCAAAGAAATCATTGCCGGCCGTCCAGAATTAAAAGTTCCAATTAAGGTATATTTAAAGGGTTCTGAAAGCTTAGCAATATCCTCATCAGTAAATGATATTGAAGGCACACCTTTGAATTTCCCAATCACCGGTTTAGAGAGAAAACACTGCCGTAAAGAAGAGGCAAACGATCGGGAAACATCCAATGAGGAATGGCCCACCGAAGAACCAGATACAACCGCTGCATATGACCGGACGATAGGCTCAGGAGGAGCCACCTCCGGCGAAGAGGAATCAGTTGCCGTGTCGTGGAAAGAAAAACCTATCGAAAGAGAATATGGCAAATATGGCAAATATCCACCAAAATACATATATATATATATATGTATGTATGTATATATAGCTAATTTCAAAATGAAATAAAATGTGGTTTGAACTTTTATGTGTAATTAAATGGGAAATAAAATATACTTGGTGTAACTTAAACTAGTAAAACTAAAAAGGCTTAAAACATAGTCAGCCCCCCTGTAGTTGACACGATTAATCACTTTTCTCCCTCTAATTTTATTTTGACCAATTTGATACTCTAACTTACCAATTTCATACTTATTTAATCCTTGCTTGGTGATGTGGTAGAACAACTATAATTCACTTCTTTATGGCACATGTAAACATTAAGATCTTGTACTTAAATTATAAAATGATGAAAATACCCTTTATAAGTACATGTTTGGATCTTTCATTCTGACTTCACTTTCATCAACTCTCTTTTTTAATTTTTAATTTTAATTTTTTATACGATTTGTTGAATCTAAGTGTTGGGTGTTATAGTGCTTGTTCTTCACCATTGCCTCATTCTTTTCCATTGGTGCTTAGTTCATGTTTCTCCTCTACCAGTGCTCGATTCCCGTGTTTTCTTCTCTAAGTAATTCTACTTTTTTTTTAACTTTTTAGTATTATTTTTATGTTTTGTAATATCCATGAAAGCTTCAGGAAAAAAAAGCTGCAATAATTTTTTATTTTTTCTTTGAATTTTGATTAATTGATAAAGAAAGAAAAACAAAGAACAAGTTTATAGAAAGAGATATAGAAAGAGAAAGAAGAAGGCGTCTTTGTATAGTCTCATTTCTAATTGCCCAACTCAAAGATTGAACCAATGAACTAGATTGCAAAAGAAGTATAAAAAAAGTTTAAAAATGATGCTTTTCATCAAAATTTTAAGGAAGATTTACTATGCAATTCTATTTAATCTTTTGCCCCTATTTCCCAAATGTCAATTGTAAGGAGGTATTAAATTTCCAATTTTGTTGAGCTCAGTAATCAATCTTGAAGCTTTTTCTCTAAATCTCATCCTTGATTGAATTTTTTGTAGCCTTTCCATGAAATTCAAATTTTTTTGTGGTTACTGAAAATTGTAGCTCTTCAATGAAGAAAGAGAGATAGAGAAGAAGGTGTTCAAAAATTAATAAACATGTGTTTAAAACTTCTTCTTCTTAATGCATGCCTATGTGAAATGTGTTTTTAATGGCTGCTTGTATTACTGTTATTGATGCATATATATAGCCAAACATTTGTACTTCACGCGCTACATGCTTTTTTATATTCTAAAATTAAAGGTTAAATAGTTATGAAAAAATCAAGTTATAGTATTAAATTGTCAAAGTGGAAGTAGAGGGGCCAAAATAACTAATTGTGCTAAGTACAGAGGGTCGATTATGTATTAAGCCAAAGCTAAAATTAATTTCTATTATAGAATCATATGCTATTAAATTTGGAATCTAATTAATTTAAAGAAAATAAGAATTATTGTGATAATAAATTATTGTAATTGTATGAATAACTCTTAAAAGGAAAGATTTATGATTAATGGTTATAATTAACAAGTTAATTAAATGGTAAAGGAATATATAACTGAAAATAAGTTAGTAAATAATGTTTCATGGGTGCCTCATGCAACAAATATAAATGATGGAATTTAACAAAATAAATTACTATATAGTAAATGATACAAATAATAAAGTGAAATTCCTAGAAGGTTAAATTAATAACATGCATCATAGAGTTATGTGATATGATTCAATGATAGTAAATATAATAATTAATACCTAATATAGGAAGAAAGGAAATAAGAAAACCATCTAGCCTAAAGGGCAAAGGCTCCATAAGAAGCTACGGGTGAACGATAATCTAAGGTGATTTTTTATATGTATTATTCTGAATTGCACTGCTTAACTTTGATTAAGTAGTGTTTTATTTTTATTTATGCTCCAGTTTCTATTACCTTATATTACATTAAGTTTTCTTGGAAAGTTCTTTTGTTCAAATAATTGCTTCTAATTATCTATTTGTTGCTTAGCCATTCATTTGATTTGTTTGTCAATAATTGTTATTGAGCTATTTTTAATGATTTTTAACTCTCTGTGAAGTTATTTATTTATTAACCTTATGATTCCTATATTAATTTTATCATTGAGCTATTACTATTGACCATGATTTCTCTGTTGAATTGAAATCCATAATTATTAAAATTTCTAATTATTCTGATGAGACTGCTTGATGAGCTTATTATTTGACTTTTATTATTGTGTCATGACCCAACTCTGGTGGGGTTAAACTATTGAATAATATACACTGGCATTCTGTTATGCGCAAAAGGGGGAAGTTACAGTCTTAATTTACAACCTATGGTTGCTTTATTCTGAATATCACAATATGTATCTATTTATAACAGTTATTATATATTATCTATTATTCTTCCATGAATTTCTGAATATGGTAAGATTTATTATTTCTACTATGTTGATCACTCTCTACCTTTGACTCATTATATTTGTGCCTCTGAATAAGTTATTTCATTGATTATCCCATTTAGCCGTGTGTTAGGTTATGATTCACTGAATTGACGGCTCAACCCTCATCACCATTTTTTTTTTAGATTAGTGATCTATAGTTTGGAGCATTTGGTTTCCTACTTTCTAACTGCTCACTCGATTGGTTAGTGATAGAAGTAGTTTATATAATAATAAATAAAGTCTGTAATAATTTATGTTATGTAGTGTTGCACTAGGCATCATGTAATATATATTTATGTCTGTAAGGCTTTAGATACAAGTAAAAATTGTATTAATAAAAATTTGTATCTATAATGATATTTAATAATCTGAACATGATATGGGGAAGGTTCTTTATGGTATATGGTGGCTTTAAATTGACTCTAACCCTAGGACCATTGCACCCTACCTCTCCCAAACCAAACCGGGGGTGGAGTGTTACAGTCTGTTTATACTGAATTAATGATCAGTTAGTTAAGCAAATAATCAAGTTGAAAGAGTTACCTGGTTAAATCAAAAGTAAAAGGGGCAAAGTGACAAATCCTTCCAAGAATACAAGGCTACAAATATATTAAGCCATTTTATCAGTATATTGTCTTAAGATTATTTATATTCATACAATTTTTTTATAAAAAAGACTATAATTAATATATACAATATGCATATCTTTAACACCCTTATACTCTAAATACGTATAATAAATATATCTCGTATACATAAAATATATATTTAAGATACAAAGGTACTATAATAATTACATATAAAAATCTTCATTTTAATATTTAAAATAATTTACAAATTTATAGAAGAAATTCTCAGAAAAAATTTCATCAGACTTTTATCTGTAATATTAATATTCCCCAAAATTAATCAACAAAACCTGCATAAAGAATTTATACTTCTAAAATATTTTATCATCAATCTCCAATAATTCTCTAAAAAATCATTTCATTAATAAACATATCATGATTTTAACTGCAAAATATTATTTATAAAATTCACATACGTTTAAAACATCACCAGTCTCGTTTACATATGTATAAATACAATATTTTCCAAAGTAATTTAATGTACTTAAATCTTAGTTAATATGTACAAAAACAAAGGTAAATCATAGTAAAGAAAACCTATACATGTATGAAATTCTAGCACAATTGGTCTTGTGGCAAAATAGACACTGCAATCGCAGCTCACTCCGAACCACTCTACTCTGCAATCCTATCACTTGTGCGATACATCTAACTGTGCTAAATAATTTGCTTAGTGGTACATATTTTAATAATAATAATAATAATAATAAAATTAAAGCACTCAGATTCTTAATACGAAATGCACTATGTAAAAAATACTCATCAACACATAATGTTCACCAACATATCACCTTATTTTTACTTAAAGATACTCATGGTTTCTTAAACCATAATCCATAACACATTTACATCTCACACATATACATATACTCACACATACTGAACATCTTAGTTAAAATGACCTAAAGGTCCGACACCGGGAATAAAGTATCACACAGATTACTTAGAGACCGATGCCCTATCAAATAGGAGGCGAGTGTCAAACATCACCCGAAGGCTGTATCCTTTTGACACCGAGGGCAAAGTGTCAATATATCAACCGAAGCCTGCCCTCTCTTGATACTAGAGAAAAAGTATTTATCATTGCTTGAAGGCTGTCTCCTTAGTACCTATGTGCTCGACACTAGTGTGTCCCGCCCGAAGGCACAATAATCCACACGACTTACTTTTGGCAACCTGACTCAACCGAGTCAACACCAACCTTTCCTAACTATTTTCACATTACATATTTAAATACATTTCACATCCTATTACCAATCTATAATCATAATACATATTTATGAGTCACATTCATAATGTAACCCACTCCACATATTTTTTTACACTTTACAACTTATCCACAATGTATACTATATCAAATAACATTATAATAATTCATGTATGCCATGAACAAACATCAATTTACATTAGAAAAATGCCTAATGTAACACTCATCACATAACTTTGCAACATTGTATAAGTTATGTAAATTCCCACATTCCAAAATAACGATATATATATTATGCCAAATCACTTTTTATGAAATTATAAGTTATTAAAATAAGTGCTAACCTTGATTATGCTTTAAAATCACTCCAATTCCTTCTCCAATTCTTATTTCCACCAAAATCCTAAAAAATTTTCTCAGGGATTTCTTGTCCTACACACACATAATCCAGTAATAAGCAACATTATTCATTTAAAATCATTTACTTGCTCATTGTATATAAAATTGCTATTATTTATATAATTTCTACAAAAATCTCAACAAAACCTTAATGTTCACCCTTTTCTACTTTGTTTAAACTTCATCCAACTCAACCCATATTCAACATTTAACCATAAAATCATTAATTATATATTAAAATAATAACAAAATAGTTCATTTCCACAATTATAGAAACCTCTTTCAAAAATTTCTATTTTGCATAATTTAACCACAAATACTAACTTCACCAAAATATACCTATATCACATTTTCAATCATAAAATCAAAATATTTATGTTAAAACAACCATAATTTATCTCATTTAAATAATTAAAAACCACCCATTTTGGAAACCCTAATGATACATATTCTTCCATAACCCTAAATTCATCCAAACTCATCCATATCAAAATTCTAATAATAAAATCATAACATGTACATTAAAACAATACTTAGTTGTTTCATTTCAACAATTATAATCATCCATACCAAAAATCTTAATTTATACATCTTCACTACATGACCTTAATTTGATCATTTATAATCATCTTCACAAATTAATCCTCAAATCATTATCATCCATCATATTAATCAATTATTATCAATTTAAACCATTCAAATATATTTTCTCTCTATACACATTCCATACCTAAGATTAAAAACTCAAAATTACAAACTTTGGGAGAAGTACTCACTTGTTTTCTTATTTTTTCCCCAAAATATCCTTGAAACCTTTGAAATCTTTTAAAAATTTTGATAATTGGAAGATTAAAAATCCCTCCTTTCTCCCTTGTATGTCTCAGCCTCAAGGAAGGAGAAAGAAGATGAACATATTTTCTTTCTTTTCTTTCTTTATTTCTAGCCATTTATATTAATTAATTAACTATTTAATTATTTACTTAATTATTTTTTATTAATTTTCCTAGCCACATATTCTTTTCCTTCTTTGGACTTTTTCTTTTATTTTTTATTCATTTATTTTAGGTATATGTATATATCTTTTATATTGTATATATATCTTATATAACTAATGTATATATAATGTATATTTTATGGGTATGTTGTGTTTATAACATGTGTATATCTTGTATATATTAGGTTTATAATATGTATTCAACATATACAATTAGTATATGCTAGATATATACCATGTATAGACTATTTATCTCTTGTATATACATTAGGTACATACTCACATATACCTCTTCCAACACTTCTGTTAATTTTCAAATACTTATTTAATTTATCTAAAACCATAGATTTTACAATTCTCTCCCCTTTAAATAATTTCATGCTCAAAATTATCTACCATCATTACTTAAACTATCCAATACCACTAAAAATTCCAACTCCTCGTAAAGTCAATCACCATTCTTACTCAAACAATCTTGACTCTTCCCCTTATGGATATTCTTAATCATTTTCATCAATTCTTAAGCTAACACAAAGAACTGTCAATTTCATCCAGATCAAAGTATCATAACCATGTAATGGATAAATAGTAATATTAAGTAGAAAGAATTTACTTTTATCCACGTCCGAGGTATCTTGCCTCCTTTGCATTCCATAAACCCTCTGGGTGGTCCTAGGCTCTTCATGCCTGCCCATTGATGCAGACCCTCCTCTTTGGCTAGATCCTATTCTACCTGCTCTGCCATTTCTACCTCCTCCAATACTCGGTCTAGTTACACTGGTCTCCATCTGCCTAGCTCCCGGTGGCTCTAGGCAAGCCCTCACATAATGACCCCTAAATCCACAACTAAAACAGCCACCTAAATGAGGCCCCCAACAAACACCCTTGTGTGTTCTACCACACTGGATGCAAGTGGGTGGAAAAGACCTTTGAAATGTAGGGTAGGGGCACTAACATCTACTAGCATGGGCCTTTGCCTTGACTAGATTGTCCTACTAGATTACCCCTGACCCTCACCAGCACTCTGTAAAAAATCTTCTCGCCTCTCATGTAAGATACTAACTCTACCTCAGTTGAGGTTGCCTGACTCTATTCTCCTCTACCCTAGCTGTAGCTGCAAGCCCCTAAGCCTTCTCCATCCTATGTGCAGCTGATACCAACATGGAGAAATCTCCATATTGTACAACAGCCACCTGACACATGATAGATGGCTTCAATCCCTCTTCAAACCTTCTACATTTATCCAGCTTATCAATGATAATCCCTCCTGCATATTTACTTCGCCTCAGAAATGCCTTCTCATACTTCATTACACTCTTCTCCCCCTGCTTCAACTCAAGAAACTTTTGTTTCTTTCTATCTTTATATTTTCTAGGTGTATATTTCTTCCCAAACTCCAATAAAAAGTCATTATAAGTCAACACTGGAGGTTGCTCTAACCTATAAAGAACTGTCTTCCACTAGTCATATGCAACCTCCTGTAGAATAGAAAGAGTATAGTCGAATTTCTCTTCTGCAGTAGCCTGTAACTGGATAAACACCCTCTCTATCCTATCCAGCCACTGCTCTATCTCAGTTGGATTAATAGTGCCAAAGAAATTTATAGCTCCATATTTTCTCAACTTGTCATATTTTCTAGTCTGCTACTACTACTGCATTGGGGCATGGTAGAGTAAACCCGCCATTTGCTAAACCCATATCGGAGGACATGTACCTCAAGTCTAGCTACTCCAGCAGTCTCTCCAGCATCAACTTTATCTCCCAATCCCCCCCTCACATGGAGCCAAACTTCCCACACTATCCTCTGAAATGAGTCCTCCAGATACTATCACAGCCTATATCTTCCATAAAAATTAAATAATGCCATAGCAAAGACTAACTCAACTACCAATGCATATGTATGTATTAAAACTCAAATCACATTTTAAAATTTTCCCTTTCCTCTTTTTCCAAACCCATCTAGGTTGAGAATCTCAAACTTATGCTCTGATATCAAAATAAATGTAACACTTATACTCTATATACGTATAATATATATACCCCCATAAGCATAAAACACATATTTAAGATACAAAGGTACTACAATAATTACATAAAATCCTCATTTTAATATTTAAAATAATTTACAAATTTATAGAAGAAAATCTCTAAAAAAATTTCTTTAGAGTTCTATCTGTAATATTAATATTTTCCAAAATCAATTAACACAACCTTCACAGAGAATTTATACTCCCAAAATATTTGTATCATCAATTTCCAATAATTCTCTAAAACGTCGTTTCATTAATAAACATATCATGATTTTAAATCTCAAAACATTATTTATAAAATTTAAATACATTTAAAACATCACCAGTCTCATTTACATATGTATAAATATAACATTTTCCAAAGTAATTTAATGTACTTAAATCTCAGTTAATATGTACAAAATCCAAGGTATATAATAGTAAAGAAAACCTATACATTGATGTAATTATGGCATAATTGGTCTTGTGGCAAAATAGACACCACAATCCTAGCTCGCTCTGGACTGCTTGACTTTACAGTCCTATCACCTGCGCAATACATCTAACTGTACTAAACAATTTGCTCAGTGGTGTATATTTTAATAACAATAACAATTAAATTAAGGCACTCAGTTTCTTAATACGAAATGGATTATTTAAACAAACACTCATCAATATATAATGTCCACCAACATATCACCTTATATTTCCTTAACGATATTCATGTTTTCTTAAACCATAATCCCTAACACATTTACAATTCACACATACATATATACTCACAGACACTAGGTCCAACATCTCAGTTAAAATGACCCAAAGGTCCAATACTGGGAACAAAGTGTTATAAATATCACCCCTAGGTTGTCCCCTATCGACACCAAAGGCAAGTATCAAATATCACTCAAAGGTTGCCTCCTCTCAACACTGAGGGAAAAGTGTTAATGTATCACCCGAAGGTTGCCCTTTGTTGACACCAGAGACAAAGTATCTATAATCGCCCGAAAGTTGATAGACAAAGTATCTATCTATCCACACGACTTACTTTTTAGCAACCTGACTTGACCGAGTCAACATTAACCTTTCCTAACTATTTTCATATTACACATTTAAATATATTTTCACATTCTATTACCAATCTATAATTACATTACATATTTATGAGTCACATCTACAATGTGACCCACTCCTTACAATTTATTACACTTTACAACTAATCCATAATGTGCACCATATCACATAACATTATTATACTTCATGCATGTCATGAAGAAACAACAATTTACATTGGACAAATGTCCAATGTAACACTCATCATATAACTTTACAACATTGTATAAGTTATGTAAATTCCCACATTTTAAAATAACTATATGCATATTATGTCAAATCACTTTTTATGAAATTACAAGTTACTAAAATATGTGCTAACCTTGATTATGCTTTGAAATCACTCCAATTCCTTCTCCAATTCTTATTTCCACCAAAATCCTAATAATCTTCCTCATGGATTTCTTTTCCTATACACACATAATCTAGTAATAAGCAATATTATTCATTTAAAATCACTCACATGCTCATTGTATATAAAATTACTATTATTTATACAATTTTTACCAAAATCTCAACGAAACCTTGTGTTCACCCTTTTTTGCTTTGTTTAAACTTCATCCAACTCAATCCATATTTAACATTTAACCATAAAATCAATACTTATATATTAACATAACAACAAAACAATTCATTTCCACAATTATAGAAACCTCTTTGAAATAAAATTCTAATTTCACATATTATAACCATAAATACTAACTTCACCAAAATCTACCCATATCACATTTCCAATCATAAAATTATAACATTTACATTAAAACAATCCTAATTTATCTCATTTCAACAATTAAAGTCCACCCATATTGGAAACCGTAATGATGCATATTCTTTCCATAACCCTAAATTCATCCAAACTCATCCATATCAAAATTCTAACCATAAAATCATAGCATGTATATTAAAAAAACATTTAATTATTCTATTTCAATAACTATAATTATTCATACCAAAAACCCTAATTTATATGTCTTCACTACATGACCGTAATTTGATCATTTATGCTCATCTTTACAAATTAATCCTCAAATCATTATTCATCCATCATATCCACTAAATTATTATCAATTTAAACCATTCAAACATATTTTCTCTCTCTTAACATTCCATGCCTAAGATTAAAAACTCAAAATTACAAAACTTTGAGAGAAGTACTTACTTGTTTTCTTGATTTTTCCTCAAAATTTCCTTGAAACCTTTGAATTCTTGTAAAAATTTTGATAATTGGAAGATTAAAAATCCCTCCTCTCTCTCTTGTATGTCTCAGCCTTAAGGAAGGAGAAAGAAGACCATATTTTCTTTCTTTTCCTTCTTTATTTCTAGCCATTTATGTTAATTAATTAACTATTCAATTATATAATTATTTGCTTAATTATTTTTTTATTAATTTGCCTAGCCACATATTATTTTCCTTCTTTTGACTTTCATTTTCTTTTATTTTTTGATTCATTTATTTCAATCTTCCATCCATAAATATATATGTATATGTCTTTTATATTTTAGGTATATTTATATGTCATTTATATTATATATATATATATCTTATATAACTAATGTATATATAATGTATATTTTATAGGTACATTATATATATAACATGTGTATATCTCGTTTATATTAAGTTTATAATATGTATTCAACATATACAATAAGTATATACTATGCATATACCATGTATATAGTATATACTATATATCTCTTATATATATATATTAGGTACATACTTACATATACCTCTCCCAACATTTTAGTTAATCTATAAATAGTTATTTAATTTATCTAAAACCACGGATATTACAAGATCAATATGCCGATTATATATATATATATATATAATATGCATATAATTGGAATAAGAAGTTTTGTTGTAGGTAGCACGAGGAAGGAGGAAAGAGAAATTTATCATTTAGTGAAATTTGTTAAGATTAGGTATTGTTGTTATTATTGCTTTTATTTTTGTATTTGTGAAATTTTTTGAAAACGGCGTATTTATATAAATTTTTTTTACGTAAGATTTGTGAGTTTCCCTATGGTTTATTCCAATATCACATTAATAAGTTGGACATATTTCATTTGATTTTAATATGATTTTGTATAGAGTAGATATTTTGTATATTATAGTGTACTCTATTTTGATCAATAAAGGATATCATGCTCCCAATGCAAAAGTATTTGAATTAGTGATGTTAAAACGATTTAGAATTCGAAATTTCAATAGTTGATATTGCAACATTTTAATATTTGCTATTCAATTTGTAGTAATGCCAAAGTTTAAAATGTTAGTTCCTTTATATATATATATATATATTGTTTCAGATCATTTTAAGTTAATAATTTTATCATTTAAAAAACAATTCTGATATAAAACAATTCTCATATATCAAACTAAAGGTTGATCGATTTATTCCTAATTTTATATATCTTCAACGACATATACCTCATAGCACCATCCTTTGACTTGTGCATATGACCATATCCGTTTTGGAATGGGAAAATGCTTCTTAAGAAAATAAAGTTTTTGAACTCATTATTCTCTCTATTTTAATTTAAATATCATTTTAGAATATTTCATTCACATTAAAAAACTAACTAAAATTATCAATTTACCCTTAAATAAAAATTTCTCTCTCTAATTTTTGCACTACTAACTTTCTCATTCATTAATAATAACATTAAATATAAATGATAAATTAGTAAACGATGTTAAATTTTATTTTAAAATTATTGTACGTTAAATATTTTAAAATAAAATTATAACTCTAAAATGATATTTAAATTGAAATATAAGGATTATTATAATATATATATGTATATGTTATAGTTATTAGCTACAAAGCCAAATGAAATGAAGCTTAAATTAGACTTTACTTGTCATCATCGGCCAATCCAGGGCCGGTGAAGGCCCTGTGCAAAGTGGGCTACTGCACAGGGCCCCCAGCTTGCACAGGGCCCCAATTTTTTTTTCTTTTTTTTAATAGTAGGTTTTATGCCTACTATTAGTAGGTTTTAATAGTAGGTTTTACAATTTTTTTTTTTAGGAATATGGTCTAATTTATTCTGTTTTTCTCTAAGAACAGGGCCCCTTAAATATTTAAGACGGCCCTGGGCCAATCAACTTCTCCAAAGAACTAATTTCGCGGGTTTAATTGGTTTATTGTCAATGACAATATGAAATTACAATGATTAAAATATAATTAATTTTGTCATAGTTGAGTGGCGATCAATTTGTTTAATTCCTTTGACATGGTCTTCTGCATAGTCTAAGTCCGGCCTAACATATTGGCTTTTTATGATGATCTCTAATTCCAATGGATCTTAATAAATAAACTCCATTTTCAAAGAATTCATGCATAATTGATCTTCCCTTTCTCTCTTATTAATTTTTTCGAGGATATTATTAGTTAAGCTTAATTAAAGCAATAATGGGAGATTTGAACGTATTAGCAAAATCAAAAATGACGGAGCTTGAAGAATTGTATTTGGGAATTCCTGATGATTCAGTCAACCTTACATTTCAAGATCTTGCAAATGTAAAACAAAATCCAAATTCATCACCGGAAAAGAAGAAATCTACACCAAATATGGAAACAATTCAAGAAGGCAAATCTTCTTTAAACAAATTGCCTAGTCTTGACTTTAATAGAGGCTTGCAAGGATCCAAGAATCATCACCTTCAATCTAATTATCACCTTCATGATCATGCTGGTCGTGGAAACCATCACCACCACCACCAACAAAACAGTCATCATAGCCACCATGATGTGAAAGGCATGCATATGTCGCATGGTCATCATGGATATGGTTTTGGGGATCATCATCATGGTCATAGTAGAGCTTATGATGATATGAGTGTGATAAGCATGAATTCTATGTATCAAGAAAGAGGTGGAAGACCTCGCCGCCCGGGGATCCCTCACTCTAAAATTTGCACCGTTTGCTCCACTTACATCTATATTTTCAGGCACCGCTGCTTGGTAAGTATTGTTGGGCCATATATTTTTGTAAAATATATTTAGTTATATATATATATATTACTTTTAAAATTTATTATATTATATCATTTTTGTTAATTAAATTTCACGTTTAATTTAACTCACTTGATTATAAAAAAAATTCAATAATATTATGTGAAAATTCATTATTCAAAAAAATTTGTTACTCCTAACTTCAAAATTTAAATGCAATGAATAATTTGATTGCAATTTCATTTTAATATTTTTTTGTAAAAAAAATAAAAAAAAAAATTATAAATAATAATATTTTTGTTACAAAAGTATATAGTATACAAGTTTTTTAATGCTCTATAGTACTTTTTAGTTATTTTGAGGATAATTTTAATTATATACATGTAACTATTAGATATATAATTACATGTATATAATTAATTGACATATAGACAAAGAATAAATAATGTATTTTTAAAGTACTGATCAATTGATTTTAGTATATCTAATCAATTTTACAATGTGATAGTAATTTCCTTAGCACAAGTAATTACAGCAACAAAACACTGTAAAAGGTATGTATATATAATGGATTGATTTACGTACAGGTATGTGGAAGGGTGTACTGCAGGAATTGCGCTAGCTTAGGAATGGGAGAGATGACTGAAGGGAGAAAGTGCATTGAATGTTTAGGGAGACGATTCAGTCAAAGGTATTTTTCCATTAATTTCCATTTAAAATTTTCTTCTGAGAATTAATATATTAGGCTTAAGTTTTTCCAATTTATTCGTAAATAATATAATAAATTGAACAGTTACATTAATAATATACTTCCCCATTAATATATGCAGTAGCGAATTATGTATTTGACTAATCTAAAATTTTTATCCCTAAATAATATGCTTTCTCATTAGTTTATATTTCTAAATAAATTTATATTTAAATTTCTCTCTCAATTTTTTTTTAAATCCAGCCTATATATGATTTAGACAGTGTAGTGCTTAATTATACTTTTTTTATTTAATTTTAATTGAAATTCAAATACTTTACACATATTCTAAAACATTTTAACATCATTATTTAAATAAAAATTTAATAGAAGCACATAATTTATAGCTCACTCGAATTTAATTAGGACACATCAGCAATGAAGTAGCTAAATTTTGCCGTCCATTAACGTCAAATGAAAGGAGAAAAAAAAAAGGAAAAAATCTTTGCCGTCCTATGATATTTTAAATTTGAGCTTCATGCCCAAAGAAGAATAATATGGCATACGGATTCGAACGAGTAGAGATGAAGTTAAGCAGGTCGAATCACCAAGCCAAACTTCTTTAAAATATATTGAACTAAATAGCTATTTGGAAAATTATACGACCAAAATTATTAATTTTTTGTTGTTTTGTTAATCTTAGGTTTTAAATGAATATGTGTGTGCATAAATATATATATAGGTACATACAAAGGGCAGGAAAGGTGGGGTGTTGTTCGAGATATCCAAGCAATGTAAAGCAGGCAGAGCTTAGATGGGCAGAGAAAGGTCCTAGAAGAACTGGGGAAAGGGCATATGGTAACAGCACATTGGTCTCAAGATCAAGAAGTCCTGTGAACCCAAGAACTCCATCTAGGGCGCATGTTAACAGTAGCCCTCCTTCTTTTGTCTCCACAACTTCTTCACCTTATTCCCCTTACTCTCCTAATCATCACCATTTTCTCTTATAGGAAATTGTGTCCTCATTTCACTATTCCAACTTTTTCCATTATTTTCTTATTAATTGTTGGTCTTGCTTTTCTTTGGAGTATTATACGTGAGTTAAATGTTGGAGTTCTAATTCTAGTAACCCTTGTCTTTTAAGAATTTTTTTTGTCTTTTAAGAATTTTCAATTTATAAGAAAATATTTTATTAATAGCCTCTATTATATTCTAGTTATATGATGATTTTAGCACTTTTTTTTTGGGAAAGGAAATATTATGAATTTTATCAATCAATAGGCAATGAGGGTTATATATAAATAATAACAATCAATTTACATTTTAGTAAGTTAATTAATATAGTAAATCTCTGTTATGTATGTTAAAGTTTTATTATATTGACATTTAATCTTACTTAAAATATTTAATAAATATATCTCATATAAAAAATTTGTAATATCCTTAATTTAAATAATTTAAGTATGATAACTTAGCCTTGAAAACTAATATGGAATAAATTATATACTATGTAAGGATGAGCTAAAAGCTAGAAATCTGTTGATTTTAATTCAAGAAAAATATATAAGTTTTAAGAGAAATATGTTGAATTACGAGTAATATATTAAAGAAATAAAATCTACCAAAGGAACATGTAAATTGGTGATGGAATATAATTCTTGTAGTATTATCTAGGCTTGGTTAGTAAGTGCATGTGTCTATTATAAGAAACTATAAGCTTATTCAGAATGGATTAGCTATCAGAATGTCGTGCTAGCTTAGATAGTATTGAGAGGTGAACGTTACAAAGCTTTGAGTTTGCTTGAAGTGTTGTCAGACGAGACATATGGTAAAGGAGGGTTAATGGTGTGAGTTGGGTTGGCATTTTTTAGTTGATCGATCGGTTCTGTTAACTGATCATATTAAATCACGGTTGATTCGGTTAAAAATTTATAGAATTAATTTAATTTTTAATTCGGTTAATAACTAATTAGTTTGGTTTTATCGGTTATCCATAAACTGAAAATTTTAAAAATTAATTTTTATTTACTTATTTATTAATTTTTTAATGCTTTAATTATATTAAATTTTTTATTATAAATATATTTTTATTGCAAAATAATATTATTTTTTATTTTTTAATAAATTTTGTTTAGTTATTTAATTATATTAATTTTTATTATAAAATAAAAATTCAGTTAAATGTAGAATTAACTGAACTGACCGATTTAGTTTGATTAATTAATCGAACAGATTGAAATTAAAAATCAATCGTTCCATTAAAAAAAATTAAGTTTGAAAGAATATGTTAAAATTCAAAATCGACTAATCGATTACCCACCACTAAATATGAGCATGCCTAAGCCCGCCCATGGATGGAAGGATTTAGGCCTTGCTTGAAGCTTAAAGACTATTTTAGGCCTAACTTGTTTATTTAAGCTGAATAGCTATTTAGTATTTCGTTCTAGAAGACTATTATTTATTTGAGACATTTACAAAATTACATAAAATATAAATTTTATTTCAAAAATACTGTAAAAAATATTTATACTTTTAGAAAAACTTGAAGTAAATTTTAAAAAAAAATCTCTCTCCTTACTAGCGTAAAGATTTTTTTTAAATACATCTTTTCTCACTACAATTAATATTTTATTTTATTTTTAAATTTTTTCAAACTTCACTATTAAATAAAATATTCTAATAAAATAGTAAAAATTTATATTTCAAATTATATTTTTAGCATATAAAAATTATTAATTTTTATAAAGAAACAATTTTAATTTTAATTACAAAAAATAGATAACACTCATAAAAAATAAAAAAAAAGTAAAATATATAAAATATATTAATAAAAATTATTAAATTTATTTTTTTAAAAAAATTATATATTATACACATAAAATATAGTTAAAAATATTAATTTCATTATGCAGATGTTTGATAAATATTTTGTATGTTTAGTAAATAATTTTATTAGAAAACAAACAAAATATTAAAAATTAGTTTTTAAAAATTAATTTTTATTTACTTATTTATTAATTTTTTAATGCTTTAATTATATTAAATTTTTTATTATAAATATATTTTTATTGAAAAATAATGTTATTTTTTAGTTTTTAATAAATTTATTTAGTTATTTAGTTATATTAATTTTTATTATAAAATAAAAATTCAGTTAAATGTAAAATTAACTGAACTGACCGATTTAGTTTGATTAATTAATCAAATCGATTGAAAATAAAAACCGATCGATCAGTTAAAAAAAATTAAGTTTGAAAGAATATGTTAAAATTCGAAATCGACCAATCGAATACCCATCACTAGATATGAGCATACCCATCACTAGATATGAGCTGCCTAAGTCCGCCCATGGATGGAAGCATTTAGGCATTACTTAAAGCTTAAAGACTATTTTAGGCCTAACTTGTTTATTTAAGCCGAATAGCTATTTAGAATTTTGTTCTAGAAGATTATTATTTATTTGACACATTTACAAAATTACATAAAAAATAAATTTTATTTCAAAATACTATAAAAAATATTTATACTTTTAGAAAAGCTTGAAGTAAAATTTCAAAAAAGTATCACTCCTTACCAACTCAAAGATTTTTTTTAAATACATCTTCTCTCACTACAATTAATATTTTATTTAAATTTTTAATTTTTTCAAACTTCACTATTAAATAAAAATATTCTAATAAAATAGTAAAAATTTATATTTCAAATAATATTTTTAGCATATAAAAATTATTAATTTTTATAAAGGAACAATTTTAATTTAATTACAAAAAACAGATAACACTCATAAAATTAATAAAAAGAAAAATATATAAAATATATTAATAAAAATTATTAAATTTATTTTTTTAAAAAATTTTGTATATTATACACATAAAAATAGTTAAAAATATTAATTTCGTTATGTAGATGTTTGATAAATATTTTTTATGTTTAGTAGATATTTAGTAGATTTTATAAATATTTGGTAGATATTGTATGTATAGTATGTATTTATTTGTATATGTTATATGCATTTTATATAGATATTACGTAAATGTTGTGTGTATATTGTGTGAATATAAAATTAAAAAAATAAAGATAAAAATATATTAAAAATATTCTGTAGATGTATAGTAGATATTTGGTAGATATTTAATAAATATTTTGTAGATATAGTAAATATTCAGCGGATGTTTGTTATATGCTATGTATTTATTATTTTTTATTTTATGTGTATTTTTTTACATGTTATGTATATGTTGTATACATGTTTATTTTTTTTATGAATATTGAGAATATAATCTCAAAAAATTATTTTTAAATAAAAATAAAAATAAAAAATTAAATAGGAAAAAAAATTAAAAATCATCATTGAAGAATAGTTTTAAAAAAAGGAAACTGTTGAAGTATGGAATTGAAAATAACAATATTTGCGTCGTGTATCAAAAAAAGGAAACAAAAATATGGTAAATCATGTAAATTTCTCAATTTATTTATTTTGCTTTATATTATTAGCTGCTTTTATGTTTTATGGGCCTTATTTAATGGGTCATTCTGTTTTAAGTTCAAGTTTATTTAGTTGGACTAAATGGATGAGGGTAGCTTCAACTTAGTAGCCAAACAACACCCTACTTAGGGTTACTATCTTTTTGTACTATATAATCTATCTTATGAATCTTTGTAAGTGAATGATGGTTAGACATTTTAATCAATTGAAAACATATATTTTTTGAGAGATTTTTCATCTCTTGGCCTTTATTCTTGTTGGTGTTGCGCTTGAATTAAGTACTACTGCAAGCAGCACTCGCAAGTATACGAGACTATTACAGTAAAGGTGATCACCCCAAGGTTGTCTCACAAGGAAGGTGTTGTTCATAATAATTTGATTAAAGGAATTAAATTAAAAGCAATTTCGTGTGATGTTTTGGAATGGTGAAAGTACAATTTAAACCTAAAATTAACGTACGTAAGGGTTGTACAAGATCAATTCAATTCTAGGGATGGTGCCTAGGGTTGTAGGTCAATTCAATCAACGCTTAACTCTCAAATTATCCATTAACATAACCTTGTAAATTAATTTGTTCCTTAAGTTTAATTAGTCAATTACCAATTTATTAGTTTTCAAATTCATGAATTAACAATAACCAATTATTTTACATTACAAAATTAATAGAACTTATATTTCTAATTCATTCATAGGGTGGTTGATTATATAGTTCCGATATCGGATTTCACCTCTCGGTCCGTCATCCAATATTCAAAGATTAATAGGTAGCTAATCTATTAACCTAATATTCAATTCAATACAATCAACCAACAACAAGGTACATCAATGGAAATATCAAATCAAGGCATTCAATCAAATCTACTACAAACCCTAGGCATGGGTAATTTAGCTCAACATCATCAATTTAAAACAAACATTCATCTCAATATAAATCAAATACAAATTGTTCATTGTAATATCAATTCTCTTAATAAAACAACAACAATATAGAAATGAATTAAAAGAGAGAATAGAAAAACCCCTTGTGAAGATGCCAAAAGTTAGACTACTAGTCTTCCTCCTAGCTTCACTTTGATGTATGATGAAGAACTCAAGCCCTCTTCAATTGATGATTCTCCCTTTGAAATATGGAATGGAGCTTTCTCGAGTCACCAAATCTTCAATTGATCACTCCTTTGGAAGATGGAATGGAGCTTTCTCAAGTCACCAAACCTTCAATGAAGCTTTTCTTCAAAACCCTAATCTTCAAGAGCTTGTTTAACCCAATTTATCCCAAAAAACCAATTCAAGCTTGTTTATGGAAGATGGAGAGATGGAAATGGAGGTTGAGGATGAAGAACCAAGGAGAGTGTCACCCTCTCCAACGTGTTCTCTTTCTTTCTTTCTTTCCTTCCCTTTTTAATTCATTTAAAACTCAACCCATGCCTTCCAACTCTCACCACTCTCCCTTGTCTCCCACTCTTTTCTTTGTTTAATATTGCTTTTGGCAAAAACAAGACCTTTGTCCCCCACTTATCCTCCACTTTGTGTAAAAGAATTCAAAAATTCAAGATTGACCAAGGGTGACATTCCCAAGCTAGTGGCCGTGTCTCTCACTTTGCTTGGGACACGACCAAGCTTACTGGCTGTAACACCCCTTCCCAACCTACATGTGTAAGCTGAGTAGAGGTGCCACACTATCCTAATGTTGCTACCAATTTACTTAGTCAAATTTTAGTTCCGATTTTTACAGAAATTTTGCCATAGTTTCGCCTAGAAATTTGGATCCCAAGTGTCGACAAAACTTATTTTTCTGATTTTTGAAAACATTTTACACAGACCAATATGAATACCATCAAATTTAATGCACTCCCAATGAATTCACCTTATACCCTCAACTACAAATCTGCAAGAAGAGTTCACACTTCTAATACAACATAAAGTAAAGGTTTATGATTATTACACACTACTAACATACCATTGTAACATAGAAATTCTCTTTTATGTTTATTCATATACATGCCACAACTAGCTAACTCATAATGGATCTAAAAGATCTACCCCTGAGATTTGCTGTGGTCTGGTCGTTGCTTCCCCAAGATTTATCTACTGCTCCGAACCTACGAGTCAAGAAAAACATAACTCGCTAAGCGTTGTTGCTCAGTGGGTACTTTACCAATAAAAATAAAAGTAGTATATGAAAGTATTTGAAATCAAAGGAAATAATTAAATCAACAATCAACCCACTTTATACCAATAGAAATCATGAAACATTCAGTGTGATATTCTTTCAATAATGTAAAATCATAATTCAAACTCATTTGCATTATATAGTTCAACGAAAAATAATATGTCTTTGATTCAGGCTCTACTGGTATATAGGGAACCATAGTGATAAGGCAGTGGGCCTCCCCACTGTAACATAGGTGGGCCTCCCCACCGATATCAAATCACAGGAATGGGCCTCCCCATCCTGGTTAACCAATGGGCCTCCCCATTGGCTTCAGTGGCCACCGATATCAGATCACAGGAATGGGCCTCCCCATCCTGGTTAACCAATGGGCCTCCCCATTGGCTTCAGTGGCCTCACCACTGAATAAAATATCATATCACAATAATGAGCAGTACTGCATGCGTTAGTATAGTGCACCATACCCTTATCTACCACTCCCACTATCCAGTAGAGCAAAAAGATTAAAATGATTCAATTTAAGTCTCAACTTCATTTTAGAATGATTCAAGAAATCAATTTAAATTCTCATTGCTCTTTGCCATTTATGCCGCGCACCACTTTCTTTGGTCAAACCGTTACTCTTTTTCACATATTTAAATCCACAATAAACACATCAAACAATTTCCAGACACATCATGTTTCTTCTGAGTCAATGGCAATCCAGACACAAAATCCATTGTTACTCTCTCCCATTTCCATTCAGGCACTGTTAAAGGTTGAAGCAACCCTGTTGGAACTTGATGCTCAGCTTTCACCCTCTGACAAGTGAGACATTTGGACACAAATTCCACTATGTCTCTCTTCATACCAGACCACCAGTAGTGCTGTTTCAAATCATGGTACATCTTTGTACTACCCGGATGCATAGCAAAAACCGATTGGTGTGCTTCCTTTAAAATGATCTTTCTCAACCTATCATCATCAGGTACACACAACTTATCCTTGAACCAAAGACTACCATCACTCTTCACATAAAAATCTCGACTCTCCCCATTTTGGCAATCTGATACAATCTTCTGAATTTTCTCATCAGCCAATTGAGCCTCCTTTATCTGATCCAACAATACTGGTCTCAACTGCAGCTGAGCTAATAATGCATCATCATCACATACTTCAAAATTAGCATGCAATGCTCTCAACTCAACAAGCAACGAGAGCGAATACACAGTCAAACTTGCCAAATACTTCTGACTCAAGGCATCAGCAACTACATTCGCCTTACCAGGATGATAATCAATCAAGCAGTCGTAGTCTTTAATCAGTTCTAACCATCGCCTTTGACGAAGATTCAGCTCCTTCTGAACACCCAAATATTTCAAACTTTTATGATCTGTATAGATAAAACATTTCTCCCCATATAAGTAGTGTCGCCAAATCTTCAAAGCAAAAATTATAGCTGCCAAATCCAAATCATGAGTCGGATAATTAAGCTCGTGCGGCTTCAACTGCCAAGAAGCATAAGCTACCACTTTACCCTCTTGCATCAAAACACATCCTAAATGTAACACCCCTTCCCGACCTACATGTGTAAGCCGAGTAGAGGCGCCACACTATCCAAATGTTGCTACCAATTTTACTTAGTCAAATTTTTGTTCTGATTTTACAGAAATTTTGCCAGAGGTTCGCCTAGAAATTTGAATTCCAAGTGTCGACAAAACTTGTTTTTCTGATTTTTGAAAATGTTTTACACAGACCAATGTGAAGAGCTTCAAATTTAATGCACTCCCAATGAATCCACCTTATACCCTCAACTACAAACCTGCACGAAGAGTTCACACTTCTAATCCAGAATAAAGTAGAGATTTATTATTATTACATACCAACAACGTACAGTATCACATACTGACTCTCAATCTTATATATACATATACATGCCACAACTAGCTAACTCATAATGGAAACTAAAGGCTACTCTGAGGTGCTGCGCTATGTTGTGCTGCTCAATGCTAATCACCGAAATCTACTGCTCCAAACCTACGAGTCAAGAAAACTCAACTCGCTGAGCGTTGTCGCTCAGTGGGTATTTTACCAATAAAAATAAAAGTAGTATATGAAAGTATTCGAAATCAAAGGAAATAATTAAATCCACAATCAACCAACTTTATACCAATAGAAATCGTGATACATTCAGTGTGATATGCTTTCAATAATGTAAAATCATAATTCAAACTCATTGGCATTATATAGTTTAACAAAAAATAATATGTCTTTGATTCAGGCTCTACTGGTATATAGGGAACCATAGTGATAAGGCAGTGGGCCTCCCCACTGTAACATAGGTGGCCCTCACCACCGATATCAGATCACAGGAATGGGCCTCCCCATCCTGGTTGTAACCAATTCCGCTATACGGCCTATACCCGTAGGTAACCGCCGGAGCATTTCAATCACAATTTCATAACATCTACGCTCCACGGCCTATACCCGAAGGTAACCGCCGGGGCGTATCAAACACAATAAGTGGCAGTACTGCATAAGTTAGTATAGTGCACCATACCCTTATCTACCACTCCCAACTATCCAGTAGAGCAAAAAGGTTAAAATGATTCAATTTAAGTCTCAAACCTCATTTTAGAATGACTCGCGAAATCATTTTAAATTCCCATCGCACTTTGCCATTTATGCCGCGCAACACATTCTTTAGTCAAACCATTCCCCTTTTTCACATATTTAATATCCACAATAAACATATTAAACATTTCAAAGTATTCCTCAAAAGATCACAAATTGACCAAATGAATAGTGTTGCGGCGAGAAAAATCGGCAACGCAAAATGGCATGACCACATGAATAGTAAAATCTGGGTTTTCGTCAAAATTTCAGTCCACTTCAGTTATGCATTTGACCAAGTAAATGATCTTATTTTTGGCTGAAATTTTACAGAAAACTTATTTCATATGTTGACTAATTTCATGTAAAATTTCGTTGAAAAATTCATTCGTTTGCTACCCCAAACAATTGCCACAAAAATAGTCCAGAAGCTGTCACTTTGGGACCATTTCGGCCCAAACATTTGAAATGCATAGGATAGTTTATTTTTCTTTTGCAAATCAATATTAAGGCTTCTTTAATAGTAGAGTGAAGATTCAAACACTTTCTTTTAACAATTTTTGCATGTTTAACTCAAATCAAACTAATTAAAGTCTAAAACAACTTACCAAATCAACTTGCCAAATTTTCTCAAAACATTTGGTTTCAATTAAATTTAAACAACCCAAAATTAATTATTCAAAGGTAAAGTACCAAACCTTATTCTTGTACTTCCCCTTAGCTTTTCCTTCGTCTCCTTCTTTAATTCTTTATTTCTCCTTCAATAAATTCAAGATACAACATAAACCTTAGAAATTCAAAATAATAAGTTATTCTCCATTTCTTTTCCAACCGAAACCCTAATCCAACCTTATTAATCTTTATACATCTTGATTCTTCCATTTAATCAATTAATCTCATCACTTACTTAAAATTTTTCCACTTCCACATAAAGACTCTAATCTCCAATCTCCCAATAAATATATAAACACCTAAAATTAATACTAAAATTAAAGTCTACATACTTGAAAACCTTAAACACTTACCTTGAAAATCAAAATTGGAGAAACTTGGAAGTCCTTTGGTGTTTCCCTTTGTTGGCCGAAATTTGTAAGTGGAAAAGAGAGAAATTGGTTCTTCATTTCACATATATTTATATACAAAGGAAATGATGATCACCTTATGTGTTGGTTGAACCCTTTAAGACCACTTGTCCACCTTTCTTTTTCTTCATTTATTACACATGCTAAATGGTTACTTTTGATTGGCCAACATTAGATTTTTATAGTTTTCTTTTCCTTTACTTCTTTCCACTTGTCCCTCTTCCCATAGGATATCATAAAGTTGTCCCGGGTTACCCATCCGGTCCCGACACGAAACTGGGCCCACTTTATGTTCCGGCGATTAATCGATCATATCTTTTAAACCGTACAGTTCCACGAGTCAAACTACATATAGTTTTGATCCTTTCGACCTCTACTTTCTATTTATAAGGTCTATTTTAGGTTTCCAAGTCATTTGGAAAAATTACCAATAAGCCCTCGACTTTTTATAAAATTCCCTTTAGGTCCTTTCTTTGCTCGGGTTTTCTCCGGCTCCAATTCTACTAACGATCGTTTCATATTTAACCCCTCATCATTCTCTGCGTACTCACATTTTTATTTCCTACTTTAAATTCATGTATAACTTTAATTGATAATGACCAAAATGCCCCTAGTCAGCATGTCTTCGTTTTTCTTTAACGGGACATTTTCTGGAAAAACCGTTACACGTCGTTGCGATCATATTTTTCTCTACACTCCATTTTTGGAATCTGTTATATGCACTATTTAGAACATCCGGTGCAACTTTTTTTAAAATTACATTTACATCCCCAAAACTTTTAAAAATTACAACTAGGTCCCTTTGGTCATACAACCTTATCTAGGGCTGTTATCAAGAATTATCTTCTCCTTTCCCCTTCTCTCGCTATGCACGTGACTACTCTGCATAATTGCGGTAGGCGGATTTGACACTAAACCAGTATGTGAAGCATCACTGTAAATCACATATGGTTTATCTTCCACGGGTAAAGTAAGAACAGGTGCTTGAGTCAACATCTCTTTCAACTGTTCAAAGCTAGCTTGACACTGATCCGTCCACACAAATTTAACTCCCTTCTGAAACAATCTAGTGAGTGGAGTAGCTATCAAAGAGAAGCCTTTCACAAACCGTCGGTAATAGTCTACCAAACCCAAAAAACTCCTAACTTCAGTTACAGACTTTGGTGGACTCCAATTTAAAATAGCTTCAACTTTACTCTGATCAATTCTTATACCATCTACTGAAACTATATGACCCAAAAAAGTAACTTGGTCAAGCCAAAACTCACACTTTGATAACTTAGCATACAACTGCTTCTCTCTCAAGATCTGTAACACAATCCGTAAATGCTTGTCATGCTCCTCCTTATTACATGAATACACTAAAATATCATCGATGAAAACCACCACAAACTAATCCAGATAGGGCCTAAATACCCTATTCATCAAATCCATGAAAGCTGCAGGTGCATTCGTCAACCCAAAATGCATTACTAAAAACTCATAATGCCCATACCTGGTGCGAAATGCTGTCTTAGAAACATCTTCAGCTTTAACCCTCAACTGATGGTACCTGGATCTCAAATCAATCTTGGAAAACACTGTTGCTCCCTTCAATTGATCAAAGAAATCATCAATCCTAGGCAAAGGATATTTATTCTTAATAGTCACTTTGTTCAATTGCCTATAATCGATGCATAACCTCTTAGTACCATCCTTCTTCTTCACAAATAACACAGGAGCTCCCCAAGGAGAAACATTGGGGTGAATAAACCCTTTATCCAACAACTCCTGTAACTGCACCTTCAACTCTCTCAATTCAGCTGGTGCCATTCGATAAGGAGTGATAGAGATGGGAGTGGTGCCAGGCAACAAATCGATACCAAACTCAACCTCTCTCTCAGGGGGTAACCCTGGCAACTCCTCAGGAAACACATCCGGAAAATCTGCAACTGTAGTGATTTTATCAAGTTGAGAACCCACTACCCTAGTATCCATAACATGAGCAAGATAAGCTTCACACCCTTTTCTAATCAACTTTCTAGCTATTACAGCTGATACAAATAAGGATGCAAGTTGTCTCTGCTCACTAGATATTATCACATCCCTACCATCACTGGTTCTCAAGGTGACACACTTCTTTTGACAATCTATCACAGCCCCATGCTTAGACAACCAATCCATGCCTAAGATCAAATCATATTCTTTAAAAGGTATTTCAATTAAATCACTAAGAAACTCCTCACCTTGCACCACAACAGCACTATCACGATGCACCTTACTCACCACAACACTATGTCCTAAAGGATTTGTCACTAAGACATCAAATCCTAAGGACTCTGAATATAATTTAGACACAGGCAAGATAGATGCACTAATGTATGAATGAGTAGATTCTGGATCAATTAAAGCAAGTACTGAAATGCCAAATAAAGAAAATGTACCCGCTATAACTGCTGAAGCATCTGGCTGCCTCTGCATCACATACACTCTCTGAGAAGATCTGGCTTCATCTGGCCTACTGCCTCCGGATGATGATCCTCCTCTCTGACTATACCCGGATCAACCACCCCTACTGAAACCTCTGCCTCCTCGACCTCCTCTGCTGACACTGGGACGAGAGGCTGTAGACTCAGTCTGCCTATGCTCCTGCATCTCAGGACACTCCCTAATGAAATGATTAGGCGATCCACACCTGAAACACACAGCTGATCTACTAATCTTCCAGCAAACACCCACATGGTTTCTACCACAAAGCTCACATGTAGGTGGAGTAGACCTCTGAATCACTGGAGTCGGAGCACTGGCTATAGAAGTTGTAGGTCTCGGTCTCTGTCTCTGATACTGCACTGACCTACTCGGCTGTCTCTGACTCCTACTGATCCTCGGAACAAAACTTCCTCTACCTCTCTTCATAGATGAAGACCCTGCCTCAAACTGGGGTCTCCTTACCCTGGTCTCTTCCTCAGTAGCAGCTGCTGCAATGCTCTGCGCTCTCTCAACACTTCTAGCTGCTGCAACTAGCTAAGAGAAATCTTGGTACCGAGAACCAGCCACGATGCACATAATAGAGGGCCTCAATCCCTCCTCAAACCTTCTGCACCAATCTATTTCATCAGAGATAATTCCCCCGGCATAACGACTCAACCGGATGTACTCAATCTCATATTCTGTTACCGTCCGGTTGTCTTGCCTCAAATTCAAGAATTCCATCTTCTTAAGATCTTTATACTCTCTCGGAGTATATTTCTGCTCGAACTCCCTCAGAAAATCCCCATATGATAATGTAGGTGGATCATCCATGGCATGAGGAACCGTCTTCCACCAGTCATAGGCATCTTTCTGTAAGAGGGATCTGGCATAGTCAAATTTCTCATCCGAAGTGGCTTGCAACTGAATGAATATCCTCTGTACCTTATCCAACCACTGCTCAGCCACTGTAGGATCGGTAGTGCCTAAGAAATCTTCAGCCCCATACTTCCTCAACTTATCATAATGTCTTACTGGCACTTGAGGCTGTGGTGGTAGTGGTGGCTGCACTGGAGCTCCCCTCAACAGTTCTACCACATGCCTTAACCAACCTGGCGGAGCCTCCTCAGCAGCTGATCTCTCTGGCATAGAAACAGGTACCTCACTAACCCTCTCAATCCTAGCTCCATGTTTACTCTCTTCAGGAGCTACACTTTCCGCACTACCCTCAACAGACTGTCGTGAATGAGATGCCATCTCTACCTATATCTGCAAACACAGCAGAATATTCCTCATTAAAGATCAAAGACTGCCATACCAAAACATGTATTTTACTCAAAAACCAACTTTTAAAATCAAAATATTCTTTTTCTTACAATTCACTTAGGTTGAGAATCTCAAACCTAGGCTCTGATACCAAAATAATTGTAACACCCCTATACCCCGTATACGTATACAACATGCTGATATGATCGTAACACACGTATACTGAATATAGAAATGCCACGATAAACTTAACAAATGACTCATCTCTTTAAAAAAACATGAACAAATTTAAATCATTTAAATGAAATTATAAAAGACAAAAGATAAAATGTTTATTTAAAAGCAGCGAAAAATATAACAAATATTTACAAATACTTATACATTAAAAATCAAGTTTTACAAAACATAAAGTATATACATGTTTGGCAGTATTTCTTTGATCTTTAAGCTCCACTATCAACACCTCAAATCTAGACTCTACTCGGCCTAGAGGAACTCTCCAGTTCTTCCCTGTCACCTGCGCGATTAATCACAATCGCGCTAAGCCAACGGCTTAGTGGTACAAACTACAATAACAATATGCTTCTATGCAATGCCAATGTCACACATTTCAATAATTAATATAATATTTACAAATGATATTTTTATATGGTTCATAAGACTACATTTCATCATTTGATTCAATTATTTCATCACTTATGATTTACATTGACACAAAGACACGTATGGGCCCAAAAGACACTAATATGTTATTCAAAGTTCAGAGTTACTGCTTTGGTCTATAATCATAATCATCAAGCCCGTAGGCGATACATATATATATCTCTATCCATGGATAGTGTAACAGACCCAGTCTCTTGGACCTTAACCCGGCTAAACTCGAGGAGATCCTCAACCCGGCAAGACTGTTACCTATAACAGACCCAGTCTCTTGGACCTCAACCCGGATAAACCCGAGGAAATCCTCAACCCGGCAAGACTGTTACTATTTTACATTTCACATTTATCAACTGGAATCGGCTTACGACCCGGTCTTTTCACCTATCCAGTACTTTATAGGCATGCCGCCAAACTCAGAACTCTGAAAATTGAATCAACATATTAGGCACACATCATTTCATTTATCTCTTTCCATTTCATTCCCAATATCAAATAGGCAACTATGCCTCCATTATATTTCATTTGAAATACCATAGCCAACAACCATGGCCTCATATCTCATAATCACATTAATACAATTCATCATATCATATAGATAAACATGCTTTAATCATCTCATTATGTCTCAATTCATCATTTAAGTACTCACAATCAATTACATTGAACATCCATTAAGAATGATCATCATTGATATATATATATATACATAGCAATTTACCTTATTCATAGATTTAGAATCTCCAACATACATTCCACATAATCCACATTGTGCACAACATAGCATTATTCATATGCATCATCAATGTTCACATTATATTCAACATAACATTAAATTTCTTAACACATTTACAATCAAATATATGTTAAGTCTCAACATCATATGAATATATGCAATAATGTAGTTTGTACTTACCTTAAGCACCACTTATACAAATCTATACACTTCTTCTTCCAACAATTCTTCACTTCTTAAATTAGGGCAAATCACCTTCTTCCAAAACCTGGTCCAAAAATGATACAATACATGAATTCCAATACAATTTATCACTTAATAACCTCATCTTAGACCTTTAGATCACAAATTATAACTCAACACCACTAACTAAAGCCCACGGCCGTGGCCACCCCAACCCCCACGGTCGTGGGTTAAAGAATGGTTTTGCCTCCCTTGCTCCAAACCTCCACGGCCATGGCAACCAAGGGCCACGGGCGTGGCATCCAAAATGCTACTGCCTCCATCCAAAATCATGTGTTCTAAACTTCTAACTTCATAAAACACAAACAACTTGAAGATCAACAAAGAAATAATTAACCAACTCAACATATATAACAATCACCAACTCAAAACCCTATTACAAACTCAACTCAAACACTTCCAATATCAACACCAACTTAACTTCTTATCTTAAAATCAATTTCAACACTTAAAAACACACCACAAACAAACCTAATCATACCATCAACAACAATTCATCAACCTCAAACACAACTTCAAAAAGAACAAAGGAAATCAAGAAAGAACTTACCAAAGTTGATGAATCTTCACAAATATCCAATTTAATCACTTGAATCTTCCTTCAATTTGATCTTAGAACTCAAAACCTTCCTCATGCTCTCTTGTCTTGATAGTATCCGGCCACCAAAGGAGAAGAAAAGAAAAATGAAGAAACAAAGTCAAACTTTTCATCTCTTTAAACCTCCACCAAGCAATTTAAAAAGAAAATTACCTAAATACCCTCTTCTATTTGTTTTAACTTCCTTTCACTTACATGCCCTTTTTAGTAATTTCATAATTAACAAAATAAATATCTTCTTCCTTTGACCATCCATTTGACTTGTGTATATGTTATATATATTTCCATATATACAACATATACACTCTCTTCTAAATTCTTTTCTCTTTCCAATTACACATATACATTTTAATTCAAATAAAACAACATTTATATCAAAACTTCTAGGGCATAATTTCGGATATTACAACCTGCATAAAATTAAACACTCCCAATATTATCATTTCACAAATCTTCCCAATTCTCCAAAACATATTCATTAATTAAATTTATATTTACATATATATACCATAACCTAGTTTTCATTAAATACACAAGTGTTGTGAATTTATACACATAAACCAAAATATATATCACAAAGAAAAATTGTACATGAATACAATTGGCACTATTGGTCTTGTGACACCTTAGATCTCCTGATATCATTCACGACCTGGATCTCTTTGATCAACAACTCTCTTACCTGCACAATTCATACAACCGCGCTAAGCCTACAACTCAATGGTACAAGTTTAAAAACAACGTATATATATATACATATATATATTTAAATACTTTTCCTTATAAGATAATATTGCAATGTTAATATAATTACATTTTATTTATAACTCATTCAATATATGTATATATTTATCCAAACCTAAAGTCACACACATTCACAAATATATGGGCCTAATAACCCCTATACAATTACTAAGTCCAGTTGTCACATCAATTTTATGACCCACCTCTGCTCAGGTTCATTTTCAATTTTAATCTCATGGTCTAACTCTACTCAAGTCAAGACCTAGATCTGCTCAGGTCTATAAATGCATGTATAATCAATCTTAATAGTATTGGATAAGTAATTGTCTAGGTTACAACCACATAGTAATATTGCATCTTTTCACATTCTCATCTCTTTATCACATTTCTCACGTTCATCACATTTACTCTTTCTTTTATAGTTTCCATATTTTCTTTCTCATTTCTTGTTACATTGTTCATTTCTTATCTTTTTACTCATTTTTATCATATTTCAAATTCTATACATTATGCACATTAACATTGCAATAGCCATTCTACAATAGCTCATCTTTCATATCTCATGCATTAATCACTCTTTTAATTATACAATATACATAACTTTAACAAATCTAAAAATGAGAGTGATATAACACATTCTCAAATTCACAATGTCTTATGCCAACTATGATATTATTTGAACAATAATCATTACAACTTGTACTAACCTTATTCGCTTCCTAACTTTCCTCCAAAACTCCTTCCTATTTGAAATTCTAAACTCCACCAATTTGATCTAAACACACATAAATCCAACAACAAACAATATTATTCATTTAAAATCACTTCCATGTCCAATGTATGTTAAACTATTATTATTTATATAATTTTTTTTTATCAAAATCCCATTAAAACCCTAAATTCACAACTTACTACTTCATCCAAACTTTAATAAACTAAACTCATTTCCAACATTTAACCATAAAATCATTACTTACATAATAAAATAATAATAAAACAACTCATTTTATAATTATAGTTACTTTCATCCAAAACCCTAATTTCCACATAGCCTTCCAAAACCCTAACTTCATCCAATCTTATCCATATTCAATTTCTAACCATAAAACCATTATATATAAATTAAAAAACATTAAATCAATTCATTATCATAATTATCAACACACATACTAGAAACCCTAATTATACATATTCAATACAAAACCCTAATTTCATCATTTATGCTCATTTCCATAAATTGGCTATCAAATCATCATTTATCCACCATCTTAACTCAATTATTATCAATTTTAGCAATTAAATATACTTTCTCTCTATAGATATCTCATACATAATTTTAAAATCAAATAAAATAAGCTTAAAAGAAGCACTACTTGTTTTCTTACTTTTTCTTCAAAAATCCACTTGAAACCTTTGAATTCTTATGTAATTTGAAGTATACTGAGGAACAAATCACTCTCTCTCTCTCTCTCTCTCTCTACATATAAATTCGGCCATAGATGGGAATGAGGAAGAAGAAGCCTCTCTTTTATTTCTTTCAAATTTCCCATCCATAAATATTAATAATTAATTAATTAATTAATTAATTAATTAATTATTTCTTATTTTTCCTATCCACACATTTCTCCTCCTCCTTTGACTTTTCTTTTCTTTTTTTTTTAATTATTATCTTCCCAAGACCATATTATATCTTATATGTATATGTTAAGTATATTTCACGCATATGTATATGTCACATATATTTTACATATATGTTATCTTTATGTATGTATAGGTAATGTATATTTTATATATTCATCGAGTATACATTATATGTGTATTTTATATTTATTATGTATATATCTTATATTTCTCTTTTCCAACATACTAACTACCCTCCAAATTAATTATTTAATAATATTTAAAATTTATGGGTGTTACAGATTCAGGTAGCGGGTATCCTACCCATTTATAGTTATTATAAAGTTGCATTTGCATATAGCTTGATATCGTGTGAGTTTGAACCCTTGACCTCTAAAAAAAATTAATACATTTTACCACCAATCTACCTCAATAAAAAAATTTCAACAAATAAATAAATAAAATATATAAGTTTATTATGTTTAATATAACAACATCAATATGAGACATATATATATCAATTATTTTCATTATGTCGTATATACTATGGTATATTATATATCTGCTATATATAGTAGATAGAAATATTGCATATTATTATTTTCACTATATATATTATGTACCAACTAATAATTAATACTAAAATTTTTTAAAGGACACCCAGGAAAAAAAGGTAATCCTATTAATCTAATGAATAAAACTTATTTATATATTTATTTTTAAAAACTTTCCTTTCAACAATTAGTAAATGGCAGCAACTGTAAGAATAAATATTAGGCCTTTAGCATATGAAAAGGAGAGGCATTGAATGCATGTGATTGGAAGAAGATTTTTTATCTGTAACATCTTGAAATATGGAGAAAAGATATTTAAATCTTTGCTCCTTAGTCAATTTTTATTATATTACTAAAAAGATGACATTCCTACCGATTGTGATCTAGATAGACAATCCATACCACTTATCATTCATTATGTGGAACAATGAAATCACCTTTTTCCAGTATAAAACATAATAAAGAAACAAAATTGTATAAAATGTTGTGTCAAGGTCTAATATGGAGATTTGAAACTCAATGTAATTGATATTTTGTATGTTATTTTATAAATTATTATTTGAATTGGATTTGATTGGAATTCAAATTATTTATTAGATTGGATTGGAGCTTATTTCTCTATGTTACAGTTATCTTTATTAAAATTTGAGTTCATTTTGGATTATTTTGAAAATATTTGAGCCAATTATCGACTTTTCTTTATTAAATTGCAAGGAATGAAGTTCAAGCAGATGTTGTTTGGCAAATTTTTATTTGTCCATTGTACTTTTTTTTTTATGTATTTAAGTTTTTTTAATTTGCACTAATTTAGTGGTAGATATTAGATAATTTTATTTTATTGTATTTTGTTTTGTTATGGGTACTGATTATTGGATATTTGTAACAATTTTATCATGTATGTTTTCGATTATAAAAATTTAAGTTGATTTTTTTTATTTCTAAATAGGTAAATAATATTTTATTATTTAGAATTTCAAAAATGAAGACACTGTGTCCAAATAAAACCAATTCTGAACCATAAGAGCCAAATCTACTCTTTGAATTGCTCTAAAAAATTAGAGCAATTCAATTTAGAGATTCTTTTTACCACAGTTCGGTTATGGAGATACTATTTTCAAAATCTCCAAAATTCGATTTGGAGTCAGAGATTTCCCAATCTTCAAATTGCTCTGGATTGTGCTTAGGCCTAGAAGTAATGGCCCTGACATCATATGCTTTATACATCTTCATCATATTAGATGCAAATTTGAGGATGAATCTTTTTAATGAGGGAGGGGATGATGTGAACAAGCCCATGTAACTCCATATATTGAAAACTATTTGGGCCTAACTGTGAACCCTTAATTTCCCCCCCCCCCATATCAACAGTCCAATATGGTCATTTGACATTAAGAATCACTCAAATTGAATGTCGGATGAGCTTGAATGGGCCTTCGAAAGGTTTTATGTGAAATCGGGCTTCCATGACGGGGCCTGTGGCAGCTAGAGCTACTGCAGGAATAGTAAAAACTGTTGTAAAGGCATTTTTTGCTACTGCGACGTCCTAAATCATTTTTTATCTTATTTTTTGCCTCAAAAACACTATAAATAAACCACTTAATCCCAATTCTTCTACACACCGACCAACCAAGTAAACTTAATAGTTAGTTGACTTTCTTTCTCTCCCTCTTTTCTTTTTTAAGCTTCAATAGCAAGAATTGCCAAAAGTTTGCTTCCTTAGTAAGCTTGGGTGCTTGGTCCATACGTGGGGTGTTTGATTTCCTAAAATAACCTTAAGCCCATTGCTTCCTTAGTAATATAAACTTTATCATGGACCTAAGGTCCAATCATATGCTCAAGCCCTTACCTCCCATGGTGCCAAAAAGTTAAAAACTCAAATATGATTTTCTTTATCTTTTGACATGATTTGATGATTGATTGGACTTTAAATTCAAGGGACATTCTTTGGACTTTGATATTTAAAAATTGAATTTAAAAATTAATTTCCATCATTTTTCTTTGAGACTTAAACCTAGATTTCAGTTAAAATTAGATTTAGGTTATAAAAGACTTGAATAAATTTCTCAAAATTGGGTTTCTTTTGAAAATTGAAATCAAAATCATTTTCAAAATTATGTTTATCGAGTTAAACATAATCAACTTAGACTTAGGTTTATTAAGTTGAACATAAAATAAACTTAGGTTTACAAAGTTGAACCTGAAATCAACTTAGACTTAGGTTTATCAAGTTGAACTTAAAATCAACTTAGACTTAGATTTATCAAGTTGAATCTAAAATCAACTTAGACATAGTGATGAAAACCACAAGCAGCGACTTGAGACCCATCACCTTTACACTTGGAAGTAATTGTTGGGAAAACTAAATCAGATCCTTTCTCCAAGATGTCAACCCAAACCTAACAATGTAGGAGAGAACCTTAGTATTAACAACACTTAAGTAGTTAACTCTATATATGGAATTTTATTGAAATAAGAATCAAGGAACAAGAGATAATGAATCTCTCACAAGAACAAATTTCTTAAATTTTATTAATTAATCAATTATCAATTAAAATGTAGAAAGGATGTACGAGCAGGGATTTTCATCCTCACTTCTAGTGGAATGGTTCTTGAGACTTCGACACTATTAGGCTCTGGGCCTTAGAGAATACAGGCCTAAACCCGGAGAATAAGAGTCATCACCTGGATGGATCGAGAAGATAGAAAGGGGTGAATGACTTGATTCCTAAGAAATACCCAACCCCTATTGCATTTAGAAAGTTACGTACATATAGGGAAGGTGAGAAATGACTTAGTACCCTATACCAGCTGGTTTATTGGAACCAACCTTCTTTTCAGGTCTAAATATTATTAAATTCTTAATTATCATGACGTTATCCATATTACAAGCATTATTAAAGTAAAGGATACCATATTATATTTCAAAATAAATCAATCAAATATGGGCACCCATAAAAGATAGAAACATGCCCTAACAAATGTTCAAATGTCCACAAAAATAAATAAACAAAATAGGACACCCAATAATAGGTAGAAATGCATCCCTTACAATAGTCCCAAATTCCTTAAATTAAAATAAACAATTAAAATCAATAAGACACACATAAAGGGGAAATATGCCTTTTACAAGTACTAAAAATTCCAAATGATAAATAAATATAAATTAACCATCCATGATAAACAATTAATTTAAACATACAATTAAACATCAAATAATCTTAAAATTAGGGTTTCAATTAATAAGATTATAGTTTTGTGTTTAATTAGGGAAAAATAGATAAATTAGGATTTTAATATACAAATGAGGGTGTTAACATGCAAATTAGGGTTTGATTAAGAAATTAGGGTTATAAATACATAAAATTAGGGTTTTATGGAAAAATTAGGGTTTTAGTACTAAACTAGGGTTTAATCATGCAAACTCAGGGTTTTATCCTAAAACTAGGGTTTTATATGCAAAAATAGGGTTCAACATGCAATTCTAGAGTTTTAATCCTAAACTAGGGTTAAAACATGCAAAGTTAGGGTTTGATATACAAAGCTAGGGTTTTATCCTATATTTAAGGTTAAAACATGCAAAATTAGGGTTTTAGATTGTAAAGCTAATATGCAATTAATGTTGTAATTAAACTTAACCTAAGCCATGGTTTATTGTATGGCATTTTAAAATCAAAATTCATAAATAAAATAGCAATAAATTATGAAGCAATGAAAAATGATCAAATGAAATTTAGTCGAAATAAATTCATACCTACTTGTTGGCTTTACCAAGGTAATTTATTGAACCACATTTGCTATTTGATTTGTTGAAAAGCTTGGGTCAATTGGTTTCTTAGCTACTGTCCAAACAATTTGAAGATTGTTTGTTGATTCTCACAATATTGGCCACTGGATTGCTCTCAGTCTCTCTTTCTGGATTGGTGCTTATATTAAGTTGGCTACTCTGTATTACTTTTGCTAAAGATGGCCGTCTATATTTATTATTTTTGGCTCCTGAGTTCCTAAAAGTGGCTTCCCTTTTTTACTTCTAATTATTCTGTATTTACAAGCAACAATAGGGCATCAATCTGGCTACATCTTAGTTGAACAATCCTAATTTAATTGGAAAAGCTACTTCTTATCCACATTGATCCGAGTTTAGGTTTAGAACTTCTAAAGACTAGATTAGCAAAGTTTAAAGGCTCATGTCGAATTGCCTTGGCCAATGCCAATTCGACATGAGCCATTACTCATGTCCAATTAACATCACCAATTTGATAAGGATTAGCTTTTTAAAATGGACTAAAGTTAGTTTGGGCTTTTTAATTGGATGCGAATTTTGTTTGTGGCCTTTTAATTGAAACCATATTTGATTCGGGCCTTTTAAATCATTTATGGCTAAAATTAAGGGTCTACAGTCTTGTCTCCTACTGGAACGATCTTGAATTTATTCAGACAATGAAAAGCAATCCTCCTTGACTAATTTCAGATAATTTAATAAATCCGAATTGATTCGGATGCTTCAAATAAACCTGAGCTGATCTAGGTGCTTCAATAGAATCTTCTAATGAATGCTTCAATAAATTTGAACTGGTTTGAGTGCTTCAAATATACCCGAGCTGTTCTAGATGCTTTAAATAAATCTGAATTGGTTTGGGTACCTCAAATAAATTTGAGCTGGTTTGAATACTTCAAATAAATCTGAACAACTTTGATGCTTTAAACTTGGATTGTTTTAGGTGCTTCAAATAAATCTGGTTTAGTATGAGTGCTTGAAATAAACTTGGGACCTTCAAGTGGATGCTTTAATAAATTCAAGTTAGCATAGGGTGCTTTAGTAAATCCAAAATCTTTTGATGGATGCCTCAACAAATTCGGTATAAGCTGGAGGTTTGGATCCTTTACCAAATTTGTAAAATTGCACCATCAAGATGCTTCAACAAATCTAATATAGGCTGGATGCTTGGATACATTAGCAAATATAACACCCTTATAACCTACCTACCTACATTGCACATCCTCTTGAATGTGTAGTATATACAAGTAGGGTACAAGAGTATCAATAATATGTCTTTACTTCTCCAACTACTCTTTATATTTAATGTATAGTTTATAATATTTCATACTTAGTAGTATAAGTATAGGAAAATAAATGTATGAAACTTTTGCCAAAGTTCTATTTAAAATTTGAGCATTATAAAAATCCAACAAGTCAACATGTGAAATAAATAATATTTTTAAAAGCATTTCCATTCCACTTACATCCCAAAATCCCATGGTTATAAACACATATACATGTGTGAGTACATGATATCAATTCTATACAAACATCTCCAAATTATATTACATTTTCACTTGGTATTATAAAATAGATAAATAAATATACAGTCAACATAAAAAAAATATTTACATGCAATGCCAAGGCTTTGGTTTGTGGCAACTAGGGGCTTCTAGTAACCATTCACCATTTAGACCTGTCCTGGTCTAAAAGGGCTTCTTGTCTTTGTCCTATCACCTGCACAATACATGAATCGCACTATGCATAAAGCTCAGCTTTATATACTTAATAATGTAACACTAATATGATAATAAAATATGGAATAAAATATGGATATGCATTAAGATTTTATGTTACCTACACTCATCTTTGTTCTATGAACAAACATAAAACATCCAACATGCATTGGGCCCAAATAATCATATATAATAACGTAGTTCTAGAACCATTGCTTTGGCCTATCTCATCAATAATGACACCACCGTGTCTCGCTAGTGGACGTAGCAAAATCTGTGACACCTAGTGTCTCATCCACAGTATAATCATATCTCCGACACCTCATGTTTATTACTCAGGGGCATAGTAACATATTTTTGACACCCAGTGTCTCACCCCATCGTGCATGGCAGTCCACTACCAAACATAATCTTTTGGCAACTAGTTAAAGTATAAGATAACATACATTACACATTCATTCCATACTTTTCATATAACATCATCATTTACATCACATTCTTAAGGTTATCAACAATATAAACATTTGCTCATCACATCTAAGGGACATGACCATGCCTATCTGAAGACCATGCCCGTGCACTTCAAAACATTTTTATCCAACCTTTAGAATAGGCCCACGGCTATGGCATGCCCCGTGGCTTTGAAAATACTATTGCCATTACTTTTCTTAAATTAAGGCCGCGGTCATAGCTCTCAAGTGCCACATCCGTAGCATTTAAATCAACACTGCCATGCCATACTTTTCATACACATAGAATCATTTCAAGTCCTACGGGTTATGTTCCTCCTCAAGGCCACTCTTGTAGGACACCAAATATGCATCAAGCCATACAAAATCAACACAAAATGATGCAAACGTAAAATAAGAGCATTATCACGATATATACTAACCTTTTGTTGCTTAAATTGAAAAGATAACTCCTTTCCATCACCAACTTCACCAAGCCTCTCACCTCATCCGACAATTCTTCCCCTATTGATTCAACTAACCAATTCAATCCATTCCTATTCAAATTATATGTTCAAAGGTAATATTATAAAGTCATATAAACACCTTTAAACCCACTAAACTACATCCAAAATCAAAATTAACCAAAATCCTAATTCTCATCCACTACACCAAATTCTAGCCAACCTAATCCAATTACTAAACTAAGTTTAGAATTATCATTCCTATACTAAATTATTTCATTGCTTCCCATATATATCACAGTACCACAATGCATTATAAATACTACTAAAAAGAAATTTGTTAAAGGTTAGAGAAACCTACTTATTACTTGAATTAAAACCCAAGCTATCTTCAATTCTTGTTGAACCCTTGTTAAAACTTGATAAATTAAAGAACTAAAATTACCTCTCCACCAATCTATTAAGGTCGGTGTGAGCGGAGATTTTTGCCCCCACTCCCGGTTGAATGGTTATTGCAACTTCATCACTGTTAGGCTTAGGGCCTTAAAGAACATGGGTCTAAACCCGGAGAAAAATGGAGTAGCCACACAGACGGGCTAGGAAAATAGAAAAGGATGGATGACTCGATTCCTAAGGAATTGCTAACTCCCTATTGGGTTTGAAAAGTTGGGTACAGATGGGGAAACTAAAAAGTAGCCCAACTCCCTCATAACGTCCAGTTCATTGGAATTGACCTTTTTTTCAAGTCTAAATATTATTAAATTCTTAAATATTATAAAATCATCCATACTACATACAAATATTGAAATAAGTAATCATTGTATTAAAATCAAAATAAGTCCAAACAAAATAGGCACCCATTCGAGAATGGAAACATGCCTTTACATTGTCCAATGTGTAAGAAAGAAAACAAAATAAATAAAATGGGACACCCACCATAGGTGGAAACATGCCCCCTTACATTGATCCCCAAATACAAATAAAATAAAAGGAACAAATTAAACAAATAAGGCACCCACATGTGAAAATATACCTTTTATAAGTCTATTAAAAATACAATCAATTAATACTTAATAATCATCCATGGTAAAGCAATTAATCAAACAAATAACCAATCATTGCATAAACAATTGAAAATTGGGGCTAAACTAATGAAGATAAAGTTAATTATAAAAATTACAATTTACAAATTGATTTTAATACTAAACCGTTAATGAAATATAGAGCTTGATGACGAGGGTCGTGCTTACGACGATCCCGCTAGTCAGTTAGGGGACGGGGTCAAGGGGGCAGTGCCCCTGAAAAGTAAGTTGCTGGCTGCTTCCTTAATTCTTCCACCCTCTCTATGCTTTTGAATCCTGTATTTATATAAAATATGTTAGGTTAAATACCTGAAGACTCCTAAAGCTAATCAGATTATAATTAAAAAAGGAAGCTAATTCAAATTGAATCTGGATGCAACCAAGCCCAAAGTTCAGAAGTAACATTGAAACTCAAGACCCGTTGACAAGCTGTGGTGAGTTGGCTGCCAATTCGGGGCTACGGTGAATTATGCCTGCCAATTCACCATGGCCAGGGCCATGGCCAAGGCATGCAGTGAATTGGGAGCCCCAATTCGCCACAGCATGTCCCTACAAGGAGTTGGGCTCACCAATTCATTGGAGCCAGGCCTGTGGCAAATTGGGTTCCCCAATTTGCCAAGCTTGAGGTAGGGGAAAATTTGCATTAAAAAATCATATTGGGCTTGGATCGGCCCGTCTTGAATTTGTATCAGACCTATTTTAGCATTTAAAATTCAACCAGCTTATTTTACGTCTTTTAAAATTGGATCGACCTAAATTGAAGCTATAAACTAGGTTTAAGCTTTTTAAAATTGGACCGAATTCAGCTTGACCTTTTTTTTTTTAATTTGGATTGGACTATCTTAGGGCCAAAATTAGGTGTCTATATTTGGCCATAAGAAGAGCAAAGGGAATAAGAAGATGATGAAATTTCTAAATATTTGACTTTTTCATACTTTTCCACTAAATATATATATTAATTAATTTAATTTAATTAATTAAGCTATTTTACAAAGTATTATTATTATATTTTATTAACTTTTCTACTTTTAACTTTCTACCTCCTTACCATTTACATTTAACGATTTATCTATTAAGTATATGCTACTTATATTCCCAATATCTCTCATCTAGATCCCTTAATATCCCACAAATTAGTGTGTCTAATTATGTTTAATAAAATTAGGACATTATAACTATCTCACCTTTAAATAATTTCATCCATGAAATTACCTGGTATAGCTCTGAAAAAGTTGTGAATGCTGATTCTGCATTATTTACTCACTCTCCCAGGTAGCCTCTTTCATTGAATTGTTCCACCATAATACTTTCACTAAAGGCACCTTTTTATTTCTTAGCTCCTTTGTTTCTCATGCCAAGATTGCTACCAGTTCTTCCTTATCACTTAGATCAGGATTCACCTCAATAGATTCAATTGACAAAATATGAGATAAATCCGATCTATATCTCTGGAGCATGGAAACATGAAATACATTATGAATTCTATCTAACTTTGGTGACAATGCTAATATATAAGCAGCCGATCCCACTCTTTCCAACACTTTATATGGTCTAATAAAATGTGGACTTAATTTCCTTTTTTTTTTTTCCAAATCTCGGCTTTTTCTTATAGGGAGACACTTTTAGAAACACCTTGTCACCCATATTAAACTCTATGCTTCTCCTCTTCAAATAAGAATAAGATTTCTATCAGACTGAAGCTGCTTTTAGCCAATCTTGAATCACTTTCACTTTCTCTTCTATTTCTTTAATTAATTTAGGACCTACTAATTTCCCTTCTCCAAATTCATCTCAACATAAAGTTGTTCTACACTTCCTCTCATACAGAGCTTCATAGAACGCCATACTAATGTTGGATTGATAACTGTTATTATATGAAAATTCAATCAATTGTAAGTGTCTATCCCAACTTCCAATAAAATCAATAACACAACTCTGTACCATTTCCTCTAACACCTGTATCACTCTTTCAGACTGCCTATCGGTCTGTGGATGGAAAGTAGTACTGAAATGTAACCAAATGCATCTTGCAAACATTTCTAGAATCTTGATGTAAATTTGGGATCTCAATCTAATACCAATTAAATCAGGACTCCACACAACCTCACAATCTCACTGATATAAATTTTTGCCAGCTCGTCAAGGGAATAATCCATCCTAATAGGTAGAAAGTGAGCCAACTTCATCTTTCTATCTACTATTATCCAAATTGCAACATGCTTCCTCTGGCACTGCTAAGGAGTGCAATAACCCTGATGGAACTTGATGTTTAGCTTTTATCCTTTGACAAGTAAGGCACATGGATATAAACTCTATTATATTTCTCTTCATACCCAACCACCAGTAATGTTGCTTCAAATCTTGATACATGTTAGTACTCCCAGGGTGCATAGCATAAACTGACTAATGTGCCTCTTCCAATATCTTCCTCTTCAATTCTGCATCTTCTAGCACACATAATCATGCTCTATACCTCAAACTACCATCATCTCCAATATGAAAATCTATAGTCTCCCCCTTTAGATAATCCTGCAACATAATCTGTAAATGTATTACATGATCCTCCTTGCAACATGAATACACCAAAATATCATCAATAAACACTACTATAAATTGATCCAAATAAGGTAAAAAAATTTGATTCACAAAATCCATAAAGCCACCAACCCAAAAGGCATCACAAGAAATTTATAGTGTCCATACCTTGTATGAAAAGCAGTCTTAGGTACATCCACCTCCTTCACTGTCAACTGATGATACCCTGATCTCAAATAAATTTTAGAAAACACATCTGCTCCCTTTAATTGATCAAAGAGATCATCAATGTGAGGTAATGATACTTATTCTTGATAGTCGCCTTATTCAACTGCCGATAACCAATACATAGTCTCAAGGTACTATCCTTCTTTTTAACAAACAACACTGGTGCTTCCCATGGTGAGACACTGGGAAATATAAATCCCTTATCTAATAATTCCTGCAACTACATCTTTAAGTCTTTCAACTCTTGACGTGAATTCAGTTTAAATTATGGGAAGTCTTGGACCGATAATAAGATCTTGAACTAAGAAGCTTAATGAGTCATTTTACAATTTCACTAAGAAGCATGTTGAAGATGGGCTGACCATTTATGGAAAAATAACTTGTGGAAGCTTTGAGGAGCCCAAGTTAGTAAATTTAATTAGGTTAAGTAACTTGGATTTGGGCTGATTTGGACCTGATTTGAATCATAATTGTAAGGCTTAAATAAACCTTATAAAAGGGTTGATTTCTATTTTTTTTATTTTAAGATTTTTAGGTTAGTTTAAATTAGATTGCATTTTTTTTCTAGAAACATATTTATGCTATTCAAATAGCATTGAATTCTCACAAAATGAATCCTACAGTGATTATAACTCATTCAATGCAGTCAACCACTACTCATGGGAGTTTCAAGGAAATTAATGTAATCTCATTTAATTGTGTTTTTTTTAATGTCTTTTGTAAAGCCTATAAATAGAGGCTGATTTCTTTGTATTGATCATAAAACTTTGCATTCATATCAATATCTTTAATACAGAGAGTTTTAATAGCTATCCTTTATGTTTTATGCTCTGAGATGTTTGTTGATTTCTATATAATTAGGCAACAAAGAAACAAATTTACTACCTTTTAATGCATAAGATGCTAATTGGCCCAAAAATGCAAACAAAAAGATGATTTCAAAATAATGAAAGAAACTCAAAATTCCCTAATGGAACCTCAAAATATCACACATAAAAGCTATAATAATGAAAAGAAAGTGTTTTATAAGCTTATAAACTTGATTGAATTAAGTTAGAAACAAACAACCTATAATTAGCACAATTAGCTTTAGAATTGAATAATAACTTCATAATTGGTTTACTCTTTAATAAATAATGACAAATCAATATAGACCAACCTGAATGAATGTAATTAGTTGATATAACGCAAAAGAATAGTAGAAGATATTAGATTGCACAATTCCAATAGAAAAGATATATAACACAATCTTGATAATTCAAAATAGATATGTATTTCAATTTTTTTTTGTTTTTTGTTTTTTTCTTGAAATGAAAATAATTTATAAAATTTAGGTGATTTGGATTTCTAAATTTTATAAATCAACATACTAAACAATGGAATTGCATAAAGACTAGTTCTTACTAAATTGAAATTGTAGTTTCCAATCCAATTTAAACAACCCCAAAACACAATAAACTCAGCAAAAATAATAAAAATAGAATTGAAATGGATAGAAATTGCTTGATTTGAGCCTATGCTCTGATACCAAGTGAAGTGAAAACCCGCAAGAACAAAATGGTCTTGAAAACCCCCAAATCAAGTAGTAACAAGCCTAAGCTTATTCCAACAATTAAATTGGTTTGTTTCTTTACTGAATTATACAAAATGGGATTAATAACTTGAATAATTAAGAATGTCCAAACCCCAAATTGAACTACACAAGAACAAAGAAAATAGGAATTCAATTGACTATGCTAAGAAAATCTCCTTAGTAATCAACAAACACCTTAGAGTATAAAACACAAAAGATAGCTATAAAAACTCTCTATATTAAAGATATTGATCTGAATACAAAGTTTTATGATCAATACAAAGAAATTAGCCTCTACTTATAGGCTTTACAAAATACATAAAAAACACACAATTAAATGAGATTACATTAATTTCCTTAAAACTCCCATGATTAGTAGTTGACTGCGTTGAATGAGTTGTAATTGCTGGAGGTTTCATTTGGAGGGAATTCAATGCTATTTGAAGAGCATAAATGTGTTTCTAGAAAAAAAAAATGCAATCTGATTTAAACTAACCTAAAAATCTTAAAATAAATAATATAAATCAACCTTTTATAAGGTTTATTAAGCCTTACAATTAGGATTCAAACCAGGTCCAAATAAGCCCAAATCCAAGTTATTTAACCCAATTAAAGATACTAACATGGGCTCCTCAAAGCTTCCACAATTTATTTTTCCATAAATGGTCAACCCATTTTCAACATGCTTCTGAGTGAAATTGTAAAGTGACTCCTTAAGCTTCTTAGCTCCAGATCTTGTTATCGGTCCAAGACTTCCCATAATTGGAACTAAATTCACATCCACTCAGCTGGTGTATCCGATAAGGGGTAATAAAGATAAGAGTGGTACCCAACACCACATCGATACGAAACTCCACCTCTCTCACCGGGGGTAACCCTAGTAGCTCATTTGGAAACACTTCCAAAAATTCTGTTACTGGAGGAATACTATGGAGCTAAGTCTTCTCTACTCTAGTATCCACTATATATGCCAAATAGGCCTCACACCCCTTTCTCATCATTCTTCTTACTGCCATAATAAAAATAAAAGTAGCTAAGAGGTGCCTCGGCTCACCTCTCACCACCACTTCCTTCTGCTCGGGTGTTCTTAGCATAATCCTCTTTTGCTGTCAATCAACTACTGCTCTATGTCTAGACAACCAATCCATACCTAAAATAAAGTCATAATCCCTAAAGGGCATCTCAATTAGATCTCTAAGAAATTCCTCTTTTTATACCACAATCAGACTATCTCGGTAAACTTTACTAATTACCACACTATGCCCTAAGGGATTCATCACCAACACATCAAATCCCAAAGGCTCACAATGTACATCATGCATAGGCAAAACTGATGTACTAATATATGAGTGTGTAGATCCAGGATCTATCAATGCATGCACGGGGATGCTAAATAAAGAAAAAGTACTAGCTATAACATCTAAAGCTTCTAGATTCTTCTTCATCACATAAACTCTATAAAGAAGCTTTAGTCTCCTCTAGCCTTAGATCTACCACCTCTACCACTGCCTTGACGTTCCCTGCCTCCTCTACCACTCTACTTGGATCATGCTTTATCAACTAATCTCTCATCTTGTGGCTTTGGACAATCTTTGATGTAATGACCTTTGGACCCACATTTATAACATCCATCTTCTACACCCATCCCCAACACATACCTCTGTGCACCGGACCACACTGGGTATAAGTAGGTGGTGGAGACCTCTAAGAACCTAAAGTTGGTGTACTAGCTACTGACGTCGTATGCCTCTATCTTTATTGATTTGACCTACCAAACTGTCCCTGACCTCTACCAAATCTCTACGAATAACCACCTCTGCCTCTCTTTGAAGATGAAGAACCCATCTCCATTTGTGCTCTCCTTACTATACTTTCTTTTGCTCTCACTGCAGTTGCAAGACCTTGAGTTTTCTCTACATTCCATGTAGCTGACATAATCTTTGAAAAGCCATCATATTGGACCGTTGCCGCCTGACACGTAATAGATGGCTTCAACCCTTCTTCAAATCTTCAACATTGGTCCACCTCATCAGTCAAACTACCACCTGCATACTTGTTCAAGCAGAGAAATTCTTTCTCATTCTATCCACTGTCTTGTCTCCTTTTTTCAAGTTAAGAAACTCCTTCTTCTTATTGCCTTTATAGCGTATTTCTTCCCAACCTCTCTTAGAAAATCATGATATGTAAAAACTGGCAGTTGCTTTAATCTATTAGGAATGGTCTTCCACCAATTATAGGCATCTCGTTGTAGAAGAGACAAAGCATAATCAAACTTCTCTTTCGCTGTAGCTTGCAGCTGAACAAATACTCTCTCAACTCTATCCAACCATTGCTCAGCCTCTTCTAGATCCGCAGTGCCTATAAAGTCAGTAGCCTCAAACTTCCTCAATGTCTCATACTTAATAAAATCGGCTACTGCTACTGTTGAGCTAGGGTAAGACATAACAATTCCACCATCTGCTGTACCCCCAACTGGTAGAATTTTTGGCACTGATGCCTCCCTAGTAGCTTCTGTACTCACTCCAACCATACCTTCCGTTGGAGCAAAGCTCTCTACACTACCTTCACATGATCTAAGGGACTAAGACATCTTTATTACCTATATTTGATACAAAATCAAAGGTTTCCACATCGAAGACAAATTAAAATGCCTATGCATATGCATGTACAACACTTCAAAATCAACTTCAAAATCCCCCTTTTTTCCCTCACTTAAAACCCACCTAGGTTAAGAGTCTCAAACCTAATATCTGATACCAAAATAAATATAACACCCATATAACCTACCTACCTTTAATACACATCCTCTTGAATGTGTACTATATGCCAGTAGGGTACAAAAGTATCACTAATATGTCTTTGTTTCCTCAATTACTCTTTATAGTTAATGTATAGTTTATAATATTTCATACTTAGTAGTATAAGTATAGGAAAATAAATCTATGAAAATTTTGCCAAAGTTATATTTAAAATTTAAGCGTTATCGAAATCCAACAAGTCAACCTATGAAAGAAATAATATTTTTAAAAGCATATTCATTCCACTCACATCCTAAAATCCCATGGTTATAAACATATATACATGTGTGAGTACATGATATCAATTCTATATAAACATCTTTAAATTATATTATAATTTCACTTGATATTACAAAATAAATAAATAAATATACAGTCAACGCAAAAAGAATGTTTAGATGCAATGCCAAGGCTCTGGTATGTGGTAAACAAAGGCTTCTAGTAACCATGCACCACCTAGACCTGTCCTAGTCTAGAAGGGATTGTAGCCTCTATCCTATCACCTGTGCTATAAATGAATCACTCTAAGCATAAAGATCAATGGTATATTTTTGATAATGCAACACTAATATGACAGTAAAATATGGATATTGTAGACCCTTAATTTTTGACCCAGTCCAGTCCAATATATTTTAATTAGTCCAAAATAATTTTTTTTGTTGTCCAATATATTTTAATTAGTCCAAAATAATTTTTGTGTTATCTTAATTAAATAATATTTATTTTACTATTTAGTTTTTATATTTAATAAAAAAAATAAAAAATAATAATAATAAACAAATAAATAAAAATAAAAATCGACGACGAAAAATTCATCGCCGAAAACGTTGGACGAAATGGCCTTGGGCCATTTCGCCCTCAGGAGCTTCCTGTGCAGCAGCCTGCAGCAATTTTTTCGCCAGCAAAATTTTTTCGACTCAATTTTTTTTGAAACCAAATTCTATTTGGTTTCGGTTTCCTTTTCCTAATTAATGATAGTTTCCGTAAAAAAATTAAATTAATCATATAAATTTCCTATAAATAAGACTAAAAAAAACACAGGGGGATCGAAGAGAGGAATTGGACTTTAGACTGAGACTTGAATTTGGAATTGGCACTTTACAAATTGATCACACTTTTTAAAGGAGAATAAGCAAGCAAGCAATCAATCCATCAAAGGCAGCCATCCTGCCTTTGTCCTTGTTCATCCAAGAAGCAATTTTTGGTGGAACCAACAAACGAAGGTATGAATATCTAATCTCTTTTTTCTTTACAGTAGCTTGAATCATTAAAGTGTTTCTTTTGATTCTAAAAACCTTAGAACCCTAATTTACTTTTTCTAAACCTTAGAACCTTAAATCGTCTCCTCTATTTTCAAAACCCTAAAATTATTTTTCTATTTCTTTTAAAATCTAAGAACCCTAATTTATTTCCTCAAAATCTTAAAACCCTAATCTACTTTCCAATTTTTCAAAACCTTAAAACCCTAAATTAATCCTTCTATCTCCAAAAACCGTAAAAAAAATACTTTTTGTTTCCAAAAACCTTAAATCGTCTTGCCTATTTCCATAAATCTTTATAAAACAATAAACTATTTTCTCAAATTCTAAAATCAAATACATCTTCCGAAACACTAAAAACCCTAATTCAACTTTAAAACCAAAAACAGTAAACCCTAAACTAGTAAACCTAAACCCTAAAGTTCTCTTAAACCCTAATTCCCCTAAAATCATAAACCCTAATTTTCCTAGACCCTAATCCTTAAAACCTTATAAATCTAAATATTAAAATTCAACACAGTAAGCCTAAAAACAATAATCCAATAGCTAATAATCATAAACCTAATGTTTTAAACTATCCGAACCCTAATTTCATGATTTTACCCCTCAAACCTTAATTTGGTTAATCAAAGAACCTTATCAATCCCTTAAATTATAAAACTTTAATCCATTTTAATTCCCTTAAAACTTACAGTAGCCTAAACCAATAAATTCCAAAACCCTAAACATTAAATAAAGAATCTTAAATAGAAATAGTAGCCCTAATTTGTATCTTTACTTGCTTTATTTATTTTTAGATTTGATTGTGTAGTTCATCATATGCTTTGATTTATTTTCAATGCTTGATTTATTTAATTTTAATGCATGATTTATTTAATTTATCATGGATGGATATTTATTTTATATATTTTGATTGATATCATTGATGAATGATTTATTTATGATGAATGGTTATTTACTTCTATCGATTTATTTTGATTTTCAAATGTTGTAAGAGGTATGTTTCCACTTTGTGGGTGCCTCATTAGTTAAATATCATGTAATTTAAATAATTTTTATATTTTGGACCAATGTAAAGTACATGTTTCTACCTTTTGGTGGGTGTCCTATTAGTTTTGATATGGATGATGTAAGGACATGTTTCCATCCTCGGATGGGTGTCCATTTATTTGTTTTGCTTGGGCATTGCTTTGATTTTAATATAACGATACTCTATTTCAATTGTTGTGTGTAATATGGATAATATTGTTATATTTAAGAATTTTATAATATTAAGACTTGTAAAGGAGGCCGGTTCCAATGAACCAGGCGTTGTGGGGGTGCTGGGCCATTTCTCACCTTCCCCACACGTACCTAACTTTTCGAACCCATTAGGGGGTTGGGGATTCCATAGGAATCAAGTCATCCACCCCTTTCTTTTTTCCTGGTTCGTCTAGGTGGTGACTCTATTTTCTCCGTACTTAGGTCCGTGTTCTCTAAGGCCCCGAGCCTAAACAGTGCCGAAGTCGCAAGAACCATTCCACGGGGAGTGGGGGCCAAAATCCCCGCTCACAGATATGTATTAAGCTTTTATGTTACCTACACTCATCTTTATTCTATGAATAAACATAAAACATCCAACATGCATTAGGCCCAAATAATATTATATAATAACTTAGTTCCAGAACCATTGCTTTGGCTTATCTCATCAATAATGCCACCACTATGTCTTGCTAGTGGATGCCAAAATCTATGACACCTAGTGTCTCATCCACATTATTATCATTTCTCCGACACCTCATATGTCTAGCTCTGGGGCGTAGTAACATCTCTGTGCACCCAGTGTCTCACCCTATCAAGCATGTCATACCCACTACTAAACGCAATCTTCTTACAACTAGTTAAAGTATAAGATAACAAACATTACAAATTCATACCATTCTTTTCATATAACATCATCATTTACATCATATTCTCAAGGTTATCAATAATATAGACATTTTCTCATCACATCTAAGTGCCACGATCGTGCCTACCTAAAGGCTATGCCCGTGCACTTTAAAACATTTTGGTCCAACCTTTGAAATAGGCCTACTGCCATGGCATGCCTTCAGGCTGTGCCTATGGATTTGAAAACACTACTGCCAATTTTTTTCTCATCACATCTCAAGTGCCATGCCTGTGGCATTGAAATCAACACTACCATACCATACTTTTGACACATATATAATTGTTTCAAGTCCCACGGCCATGTTCCTCCTTAAGACCACACCGTGGGTCACCAAATATACACCAAGCCACACAAAATGATGCAAACCATTACCAAGAACATTATCACAGTATATACTAACCTTTTTGATGTTCAAATTGAAAGGATAACTCATTTCCAACACCAACTTTACCAAGCCTATCATCTCATCCAACAATCCTTCCCTGTTGATTCCACTAACCAATTTAATCCCCACCTATTCAAATTATAGGTTCATAGGTAACATTAGAAACTCATATAAACACCCTTAAACCCATTAAACTACATCTAAACTCAAAATTAACCAAAACCCTTATATAACCCTAATTCTTACCGATTACATCAAAATTTAGCCAACCTCATCAAATTACTAAACCAAGTTTTGAATTATCATTCCTATACTACATTTATTTCATTGCTTCCCATAAATATCACAATACCATAATTCATTAGAAATTCTACTAAAAATAAATTCATTAAAGTTTAGAGAAACTTACTTATTACTTGAATTAAAACCTAAGCTATCTTCAATTCTTGTTGAGCCTTGTTAAAACTTGATAAATTAAAGAATTGAAATCACCTCTTCACCAATCTATGGAGGTCAGCCACAAGAAGAGCAAAGGGAAGAAGAAGATGATGAAATTTCTAGATATTTGAATTTTTCATACTTGTCCACTAACTATATATATTAATTAATTTAATTAATTAATTTAGATATTTTATAAATTATTATTATTATATTTTATTAACTTTTCTACTTTTAACTTTTTACCTCTTTACCATTTACATTTAACTATTAATATGTTATATATATGTTCCATATATTCTAAACATCTCTCATATAGATCCCTTAATCTCCCACCAATTAGTGTTTCTAATTAGGTTTAATAAAATTGCAATGTTACAACAAATCCACAAAATTGCGCCATAAAGATCAACATAGGCTGGAGGTTTGGATGCTTTATCAAATTTGCAAAATTGCACAATCAATATACTTTAAAAAAAATTCAATATAGCTTGGATACTTTGATACTTCAACAAATCTGCATAACTGCACCGTTAGGATACTTTAATAAATTAAATATAGGTTGGGTATTTGGATAGTTCAATAGATCTATAAAACTGTGTCATCAGGATACTTTAACAAATCCTAAGAGTTCATCATATTTTGATAAATCTAAGTAGACTCGTTAAGGATGCTTTAACAAATCCATTAGGGTTTGATACCGAATACTTTCACAATTCCTGAAAAATGTCTTCCTTCATAGAAATGAGTCTTCATCTTGATTCTTAGGAATGGACCTCTGTCTTGCATTGACTGTAGCTCTTCTAGCTAGTTTGACCTTCTATCACTTGTATCTTCATTTATTTGAGAGTTCTGGGTTTCTTTTAGCCACTTTCTCCATTCTTTAATGGATTCTGCTTAAGGATGGACCTTTTTCTTGCATTGAATTCTACCCTTCTAGCTTCACTGAGCTTCTATCATTTGAGAGTTTTGGCTTTCTTCTAGCCACTTGTTCCATTCTTTAATGGATTCTGCTTAGGGATGGACCTTTGTCCTGCATTAACTTTAGCTCTTTCAGCTTGACTGACCTTCTGTCATTTGAGAGTTCTAGCTTTCTTCCAGCCACTTGTTCCATTATTTCAATTCTTCACTTTGTAAAAAAATATGCTATTTTTTAGCCATAATATCCTCTCTTTGTCCGCTATATGAAAACCAACGATTGAAAAGGATAAGTTTTTCCCCCTGTGTAGGCTCAAACCAATGATTTTGCTCCCATTTAGGCTCTGACTAATGTTTGTGTTCTGTCTTGTTCTCTACATAAGCATGCATCTCTACTATCTTTTGTAATGGCCCTTTTATGACCCTTGATTCCATATCTGCTTTTGATTGTTTACTTTGCAGGGTGTCTACTATTCACTTTGACAAAGAATAGACAACATAAGACAAAAATGAAGTGTGATATGCTCATATATGCATGTATGCATGATATGCATGGATGATACTTATAGTGATTCTGTTGACTCACAAATCGAGGTGATAAGCTAAAGCACTTCCATTGGTTCCTTCCAGATGCTCTTTCAAATCTTGCATTAGAACAACAGAAGACTTCACATCTATGGCTTTATCTCCAAGATGAAAACATGAGTAGTAGGGGCCCAAGCAAGGTAGTTAGAGACATAGGAGATACATGTTTATGCTCATGATTCAACTCATTAGTTGATAACTTCCCCATGACCTTGCAAATGATCCTTTTATTAGCCACTTTTGCCCTTCCCTAAACTTGAAGGCTCATATGATAAAAATACTTTTCTTTAAATCACATTTTGGCTTTGATTCCCAAACTTGATTAAATATTATCTATGGAAGAAATGAAAGATGAATAGAAAAATGAAGATGAAGAGAGAATGCTGTCTCCCTTTCAAAATAGGAACAAAATTAAGAACTAGATACCTCTCCAAATAAGCCCAAATATGTATGTCATTCTATAGCCTCCACTACTAATTCCTTTCCATTTTGTAAGACACCAACCATGTCTTGCCAACTCACACACCACTCTTTATCTCCCCCTTTTTCTTTGTTTTATATTTCTTCCCACAAATCCATCCACCTTTTACTCATTTTAATATTTCTTTTTAAAAAAGAAAAGTCTTTTATCCCCCAATTATACCTCACTTCGTGCAAAATAATTCAAAGGGACCATATGAGACATGACCAAGCCTTGAGTAACTTGGCCGTGCCACTCATTCTTCTTGGGACATGCCCAAGCCTTGAGGCCATGTCCATAGTTTCCCAATCTTTCTTCTTCTTTTCCAGGTGAGACATTGTAACCCCCCCATACTCCATATAAGCACTATACATATACTTGGTATACATACAATGCGTATATGAAGTATAAGAGTGTCACTTTTAATTTCTATTTAAAAGTCTTTATCCAAGTTCAAGCAATATTATGTTCATTTAAGAAACATTTATAGTAATCATTATTCTTATAAAAATATAAAGCATAATGAAAAATCACACATGTATGCACCACCTTCTAGTTGGTCTCGAGACACTCTTACCCATCTCGTGGCATAGCAACTAAGCTTCTAGATCATCCGCATAAAAACCTGCGCGATTACAAAACCACGCTAAGCTAGAAAGCTTAGTAAGACAAATAAGCATTAAAATATACTTTACAAAATAATCATACCTCACGTTCTTAGCATTATGTTCTATAGTTCGCTTATCCCGTTTTTCCTTTCTCAAAACATTCTTCATATAATCCCACTAATCTCAGAAATTGTACACATATCTATATACAACATTCACAATACAATACTTACCATTTCTATCTCATATACATATACATATACATCATTTTCAACAAATCACCCTTCTTTGGCATATCCAAACTTTCATGGAAACAATTCTCACATTTACATACATTTTACACATCATACAACATTTTCATAAACTCATATCTCAATAAAACACTTCAAGCCATATTCACTTTCAATATATCAATACACATATTACAAAGTCATATTTCATAACATCATTTTATTCACAATTCATCAACCATGAATCACATTTCCAATGAGGGCAGCCATAGATCTCTTTAGTCATATCTTTCAACATTTGCATATCACATATTTCAACAAAGACAGACTCGGGCCCAAACAACACACTAATATGTTATTCAAAGTTCAGAGTTACTGCTTTGGTCTATAATCACAATGATCAAGCCCGTAGGCAATATATCTCATATCTCTATCATGGATAGTGTAACAGACCCAGTCTCTTGGACCATCAACTCAATAACTTGAGGAGATCCTCAACCCGGCAAGACTGTTACTAGTAACAGACCCAGTCTCTTGGACCATCAACCCGACTAAATCGAGAAGATCCTCAACCCGGCAAGGCTGTTACTTTTCATATATTTCATATCAATAATTCATATAGTGTAACAGACCCAGTCTCTTGGACCTCAACTCACTCAAATTGAAGAGATCCTCAACCCGGCAAGACTGTTAACTTTTTCACATTTTCTAGGCATGCCGCCAAAACCAGAACTCTGAAATTTGAATCAACATATTAGACACAAAATCTTTTCATTCTCATTTCATTCTCAATTGAATTGCCATAGCCAATAACAATGGCTTCATATCTCATTTGAATCATTAGAGCCAATCACAATGGCTTCACTTCATATTTTAATCATCATAGTCAATAACAATGACTTCACATCATTTTATAACATTTCACTATATAACACTTCATTATTCAAATGCACATTTATATCATCAATTAGGCAAACAAGCCTTAATCATAACATTAAGGTAATTCATCATCAATGATCACATGATATTTCACATTGTACATAACACGTCATTATTCATATGCATCATTAATCTACATATAGCACAATACAATTCATAAGATTGACAATGCATAAAGCATAACATAGTTCATATAATATCAACATTATCATCAAATCATATTGATCAATTCAATTTATCACTCAACAATACATAAACAATGGCATTGCACAAACCTTTTTCCATGATCATTATATCTTCCACATTGCCTATACCATCATTGTTATATACAAAACAATTTACATTATACATTAATGTAGAATCTTCTATATACATTTGGTTGGATCATTATTGTTGCAAGTGTATGTAAGTACAAAAGACAATTGAAGATCCAACAATGTATGAAGAACAATTAACAAACACAAAAACTAACACCCTCAAGGGACACGGCCAAGCCTGTGGCTGTGTCTCTCAATTTAAACATCCAGTAGCCAACACGCCCAAGGGACACGGCCGTGTTCGTGGCCGTGTCACTCAACACCAATTCAAGTAGTAGCAAACACGGGCAATGGACACGGCCAAGCCAGTGGCCGTGTCTTTCAACACAACAATCCAGTACCGGACACGGGCTAGGAACACGGCCGTGTCTCTCAACACAATTCAGACAGTAGCGAACACGGGCAAGGGACACGGCCGTGTCAGTGGCCGTGTCTCTCCAAAATTCATTCAACACACTCAAATTTGCCCCAACTTGGCCATGTCTCTCATGACTTGGCCGTGTCCTACAATAATTTAAAGACCAAACAATCGGAAATTCATCCAACTAAACCCCAAATCAACATTTCATCATTTTCCTTACAATTATCTCAACTCATCATCACTTAAATGTTAATTTTACACATTTATATACTTCAATCTCTTGTTATCATCCACTTACACACCAATCAAATCAAACATAACCCAAATCCAAAAGAAATCCAACTAAGGAAATAAAAACTTATAGATATAAGTATAATCAATAAATTCAACTCAAGAGATGATTACTTACTTGAATATGTTGCCAAATCTTCATCTCCATCTTCAATACTCTTAAATTCCTTTAATCCTTGGTGTAATTTAAAGCAAAATCATCTTTCTCTCTCTAGCTTCTCTCTCTCTCTCTCTCTCTCTCTCTCTCTCTCTCTCGTTCACTAAGAAAAGAAGACGAAGGAGAAGAAGAAAGAAAGATCTAGTTCTTTCTTTCATTCTTATCATATATAATAATAATAATAATAATAATAATAATAATAATAATAATAACAATAATAATAATAATAATAACATTAATACCATTAAATCTCCACCACACACAATTCCTTTTGACTTTCTTCTTCTTTTCTCTTTCCTTCAATACACACATTGAATCCAAGTACAATAGTAACCCCAACACTTTTAGGGTATACTTTAGGATATTACAATTATCTCCCCCTTAAATAATTTCGTCCTCGAAATTATCCAATATAATATAACAACCCTTTTAGCACAATTCACTATCGTAATTTTCATATGAAGATAATCATTTCTTACAATATAGTTTTATCAAATCTCATATCTTCTACTCTCCCCCTTAGAGCTAATCCTCTTCTCTAAAATTCATAATTCATCATTGTATAGGTATATATATATATATCTTTACATCTTATTACTTACTCAACGAAGCAATTTAGATAACTCATAACATCTCCAATACACTTTATCTTGTACTGGAGTCAGATTATCACTTTATCTCCTTAGAAATATTTTCTTAACTTTAATCTCAAAATTCATTAATTAATATCTTAACATTGTTTATTCCATTCTTACAATCACTTTCAAAATAAACATTTACCAAACCTCATTGAAAAACAATATCCTTACTTTCTTTAGCTTGCTTCACACTTAATATAATTATTAATACAATACCTTTAAACTTACTTAATCGATAAACAATATTTCCTTTCTTCTCATCATGTACAAATGATATAATTCAATTTATTTATGTTTATTCATAAGCTAGAATATTATATCATACACATTTCCATTAAATTTTACACTTCCAGTACAACTGTACGTATTAAATCTCAACATTGACTCGCAACTATAGCAAACTTTAGACCAATAGATCTGTTTATCACAATATACTAACATTTCGATCTTATTTGTTTCAAGTCAACAATTAACTTAATGAAATTTATCATTAGATTTCACAATATATATATATATATATATATAATATAATCTAATTTCATTAGGTCAAACTTATGTTCAAATTGTAATCTTGCCAAATTTATATATTCAATCAATAAGAATCATGCTTATACCTATAAATTTCATTGTTTCAATAATTATAGCATCATTTCTCATACTCATTCAAAATCTATCAATTTAACCAACAACTATATCTTTATAAACAACTCTTCCCCCAACCAAGTCGGTAATCCTAGTTCGGTTGCCCAGCACATTGGGTCCGCATGGTTTCACAGGAGGCAGATAAGTCCGTTCATTTATCTTTTCACAATTCATTTTTCATAAACAATTAGGCGCTATACCTCAATTATAATTTATTTCTAACATCATTGTCAACCATCATGGTTTCTTATCATATCAAAATAATATACACACATATATCATCAACTATATTGAACATCTCATTATTCAATCATATCATTTTCAACATTATTGATATATACATAATAATTTACATTATTCATACTCCCATAAACTTTAAGTGCATTCACTTAATCACTTTACACTGTAAATGTATTCAGTATAACTTTCAATCAGAATTACAATTTCTTTCCTTATATTATATCTTCACTTCACTTATTATCATGATATTTATATAATTATTGTTCGATCTCACAATTCATAACTTAAAACATTATCACAATTCTCTTCCTTTACTTTACTTCTCATAATTATAATTAAATTTTTAACATCAAAATTATAAGATATAACTTCACCAATCATATCTTTTAACCATGTTTCTGATAACATAATTATCAATCACTCTTGAGGTTTGTAAATCAATATTGTTCTTCTATTATTCGATTTCTAACCTTTACAATTATAATGCTAGATTGCATCACAAAACTTATATATATATTCTCCAAGCTTTTCTTACACCAAGAATTAACACATTTTAATTCCATCTTCAAAACAATTGGTTTTTGGTGATTTGATCATCATTAACCCAACTCATGTTCAATAATATTACCCTTAACATTTTCTACTCCCAACCTTTAATCAGATACAAATCTTACACAAGTATCATTCATTACTCCATTTCCAATCCATCTCTTTTAAAATTTTCAAATACATAATTTCTTCCTTACAATTTCTTATTATACATTTATACATAAAACATTTTCACACTCAAATACTTGGAGTTCCAAAACATCTTATAATAGCCTCATTTAGTTATTGCTATAACAATTTCACTGTTCAATAATACCCAGATCCATTCTCACTTCTAATACCATTAAACATGTAATGGTATAAAATAATAAACATATTATATACACCTTCATAGGTCACATTCATATCGAAAAGTTCATTTCACAAATTCTCTTTATATAAACACATAATCATATAATTTAGTAAATTTCCCCTTTACATATAGTTTATACAAATTAATATTTATCACTTTTCTTTGACTATTATCATTCTCTTTTGTTTATCATAGCTTAAGTTATTCATTAACTTTAATAAATATACATACTCTACTTATAATATTATTTCACAAGAAGCTTAATCACATTTCCAATGTGATATCTCTCTTACATTTGTTTATAAATATCTTTAACACATCTTTCATAATCATTTTCATCCTTTCCATCAAATTACTTAAAGTAATTCATTTTCTTTTGCTCCATTCCTTTTCTTTTATTTCAAACCAAAACTATCAATCACATCTCATATATCTCATGTAATAAATACATTAAACTATCAATATTTCATTGATCTTCATCCACATTCCATGAAAACTATAAATTCCAACTTACTAATTTACTTAAACTTCAATTTATTCATCTCATACTCTTCATATTAACTTTAACACATCTTATATGCATACACCACAAAACAACATCAAAACATTTATGTTTCACAATTATTAAGCTCATTCTAAAGAAAATCTAAATATTTCATGTCTCCACCATTAACATGAGCTTTCACAATATTCAAACATATCATATTTCTATCATTGAAATCACCATGTTTGCATGAAAATAACAATACAAACAACACCCATATCACTTCGTACTTAACCAACATCATCTCTTTTTCCTATTAAACCAACCTTAACTTGACATATCCACACCTTACATTATCACACCAAATCTGTACCAATTAACTCATTCAATATTTCACTGTACTCTTTGCATTCACATAATGTATCTTTCCACATTACCCATCCGACAATATTTCCTCTTTATAGAAATCCAAACATAAAGTTTAATGGAAACTGATTCAAATATTAGAGGAAAAATTAAATACTTTAATCTTAATTTGGTTCCAACTCATTTCCAACTTTACTCTTCTAGCCATTTCTTTATATATCAAACAGATATCAATTATCAAACTTTTTACTTATACCTTCCATATCATTTCTTTATATCACAATCACCTCTCTATTATCAACATTTCAAAATTTGCTTTCATATGAAATCTCATTTACAAACTATCATTTATCTCATGTAATTCAAATATATCACAATTCACATAATGCCACGTTCGAGACCAACCTAGATGTGAATGCATATGCATGTCTTACCAATTGCATTTCAAAAATCTTCTTTTCAATTCTTAATTAACTCTTCAAAAATTTTTCTTTTAAATTTCACTTAGGCCGAGAATCTCGAACCTAAGCTCTGATACCAAAATAATTGTAACGCCCCCATACTCCATATAAGCACTATACATATACTTGGTATACATACAATGCGTATATGAAGTATAAGAGTGTCACTTTTAATTTCTATTTAAAAGTCTTTATCCAAGTTCAAGCAATATTATGTTCATTTAAGAAACATTTATAGTAATCATTATTCTTATAAAAATATAAAGCATAATGAAAAATCACACATGTATGCATCACCTTCTAGTTGGTCTCGAGACACTCTTACCCATCTCGTGGCATAGCAACTAAGCTTCTAGATCATCCGCATAAAAACCTGCGCGATTACAAAACCACGCTAAGCTAGAAAGCTTAGTAAGACAAATAAGCATTAAAATATACTTTACAAAATAATCATACCTCACGTTCTTAGCATTATGTTCTATAGTTCGCTTATCCCGTTTTTCCTTTCTCAAAACATTCTTCATATAATCCCACTAATCTCAGAAATTGTACACATATCTATATACAACATTCACAATACAATACTTACCATTTCTATCTCATATACATATACATATACATCATTTTCAACAAATCACCCTTCTTTGGCATATCCAAACTTTCATGGAAACAATTCTCACATTTACATACATTTTACACATCATACAACATTTTCATAAACTCATATCTCAATAAAACACTTCAAGCCATATTCACTTTCAATATATCAATACACATATTACAAAGTCATATTTCATAACATCATTTTATTCACAATTCATCAACCATGAATCACATTTCCAATGAGGGCAGCCATAGATCTCTTTAGTCATATCTTTCAACATTTGCATATCACATATTTCAACAAAGACAGACTCGGGCCCAAACAACACACTAATATGTTATTCAAAGTTCAGAGTTACTGCTTTGGTCTATAATCACAATGATCAAGCCCGTAGGCAATATATCTCATATCTCTATCATGGATAGTGTAACAGACCCAGTCTCTTGGACCATCAACTCAATAACTTGAGGAGATCCTCAACCCGGCAAGACTGTTACTAGTAACAGACCCAGTCTCTTGGACCATCAACCCGACTAAATCGAGAAGATCCTCAACCCGGCAAGGCTGTTACTTTTCATATATTTCATATCAATAATTCATATAGTGTAACAGACCCAGTCTCTTGGACCTCAACTCACTCAAATTGAAGAGATCCTCAACCCGGCAAGACTGTTACCTTTTTCACATTTTCTAGGCATGCCGCCAAAACCAGAACTCTGAAATTTGAATCAACATATTAGACACAAAATCTTTTCATTCTCATTTCATTCTCAATTGAATTGCCATAGCCAATAACAATGGCTTCATATCTCATTTGAATCATTAGAGCCAATCACAATGGCTTCACTTCATATTTTAATCATCATAGTCAATAACAATGACTTCACATCATTTTATAACATTTCACTATATAACACTTCATTATTCAAATGCACATTTATATCATCAATTAGGCAAACAAGCCTTAATCATAACATTAAGGTAATTCATCATCAATGATCACATGATATTTCACATTGTACATAACACGTCATTATTCATATGCATCATTAATCTACATATAGCACAATACAATTCATAAGATTGACAATGCATAAAGCATAACATAGTTCATATAATATCAACATTATCATCAAATCATATTGATCAATTCAATTTATCACTCAACAATACATAAACAATGGCATTGCACAAACCTTTTTCCATGATCATTATATCTTCCACATTGCCTATACCATCATTGTTATATACAAAACAATTTACATTATACATTAATGTAGAATCTTCTATATACATTTGGTTGGATCATTATTGTTGCAAGTGTATGTAAGTACAAAAGACAATTGAAGATCCAACAATGTATGAAGAACAATTAACAAACACAAAAACTAACACCCTCAAGGGACACGGCCAATCCTGTGGCCGTGTCTCTCAATTTAAACATCCAGTAGCCAACACGCCCAAGGGACACGGCCGTGTTCGTGGCCGTGTCACTCAACACCAATTCAAGCAGTAGCAAACACGGGCAATGGACACGGCCAAGCCAGTGGCTGTGTCTTTCAACACAACAATCCAGTACCGGACACGGGCAAGGAACACGGCCGTGTCTCTCAACACAATTCAGACAGTAGCGAACACGGGCAAGGGACACGGCCGTGTCAGTGGCCGTGTCTCTCCAAAATTCATTCAACACACTCAAATTTGCCCCAACTTGGCCGTGTCTCTCATGACTTGGCCGTGTCCTACAATAATTTAAAGACCAAACAATCGGAAATTCATCCAACTAAACCCCAAATCAACATTTCATCATTTTCCTTACAATTATCTCAACTCATCATCACTTAAATGTTAATTTTACACATTTATATACTTCAATCTCTTGTTATCATTCACTTACACACCAATCAAACCAAACATAACCCAAATCCAAAAGAAATCCAACTAAGGAAATAAAAACTTATAGATATAAGTATAATCAATAAATTCAACTCAAGAGATGATTACTTACTTGAATATGTTGCCAAATCTTCATCTCCATCTTCAATACTCTTAAATTCCTTTAATCCTTGGTGTAATTTGAAGCAAAATCATCTTTCTCTCTCTAGCTTCTCTCTCTCTCTCTCTCTCTCTCTCTCTCTCTCTCTCTCGTTCACTAAGAAAAGAAGACGAAGGAGAAGAAGAAAGAAAGATCTAGTTCTTTCTTTCATTCTTATCATATATATATAATAATAATAATAATAATAATAATAATAACAATAATAATAATAATAATAACATTAATACCATTAAATCTCCACCACACACAATTCCTTTTGACTTTCTTCTTCTTTTCTCTTTCCTTCAATACACACATTGAATCCAAGTACAATAGTAACCCCAACACTTTTAGGGTATACTTTAGGATATTACAGACATGGCCATGTCATTGGTTGTGTCATGTGACATGGCTAGTGGTTTTGTCATGTCTTCTGCTTGTGTTCACCTCTACCATTTGCTTTGGTTTCATCAAATGGGACACGACCAAGGCCTTGGCCATGTCATGTGACACTGCCAATGGCTTGGTCATGCCTTCTGCCAGTGTCTACCTCTGCCTAATTTTTCTGAAGGACATGGCCAAGCCAAGTTGCCTCAGCCTGTGTCATGTGAGTTGTTCATGCCTCTTGCCTTAGATGAGGAGCACGGCCAAGCCATGAAATGTCTTGGCCGTGTCTCATGTTTTTCCACCATTTTGATCCATGAATCCATTCTTTTACACTTCCATCTAAATCAAACACTTCAAGCAAATTTTAAAAACAAATTAAAGGAAAAATTAACTTAAAGCCAATAAAAATTAACCTAAACATGTATACATATTTGATCAAAACAACTACCCCACACTTAATCATTTGCTTGTCCATAAGCAAAGTTAAAATTAAAACGAACTAAATAAGAAAATTTAGCCAAGTTCAAGAGTTATAAGAATGTATCAAGACTTCTAAATTCTTAAATCCGCAATCAATATCAAACCAAACAAAACCAATACTCATGAAATTTAGTGGTTCTCCATGCATAACCAATGTTTTCACTCCCTCGCCAACTCTTTGGAGTGTTTAATAAGATAGTGTTTACACTCATAACATTCAATGAAAGATTATCACCATAAGCTTACCTATAAATGAAACTCCCACCACTAAATTCCAATCAATCATCAATCATAAGTTTTTTCATTTGGTTGTAATGGGGCTAAGGTAAGGGCATGACATTTGGGAGTGTGAGTTTATCCACTAAATTTAAGAGCACTTAAAGAGTGAAGTAAACAATGTAGTATGACCGGCAATCCCAACGTACCTCTCAATCACTTAGCACTAGACATTAAAGAACTTTTTAGGAACTCCACTTATTAAATTTGCAAAGATCATTCTCAAACTCAATTCAACCCTTCCAACAAGAACAATAAATTTTGTTTGTTTTTTTTTATTTTTTTATTTTTTTATTTTTTTATAAATTATGATTTTCAACTAAAGAACACAATGGTTTGTAATCTTAAACCCACTAAATTTGACCCTACACTTTATTTAACACAACACTTAATCATAAACGCTTTTAAAATGCTCTTGACCTAATGAAAGGGTAAGAGAAAAAATAGCATGGTTCAAAGCTAGTAGTGTTGTGAAAAAGAAAGAAAAGATGAAATGAAATATGCTTAAAATTTGCTAACTAAGGTTGAATATAAGGTTGGTCTTTTTAAGCCAAAATGGGTTCACTTAATTGCCTTAATCATATTGATGCATAATTGAAATTTTTATGTAGTCTTAAAATGCATGTCAAAACAAGTTTTAGCAATTCATCAATTAAAGATGCTCGCACACAAAAAGAATATTAAGTTGGCTAAGAAATTAATAGGCTCAATTTCTTACAAGTTTAAAAAGGCAATGCAAGGAATATCCACCAAATCAACAATAAGAACCAATTTTATCCAATTCTCCAATTCATGCTTAAAAAATTAAAAGGTCATCTATCAAGAAACTTATAACAATTGAACTTAAAAAATATACTTTAAAACAATATGTAAAGTAAGGCAAAACACTTAACAAAAATGACTAAAACAAAGACTTAAAAACAACTAAATTACGAAAAATAAAAGCTTGCATTTATGAACAAAAACTTAGCACCCCACACTTTAAGATTAACATTGTCCTTAATGGAAACTAGGATAATTTTAAAAAAAGTAAGAGTTAAGATACAACCTGATTTATTTCCATCATTTTCTTTATGAGGCAAGTGCTACCTTCCATCCATAAAACATTAATTGTTCAAGATTAAAAAGCAATAAATATAAAATAATCAAAAACATAAAGTTTTAATAACAAACAACGGTAACAAAAAATAGTAACTAAAATATTCAACAACTAAAAATAAGAAAAATAAGAAGTGTTCTCAAAAGCTAGAAGTTGATATGATCTATAGTGATGGAGGATGTGACGATGATGCTGCAGAAGGGTGGAGGCTAAGAATCTTAGCAAGATTGCTATTGATTTGTTCCAACTGGGAAAGGACTTTAGCATGATTACGATCTACCTTGCTTTCCCATGCTTCAATCCTACTAATAATCTCATGATTGTCCAGAGCCGGAGCATCTTCATCCAAACCGAGTGAATCCGAGTCGGATTCCTCATCAACTAGTGGTCGCTTTTGCTTGTCCTCTGGCGTAACTTGCTCATCTGAAGCCATCACAGAAGCCCCTCACCTTTTTGTAACCATGTGCATATTCTCAAGGGTAGCAAGGTCTAATGAATCACTTTCAAAAATTATAGTCATATGGCAAGCACTCGGGTCAAAACCATCAATAAGTGCCATAGCTAAGGTGGTCACCAATCCACCTATATAAATTGTGCCCCTTTTTTTTTATTGCTATGCTATCAAAAACATCGACTAACCAATAGCCGGTACTCATGGGTATAATATTGCTGCACAATCTAAGAAAAATAGCTCGCTTAGTTCCACCACACCCGTACTTTCTTTCAATTGAAAGAACCCACATGACATAAATCTATGTAAATACCTAAAGGCGGGATTTATCAAATTTGTTGCCTTGGCTTATTTGGCCACATACATTCTACCCAAGCCTACTGCTCCCCATGCAAATTGTTGTCTAAAACCTTTAGGCACACATTTTTCCCCTTGTTGATGGAAACCAAAAATAGCATTCAATTGTTTAATATCAAGAACACATGGTTTTCTAAGCAATTTAAAGCTAAACTTAGTGCAAATCTTCATTTCATTTCTTTCAACCTTAAGAGAGGTTACAAATTCTATAGTAAGTTCTTGGAAATGCAAAGGTTTAAGGGAAACTAATTTCTCCCATCCTAGGTTTTGAACATATCTAGTAAAATTTTCTTTAATTATGAGAGTATCAAGGGATTCTTCGCTTACATACCTCGTTGGAAAGAAATCCCGTGCTAGAAGAGTCAATCTCTTCGAAGATGATGAGGAGGATGATGAAGGTTACCTCCTCTTGTGATGGGACACCTTTTTTGTTCTAGGTATCTTGATTCTTTGGTGGAAAGTGAAGCTTTGATGGATTTTATTAAGTTTTGATTAGAAAATTGGAAGATTTAATGGGTTTAATTGAGTTTTTAGGCAAGAAGAATGGAATTTTTGGTGAAAATTTAAGGCTTTTAGGGATGGGAATGGAGGTTTTATAGAGAGAGAGATGAGAGAAAGAAGAGAGGAAGATGAAAATGAGGGTTTTGAAAGTGACGAGATCGAGTAAAATTTAGGTTTTTAAAAGGGGTGACACGGCTAAACTGTGAATAGCTTGGCCATGTTTGAGTCTTTAGGAGGGATACGACCAGTGGCTTGACCGTGTCCCATGGTTGTATCCACTAGTGGTTTTGTTGGTAGGGAAAAGAAATGGGGACACGGGCTAGGCGGCTTGGTCATGTCTGGATGACACGACCAAGCCTTCTGGCAATGTCCACGCCTGGGTTTTCTAGGCTGGCTTGACATGTAGCTTGGCCATGTCAAGTGGCTATGTCCGTCATTGCCATTTTTGCCTATTCAATTTTTTTAATGGAAATGTGTCACCCAAGTCTAATACATGAAACTTTTCTTCATGGCTTCACCCTGAAACTCCATCAAAAACAAAAACTGATCAAAGCACCCATTATATTCTCTTAAAACCAAAAATGAAATTTAAATTGTAAAACATGAAAAATTTAACTATGAAAAGAAATACAAACCGATGGGTTGCTTCCCATTGAGCGCTTCTTTAATGTCATGTAGCTGGATAATATTTTTTGCAACATCAATTTCTTTAAAGTAGGCTTCACCCTTTGTCCATTTACCTTAAATGTCTCATTGGTTTTCAAATTGAGTAACTCAATAACCCTATATGGGAATATTTGAATTACTTGAAATAGTCCACTCCAATGGGACTTCAATTTCCCCGGAAACAACTACATTCTGGAATTGAATAGGAGGACTTTCATTTCCAGTTCGAAAGTCCTTCGAAGGATCATACTGTCATGCATAGCTTTTGTACTTTCCTTATAGATTCTTGCACTCTCATAGGCCTCATTCCTAAGCTCATCAAGCTCAGAAATTTGTAACATTCTTTGCTCCCCTGCTCCTTCTAAGTCCATATTTGTAGTCTTTATTGGCCAATGAGCCTTATGCCCCAATTCCGCCAGTAGGTGGCAAGCCTTGCCAAAGACCAACCTATATGGACTCATTCCCATTGATGTTTTGAAAGTAGTCCTATAAGCCCATAATGCTTCTGAGAGTCGGATTGACCATCCCTTTCTTATTGTGTCCACCGTCTTTTTCAAGATTCTCATAATTTACTTGTTGGAGATCTCAACTTGTCTTGATGTTTGAGGGTGGTATGGAGTTTTCACTTTGTGTTGGATGCCCATCAATTTCTCAAACCATTTGTTACAAAAGTGGCTTCCTCCATCACTCACTATTGCCTTTGGGGTTCCAAACGTGGTCAAAACATTATCTTTCAAAAATTTTAAAACAACATTAGCATCATTAGTCCTAGTGGAGATAGCCTCCACCCACTTAGACACATAATCCACTGCAAGAAGAATATTGTGAGTGAGGATTTTTGCCCCCACTACCGGTGGAATGGTTCTTGCGACTTCGACACTGTTTAGGCTCGGGGCCTTAGAGAACACAGACCTAAGTCTGGAGAAAATGGAGTCGCCATCCGGATGGGCTGGGAAAAAAGAAAGGGGTGGATGACTCGATTCCTAAGGAATCCCTAACCCCTTAGTGGGTTCGAAAAGTTGGGTACGTGTGGGGAAGGTGAGAAATGGCCCAGCACCCCTACAACACCCGGTTCATTGAAACCGGCCTCCTTTACAGGTCTTACTATTATAAAATTCTTAAATATAACAATGTTATCCATATTACAGACAATAATTAAAATAAAACATCAATATATTAATATTAAAGCAAGGTCCAAGCAAAACAAAACAAATAAATGAACGCCCATCCGAAGATGGAAACATGCCCTTACATCACATGCCTAAATAGGACACCCACCGAAAGGTAGAAACATGCCCTTTACATTAGTTATAAAATAGAAAAGCAATTTAAATTACATGATATTTAACCAATGAGGTACCCACCAAGTGGAAACATACCTCTTGCAACATTTAGAAATCTAAATAAATTGATAAAAGTAAATAATCATTCATCATAAATAAATCATTCATCAAAGATATTAAACATCAATAGAAAGTAAACATCCATTCGTGATAAATTAAATAAATTAAGTATTGAACTTAAATAAATTAAAGCATATGAAATAAATCAAAGCATAATTAAATATGGAATTGAATAAGGCAAATAAAAAATCTAAGTTATAGCTACTGTTTCCATTTAGGATCATTTATTTCATATGTTTAGGATTTTGGATTTTCATGAGCTTAAGCTACTGTGACTTTTTAAAGAATTAAAATAAATTAAGGATTTTATGTTTTAAAAGGTTGGTAAGACACTTTGATTAAACAAATTAAGGTTTGAATGGTGAAATCATGAACTGTGAAAAATTAAAATATTTGTGTTTATACGATTTTTAAGGTTTTAAAGGATTAGGGTTCATTGTAACACCCCTTCCCGACCTACATGTGTAAGCTGAGTAGAGGCGCCACACTAACCTAATGTTGCTACCAATTTTACTTAGTCAAATTTTAGTTCCAATTTTAATAGAAATTTTGCCATAGTTTCGCCTAAAAATTGAGTCCCAAGTGTCGACAAAACTAGTTTTTTTTTTTAAAACATTTTACACAAACCAATGCAAACAAAATCATTCTCAGTACACTTCCAATAAATCCCCCTTATAACCTCAACTACAACCTGAAAAAAAGATTTACACTTCTAGTTCAAAACACTTTAAACTTGATACAATACCCTTATCATTATACATTATAGAAAAGTAGATCATTTACTTATAAAACAAAACATATTAGTTATATATATATATACATTTAAATATTACACAACGGAAGTTATAAAATATGTACATATTTACAAACACTTGAGTACATATTTAAAAATATCCATATTTTTACATTATAAACATTACTTTACAAAATATAAAGAAGTATACATGATTGGCAATTCTCTTCTGATCTTTAAGTTCCCAAAATCAACTCTTCAAGGTCTACTCTCACTTGGTCTTGATGAACTCTCGGGTTCGACTCTATCAGCTCTATTACCTGCGCGATTAAACACTATCGCGCTAAGCCAAGGGCTTAGTAAGATAATTCATGCTAAAATGCAATGTCACAAATTAATTACATATATCAATCAAAAGCATATTATTTATTCAATATGTTGCTTTGTTCAATGTCATATCAATATTCATATAATAGCACCATTCATTATACTCATTTAAATTTATCATTATAGCCAACAACTATGACTTTATATACGTACCCTTTCCCAACCAGGTCGGTTGCCCTCCAATCCCAAGGGTCCGCAGGAGGCAAAAAGGCACGTATAACATTATCAGTAACATACCTTTCCCCATCCAGGTCGGTTGTCCAAGTTCGGTTGCCCATTCCAATGGGTCCGCATGGTTCCGCAGGAGGCAAATAGGTACGTATAATACTGACTATATCGAACCTTCCTCCTACCAGATCGGTAGTCCAAGATCGGTTGCCCAACCCACTGGGTCCGCATGGTTCCGCAGGAGACGGATAGGTCCGTTCATTAAACTTATCAATACCTTTTCAATTCTTTTCTTTTTCGCAAGCAAGTTAAGCAATCATTATATACAATATTCATTACATTATCTAAACACTCACATTATTATTCAATCCTATCATCAATGCATGCTTCAATCATATTTCATTTGAATCACTATAACATCTTTGGTATAACATTTCAATGTGCATTACTCATGAAACACATTACCATTCACAATGCATAACATAACATTATTCAATCTCAACAATGCAATTAGGGCAATTCAACCTCTTCACAACCTAATCCAAAAGGAATATTAGCAAAATGACCATATGAATAGTACATTCTGGTTTTAGACTCCATTTTATCCTTATTTTGAAAAATTGTATAAAATAATCTACTTGACTAAAAATTCTAAAATTTTTACATAATTTAGTTTTGTATCTTAAAATCATTCCTTTAAAATTTCAGATCAAACTGAACACAAAATCTTGGTCAAATAGTTCACCTAACCAGACTGCCCCAATTGCCCTGCATCCTGGCAGCAGTTCTGAACTTTGTGAATTCCATAAATCAAATTCAATCAACGTGGTTCCAAATTATTTTTCTCAAATACTAGACTCACTAAGAAACAACATATCCAAAATTCAATTGGATATGATTTTTCTACATTTTATTAAAAATCCCGAAATAGAGCTGTCTCAGTTAAGGTACCTGCTGGAACAGGTCTAATAAAAATAATCTTTCTAAACTCATAACCTATCCAAAATCGAATCAACATATTTTTCAGTCATTCTAGACTCATAGAGGCACAACATATCAAAAATTCACTTCAAGAACATTTTTCTATAATTAATTAAAAATCATACAAATCACAGCCTTTACTAATTGTAAAACAGAAACAATATCACTAAACACAACTCTTACTCTTCCATCACCAACACCAACCCAACTTCTCATCTATCAAGCAAAATCAATACTTAAGATCACACCATAAGCAACTTAATCATACCATCATCCAATCACAACTCAACTCAAGCATAACTTCAAAAATAACAAGAGTAAACAAGAGCAAACTTACCAAATAATGAAATTCCTTGAAACTCCAACTTGTAACTTTGAAAACTTCCTTCACTTTGAATTTGAAATCATCAAAACCATCACTTGTTCTCTTGCTCTCTTCTCTCTTTGATGAGCCGGCCACACAACAACAAGAAGAAGAAGAAATGATGAAGAAACACAAAGTCAATAGGCATTAAATACCCATCCAAAAGAAAATTACTATAATACCCTCATCCATTTAACTAAGCTTTTGTCATATCTATACCCATTTAAGTAATTCACAACCAACACAAAAATATCCTCTTTCCTTGACTTTCCATTTTGACCACTTTATATGTTATATATATCACCATATAAGCAACATATACAATTATCTCTAAACCCTCTTTTCTTTCCCAACCACCATACAAAAACATTCTCTTCCCATTTCTCAATTCAAACCAACAACAACAACAACAAAACTTCTAGGGCATGCATAGGGATATTACATTCATAAAAAATTAGGGTTTAAGGTTTTAAAGGGGTTAGTGTTCACTATTTTAGGTTTGGAGTTGAGTTAGGGTTTACTGATTTAAAATTAGGGTTTTCGGTGATGCATGAAGCTTTTAGGATTTGAAAATCAATTTCATACTTTTATGAGGTTTTATGAAAGTAAACCAAACGAATTAAAGTTTTTATAAATAGAAAAGATGTTTTTTAAGACTTTTTGAAAGAAACAGAATTTTAATTTAAAGTTTTGAAAAGAAACATGTTAAATTAGGGTTTTAAGATTTTGATGAATCAAAAATAACAATTGTAAGTTTTTTGAAAAACTAAGCAACGAAATAGTGTTTTTAACTTTAGAAAAACTAAATTAAAGGTTCTGGGATTTTTGAATTAAAAGAAGCAACTAGATGAATTAAGCTACTGTAAAAAAAACAAAAAGAATTTAGAATTCAAACCTTCTTTCTTAGGGTTACACCAAAATTGCTTCTTGGATCGACCAAATCAAAGGCAGTTGATACCTTTGATGAATTGTTTGAATTGATTTTTGGCACTCTCTAAAAATCAGCTTGGTTCCCAGTTTTCCTTCACAGATTCGGTTTCCACTTTGTTTCCAGTTTCTGTCCCTTATTTTCTCCTCCTATTTCTGGTTCTCTTTTTCCTCCCTTTTTGTGTTGTTATTCATAGAAGTTTTTTTTTTTATGTTTTTTCCTAGTTTCTCATGACATACAATATTTAATAAGAAAAGGAAACTAAAACCTATTTGTATTAGATTTTGGAAATTTTGCTTCGAAAAATTTTGCTGGTAAAAAAAAACTGCTGCGGAAAAATTGCGCTGGAGAAAAAATTTGCCGCAGGAAAAATTGCACTGGAAAAAAATTCTGCCACATTTGGCTGCAGCAGGGGGCAGGGAATAGGCCTACAGGCCATTTCGCCCGCTGGAAACTCCTGCGGGCGAAATGGCCCACGGCCAAGCCCACGCTGGAATTTTCGGCTACGATTTTTTGGTGCCGATTTTTCTGTCGTCGATTTTTATTTTTTGATTTTTATTTGTTTTTTTATTGTTTATTAATAAAAATTAGATAATAAAGCAAAAATTATTTAATTAAGATAACAAAAATCATTTTGGACCAATTAAAATATATTAGACAACACAAAAATTATTTTGGACTAAACAAAATATATTGGATAGAACTGGGTCAAAAATTAAGGGTCTACAGTTTGCCCCCTGCTTGAATGATCTGAAACTTTAGTGAAAGAGAGTGAAAAGCAATAAGACTTGATTTTTGAGATGGTGGAGTTTTTGGGTTCTGGACCCGGTTCAAGTTCTGGACTCAAGGATAATTCTAGGTTCTGGACCTAAGAAAAATTTGGGTTCTGGACCCAAACTAAGTTCTGGATTTCGAAATAATTCTGGGTTCTGGACCTAATGGTAAAATTTGGGTTCTGGACCCGAGATAAGTTTTGGACTTAGGAATAATTATAGGTTCTGGACCTAATGATAAAATTTGGGTTCTAGACCCGAGCTAAGTTCTGGACTTAGAAATAATTCTAGGTTCTGGACCTAATGGTAATTTGGATTCTGGACCCGAGCTAAGTTCTGGACTTAGAAATAATTCTAGGTTCTGGACCTAATTGTAAAATTGGGTTCTGGACCCGAGCTAAGTTCTGGACTTAGAAATAATTTCTAGGTTCTGGACCTAATGGTAATTTGGGTTCTGGACCCGGTTCGAGTTCTGGACTCAAGGATAATTCTAGGTTCTAGACCTAAGGAAAATTTGGACTCAAGGATAATTTTAGGCTCTGGACCAAAGAAAAATTTGGGTTTTGAACCCGAGCTAATAATTTTTATTTCAAAAAGTTTGGCTAATTTTTATGCACATGTCTTCTTATTGTCCCCTGGTGTAAAAATATTTATATACCTGCAATTATTTGAATGATTAAAGTGAATAATTGAATTTACTATTTATTTACTGCGTAGTCATTATTCATGCACTATTTACTATTTATAAATAGTAAATTTACTATTTGCAAATAGTATCAAATAGTATTTACTATTAAAAATAGTACTTTCACTATTCACCAATAGTAATACTATTTATGAATAGTTAGATATACTGTTTATCAATAGTAATACTATTTATGAATAGTAAAAAATTACTATTCATGAACAGTTTTGAATTTTATTTTTTGCTTGCCGTTTCTCTATAAAAAGCCACCATTCCTTCATTTCATTTCACAGTACAATTTCAATTTCGTAATTCTCTCAAATTTATTTTCAATTTTAGCATATATTTTTTAAAAACAATGCATGCTTTGAGGTCAGGAACTCATTCTAATTCCGAGTTATTGGAGTTTATTCGGATCATGAAGATGGAAATTTAAATATACTGGCCAGGATGCTGCTCCATCGCAGTTCCAACCAAAAGAGCGAGGTAATTATTTTTTCTCTTTTTTCTTGAATTTTTTTGTATTTTTTTGTTATTATGTGAAAAATAAATTAATTTAAGTAGATAGAATAATATGTACTTACCTGGTATTAACTTACCTGGGTCTGTGTTAGCATGATCATTGCGTTGTTCGGGCTGGGGGATGTATTTACAAAGCCCGACAATGGTACGATGTAGTGCCTTCTCGGGTAAGGAGGATTATCCAAGATTGCGGCTTTTAGCAGTTCATCTTACAATTGCCATCCGAGGAATATCAGATAGACCGGAGCGTAGTCCAAGCGCTTGCAGAGTGATGGTTGGATACAACCCACACTTTTCACTTACCGATTGGGGAAATGACAATTGGTCCGGTCGATTTTACCGCCATAACTGGCCTTCGATATGATGGTGCTCCGGTTTCCCTAACCAATGATATTTTAACATTTGAAGAAATTCAGGAATTAATTGGTATGGAACCATCATATAAAGGGCCTTTTATGATAAAAATTGAGCCAATTCGTAGTTATTGGATGAACTATGAAGGACGACAGAGACACGGCCGAACAGTACGCTCGAGGATTTTTGTTATATCTGCTCGGGTCGACCATCTTAGGTAGCACTGAATCGTCCATTCACTTGTCATTGTTGAGTGCCCTTTCTTATCTCAGAATGGTACCATCTTCTGGTTGGGGTGAAGCCAGTTTCGCGTGTCTTTACCATGGTCTTGATAAGCTTTGGCGAAACAAGAAGTCTTTTGTCGACTTGATGGCGGTTGTCGAGGTATTCTTTTCCTTCACCAATGTTATTTTTGCTCTTTTCTTGCATGAATTTGATCTTTACTATCATTGTTGTAGGTATGGGCATATGAACATAATCTCATGAGGGTACCCAGTATTTCCCGAGAGAGAGTCGGGTATCCGAGATTAAATTTCTGGTTGTTTGATCATGTGGACGTTCCCGGCTCTCATCATGTGCATACTCACTTTATGTGTTAAGCCGCTTAACCTGGGACCAGGTAAAATAACATTAGTATGCTTTAAATTTTATGTGAAAGTTTTACTTACCTTATGTTATTTTGCAGGTGAATTTGGCCTGGTGGAGCCCAGAAGAGCGAGCAAACTGGTCTCCTTTAATGAGGGCTACACTGTCTTTCCAACATTCTCATCGAATTATTGTTGGCCCAGTGTCTAGTGGCTGGTTTCTCGGGGAGAGAGTTTATGAATGGTTTCTCTGTCCAGAGCAGCGGAGGTTTTCGATGCAAATCCCAGAATATACTTTAAATATTATGTTAATGCTGGAGGATGCATGGTGGTCGGCTCGGTATGGTTATGATGCCGAGTCATTTCTCCATTTACCGGGCCCATTTTATGCCCATTTTATTCAAATAAGACTCTTAAACTTTGATGTATCTCCTGTTGGTGTGCGGGAGATTTTTGATGAAAATGAGGGTAGAGATGAAGAGGAACACCACGGAGATGCAGGAGAGTCCGTTCCATATCTCAGGGCCAGTACTTCTCAGGTAAAACTTTTACCACTTTTCCCTTGCAACTGCTTCTTTCTTTTTTTTGACTCTTTAATGATTGTTGCAGGCTGTTGGCTCATTTGATCATGAGGCTGGACCTTATTTTACTGCCCCTTCATTTGCTCATTCTAGCCCGCCAGATATGCCATCTCATCCGCAGGGCATTGACTTGAATTACCTGGTACATTCCTCATTTAATGGTAACTTATGCTATATGTATGCATGATTATGTATGCTCTTACCTTTGTCCTTCTTGCTCACAGCGAATGCTCGAAGAACAAAATAAGAAACTTCAAGAAGAGTTGGCTGCAAGTCGTCAGCAGGCTTCTCATTTTGAAAGTTTATATCATCAATCGGAATAAAATTTTGGAGACTTTCGATTTCGGGGGATGAGGGATCCCGGCGCTTCTTCATCAAGAGGCCCCCAGACTGATGAACATGAGATCCTTTATTCTGCTTTTGATGACCATCATGACGGATCGGAACCAAGGTAATAGGGATTTTGGTGCTCCTACTTCGGGTGATCTAGGGACGAGTAATTTGCCAGGTTTTGGTGCTCTCGCTTCGGGCAGACTCGGGACGAGTGATTTGCCCCCTCCTCCAATAGGCGACGATTTTTTCAAGTCTTTATTTGGTGACCTAACTCCACCCTCTTAGTGATATGTAAATATTGTAGCCATTGTACAATAATGAAAAAAATTACAATTCTCCTCTTTACTGTAACTCTCTTTTTTTTGTTTTTTGTTATAGTACATAATTTCATAATTCACATCCACTTCATTTGCTAAACCAAATCCAACGTGGTAAAGGAATTTCATTGCCAATTCCTTTCCTTATGACATATGGTCTTACCCTTTCCCTTCACCTTTTCCTTTTCACTTTAGGAAAAGGTTTATTTCTTCTATATAAATCATGCTTCATGCCATATTTTAATACATAAACCAAAATTCTTTCTCTTTCAACGTGAAGACCCCCTTTAACAATTTACCATGACTAAGCATCATTTAAAGAAAATAAAAATTTTATTTAAGAATATGGATGCCATTCATTGGAAGCAAATTTCATGGTCAAAACTTGATGTTTTAAAATGTTTTCAAAATGTTAAATTGGACCACTCCTTCTTACATGTCGTGGCTTCCTTTTGGGATACCGATTCCAGGGTATTTAAAATTAATAGCTTTGAAATATGTCCGTTGATTGAAGAATTTGAGGCCATCCTTGGATATCCAAGTAATCAACAAATGGCGTTACCCACATTGATTTCCAAGACTCAATAGAAGATGCAGATGTTATTTCAAATTCCAAAACTTGAAGTTCTTCGGTTGATGAGAGATGAAAAAATTCTAATTGCTCCTTTGATTGATTTTTGTTTCTCTCATTTGGCCCCTACTAAGGCATGGGGACACATGCTCTGTCTTTGCTTGCTCAGCCAATTTTTTCTTGTTTCTTCCGATGGCGATATTGATCCACGAGTATTAGATATTATGGACCAAATGGAAGGAGGCTTATCACCGGTACCTGTGATCTTAGCCGAGACCTTAGTTGGATTAGACCGATTTAAATCGGGATTGTCAAAGAGACTCACTGGGAGTCCGTTGCTGCTTTAGGTAATTACCTAAACTTCCCTTTCGGGTTTTCAATTTAGGTTTTCTTTTTCTTTTTATTGCTCTAATTTTTGCCTAATCCGCCCATGCGGGTTTTCAGAACTAGCGAGCTGTCCTAATTTTTGCCTAAGCTGCCCTTGCGGGTTTTCAACTTAGCGGACTCTTTTTTTTTTGCTATATATTTTTTATTGCTCTAATTTTTGCCTAGTCCACCCATGTGGGTTTTCAGAACTAGGTAGCTGTCCTAATTTTTACCTAAGCTGTCCTTGCGAGTTTTCAACTTAGCGGACCTTTTTTTTTATTTAACTCTTTCTTCACAGATTTGGTTTTAGGAGCATCTTTGTTTGCTTGATACTCCATCCATGGGCTTTGCCAGATACCTGCCACATCATCATTCTGCTAGGAAGCTACTCCCTCCTGCCTCTTCATGTGCTGATTGGGTTGACTGGATCCACTCACGCTCCGAAGTCAATATCCGTTGGTTGATACATTGGTGGAAGATTTCTCGTATCACCATGCGGGCATACTTGATGTACATTCCCCTTTCTGCTCTTCGTCAAGGTACATGCTATGATCCTCGCCGACTCGGCTGTCAGTATGGAGCTGAGCCTCGTGATTCTGACTTTGCTCCCTACTTAGACATGCCTTGCTTGACTGAAGCCTACTTGGATCGGCTGAGGCAAAGCTGGCCTGCACGTTACACTTACCGATTGCTATAGATTTTACATTTGTCAATTCATAAAGTGTATTGTTAGGATGAAAAATAATTAAAGTAATAAAAGATGCTTCTTTTCCATTTATAATTTGTCATCACCTTTTGCTATTGTGCTTATTTATTTCATTCATATCTGGTCAAATACTTATAATAGTGCACATAGAACAATTTTAACATTAATTCTGTTTTATTAAATTGGAGAACAACCAAACATAAAGCCAACATACACAAGATTAATTGATGATTTTCTCTCATTTAGCCCTGATTGTTGCCTAGTCCACCCTTTTAGGTTTTTGAAACTAGCAGACTGCTCTAACTTTTGCCTAGGCCGCCCTTTTTTGGGTTTTCAACCTAGCGAGCTCTTTTTTCCTTTTTTTTCATCATACATAAAACCTCTTCAACCTGTCAATGTTTACTGGCTCACTAAATTCGTTCTCGTCCATGTTTGATAACTTCACCACACCTTTATTCATGACTTGTTTTGCGACATATGGCCCTTCCCAGCTAGGTCTGAACTTCCCTCTTGGATCAGATACATTACGCTTACATTGCTTCAACACCAAATCCCCAACTCTGAATTTTCTGATTTTAACCCTTCTATTGTAGGCCTGAGCTATCTTCTTTTGATACAGTTGGTGGTGATACAGTGCTTTTAACCTTCTTTCTTCTAGCAGAGCTAACTATGTGTATCTGCTTGCTACCCATTCCGTTTCAGGCAGTTCAGCTTCCAAGACTACTCTTAATGACTTGATCTCAATTTCAATTGGCAATACTGCTTCCATCCCATAAACCAAAGAGAACGGTGTCATTCCAGTAGGTGTTCCCACACTTGTTCTATATCCCTATAAAGCAAACGGAAGCATCTCTGACCAATCCCTGTAAGTCTTGGTCATCTTGGATAGAATTTGCTTAATTGTCTTGTTTGTTGCTTCCACGGCACCATTAGCCTTTGGTCTATAAGGAGAGGATCTATGACGATGGATGCGGTACTTGGAGAATAAATCCTTAACTGCTCCTTGAAACTGTACCCCATTGTCTGATATCACACTATGCAGGACCCCGTATCTGCAGATGAGGTTCTTTTCAATAAACCTAGCCATTTGGCTTGCACCCAATTTATTGAAGGATTCGGCTTCGACCCATTTTGAAAAATAATCTATTACTACCATAATGAAACGGTGACCGTTTGAAGCTGTCGGATGTATCTCTCCTATAATGTTGATACCCCAGGTGGCAAATGGCCAGGGTGAAGACATTGAATGCAATTCTTCAGGAGGCATATGATTCAAGTTACCATACATCTGACATTGCTGGCACTTCTTTACAAACTCAATACAATCTTTCTCCATGGTCAACCAGTAGTAACCTTGCCGAATGATCTTCTTAACTAGGGCCAAACCATTCATGTGCAGACCGCAACTTCCTGCATGTATTTCTGATATGATGTGCTCCACTTCAAGCTTTCTTAAACATCTCAAATGCACCCCATCAGGCCACCTTCGATATAACTCCCCATGGAAGGTAATGTATTGCAAGGACCATCGTCTTATGGCTCTTCTCTCTTTCTTTGTTGCCCCCGGCGGGTATTCTCTTTCCTCCAAAAATCATCTTATAGTATCATACCACGAATCATGGTCTGTATCAATTTCCATGATTGTTTCATATTCATAGCAAGGAGTTAACAAACTGGTCAAGGTCAGAGGCTTAAGGAATAGGCTAACAAGGATTTTCCCATACCGAAGCCAATGTGGCTAGGGCATCAGCCATCTGATTTTCTTCCCTTGATAGGTGTACAAACCTACACTCCTTAAAGTTCTTCTTCATCATGGTCAAGTAATGGTGGTATGGTTTCAATTTTTCTTCTTTCAACTCCCATTCTCCATTTACTTGGGATACAACTAGCAATGAATCGCCATAAACTTCCACCTTATACACCTTCATAATCATTAGGGTCTCCAAACCAAAAATACAAGCTTCGTACTCCATTATATTATTGGTTGCCCTAAATTTCAACTTTTTGGCTAAAGGGATGAGTTCCGCTTCGGGCGATTCTAGTATAACTCCCAAACTTGCTCCTTTCTTGTTTACTGCTCCATCAAAATACATTTTCCACCCTTGTACTTCAATTGCTTCTAAATGTTCATCTGGAAATTCCAAGATTACCTCTTCACTATCTGATAATGGTTGTTGGGCCAGGAATTCTGCTACCGTTCTTCCTTTGATTGTTTTCCTGGTTACATATTCAATCTCAAATTCTTCTAATATTATCAACCATCGACCATATTTCCCAATCAAAGAGGGTGTCTCCCTTAAGTACTTTATTGGATCCAACCTGGAAATTGCTTGCACACTATACGATTAAAAGTAGTGTCGCAACTTCTTAGAAGACCAAACCACGGCTATACATGTCTTTTCAATGATACTATACTTAATTTCATAGGGCAGGAGCTTTCTACTCAAATAGTAAACTGCAAGCTCAATCCCTGACTCATCTGCTTGGGCTAGCATGACTCCTATTGACTCTTCTTCTACTGCTAAGTATAGTAATAGAGGTTTGCCAGGTTTAGGTGGTTTTAAAACAGGCGGGTTCAACAAATACTCTTTTATTCTCTCAAAGACCTTTTGACATCCTTCATTCCATAGGACGGGCTGATTCTTTCTAAGCAATTTGAAGATAGACTCACAAATTGTTGTGAGCTTTGCTATAAATCTGCTAATGTACTGCAGTTTACCAATGGATTCCCGAACTTCTCTCTCCGTCTTAGGGGCTGGCATATTCCTGATTGCTTTGACTTTGTTAGGATCTATCTCAATGCCATTATGACCAATTACATGTCCCAACAATTTTCCTAAAGTAACATCGAATACACACTTCTTCCAGTTTAATCTTAGCTTATATTTCAAAGCTCTATCAAAAAATAATTCTACATTTTGGAAGTGTTGTTCCCTTGTATCCGATTTGACCATCATATCATCAACATATACTTCAACTTCTTTATGCATCATGTCATGAAATAGTGTGGTGGCCATCCTTTGGTAGGTTGCTCCAGCATTCTTTAAGCCAAACGGCATCACCCTATAACAAAATATACCCCATGTAGTAATGAAAGCAGTTTTGGCTTTATCCTCTTGGGCCATTAACACTTGATTGTATCCGAAAAATTCATCTACAAACGAGTGTAGCATGCTAGAGGCTGCACTATCAATGAGGACATCTATATGAGGTAAAGGAAAATCATCCTTAGGGGAAGCCTTGTTCAAATCTCTATAATCCACACAGACCCTTATCCTTCCATCTTTCTTTGGCACAGGTACTATGTTTGCTAGCCAATCTGGATATTCTATTACTTCAAGGAACTTCACTTGTATTTGCTTAGTGACCTCTTCTTTAACCAATTCAGCCCACTCAGGTCTTAATCACCTAAGCTTTTGTTTGACAGGTTTTATGTGAGTGTAAGTAGGGATATGATGCTCGGCTATGTCTCGATCTATCCCCAGCATATCTTCATAAGACCAGGCAAATACTTCTTCATATTTTTTGAATATTTTTTCAAATCTCTCTCTCTATCTCTCATCAGGAGTAAGGTCGGATGCTATGCTAATGTTTTTAAGATTTTCAGTTGTTCCCAAATTTAATGATTGTATGTTAACAGAATTAATATTAAAGATGCTCATGTAACTGCTATTTGAATGTATGCAACCATCAGGAGAAACATCACACAAGTAAGCAAAATTAGACTTTATTGCATTGATTTTGGAAAAGAAAACATCATCATCCTCATACAAAGCAGGCAAATTAAAATCAAAATCAAAATCATTGTCCTCGGAATCATAAAGCGGGATGTCTTCAAACTTTTCTTCGACCAGGGCAGCAATCTCCTCCGGAGTCCTTTCGGCTTTCGGCACAGCTTCATTCTTCTCTTTTGGATTGGATTCTTTGCTGGTTGGCAGGGTGAGGTCTTTCTTCACTTGCTCCGCTAGCTCGGCAACATCTGCAAAAATTTCAAAACCTGGGATTAACTTACCCATGAACATGATTGGCTTGGGCTTTCCTTGGAGTGGTCCCATATCTAGAGCTTTGACAAAAATTTCTTCAAGTGGTGGGAAGCTCATCTTCTCACTTTTGTTTGGCTGGACATCATTGTCTTCATCATATCCCAACCCCTTCTTGGAAGTTTGAGTTCTAAAATCTGGCAACTTTGTCAAACCGGCCTTACCCTTTCCAAGACCAGCTTCAGGAAGGTAGTTCATGTTCTTCATCATATTCAAAACTTTAGAGTCCCTTACTTCATTATTAGAAATTGCAGCTACCTGGAAACCATTCAGAGGCCTCTCAATCATTAAAGTATTAACAATCTCATTATCTTCAGATTCAATGACCACTGTCTCATTTCTGTTGGGGAACTTGATATTTTGATGAAGGGTGGAAGGAACTCCACCAAGAGGATGAAACCATAGTTTCCCCAAGAGCAAGGCGAAGGTAATCGGTATGTCTAAAACAACAAACTCAACAATAGATTCAATTGGACCAACCTTGACAGCGGCTTTGAAAATTCCTTCGGCATGCCTCTTAGTGTTGTCATAAGCCCAAATTGTCACTTCGGTTGGGTTTAGATCTCTTGTTGACATGGCTAGCTTTGGCAGTATCTTAAGTGGACAAACATTTATGGCGGACCCATCATCGACCATAACACAAGGAGTCCTCTTCCCCTTGATTTCTATTTTGGTAAAGAGAGGGCGGATGTGGTCTCTCCCCTCCTCCGGTAAGTCCGCATTCGAAAAAGAAACTGCTCCCATATTAACTTCACTCTTTTCTTGAACCTCTTCACATTTCATTACATTCCCAATTTTTATGAAGTTGATCAACTCCTTCGGTGTTATGGAGGTAGAAATTGGCATGCTAGCCAAGGCTTTGCCATAGTTTCTCGGTGCTTTTTAGAAGTAGCTAATAAGTCCCAAATGCTAACACTTGCTTGGGTTCTTTTCAATTGCTTGAGCACAGCATCATCTTCTTCTACTTCAACTTCCTTTCCCTTATTATTTTCTACCTCCTTAGGTGGTGGCCTTGCATAAGGCTTACCGAATCTAGTGTTCATCACCTCGTCTTCTTCGGGCTCGGACCAAGTCCACTCCTCCTTCTTAGGTACAATATCATCATCACTATCACTTGAATCCCAAAACCCGTTGACAACACAAATTGCTATTTCTCTACCCATCATAGCTTGTTCAATTTTGACAAATGCCTCTTCTTCTTTGGTTGCTTCTCCACCCACATCTTGAAAAGAAGACATGACAAAATCCTCATGCAAACCTCCTCTAATCATGAAGGTTGCCGGTGGTGGTACCCTATTGAACATTGGTAATGGGTTATCTTTGGTGTTTGGCTTGTTGGGCTTGGGTAGCTTCCCATTATCAATTAGATTTTGGATCTCATGTCGCAACCTCACACATCTATCCGTGTTATGCCCTTGCATTTGGTGAAATTGACAAAATGCTTTGGTGTCAAAATTAGGTGGGAGAGGGTTAGGTAAAGGACGAGGATTTAAAGGTTGTAGCAATCCCTTTCTTTGAAGTTTGTTGAGAACCCAAGACATTGGTTTCCCCAATTTCAAAAATTGTCTCCTCATTCCTTGGTTAGTAACATTAACACTGACGGCCTTTTGCATGCTTTGGCTACCAGATTGATAGCTCCCTTTCTCTTTTCTTTTTTGTTGCAAAATGGCTCTTCTCCCTTTCCCATTCTTCAATCTGCAAACCAGCTTGGAGAAGGTCTTTGAAATTACGGATGAGTGTATGAGACATCCTCTCACAAAGATTAGGCAACACCCCTCTCACAGTCATCCTTATTTGATCGGATTCATCGGGCCTCTTCTTGAGTAAAGCGGCCTTGTTTCTCCATCTCTTGATATAATCTACAAAATTCTCATTTGGCCTTTTCCTAATGGACTCCACTTCCATTAAGGTAACTTCTAACTCAACATTATATCCATATTGTTGGATGAAGGCTTTGTAAAGTAGATCCCAACTCTTTTGTGTTCCATCATCTAAGGTATTGAACCAATTTTGGACAACAGGGTCCAATGAGAGCATAAAATACCTTAGGGTTTGAACCTTAGTAGCTCGGGTAGACTGCATGGTAGTGATATACTGCTTTACATGGAGATGAGGATTTCCGGTGCCATTGTACTTTGCAAAGGATTTCATCTTGAACTTGTACGAGACTTCTTCTTCTTGTTCAAATAGTTTATCGATCTCAGACATCTCTTCGGTTTTCAGCTTCTTCTCAAATTTCTTTTCTAAATTAGCAATCATCCTTTCAACATCGGATGTCTCGGTCTTTTCAATAGTTGCTTTCTCAACAACCTTTGGTTCTTTCTTCTTCTCTTGAACATCTTGGTAGTATTGAGCGCAATCATCATCGTCATCAGTGATCACTTTTTCATCATGAAAAACCACTTCACTAACTTTAGTCTTCCCTTTGTCCTTTGGTTTCTTAGTGCTAGCAGATGCCTCGGCATGATTCTCTAAGATTGCAGTCAACTGGTTCTTCATGGTCTCAGCTAGGGCCTCTTTTATTTTTTCCATCTTGGCGTTGAGGGCCTCATCCACCATCCTTTGAATTTGTTCGGGCTCCATTGTTTTGGGTGAGCAAGTGATTGAGTCATTTCTAGATACTTCATCTCTGGCGTAGGTCAGATTATTGTAAGCTTTTGAACTATCATAATCCAAGGCTGTGAGCCAGAGAGGGTCAATGATATGAGATGCAAATGTATGCATGTATGCATGTATCACAAACAATCAACAAAGAAAGATAATTAGGACGTTGCTTCCAACCTTATAACATCCACACATGAACGGCGAGTCTCTTTTCCAACATGGGGTACCTTGCTTTCGAATAATTCCCTCGGACGTTTCAACCAATAGTTATATTTTCGAAAATGGAAATCAGTTTATAATAATTCCCATTAATTAGGTTTTAATCCATTCAACCAACTAATGTAGCTTTTATTATTCATAAATGGAAATGAGTTTGGATTAGAATAAAATTAAGGGGTTTATTATAGATAGATTTCTCACTTGAAAAGAGTAACTAATGGTTCATGCCAAAAACAAGCCCATGATTAATTATTCTTAGTATAAACTAGGCTCACAATTGATTTTTGGTATTTCATAATGGACCTAAATATTTTTGCAAGCTCTTTGTAAGAAAAGGTTGGATAAAAATAATTTTGTTTCTAAGCCCATTGTAAAGGATTTTAGAAAAATGGATTTTAGGCTTAGTATTTGGGCCATGAGCCAAAGAATTTTTGATTTATTTTTAGAAAAGTCTTATATCCAAAAACCATTTTAAAATGTTTTGAAAATAGCTTTGGTCTTTTGGATTTTAAAGAAAAATTTATTTTTAGCTCACAACGTACTTAGGTCATATTAGAAAAAGAACAAATCAAATAAGCCATGATTTAAGCCAAGATAAATTAACCATAGTCAAACAACATGCATTTAGGGTAAAACCTAAGGAAAGTAACTAGGCCAATTACATGAGTTTTAGTCTTTGGGTAAAAAGACTTAGGTTCCCATAGCAAGTATATACCAAATGGTACGAGGCTATAAGTGGTTATGCGATGCTCAATCTCCATACCTTGAGTGAAAGTATGGTATCCCTTGCATAACACAACACGGGTAACACGGACATCCTAACTCACGCACACGATGCAATCTAATATGATGCAATGGATAATATCATTATAAGAAAGAATAGAATAATATAAAGACCAACAGAATTAACTTCTCTTATCCCTAGTGGAGTTGCCACTGTGAGCGAGGATTTTTGCCCCCACTCCCGGTGGAATGATTCTTGAGACTTCGGTACTATTTAGGCTCGGGCCCTTAGAGAACACGGACCTAAGTTCAGAGAAAATGGAGTCGCCACCTGGATGGGTCGGGAAAAAAGAAAGGGGTGGATGACTCAATTCCTAAGGAATCCCCAAGCCCTTAGTGGGTTCAGAAAGTTAGGTACATGTGGGGAAGGTAAGAAATGGCCCAGCACCCCCACAACGCCCGGTTCATTGGAACCGGCCTCCTTTACAGGTCTTAATATTATAAAATTCTTAACTATAACAACATTATCCATATTACACACAATAATTAAAAGAAAATATCAATATATTAAAATTAGAGCAAGGTCCAAGCAAAACAAAACAAATAAATAGACACCCATCCGAAGATGGAAACATGCCTTTACATCACATGCCTAAATAGGACACCCACCGAAAGGTAGAAACATGCCCTTTACATTATTTCTAAAATAGAAAAGCAATTTAAATTACATGATATTTAACCAATGAGGTACCCACCAAGTGGAAACATACCTCTTACAACATTTAGAAATCTAAATAAATTGATAAAAGTAAATAATCATTCATCATAAATAAATCATTCATCAAAGATATTAAACATCAATGGAAAGTAAACATCCATTCATGATAAATTAAATAAATCAAGTATTGAACTTAAATAAATTAAAGCATATGAAATAAATCAAAACATAATTAAATATGGAATTGAATAAGGCAAATAAAAAATCTAAGTTATAGCTACTGTTTCCATTTAGGATCCTTTATTTCATATGTTTAGGATTTTGGATTTTCATGAGTTTAAGCTACTGTGACTTTTTAAAGAATTAAAATAAATTAAGGATTTTATGTTTTAAAAGGTTGGTAGGACACTTTGATTAAACAAATTAAGGTTTGAATGGTGAAATCATGAAACTAGGGTTTTGGACACTTTAAAATACTTTTGATTTGTGGTTTTAAATGATGGTTTCAAGCTTACTGTGTAAAATTAAAATATTTGTGTTTATATGATTTTTATGGTTTTAAAGAATTAGGGTTCATAAAAAATTAGGGTTTAAGGTTTTAAAGGGGTTAGCGTTCACTATTTTAGGTTTGGAGTTGAGTTAGGGTTTAGTGTTTTAAAATTAGGGTTTTCAGTGATGCATGAGGCTTTTAGGATTTGAAAATCAATTTCATACTTTTATGAGGTTTTATGAAAGTAAACCAAATGAATTAAAGTTTTTATAAATAGAAAAGATATTTTTTAAGGCTTTTTGAAAGAAACAGAATTTTAAATTAAGGTTTTGAAAAGAAACATGTTAAATTAGGGTTTTAAGATTTTGAAAAATCAAAAATAACAATTGTAATTTTTTTGGAAAACAAAGCAACAGAATAGTGTTTTTAACTTTAAAAAAACTAAATTAAAGGTTCTGGGATTTTTGAATTAAAAGAAGCAACTAGATGAATTAAGCTACTGTAAAAAAAAATAAAAAGAATTTAGAATTCAAACCTTCTTTCGTGGGGTTACACAAAAATTGCTTCTTGGATCCACCAAATCGAAGGCAGTTGATACCTTTGATGAATTGTTTGAATTGATTTTTGGCTTTCTCAAAAAATCAGCTTGGTTCCCAGTTTTCCTTCACAGATTCGGTTTCCACTTTGTTTCCAATTTCTGTCCCTTATTTTCTCCTCCTATTTCTAGTTCTCTTTTTCCTCCCTTTTTGTGTTGTTATTTATAGAAGTTTTTTTATGTTCTTTCCTAGTTTCTCACGGCATACAATATTTAATGAGAAAAGTAAACCGAAACCTAATTGTATTAGGTTTCAGAAAATCTGCGTCGAAAAATTTTGCTGGCGAAAAAAAACTGCTGCGGAAAAATTGTGCTGGCAAAAAAATTTGCCTCAGGAAAAATTGTGCTAGCGAAAAAATCCTGCGGGCGAAATGGCCCACGGTCAAGCCCACTTTGGGAATCATCGCCGATTTTTCCGTCGCCGATTTTTTTTTATTTTTTTGTTTATTTTTATTTTTTATTAATAAAAATTAGATAATAAACAAAAATTATTTAATTAAGATAACAAAAATTATTTTGGACTAAACAAAATATATTGGACCGGACTGGGTCAAAAATTAAGGGTCTACAAATATATTCAAAACTAAAGGACTTGGGAAATGGCCCCATAAGGTCTATTCCCCATACATAAAAAATTTTAACCACAATAAAAATATTGAGAGGCATTTCATTCCTTTTGCTAATGTTCCCTATTCTTTAGCATTTATCATATCTTGTACAGAAATTATAAGCATCCTTAAAAAGAGTAGGCCAATAAAAACCACTTTGAAGAACTTTCTTGGTGGCATTCTTTCCTCCAAAATGCCATTCACAATACATGTTGTGGCAAAATTGCAACACTTGCAACACTTGATGAATTCAATAGAAGAGTTAAATAAAAACTCACACGACTTAGAAAAAATTATTAAAGAGAATGAAATTTTGAAGCATGAACTAAAAGAACTAAAAGAATCAATTTCAAGATTTCATAAAGGAAAGGAAGCCTCAGACACATTAATTGGTAACCAAAAATCACCCTCCTTAAAATATGGATTAGGATTCAATAGATCAACCAACATTGCACCAAGCAAACCAACATTTGTAAAAGCATCTACAACTAAAATTTCTAATGTTGATATTATAAAGAACAAAGATGCTCGCACCAAGTCTAAAAGTACCAAAAGAACTTCTTATGGTTCACTAGGAAATAAAGCTAAAAGTAATCATGCATTTTTGTACACTAAACTTGCACAAAAGCAATCACATATTTGTAGTTGTACGCCTAATACTTGGAATACGAAAAGAAAAATGCAGAAATATAAAATACCATGGAAATGCACATATTGCATGACATTCGGACATAAAAGTTTTTTCTGTCATATAAGAAAGGCTCATCTCAAGTTAGAAGACACCTTTATTACTAACCATCAAGGACCCAACTTCATGTGGGTACCTAAGAGAAGATGACCACTATTGCCTTGTAGGTATGCCTAAGATCTACTATCAATGAAAGCACATGTCTTGTGGATAGTGGGTGCTCAAGGCATATGACCGGGAATGCAAAGCTCTTTACAAGTATTACCTACAAACATGGAGGTAATGTAACTTTTGGAAATGATGCTAAAGGTAAAATTATTAGTGTTGGCTCCATTGGTTCAATTGGTAAAGATTTAATAGAAGATGTATGGCTTGTTGATGGGTTGAAACATAATTTACTAAGTGTTAGTCAACTATGTGATAAAGCATACTTTGTTAATTTTGATTCCAAAGAATGCAAGATCATAAATTCAAATGGTGTTATCATATTTAAGGGCACTAGGACAAACAACACTTATAATATTAACATACATTCAAATCATGCATTTAAATGTCTAATGTCTACTAATAATGATGCATGGTTATGGCATAGAAGACTAGGACATGCTGGTATGGATCAATTAAAATATATTTGTAATGAAAACCTAGTTGATGGTCTCCCTAAGATAAAATATGATAAAGATAGAATTTGTGAACCTTGTCAACATGGTAAGAAACATAAGAGTTCATTTAAATCAAAGAATGTTATAAGTACCTCTAGACCTTTAGAGCTCATTCATTTGGATTTGTTTGGACCAAATAGAGTTACTAGCTTAGGAGGCAAATTATATGCATTTGTTCTTGTTGATGATTACTCTAGATTCACATGGGTTAATTTCTTAGCTCAAAAGAATGAAGCTTTTAATTACTTCAAAATGTTTGCAAAAAGAGTTCAAATGAAAAAGGATATGTGATCACATCTATTAGAAGTGATCATGGCAAAGAATTTGAGAATGAAAATTTTGAAAGTTTTTGTAATGAACTTGGCATTTCACATAATTTTTCTGCTCCTAGAACTCCAAAACAAAATGGTGTAGTTGAAAGAAAAAATAGAACCTTAATTGAAATGGATAGAACAATGCTCAATGAATATGATTTACCATTTTACTTTTGGGCGAAAGCCGTTAATACAGCTTGTTACATTACAAATCGTGTTTACAAAAGGCATTTAACTAATAAAACTTCTTATGAGCTATGGAATGGAAGAATTCCCATAATTGGATATTTTAGAGTATTTGGATGCAAATGCTTCATATTGAACACCAAGGAAAATCTTGAAAAATTTTCATCCAAATCAGATGAAGGCATATTCCTAGGATACTCATCATATAGCAAAGCATATAGAGTATTTAACATGAAAACTCTAGTTGTTGAAGAAACAATGCATGTTGTATTTGATGAATCATCTAAACTTGATCAAAAGAAAGGTAGTACTTTCAATGACCCTGCAGCTACTCTTGAACCTCATGAAACTATTGATGCTCCAAAGATCAATCAGTATGAACTTGAAGAAAAGACTCAATATCTACCTAAGGATTGGCAATACAAGAAAGATCATCCTAAGGAACTCATCATTGGTAAAACAGCTAAGAGAGTAATTACTAGATCTAAAATTAATCATATAGATGTTAATTTTGCTTTTGCTTCTCAAATTGAGCAGAAGACCATTGAGGAGGCTTTAAATGATGAAAATTGGATGACTGTAATGCAAGATGAACTTAATCAATTTGAAAGAAATAATATTTGGCAACTCACTCCTAGACCTATAGATCACTCTATCATAGGATGCAAATGGGTCTATAGGAATAAGCTTGATGAAAATGGTCACATTGTTAGGAATAAAGCAAGGTTGGTAGCCAAAGGCTATAATCAAGAAGAAGGTATTGACTATGATGAAACATTTGCCCCTGTAGCCAGATTAGAAGCTATTAGAATATTACTTGCTTTTGCATGTCACATGAACTTTAAACTCTTTCAAATGGATGTTAAAAGTGCATTTCTAAATGGACTTATAAGCGAAGAAGTTTATGCAGAATAACCTCCTGGTTTTGAAAACTACAAATTTCCTGATCATGTTTTCAAACTTACCAAAGCTTTATATGGATTGAAAAAGCACCAAGAGCTTGGTATGATAAACTAAGTGCAAATTTTCTTGAAAATGGTTTTTCAAAAGGAAAAGTAGATACAACTCTCTTTGTTAAAAAGGACAAGCATAACATTTTGATTGTACAAATTTATGTGGATGAAATAATATTTGGAGCTACTAATGAAGCCTTGTGCAAAGAATTTGCTTGTTGTATGACTAGGGAATTTGAAATGAGCATGATCGGTGAACTCAAGTTCTTCCTTGGACTACAAATCAAGCAATGTGAAGATGGGATCTTCATCAACCAATCCAAATATACAAAAGAACTCATCAAGAAATTTGGAATGGATGGCTGCAAAACTAGCAAGACTCCTCTAAGCACATTCTTGAAATTGGGTAAAGATGAAAATGGTAAAGCAGCAAATGAAAAGAAATATCGAGGTATTATCGGATCACTACTTTACTTAACCGCTTTTAGACCTGATATAATGTATAGTGTATGTCTTTGTGCTAGATTTCAAACTTGTTATAAAAAATCACACTTGAATGCTACTAAGAGAATTTTGAAATATTTAAGTGGTACAATGCATTTAGGACTTTGGTATCCTAAAAACACATCATTTCATATCATAGGTTTTTCAGATGCAGATTATGCTGGTAGTATCTTAGATAGGAAGAGCACAACAGGAGCATGTCACTTCCTTGGTAATTGTCTAGTTTCTTGGCATAGTAAGAAACAAGCATCGGTTGCTTTATCCACAACGGAAGCCGAATATATTGCAGCATGTTTTTGTTGCACACAAGTATTATGGATGAAACAACAATTAATTGACTATGGAAAAGTATTTAACAACATCTCCATTAAATGTGACAACACTAGTGCTATCAATTTTTTCTAAAAATCCTATCCAACACTCTAGATCCAAACATATAAATATTAGATATCATTTTTTGAGAGAAAATGTACAAAATCAGAATATAGTCCTAGAGTTTATAGATACACATAATCAACTTGCTGATATCTTTACAAAACCTTTGAATGAAGATATGCTCAACTTCATTAAACTTAATTTAGGCATGATTGATGGAAATACTCTGAATTAATAAAAGATTGCCTATCAATAAAATTTTTAAACATCACAATGTATAAACTTTTTGCCGAAAATTATAAAAATCCTTCATCTTTTTTCTCTTTCATTTTTTTTTCACTCGCGTTCGCTCCAATGCCTTTAGCGATCGCTCTCTTGCCAGCCAGATTCATCTAAATTAATACCTCTGTGTGAGGTAGAGAAACCTTGTGCGCAGTCGCAATAATTTGAACAGTTTTGACCGTTACAGACTTTCTCTGCACCTGCGAGAGCACTAATCTTGTTGATGGTCGTTTCAGTGTATTTCGCGATCGCACCTATACAAATAGGTGACCGCACTCTATACACGCTGCTCGAAATTTTGTAACTGTTGGCTGTATGACAGGTCGCGTTTCTTAACTCTCAACAGTCATAAATGGCTATTTTCTTAATTTCTTCTATTTAAGAGCATTATACATCAGTTTCTTGGATATTTTACTTCTTATAACATACAAACTTCCCTCCAAATCTCTAAAATCCTCTCAAGATCATCTCCTTCTCAAAACACTCTCTGTTTTCCAGTTTTCTTCCTGTTCTTCAACCCTAATGGCTCCCAAAAAGAAAATAACCTCTAAAGGGAAAGGGAAGGGAAAGAAACCTTCAGGAATCATCATAAGAGAACCAACATATGTTCCTCCATCTCCTCCACAGTCTAGAAGGGGTGAGAAAATTCACAAACCTCACCATCAAACCTCTGAGGAAGATGTGAGATATGCCATGCTGAAGAGAAAGAAAGTTGAGGGAACCAAATCTCCATTTGGTGGGATGCTCTCTGCCCTCAACATCAAAGATGAGATTGAAAGTGTACTTGATGTTCTTGGCTGGAGGAAATTCGTATTTCCTGAAGAGGTAGGCTATTCTAGTTTAAGTAAGGAATTTCTCATGTCTTTTCAGATTGAAAAGAGTGCAAATTCTGCACTGGGGTGGTATGGGGTTAGATTTAAGTTATTTGACCAATACCAAGCCTTAACTTTAGAAGACTTTGGAAAAATCTGGGACTTTCCTGTTGATGGAATAACCTCCTACAATGATTTAACCTTCTCCAACCAAACACCCTCTACCTTTTGACAAGAAATTTCTGTGGAAACCTCATTTGAAAAAGAGTCAAAAGCTAGACACATCAAATCCCTCACCCATTGGATGCTTCATAGGATCATCACCTACACCATTCATCAAAGAGCTGATGGGAATGAAAAGGTAACAAAAAGAGACCTCATATTCTTATATGCTTTCACCCACAACATCCAAATGAACACAAACAAGTTCTTGATTGACACTCTATATTATCATGCTGTACAAGAACTAGAACTTTCTTCTTGTCCTCACAAATAACTCAAATAGCTAGGCACCTGAACTTACTAAATGATCTCAACTTAGCTACCTTGAGAAACCCTTTCAATCTTGCCTCTAGTGCCATCACCATTGACTATCTAGAACATGCTGGCTGTGTAAGGAAGATTGAGGATATGTGTATTACTTTGGCAATTGAGGTATTGTGGATAGACAAAAGAAAAGACCAAGATACACAATTGAGGAAGAAGGAGACTCCTTGGAAGTTGTTGTTGAACTACCTCCAAAAACTACTTCATCTAAACCTAACCAGGAAACTACTTCATCCCTTACAAAACTCATTCTCAAAGCTATCAAATCTCTCTCCAGGAAACTCTCTCAATTAAAGAAAAGTGTCTCCAAGAGATTCCATCATTTGAACAAGAGAATTGACCTTATATCTCTCGTGCATCATGATCTCTATGACATGCAAGGCAAACTGGACTTGCCTCAATGCAATATTGAGGATTGGGATATAAGTGATCATACAGAAAGTCTCCCTGAAGAAGAAGAGTCTATCAGCACTAGCTCTATCTCTAATGTTCCTCTTGATAAGGGAAAAGCTCCTTTAGAAGAAGAAGAGATAGATAAGGATGAAGATTCTGATTAGTTTATTTTTTCCTTTTTTTTATGTTCTGTTGTTTTATCTTGTTTTCTTTTTCCTATCTTACATTATCTTTGTACTGCCCTCTATCTTTAAACATTTTGATTGTTATACCCAAAGTTGTTTATTATCTTTACATATTTTCTTTTATGCATTTTTCCTATGACAATGGGGGAGAAAAGATAACCAAAAGATTGGAATGACTGTTTAACTAATGCAAGATAATCAAATGATATTTTACTAATGAACCAAGTTATACTCCAACATAAAACATGACTCATGCATATGTTTAGGGGGAGCATTATAACAAATTTATTAACATTCAACACATGAGCAATTTGAATAAGGAAAGATAGTGAGCCAATCTAAGTTATATCCTTGTTAATTTATATCATCATTCCATTTGATTATCAAAGTCAAAATGGGGGAGATTGTTAGACAAATGATCTCAATTTTGATCCTTGACAACTCAAATTGAATGACTTATTTAACATGTGTTTGAAAAACCTTGTTGCAGGATTAGGTTGTTTCAACTAAAGCTGAACAGAGCATGTTTAGAGGTCGCACAAGACATGGAAACGACCGCCCCATTCAATTGAAGGATGAAACTATATCACAGTAGGTTTCGCGGTCAGAAACCCGACCTCAGTCGTGACCGCACTTACACAAGAGAGACCGTACTACATTCATGGACGACCGCAACACAAGAAACCTAAATCATCCAAATTATAGTAAGGTTTGCGATTACAAGAACGGTGAAGGATACGGTCTTGCTTATCACTTTAGCGACCGCCCTTTGATATCCGCGACCGCTCTGATGATTTAGGAGAAATCTGCTTAAAGTGACAGTAGTGTTCGCGTCCTAAGGTGCGTCCAGAAGTTCGACGCGAGTGTCTCAACTCGACCGCGAGATGTCACCTAGGGCGACCACAAAATTCATATTTATGCAGACTTTCATTTTGCCCAATCAGAGAATGCCACGTGTGATGACCGTTATAAACTCACTTCAGCATTCAAAAAAGGCGACCGCACCTATCATATGCCCGACCATCCTGAAAACCACAGCATGGGCAAGATTCCTGCTGTAGAGCACTCAAATTCGACCGTTGAAGCAAATTTAAATGCAGCAACCATTCCTTGACAAAGGACGACCGCATGAGACATAAGTGCGACCATCCTTGTATGAAGGATGACTGCGAAATGCTTCGAACAGTTTACTAAAAAAGGTCTAAACTGCCAAGACTTTATTCTCACTATCTATAATGGCTAGTTAGACCTCATTGGCTATAAATACATTGCTACTCTAAGAAAAGAAAAAAATGTGAAGAGAGAATCAAAGATTTTATAGCCAAGCAACATATTTTCTTTTACCCAAACTTACATTTGAATTGTAATGAATGTTAGGTGTAAGCATTGAAAACACCATTGTATAAGTTTGAGTGTGAGCTTGGAAAACACTTAGATTGTGAGAGTGAGCCTGGTAAAACTCTTGTAAAGGTTGTGAGAGTAAGCCTAGAAAAACTCTTGTAAAGGCTTTGAGTGTAAGCCTTAGTAAAACACTTGTCAAGTTAGGTGTGAACTTGTGAAAACACCAAAGTTGGAAGTGAGCTTGTAAAACTTCAAAGATTAGTGAAACCTTAACAAGTTGTTAAGGAAGTGGATATAGGATTGAAGAAAATTCGAACCACTATAAATCTTGTGTGTTCTTTCTTTCACTCACTAATCAACCATTTCTCTATTCGGCATTTCTTGTTTGTTGAGTTTCTAATTTGCCATTATTCCTTGAGGAAACCAATTCATCCCTCCCCCCTCTTTGTCGCCATCTTGGGACAACATGGGACACCCACCGAAAGGTGGAAACGTGTCCTTTACATTGGTCCACAATATAAAAGCAATTTTAATTACATTAAACTTAATTAATGAGGTACCCAATAGTGGAAACATACCTCTTACAATTTTAATACCAAAATAAGCAAATAATAATCATAATAATAATGAAAATATCCATCCATGATAAATTAAATAAATCAAGCATTGAAATTAAATAAATCAACCATCAAAACATATAATAAACTACATAATCAAATCTAAAATTAAATAAAGCAAATAAAGATACAAATTTAGGTTTATGTCTCAATTTAGGGTTCTTTAATTAACATTTAGGGTTTTGGGATTTTAAAATTATTATATTTATTATTTAGGCTATTGTGAGGATTTTTGAAAAAATAAAATGGATTAGGGTTTCATAAATTTAAGAAAGTAGTAAGGTTTTTGGTTAATCAAATTAGGGTTTAGGGGTAATATCATGAAATTAGGGTTTTGGAACCTTAAGACATTAGGGTTTAGGACTCACAGTTAAGATATTAAGGTTTTAGGGTTTAAGGAATTTAAGGTTTAAGAGAGAAAGATTTATGGGATTAGGGTTTTGATATTCTTGGATTATTGGAAAAAAGGGTTTAGGATTTTAACTTACTGCCTTTGAAAAACAATTTTGGATTTGGAGAAATAAATTAAATTTTGGAAGAATAATCAAGATTTTGGAGTTTAATAATGAAACGGTTTAAGCTTTTGGATAAAAATAGTGTAGGGTTTTGAGTTTCAATAAAATAACTTATGGTTCTTGAGGTTTTAGTAAACAAACTAGATTCTAACAATTTATTCAAACCCTCAACAACTACTGGATGGTTTTAAGTTTTTATAAAACATGCAAGTGGAGTTACGAATACCAACTGATTAATATATTAACAAAAGCAAACAATTAAAGTTATTAAAACAAAGATCAAATTACTGCATGTTCTTATTAATCAAAGAAAATAAAGCTACTGTAAATATGAATAATTTATGATTAAAGATCAAACCTCCATCGTCAGTTCCACCAAAAAATTTATTTCTGGATGAACAATGTGAAGACAGTATGGACTCTGCCTTCTTCTTTGGTGGTCTTGATATTTCTGTTTGCTGTTTCCTTCGTTCTAAAAGAAAAACTATTGCAATTCTTCTAGGGTTTTTCTCCTCTCTTTCTTTAGGGTTTTTTCGGGTTTTGTCCCCCTTTCTTGTATGTTTTAATGTGGTATTTATAGGAAAAAATCAAAACCTAATTCTAATTGTCTAAAGAAATAAAAACCATTTAGGAAAAGAAATCAAAACGAAATAGAATTCGGTTTCGAAAAAAACTAAGCTAGAAAAAATTGCACTGGCTGCAGGCTATGGGCGGGCCAGCAAAAAAATTGTGAGAGCTGAGGCACAGGCCAGCCAATTCGCCCCAGGAATTTCCTACGGCGAATTGGCTTGTGCCTAATTCGCCGCAGGAAATTCTTGCGGCGAATTGGCCCAAGCAAATTCACTTTCGGCGATGAAATTTTTTCATCGTCGATTCTTTATTTATTTATTTCTTTTACTTTACTAATGTGAGCGGAAATTTTTTTCCCCACTCCCGGTGGAATGGTTCTTGTGACTTCGGTATTGTTTAGGCTTAGGGCCTTAGAGAACATAGACCTAAGCCTAGAGAGGAGTCACCACCCGGATGGGCCCGGAAAAAGAAAGGGGTGGATGACTCGATTCCTAAGGAATCCCCAACCCCCTAATGAGTTTAGAAAGTTGGGTACGTGTGGGGAAGGTGAGATATGACCCAGCACCCCCATAATGCCCGGTTCATTGGAACTGGCCTCCTTTGCAGGTCTTAATATTATAAAATTCTTAAATATAACAACATTATCCATATTACATGCAACAATTGAAATAAAGCATCATTTTATTAAAATCAAGGCAATGTCCAAACAAAGCAAATAAAAGGACACCCATCCGAGGATGGAAACATATCCTTACATCATTCTTGTCTAAACTAAATAAGACACCCACCGAAAGGTGAAAACATGCCCTTTACATTAGTCCAAAATATAAAAGCAATTTAAATTACATAAAATTTAACTAATGAGGTACCCAATAATGGAAACATACCTATTACAAATTAAATAAATCAAGCAATGAAATTAAATAAATCAACCATCAAAACATATGATAAACTAAATGATCAAATCTAAAATTAAATAAAGCAAATAAAGATACAAATTTAGGTTTATGTCTCAATTTAGGATTCTTTAATTAACATTTAGGGTTTTGGAGATTTTGGAATTATTATTATTATTATTATTATTATTATTATTATTATTATTATTTAGGCTGTTGTAAAGATTTTGAAAAAATGGAATGGATTAGGGTTTTATAAATTTAAGAAAGTAGTAAGGTTTTTGGTTAATCAAATTAGGGTTTAGGGCTAACATCATGAAATTAGAGTTTTGGAATCTTAAGACATTAGGGTTTATAACTCATGTTTACTGGATTGTGATTTTACGTTTACTAGATTATGGCTTTAGGGTTTAGATTTATTTGTCATAAGATTTTGAGGTTTTAAGAATTAGGGTTTAGGGTGTTGATGAATGTATCATAAAGTTTTGATGCTTTAAGAATTTAGGGTTTAGGAAAACTAGGGTTTACTGTATTAGTTTTTGAGAAAATTAGGGTTTTTGATATTTTGGAAAGCATGTTTGATTTTAGGATTTAAGAAAATAGCTTAGAGTTTCATAAAAATAATTATGATTTTTAGAAACTGTAAAGAAGATTAGGGTTTGGAGATTTAAGAAGACATTTGGAAACTTTGGACAAAAAGTTAGGGTTTAGATGAAAATAGTTTGGGGAAAACAATTTAGGGTTTTAACGTTTTTGAAAACAGAAGAAATAATTTTAGGGTTTTTAAGGTTTTTGGAAGCAGAAGAAATAATTTAGGGTTTTTAAGGTTTTTGGAAGTAGAAGAGTAATTTAGGGTTTTTGAAGTTTTGGAAACGGGAGAGAAATAATTTTAGGTTTTAAAGGTTTATGGAAAGAGAAGAACAGTTTTATGGTTTTAAAATTTTGATCAATGATTAAGGCTACTGGATGAATGTATGATTTAATGTAAAACATATTACTAAGTTTAATAATTTCGGTTACTAACTTAATATAAAAAACAAACAATAGAAACATTGTAAATAACATCAAATCAAAGTTTATAATCAAGCCTCCGTTTGTTGGTTCCTACAGAATTTGCTTCTGGATGAACAAAGACAAAGGCAGTGTCACTGCCTTTGATGGACTAATTGCTTCTTGTTTCTTGCTTGCTAGGGCTTTTCTTTTGGCCGATCGAATGGTTGAGTCTCCAGTCCAATCAAACAATTTTTTTCTCCCAATCAAAGTCCCTTGATTCTGTGTTTTAATGTGGTATTTACAGGAAAAATTATAAACCTACTTCTAATTGTCTAAGGAAACTAAAACTAATTAGGAAAAGAAACCAAAACCAAATAGAATTTGGTTTCGGCAAAAACTGCGCTGGAAAATTGCGCCGACAAAAAAAAAATACTGCAGGCCAAGAATTACGAGCGCTAGAAAATTGCGGGTGAAAAACTAGGCGGCCAGCCAATTTGCTGCAGGAATTTCTTGTGGCGAATTGGCCCAGGCCTATTCTCCTTCAGCGACAAATTTTTTCGTAACTGATTTTTTCAGCGTTGATTTTTATTTATTTATTTATTTAACTTTAGCATTTTTATTTTTATTAAAAATTATAAATAATAAATACTAAAATAAATATTATTTAATTAAAATACCACAAAATTATTTTGGACTATATAAAAAATATCAGACCAGACTGGGTCAAAAATTAAGGGTCTACAGTTTGCCCCCTGCTTGAACGATTTAAGACTACAACAAAAGAGAGTGAAAAGCAGTAAGACTTAATTTTTCTGAGATGCTTAAGTTTTTGGGTTCTAGATCTGGTTCGAGTTCTGGACTCAAGGTTAATTTTAGGTTTTGGACCTAAGGGTAATTTGGGTTCTGGACCCGAGCTAAGTTCTAGACTTAAGGATAATTTGGGTTCTGGACATGAGCTAAGTTCTAGGCTTAAGAGAGATTTTAGGTTCTGGACCTAAGGGTAATTTGTGATCTGGACCCGAGCTAAGTTCTGGACTTAAGGGTAATTTGGATTCTGGACCCGAGCTAAGTTCTGGACTTAAGAGAGATTTTAGATTCTAGACCTAAGGGTAATTTGGGTTCTGTATCCAAGCTAAGTTCTGTACTTAAGGGTAATTTAGGATCTGGACCCGAGCTAAGTTCTGGACTTAAGAGGAAATTTAGGTTCTAGACTTAAGCTAAGAGAGATTTAATTGTCTGCAAAAATAATTTTAGTCAGTAGTATACTTAAAGGAAATTGCAAAAAAAAAAAAATTCAGCTACCATAAACATATTTTCTCCTTACTCCCTGCGTGTAAAAATATTTTAAAAGTGCAAAAATATTTAAATAGACGCAAATATCTAAATGATTAAATTGAATAATTGAGTTTCCTATTTATTTACTGTGTCATCACTATTTATGCACTATTCACTACTATTTATTTACTATTTATAAATAGTAACTTATTATTCATCAATAGTAAAATTTACTTTTTTTTCTTTTTTCCCACAAGAATACTGTTCTTCTTTTGTCTTTTTCCTTTGTCATTTCTCTCTATAAACGCAGCAGATTTCTTCATTTCATTCACAACAGATTTCTTCATTTCATTCATTTATAGCTATAAATCTTTCATCTTAGAGAGTTTAGCATAGAGTTTTAAAAAAAATACATGCTTCAAGATCAGGAACTCGATCTAATGCTTAGTTATTGGAGTTTATTCGGCAGCATGAAGATAGAAATATAAGTCTGCTAGTCGGGATGCCGCTTCATCGCAGTTCAAATCAAAAGAGCAAGGTAATTATTTAATTATTTATTTTAACAGCAAATTATTATTCTTTTGTGTTTTTTTTCTTCTTTTATATTTTTTCTTTTCTTTTCTTCTTATATTTCTTCTTTTCTGTTTCTTTTTTTCTTTTCTCTTTTTTATATTATATTTTTTATATTATTGTTTGTTTTCTGTTTGTTTCCTTTTTATTTTTTGTTGTTTTTTAGATTTAGGAAAAATAAATTAATTAGATGAGTATAAATAAATTTAGCTTAAAAATTGGTGGTATTGATATAATGATATACTCACCTCGTGTTGACTTATCTGGCTTCGGGTTAGCATGATCATTGCATTATCCGGGGCGGAGGGTGTGTCTACAAAGCCCGACAATGGTATGATGTAGCGCCTTCTCGGGTAAGGCGGATTATCCGAGATTACGGTTTTGAAAGCTTCATCTTGCAATTACCATCCAAGGAGTATGCGATAGACCAGAGTGTGGTTCAAGCATTGTCAGAACGGTGGATGGACATGACCCATACTTTCATTTTCCCATTAGAGAGATGACAATTGGTCCGGTTGACTTTGCTGCTATAATCAGCCTCCGATGTGATGGAACCCCCGTTCCTTTGACCAGCAAATTTTGAAAGAAGAAGAAATCCGAAAGTTGATCGGTGTTAAGCCCCGACATAGGAAGTCATATAAGATTCGATATGAGCCCATCCGAGAGTATTGGGCAAAGTACACTCGACCCGTGTAGGGTGAGAGGGCAAAACAATATAGTTGGGGATTTTTATTATATTTGTTGGGAGCAACCATTTTGGGTAGCACCAAGTCTGCCATTCACTTATCTGTATTGCGTGCCCTTTCTGACTTGGATCACGTATCTTTTTATGCATGGGGGAATCTGGTCTAGCTTGTCTTTATCATGGTTTTGATGTGCTCTGCAGGAAGAAAAGATCCTTTATTAGTTTCGCAGCCATTGTTGAGGTGCTACTTTTTTTAAAATTATTAATCCACACAATGAATGCGCATAGGCTTGATTTTCTCTTTCATGTACAGGTCTGGGCATACGAGCATAACTTGGTGAGGGTTCCAAACATTACACAGCCATGAGTCAATTTTCCAAGGTTGGGTGTTTGGTTGTCGGGTCGCAGGGAAGTGTCCGGGAGTCACCATGTGTACTCTCACCGTTACCACTTGAGTTGTCTGACCTGGGAACAAGTAAGAAAATTGTTAATATTAATATCAAACCTATGATAAAAGATAAATTACCGGTTTGTTTTTCTACAGGTGGATATAGCGTGGTGGAGAGCTGAAGAGAAAAATGGCTGGATTAGATGCATGACCGATGCAATGCCTTTACATAACTCTCATCGAATTATGGATGACCTGGTCTCTAGTGGGTGGTTTCTGGGCGATAGAGTACATGACTGGTTCCTTGGACCTAACAGGCGCAGAGTACCAGCTGATATTTCATCATTTGTTCTGAACATTATAGCAATGCCGGAGCCCTTTTGGAGTCATTCCCGTATTGATTTCTATGTTCATGACTTCCTGCTCTCACTGGACGTGTCATATGCTCATTTATCCAGGATTATCTGCTAAGTTTTGAAGTGTCACCTGCTGGTGTCTGGGGGCTGTCTATAGGTGAAGAAGAAATAAAAGCGGAGAAGGAGAGGATGAAGAAGATGAGGAGGAGCCTTCTTCTCAAACCCATGGCAATTCCGGAGCTGGCACTTTTCAGGTAGCTATCACTTTGTTATTATAATTGTCTTTTTGTTTATCTATTCTGGTTATTTATATGATCATTGCAGACTGCTGGTTCTTTTGACTATGGGGCTATCCCTCTGTGTGATACCCCGATATAGTGACAATTTTCTCCATTTTCCCCTTCTTTAAATGTGCCATCTGATTCGCAGAGCTTTGATTTGAGTTACCTGGTCAATCAATCTTATCCCATAATGAGTATGCTTGCATGTATGCATGAAAATGTATGGACTTACCCTTTCCTTTTCTAGCTCACAGTGGATGCTTGAGGAGCAAAACAGGAAGCTTCAGGAGGAATTAGCTGCGAGTCATCGACATGCGGCCCATTTTGAGGAAATGTATCAACAAGAGGCACGGGACTTCTGATACTTTCGATTTCAAGGCATGAGGGAACTAAATGCTTCTTCATCAAGAGGATCCCAGACTGTTGTCCATGATATACCACCTCCCTATTTAGGTGATGATAGGACCAATTTTAAAAGTCCTAGAGGTTTAGATATTCCTTCTTCGAGCGGATATGGGATGGATAATATGCCCCCTCCTCCAACGGGTGATGATTTTTTATTGCTTTGTCTGATTATGAATCGTCTTCTTCCTCATAGTGATAAAAATCTAAAACTTTTAGTAAAAACTTGTAATAAAACTTGTAATTAAGCAAAAAATGGTAATGATAATAATAATTTTTGTTTTGTACACTTTTTTTTTAAATTAGATACAGTGACTTTGTCAAATCAATGCCATAGTACCTCGAGACTCGACTTTTCAAATTAATATATCTATAACATCACAACCCTAGTTACCATACTAAACTCGAGAATTATTTCTATTTAAGTAAGAACTGTTGCACTTCAGATAGGCACATACACATTACTTGGCCAAAAGTCTCATTTGAGTTTGAATATTGTCTATCTCATATGCATGCTTATTCAAACTATCTCCACTAATAGACTCTACCTACCAAGAGAGATCAACAGGTCTTTGATAGGCTTGAAATGGGGTCTATAAGGGACACGGGTTAAATGAAAGCCATTTTGAGATAGGAGCTGATGTGATACAATGGACAAACCTTCACACTACAAATTTCTTATTAGAACTTTAGCTAGCTGGGAGCAATCTTGCTAGACTCAAAATTCCTTCTATCTTCTTCGCATTAATATGGATCTTGATTAGGATAGTCTTTGCCCTTGCAAAAAAGTTTGGTACCAAATTCATTTCTTTTCTTCTTCTCCCTTTTATTTCTTTTTATTTTTCTTACTCTTTCCTTTCTTTGCACATTTTATCATTTTGTTCTTCTTCCTTGTAGGACTGTCAAGTACAGAACTTTCAAGAAATGGATGGTCTTTCTCCTTTTTCTCTGATTTTGATTGAATCTATGATTGGGTTGGACCAATTCAAGTCAAACTGTCCTTATAAACTAAATGAAAGCCTTTTACTGCTTTAGGTAAAAGAGAACTCAGTTGGCTTTTCAAACCACCTTTTTATCTTTCTTTTTTTTTTCTTCTTCTTCTTTTGTCCTTTTTTCTTCTTTTTTTTTCTTTTTCTTCTTCTTCTTTTTTTTTTCCTTTTCTTTGTTTTATTTTTTTTTGGTTCTAGCTCTAAAAGAGTTGTCTTGTTTGTACCAACTTGGGTTTCTTATAACGGATGAGTAGAGTGACATAAATCTTCTTTTCCAGGGATAAATCATTTGTTACTCTGATGTTATCTTGATAGATTGGAGATATTAGGTGAACTTCAAATACCCTTATGGTCTCGAGAACATCCATTATCTTTATGATCTTAAGAACTTCAACTATCTTCATGGTCTTGACTATTCATTCCTTTCTTTGATCTTCTTGCCTCTTCATCTTCATAAGACTTGTCAAAAGTATCACAACAGCTCAAGGTAGGTTGTTGGGCTTATAAGTCAATGAAAAGAAAGCTAAAAAATTTTATGAAGGCTCAAAGGGACAACTAGGGATTGATATTAAATTGGGTGGATACTAGTTGTCGGCTCATCAAACAATGCCTAGATCATCTCTCCCTTAAATAAGCAAAGTTCAATTTTGCCTCGAAAGTTTGTCAAAGCTTGTTCTAATACTGACTAGGACCTAGACAAAGGTAATTATGCAGGAGCCCTCTTTAAGTAAGCATACACAACTCAATTCTATAGAGCAATTCCCTCACCTAGTAAAGTCATTCAAGTCAGAATGCCTAAATACATTAATTTATGAATATCAAGCTAGATTCCTCATTGGTTGAGCACCAAATTGAACAAAGACCAATAAAAATTTTGATGAAAATAATTTATTCAAACAAATTTAATTTTGAAAAACACGATTATTCCAATTAAATATTAAAGAAAGTAAAATTGAAAAGCAACATTCAAGCTAAGGAAAGTTTGTTGAGTTAAGCTTCTTCTCCTTTCACATCTTTAAAATTCCCACCTTGAAAGGATGATAAAATAAAATCTTCTTCCAATCCTTTTCCTACCATGAAGGTTGCTGGTGGTGGTACTCTATTGAACCTTGGCAATGGATTGTTTTTGGTGTTTGGCTTGTTAGGCTTGGGCAGGTTTCCATTATCAATCAAATTTTGGATCTCATGCCTCAACCTCACACATCTATCCGTATCATTTCCTTCCATTTGATGAAATTAGAAAAATGCCTTAGTGTCGAAATTAGGTGGGAGAGGATTATGGAGCGGTCAAGGAGCCAATGGTTGTAACAACCCCTTTTTTTTGCAGCTTGTTGAAAACCCAAGATAGAGGTTTCCCCAATTCTGAGAATTGTCTTTTATTTCCTTGATAAGTCGCATTAACATCAACTTCTTTTTACGCGCTTTGATTGCCCGACTGGTAGTTTCCTTTCTAGTTCCTTCTTGTTGAAAAATGGTCCTTCTCTCTTTCCTATTCTTCAATTTGTAAACTAGCTTAGAGAAGATCTTTGAAATCATGGATGAGCGTATGAGACATCCTTTCACGAAGACTAGGCAACACCCCTCTCACAATCAACCTTATTTGGTCAGATTCATCAGGCCTTTTCTTGAGCAAAGCAGCCTTATTTCTCCATCTTTTCACATAGTCCACAAAATTCTCATTTGGCCTTTGTCTAATGGACTCCACTTCCATTAAGGTAACTTCCATCTCGACATTGTATCCATATTGTTGGATGAAGGCCTTGTATAGCATATCCCAATCTTTTTTAGTACTTTCCTCTAAGGTGTTGAACCAATTTTGGACACTAAGGTCCAATGAGAGCATAGTTTAAGCATTAGGAGCTCGAGCAGACTGCATAGCAGTGATGTACTGCTTCACATGGAGATGAGGATTTCCAATACCATTGTACCTAGCGAAAGAAAGCATATTGAACTTATAAGGGACCTCCTCATCTTATTCAAACAGTTTGTCGATCTTGGACATCTCTTCGGTTTTTAGCTTCTTCTTAAATTTCTTTTCTAGGTCAGCAATCATCTTCTCAACATTAGAATTTTTAGTCTTTTCAAAAGTTGTCTTCTCAACAACCTTCAGCTCCTTTTTATCTTGAGGATCTTGGAAGTATTGAGCTCAATCATCATCATCAATGATCACCTTATCATCATCAAAAGCCACTTCACTAACTTTAGCCTTCCCCTTGTCTTTCTTGGTGCTAGCAGATGCTTCGACATTGTTTCCTAAAATTGCAACCAGTTAATTTTTTATGGTCTCATTCATGGCCTCTTTTATTTCTTCCATCTTGGCATTGAGGGTGTCGTCCACCATTCTTTGAATTTGTATGGGCTCCATTGCTTTTGGTGAGCAAGTGATTGAGTTATTGCTAGATTCTTTGTCTCCAGCATAGGTCGAATTGTCGTAAGCTTTTGAACTATCGTAATCCTGGGCTGTGAGCCAGAAAGGATCAATTATATGAGATGCAAATGTATGTATGCATGTATGCACAAAAAATCAACAAAGATAAGTAGAATGTCCCTTCCAACCTTATAACATCCACACACGAATGGTGAGTCTCTTTTCATAGGTATATGGTTAACATAATACCAACATGGGGTTATCTTATTTTTTGAATAATTCCCTCGGACGTTTCAACCAATAGTTATATTTTTGAAAATGGAAATCAGTTCATGATAATTCCCATTAATTAGGTTTTAATCCATTCAACCAACTAAAGTAGCTTTTATCCTATATTGGATAAAAACTAAATTAAGAGGTTTATTATAAATAGATTTCTCACTTGAAAAAGAAACTAATGATTCATGCTAAAAACAAGCCCATATTAATAACTCTTAGTATAAACTAGGCTCACAATTGATTTTTAGTATTTTATAATTGACTTAAATAATTTGCAAGCTCTTTGTAAGAAAATGTTGGATGAAAGTAATTTTTTTTCTAAGCCCATTGTAAAATGATTTTAGAAAAATTAGATTTTGGGCTTTGTATTTGGGTCATGAAAAAAGAATTTTTGATTTGGAAAAGTTTTATATCCAAAGACCATTGAAAAATTTTTAAAATTGCTTTGGTCTTTTGGACTTTAAAGAAAAAATTTATTTTGAGCTTACAATGTACTTAGGTCATATTAGAAAAAGAACAAACCAAATAATCCATGATTTAAACCAAGATAAATTAACCATAGTCAAACAACAAGCATTTGGGGTAAAATCCTAAGGAAAGTAACTAGGCCAATTACATGAGCTTTAGTCTTTGGGTTGAAAGGCTTAGATTCCCATAGCAAATATATACCAAATGGTACATGGCTATGAGTGGTTATGCCATGCTCGATCTCCATACCTTGAGTGAAAGTATGGTATCCCTTACATAACATAACATAGGTAACATGGGCATCCTAACTCACACACATGATGCAATCTAAATGATGCAATGGATAACATCATGATAAGAAAGAATAAAATAATATAAAGACCAATGGAATCAACATCTCTTATCCCCAGTGAAGTCCCCATTGTGAGTGGGAATTTTTGCCCCCACTCCCGGTGGAATGGTTCTTGTGACTTCGACACTGTTTAGGCTCGGGGTCTTAGAGAATACAGACCTAAGTCCGGAGAAAATGGAGTCGCCACCTGGACGAGCCGAAAAAAAATAAAGGGGTGGATGACTCGATTCCTAAGGAATCCTCAACCCCCTAATGGGTTCGAAAAATTGGGTACATGTGGGGAAGGTGAGAAATGGCCCAGCACCCCCACAATGCCCGGTTCATTGGAATTGGCCTCCTTTGCAGTTCTTAATATTATAAAATTTTTAAATATAACAATATTACCCATATTACATGCAACAATTAAAATAAAGCATCATTATATTAAAATCAAGGCAATGTCCAAACAAAGCAAATAAATGGACACCCATCTGAGGATGGAAACATGTCCTTACATCATTCATGTCTAAACTAAATAGGACACCGACCGAAAGGTGGAAACATGCCCTTTACATTAGTCCAAAATATAAAAGTAATTTAAATTACATAAAATTTAACTAATGAGGTATCCAATAATGGAAACATACCTCTTACAATTTGAATGCTAAAATAAACAAATAATAATCATAATAATAAAGAAAATATCCATCCATGATAAATTAAATAAATCAAGCATTGAAATTAAATAAATCAACCATCAAAACATATAATAAACTGCATAATCAAATCTAAAATTAAATAAAGCAAATAAAGATACGAATTTAGGTTTATGTCTCAATTTAGGGTTCTTTAATTAATATTTAGGGTTTTGGGGATTTTGGAATTATTATTATTATTATTATTATTATTATTATTTAGGCTACTGTATAGATTTTGGAAAAATGGAATGGATTAGGGTTTTATAAATTTAAGAAAGTAGTAAGGTTTTTGGTTAATCAAATTAGGATTTAGGGCTAACATCATTAAATTAGGGTTTTAGAATCTTAAGACATTAGGGTTGTAATACCCCAATTTTTGATGCACTTTGGAATAGTAGTTGTGAGATAGTATGTTGGTGAAATATGTAAAGAAAATATTATAAGAGATAGATATATATATGAAGGATGATATGTATATATTGTATTTTAAAAAAAACATGGGAAATATAAATACAATATATAAGACAAATACATATATCAACATATACACAACATATACATGATGTATATATTGGTGTAGGAAAAGTAAAATTGTAAATAATTGATTAATAATAATAATGATAATAATGACAAGAGATAAAGAAGAAAAGAAAGTCAAAGAAGGACCAATATTTGTGGTGGAGAATTTTTAGGGTTAATTATATTATTATATATATATATAAGATAAGGATGAGAGTTTGACAAGAGAGCTTTCACTTTCTTTCTTTTTTTCTTTCTTCTTCTTCTTCTTCTTCTTGAACGTGGGAGAGAGAGAGAGAGAGAGAGAGAAAAGTATGATTTTGTTCATATACACATCAAATTCATAAGGGTTTTAAGAGAATTGAAGGTGGATATTGAAGTTTTGGCAAAGAATTCAAGTAAGTGTTCTTTTCCTTGGGTTGATTTCTATAGATTGAGTTTATATTTGATATGGTTAGTGTGTGAAGGTGATGATAATGAAAGATTGAAGCATATATATATATATGTGTGTGTGTGTGTTGAATCGGTATTTAGATGATGATAATATGGTTATTTGTGAGGATGATGATGAATTGTTGAAATTGTTTAGTAAGGGTTTAGTATAAATGAGTTGGGGAATTGAGTAATTGATACATAGATGATGTATATAATGATTATTATTATGATATGTTGAAGTTATATGAGTGTTGAATTGATAGGTGATTTATGAATATAAACTAAGATGTTGATTAAGGGTGTTGTAGTATGGATTTTGGAGTGATTGTGTTTATATGGATGAGAGTTTGAAATGAATAATTTTTGCCTGACACGGCCATGTCGTTGGGTGTGTCAACGGTGCTAAGTTTAACGTTGGTGACATGACCATTAACAAGGCCATGTCATTGAATGTGTCATAGCTACAATGAGATAAAGTAATTGACACAGCCATGAACATGCCCGTGTTGTTGGGTGTGTCAATGTTTCTGTGAGGCAGAATGAATGACACATCCAGTGGCACGCCCATGTCACTAAGCGTGTCATAGCCATTGTGTTGAGGAAGGATTGACACGTCCAGTGACACGCCCATGTCACTGAGCGTGTCAAAGCTTCTGTGTTGCTAGTTTAGGGCACGATCAGGGACACGCCCGTATTGTTGAGCTTGTCATGTGTAGAGTTTGCCCTAGTTAGTTCTTATTCTTATTTTCTTATGTGTATCACTAAATGAGTGTGTATAATCACCTTTGGATTAGGTTTTGAAGAGATTTGAGTTGCCTTAATCCAAATGTTAAAGGATTCTTGGAAGAGGAGTTTGGAATTGGTGTGAGTTGCTCTTAGAGGTAAGTACAAACCTTATATGATTGTATATATTTGCATGACTTTGGGACTTAACACATTTTGTTGAAAAATGTGTTAAACTATTTATTATATTGTTGATGCTTAAGAATGATGCTATGATTTGCATAATGTGAAAGATATAATGATCATTCAAAATGTATGTACAATGCAATTGGTTGTGTATACCCTAATGATGAGATATGAAGCCATTGTTGTTGGCTATAATGATGCAAATGAAATAATTGGGCATGTTGCCTAGATGATTATGAGAAAAAGAGAATGGAATTGATAATGAAATAATGAAAGAATTGTGTGCCTAGTATGTTATTCAAATTTCAGAGTTTTATTGTTGGTGGCATGCCTAAAAGTAACAATCCTTTAAAGCTGGGTTGGGCTTGGTCCTTGAAGCCAAGTTAGGTTGAAGTTTAGCATGCTTAACTCCCCTTGAAGCTTGGTTGGGCCTAGTCCTTGAAGCCTAGTTGGGATGTTACATATGAGATGTTTCTCATTGTGATAATGATTCGCCTACACTCTTGATAAATGTGATTATTGAACAAAAATATTAACTCTGAAAGTTGAATGGCATATTAGTTTCTTTGGGCCCATGCTTGTCTTTGCTTTAATGTGAATTATGGAATAAGATATAATGTTATGAGATATATGATGATAATTATGGAATGAGATGAATACAATACATAAACAAATTACTGAAAATGAATGCGGCTTGAGAAACTATGCTGAATGATGAGAAAGGAATTGTTGAAAGACTTAAGCAGAGCTAAGTCTTGATATTGGAAATGAGATTATGAAAATACAATACAATGTGTAATATGTATATGGATGTGGAAATTGTGAGTATTACTTCATGAATGTTCTAATAAGCCATTGAATTGTGGTTTGTTTTAATGATATATGTGTATATGTATATAAATTATGAGATTAGTGGAAATATATGAAAAGTGCATTGAAAATGGAAAACATGATAAGAAAATGATGATACATGAAGTTAGTATATGAGTATGATTTTTCTGTAATGCATGTTTATAATATTTAATTGTACAACTAAGCTTTCGAGCTTAGCGCGGTTGTGTAAATCGCGTAGGTGAGTAGATGGTTGATCTGGCAGTCAAACCGTTATGCCACGAGAAGGGTAAGAGTATTTTGAGACCAACTAGAAGGTGGTGCATAAATGTACAATTTGATTATGTTGTATTTTGATAAAAATGTATATATATACATAAATGAATTTTGGAAAAGACAAGGTAATTTATATATATGTAATATCATCAAAAGTATAATGATTTTGTAAATGTTCTTTAAATAAAATGTATTATTGTTTGGAACTAAGGTAAAGGTTTTAATCTGTATTGAAAAGTGACATTCTTATATTTTATATACGTACTGTATGTATACAAGGTATATGTATAGTACTTATATAGAGTATAGGGTGTTACAAGGATTTATAACTCATGTTTACTGGATTGTGATTTTAGGTTTACTGGATTATGGCATTAGGGTTTAAATTTATTTGGCATAAGATTTTAAGGTTTTAAGAATTAGGGTTTAGGGTGTTGATGAATTTATCTTAAAGTTTTGATGCTTTAAGAATTTAGGGTTTCAGAAAACTAGGGTTTACTGTATTAGTTTTTGAGAAAATTATGATTTTTGATATTTTGGAAATCATGTTTGATTTTAGGATTTAAGAAAATAGCTTAGAGTTTCATAAAAATAATTATGATTTTTAGAAACTGTAAAGAAGATTAGGGTTTGGAGATTTGAGAAGACATTTAGAAACTTTGGACAAAAAGTAAGGGTTTAGATGAAAATAGTTCAGGAAAAACAATTTAGGGTTTTAAAGTTTTTGGAAACAGAAGAAATAATTTAGGATTTTTAAGGTTTTTGGAAGCAGAAGAAATAATTTAGGGTTTTTAAGGTTTTTGGAAGCAGAAGAGTAATTTAGGGTTTTTGAAGTTTTGGAAACGGGAGAGAAATAATTTATGGTTTTAAAGGTTTCTAGAAAGAGAAGAACAATTTTATGGTTTTGAAATTTTAATCAATGATTAAGGCTACTGGATGAATGTACGATTTAATGTAAAATATATTCTAAGTTTAATAATTTAGGTTACTGACTTAATATAAAAAACAAACGATAGAAACATTATAAATAACATCAAATCAAAGATTTATAATCAAACCTCCATTTGTTGGTTCCTCCACAATTTGCTTCTTGTTTCTTGCTTGCTAAGGCTTTTCTTTTGGCTGATCGAATGGTTGAGTCTTCAATCCAATCAAACAATTTTTTTCTCCCGATCAAAGTCCCTTAATTCTGTGTTTTAATGTGGTATTTATAGGAAAAATCATAAACCTATTTCTAATTGTCTAAGAAAACTAAAATTAGTTATGAAAAGAAACTAAAACCAAATAGAATTTGGTTTTGGAAAAAACTGTGGTGGAAAATTACGCTGGCAAAAAAAAACTGCTGCAGGCCAAGAATTGCGAGTACTAGAAAATTGCGGGCGAAAAATTGGGCGGCCAGCCAATTCGCCGCAGGAATTTCCTTCGCCGATTTTTATTTATTTATTTAACTTTACCATTTTTTTATTAAAAATTAAAAATAATAAATACTAAAATAAATATTATTTAATTAAAATACCACAAAAATTATTTTGGACTATATAAAAAATATCAAACTAGAATGGGTCAAAATTAATGGTCTACAACTAATATTACCTTTTTTTATTTTTATTAAAAATTATAAATATTAAATATTAAAATAAATATTATTTAATTAAAATATCACAAAAATTATTTTAGACTATAAAAAATATTGGACCAGACTGGGTCAAAAATTAAGGGTCTACTTCCCAGCGGTTAACTTCCCAGAAGACAAAACCGGCTGTTGGTCTGCTGCACGCGGCGGTTCGGCCTCCAAAAAAAAAAATCAGCTCACACGATTTCCGCTCAAACTGATTTTTCGGGAGCTACGGACCTCCAAAAAATATTCCGAGACCATTTCTACGATCGACGTGTTGTCCCGGACATTTCAAGTACCATATCGATATATTTCCGGTGAACTTTTCCAAAGTCACCCAGTCTTAGTCGGCATTTTGCGGTCTGGAGAAATCAGCCCTCCAAGCATCAAAATTCGAGTATTCACAATTGCCCCCCACTGGGGTCCATAAAAATGATTTATGGGGCTCAGTTGTCATCAGAAACGAGAATTTTGGGCAAGGTGCAAAAGACCCGCGTTTTCACATTTTCCTTATAAATAGGCTCATTTCCATTTCATTTTCATTTACTTTCATTCCTTTTCCTCCTTTCCTTTCCTCCAAACTTTCTCTCAATGATGGATTTCTCCGGCCTAGAGGACTTCGACATCCCACTCCCTCCCTGCAATCTTTTACTCGAGGAGGAGAAGCACAGCTCTCGGACCGGCTCTTATGAGGTAAGTACCTTCCCCTTTATTCATCTAGTATGCATGCTTAGGAATTTTTATTTATTTCCAGTAAAGAACTTAGAAATAAATTCTAGGAATATTTCCTTTACATGTACTTGAATTAGTTCTAGTAATGAACCAGAAGTAATATTAGGCTTCACTAGGCTCTGCTATCAGTAATTATTTCCAGTAAAGAACTTAGAAATAATCCTCTAGGATGTCAAACCCCACTGGGGAAGGAACTTAATTTTTCTGAAGTTGCCCCCAAATTATTCCCAATAATGAATTAGAAAATCTTTTTTCTTTAGGACACTATGATTAGGATATCTATTGCTGAGAGTCCCATGAGCACTATTCCGGCTCACATCTTTGATGCCGGACATCCGGTGGGAGATCTTATCAGACCCTTTCCTCCACTGTTTGAGGACCATAGATGTGGGCAGAGATATCCACAGGGAGCTGATCTGCGCACTGGCCGAGCGATGGTGGCCCACTACTGATACCTTCCATTTTTCTTGGGGGGAAATGACAATGACGCCTACTGACTTTTCCATCATTTTCGGGATTCCATTTGGCGTTGAGATGGTGGAGTTCTGTACTGACTGGCTGCAGGACATTCTTTCCGCCGACATGGTTACTTTAATTGGGGTCGACTATCCTCGACATCATGCACCTCGCTGCATTCAGCGGAAGTGGCTCATGGAGCAAGCGCCAGGTATCTATGCTCGCTACTAGGTAGGCGATCTTACTGCCGACCAGGTAGCCAGGTTCACCCTGATTCTCTTGTTTGCTAGCTCTTTCTTAGGAAACAGGAAGGATGCAGTGAGTCTCAATGTGCTGAAGAGCCTACTCGACCTGACACGACTTCAGACATATGATTGGGCTAGCATGATGCTGTGTAGATTGTATGATGACATGTCAGATCTCTGCTACACCCGCATTACTCCATACGGCCTGTACTACTTCTGGGAGGTAATGCAAAGAACATTTTCTTTACCTTATATATATTGACATATACCAATTCTGGTATCCTCTTCATTTTTTTCAAACTTGGGCTTACGAGTACTTTCCTGGTATCACCCCTTTCCTTCGTGAGCTACCTGCCCCTGCAGATCCTCTTTCTCCCATTGCTTGGAGATGGTATAGAGAGAGGATAGAAGCACCAAAGAGGAAGCTTCCTATCAGAGAGCTGAGATCATTCTTCGACAGCTGCTCCATGGACTCGGTAAATACTTTATCCTCATCCTTATTTATTGTATTAGAGAAAATGATTCACTAACATAATAAATCTTTACAGGTTGTCTTTACAGTGATGTCTAGTCGGCTGTCAGAGTGGATTGTTTAGGATCACAGCTTTCAGCGATCATAGTTCCTGACTCACCGTCGATTCATACTTCCCCATCCAGAGTACCGACGGTATTATCTCGCTGAGAGAGTGACTTTCCAGATTGCCAGTTTCCGTGCAACTCCACTGGATCCCCCTGATGATATGCTATCTCTGACACTTCTGCCGATCACCGCGTCCCAGTATGAGGGTGATTCCTTTGAGTCGACTTATGTCCTGGATGATGATTATGATTTATACTGCCTTCAGCGACTGATGCCACGCATTGGGACACGGTTCGACCCTGCACCATCTCATTGGTCCTCCCATTCTTCAGTTCCCACTACTAGCACTTCAGGAGACCATCCCTCTACCAGTCGGTAAGCTGACAGACCTTCTTCCTCTAGGGCTGAGGCCTCTACTTTCAGAGCTGGCCCATTGTATACTGGAGCAAGTGGCAATTCATCACATTTGAGGCCCCCTCCATCTATTCTTGCTGCTACCAGTCAACTAGACCCTGCTTTGGCCGACCTGACGCTGCCTTATGATGTTTGCTATCGTACACCCAACGTTTGGATGACCCAACCAATCAGTGTGGAGGGTGTACCATATCGGAGCCTTGCTCACATCACCTAGGTATTCTTTTAGAATTTTTCATGAAAAGGATTCATAAAGTTCTCTTGAAATTGACTGTGATTCTATGCTTTTTCTTTTGCAGGTACCTGCGGGCCTAGTTGCTGACATGGCGGCACTGATTACTGCTTTGTCAGATGAGCTGTCTGGTGCTTGGACTGATAGTGCTTATGAGGGGCAGAACAGGCCACAAAGACGGAGAGCCCGGCGCTGATTTTTCATATTTGTCTTGTTTTCCTTTTTGCATCTGGATCACATTCCTTCTGTACTTTGTACTTCCATGTTTTCCACCTATTATTTGATCTTAGATACAAACCTGCACTTATTTGTTAGCATTAACATCAAACATGTATGTATGATGCTTGTTTTACAGAATTTTATTTTCAAAAAATCCCCGAGACAACCCCAAAAATAGTACCTAACAGGGCCTAAACAGGACTAAAACACGAGAATTTCACAAAAAAAAATATGGGTCGGTGGCGATTGAACCGCCGTGCACGGCGGTTGGACCGCTGGAGGCAGCGGTTCAACCGCCAGGGAGGCGGTCCAACCGCCAGGGCGGCGGTCCAACCGCCATCTGGGTCTATGCAGTATATATAAAAACAGAACTGTAGTGCATTTTTATGACTTTCAAGCTAGAAAACAGATTTTTCACTGCAGGATTTTTATTTTTCCCTCAACAATGAACCCTCTCTTTAACCATGTGATGCATGAATGGACCAAGAGCCTCCATAAGGTTGAAAGGATCAATATGGGAAGATATGGATTGGAAGCTGTTGCTACTCTTAGAGGCGTAGCTGTAGATTGGGATTTCTTGCATGCTTGTATCAGATTTTGGGATCCCCAAGCTCACGTCTTCAGATTTGGTGCCCGGATGGATGAGATGTGTCCTCTTTTTGAGGAATTCTGCTCAATTATTGGATGTGACCCAAATGCCCCTCTTGTAAGGCATGAGGTTCAAGTTTGCTATGTGGGGTCTTTTCAGAGGCTTTTCAACTTTACAAGGCCTCAAGCTCAAACTATGATTGTGGATGGGAATAAGGCGATGCTGTTTCCTTTGATTGATGAATTCCTAACTGCTAATTTTGAAGATGAGATTCAATTGAAGCATAGGATGCGAGCTTTTGTCTTCTGCCTGTTAGCTGGGTTTCTTTTCAATCGTGACCCCAGCTTTGCCCCATGATTAGGCAGATGGAAGAACTTAACTGCATTGGTGGTATGATCCTGGCTGAGACTATTCAGAGTCTTGATAGAACTGCACTTGGATTTGAAGATTGGACTGTTACTCCGATCATTCTTTAGGTAATTTTGTTATACCTTTTGTTTCTTCTCATTTTTTCCCTTTGTAAATAGAAAGGATCTATTTTTTCTTTTTAGCTTTGGCTGAGAGACCATCTCCGAGTGGTTGCCGCTCCCCATGCCTTGACTTATAACCCTTCTCAGTATCGTACTAGAAGAATCCAGGTTTCCTTTCCTTCTATGACCAGGTGGATTATCTGGTTGTATGAGCTTGAACCAGAAGAATTGCTATGGTACATCTCTTGGTATAGAATTTCTCGCTTCATGGAGGCAAATGCAATGCATAACCATGTCTACCTTCTTGGTTTCATCCACAGTACATGGTACAGTGCTTCTCGCATCCTTAGGCAGATGGGAATTGATCAGAGGGTTCCTCTTCCTGTTGGGCTTACTATTGTTGCCCCCATTACTCCCGGAGTTACTCAAGCTGTTCTTCAAACTTGGGTTAGGAACCATCAGATGATCAAGCCTTTTGCAGAGCCTTCCCTTGTCCAGCCTACTCTAGAGTATAGGACTTGGTTTATAGCCGAAGTTTGGCCAATTGAAAAGCCAAGGAGGCATGCATTGTTGTAGGAGCTGGAGGGAGAGGAGGTGGTTCCTCTTAACGAGGAGAAGATAGATGCTGCAGAGAGTTCTGGAGCTAAGGAAGATACTGAAGACTCTGCCCCACGTAGGAAGCATAGGATTTAGACCCTAGGGTTGACTCTATTGTTGTTTTTTTTTTAGATTGCTTTCACCTTTTTAGTTCATTTGACGTTTTGGACTTATTGTTTGACTTTTTTGATTGGTTTGATATTTCATGGAATGAATGACTCTTTTTGGAATAAATGACTCTTTTTGGAATGAATGACTTTTTTTTTGGAATGACTCTTTTATTTGCTTTCCAAGCACTATCTACTTTATTTACTTGCTGTAATTTTTGCTTAAGCCGTCCTCTCGGATTTTCAACTTAGCGAGCTCTTACCCATTCTTGCCTAAGCCGCCCTTTGTGGATTTTCGACTTAGTGGGATTTTTCTTTCTTTTCTTTCTTTTATTTATTTATTTTTTATTCTGGCAAAAGAAAAATGAATCAATGATTTTTATTACAATTTAGACCGTGCTCAAGGAGAGCTGCCTATATATCTCGAATTAGTTTGCGAGAATCAGGTCTAATGTAGTTCCTTTTTGAGTGCTTCTTTATACATAATATCTCTTTAACTTATCCATGTTACATGGATTTGTGAATTCTAACCCATCCAAATCAGTTAAGATGACGGCTCCACCGGAAAGTATTTTCTTCAAAATGTAGGGTCCCGCCCAATGAGGACAAAACTTCCCACGAGTGTCTGAGACAGGTGCTCTGATTTCTTTTAGGACCAAACAACCTTCTTCCAACTTCCAATTTTTGACCTTTTTGTTGAAATGCCTAGCCATTCGCCTTTGGTACCCTTGAATCTGATGTAGAGCTTGAAGTCTTTTTTCATCAAGACCCAACAACTGATGATGATAATTGCTGATCCATTCAGCTTCATTTATCTGACTTTCTTGAATTATTCTCGCTGATTGAACTTTCAGTTCAATGGGGAGTACTGTTTCCATTCTGTACACTAGTGAATACGGGGTTGCTCCAGTAGGAGTTCTAATTGATGTTCTATATCCCCACAAGGCCAGTGGTAACTTCTCATGCCAACCCTTATGTTCCTTGATCATTTTTTGTATGATCACCTTTATAGACTTATTTGCTGCTTCTACAGCTCCATTTGTTTGAGATCTATAAGGAGAGGACTTATGATGCTGGACCTTCTTATCCTTCTAGAGTTTAGCAAATTCTGCTTGGAAATGAGTTCCATTATCAGTGATAATCTCAAATGGCGTTCCGTACCGACAAAGGATGTTGGTTCGGACAAACTGTGCTGCCTTTTTGGCGTCTACTTCTGCATAGGAAGCTGCTTCAACCCACTTTGTGAAGTAATCCACTGCGACCAAGATAAACTGATGTCCATTTGAGGCTTTTGGATATATTTTGCCATTTATATCTATTCCCCAAGTAGCGAAGGGCCATGGAGAAGTGATTGGATTCAGGGCAACGAGAGGTTGTTTCTGCAGCTTAGCAAATACCTGACACTGATGGCATTCTTGCACAAATGCCACATAGTCTATATTCATGGTGGACCAATAATAACCTAGATTGGCTATTTTCACGCCAAGGCAATCCCATACATAATGCAAGAGAAAAAGATTCTCTAAATGACAAAACAAATGCACAATTAATCAAACAAGGGATCCATCAAAGGAAAAAGATTCCTTTTGTCAATCTTCAATTCCAATATCCTTAAAGAAAGGATAAACATTGCTAAGGTACCCTACAAAATAAATAAAAGTACCCTAAAGAAGGGCAAGTTAGTCAAATAAGCAATTGTAGTCTACTAGGAAGTCCCCAGTGGAGTCGCCAGATTGTGAACCTCGGATTCCACCCAAAAAGGATTTGGATGAACATTCACTTGTTGTTAGGAGTCGCCACTCAGTTTTTTTTTAAAGGGTAAAACTAAGAAAACCCTTGTTTGACTCCAATAATGCATCCAATGTAAAGGTTTCTAATCTATGAACCCAAGGATGATTCGGGGACTATGTCATGCATTTGATTAACTTGCAAAAAAGAAACAAACCTAAAAAAACAAAGAAAAGGACAAACAAATTGTTGATGGATTGTGGACTTGCTATTTGAGGTGAATCTCAAAATATGCCTACATACCCCCCGTTTGAATGGGAGATCAAAGCCCATGTAGTTCGATATTGCCTATTCAAAGGCAATAAGAATTATGCTTCATGCATGTGTGTGTGTGTATGCTTTGTGCATTGTGAGATTTAATTAGCACTTAGTGCAAAATTGTGAGATTTAGGTACTTTGTACCAAAAGGATGCAAATTTTAGGCCTTTGGCCAAAAAGATTAATTGATTCATGGCTTGATGGCGAAAGATTGATTGATTAGTTAATTAGGCCTTAGACCTAAAAGGATTAGGTCTTTGACAAAAAAGAAATTAAGAAGAAGGTGCAATGCTTATGACATGCTTAAATTGACAAAGGATGAATTAGAATATTACCTGGCTTAGAATTTTCCCACTTCGAAGCTCCAGATCTTGTTTTCTTGGACCTTGGATTATGATTCTTGATTCCTGCAGCACAAGGTTAGATTTATGCGAAGAAGAGTAGAAGAGAAGTGCCTAAGTGTATAGAAAGGTAGGGAGCTCGTCCGCATGAAGCCCCGGGATCCCTTTTCTGACCATTCTAGGGGCTATTTATAGTGAAAATAGACCAAATTCGGACCTGAATGGCGGTTGAACCGCTGGTCCCGGCGGTTGAACTGCTGTGGACGGCGATTAACTTCCTAGAAGAAAAAATCGGCGGTTAGACTGCTGCACGTGGCGGTTCGGCCTCCAAAAAAAACACATCAGCTCGCATGATTTCCGTTCAAACTGATTTTTCGAGAGCTACGGACCTCCAAAAAATATTTCGAGACCATTTCTACGATCGACGTGTCGTCTCGGACATTTTAAGTACCATATCGATATATTTCCGATGAACTTTTCCAAAGTCACCCAGTCTTAGTCGACATTTTGCGGTCTGGAGAAATCAGCCCTCCAAGCCTCAAAATTCGAGTATTCACATTGGTTAATCAAATTAGGGTTTAGGGGTAAAATCATGAAATTAGGGTTTTGGAACCTTAAGACATTAGGGTTTAGGACTCACAGTTAAGATATTAGGGTTTTAGGGTTTAAGGAATTTAAGGTTTAAGAGAGAAAGATTTATGGGATTAGGGTTTTGATATTCTTGGATTATCGAGAAAAGGGTTTAGGATTATAACTTACTGCCTTTGAAAACCAATTTTGGATTTGGAGAAATAAATTAAAGTTTTGGAAGAACAATCAATATTTTGGAGTTTAATAATGAAACGGTTTAAGCTTTTGGATAAAAATAGTGTAGGGTTTTGAGTTTCAATAAAATAACTTATGGTTCTTGAGGTTTTAGTAAACAAACTATATTCTGACAATTAATTCAAACCCTCAACAGCTACTGGACGGTTTTAATTTTATAAAACATGCAAGTGGAGTTACGAGTACCAACTGATTAATGTATTAACTAAAGCAAACAATTAAAGTTATTAAAACAAAGATCAAGTTACTACATGTTCTTATTAATGAAAGAAAATAAAGCTACTGTAAACATGCATAATTTATGATTAAAGATCAAACCTCCGTAGTCGATTCCACCAAAAAATTTATTTATGGGTGAACAATGTGAAGACAGTATGGACTCTGCCTTCTTCTTTGGTTGTCTTGATATTTCTGTTTGTTGTTTCCTTCGTTCTCAAAGAAAAAACTATTACTGTTCTTCTAGGGTTTTTCTCCTCTCTTTCTTTAGGGAATGGGGTACACATGATTTCAAATGGAAAATCCCAATTTGGGGGCAACAATTATAGGAGCAAAAGTTAATTTTTCTTTCAAAATTTCAAAAGCTTCTAAGCACTTGTCATAAAAAATAAATGGAACATCTTTTCGTAGCAAATGACACAAAGGATGTGAAATTTTTGAAAAATCTTTTATAAACCTCCTATAAAATTTAGCATGTCCCAAAAAGCTTCTAATCCCCTTAACAGATGTGGGTAGAGATAGATTCATGTCCCAAAAAGCTTCTAAGCACTTGTCATAAAAAATAAATGGGACATCTTTTCGTAGCAAATGACACAAAGGATGTGAAATTTTTGAAAAATCTTTTATAAACCTCCTATAAAATCTAGCATGTCCCAAAAGCTTCTAATCCCCTTAACATATGTGGGTAGAGATAGATTCATGATTAATTCAACCTTAGCCTTGTCTATCTCAATCCCTTTGTGAGAAACAACATGACCCAAAATAATCCCATGATCAACCATAAAGTGACTCTTTTCCCAACTCAAGGTAAGATTACAGTCAATACATCTTTCAAGCACGAGACTCAACTTTTGCAAACATTCATCAAAAGAATTACAAAAAATAGAGAAGTCATCCATAAATACCTCAATGCATTTGTCCAAAATATATAAAAAAAATCAAAATCATACATCTTTGAAATTTACCCAATGCATTGCAAAGTCGAAATGACATCCTCCGAAAGGCAAATGTCCCAAAGGGACAAGTAAAAGTTGTCTTTGGTTGTTCTTTTGGTGCTATCAGGACTTGGTAGTATCCTGAAAGACCATCAAGAAAATAGTAAAAAGTGTGTCCAGATAACCTATCAATCATTTGATCAATAAATAGTAAAGGAAAGTGATCTTTCTTGGTGACGTTATTTAATTTCCTATAATCTATGCACATTTGCCACCCGATTTGTGTTTGTGTAGGTACCAACTATCCTTTCTAATTCTGGACCACAGTCAAACCTGCTTTCTTTGGCATGGCATGTAATGGTAAATCTGTGCTATTGCAGTGTTACTGTAAGTAATAAAGTAGTGAGTAAGATATTATTCCACTAGGGATAAGGTCAAGTACTAGTGAAAATTTCAACCATTGTTTAGCGAATCAATAGTTTTTGTGATGATTAAAATAAAGGATGAATTACTTAATAAATTAAAGTAAAGAAAAATTAAATATTGTGCAACAAGAGTTGATGATGAAAATACTATCCAGATATTGAATCCACCTAGCCATAAAAATATTTATGAATATCAATTCAATTAAATCAAATAATAGAGTTGAATTGGCATTCCTCTAAATTAGATTAAAGCCTCTCTCGAGTGAATTAATCCCTAATCACTAAGTAGAATGCTAGGAATCTCTTCTCAAGCATAATTAAATAGATCTTGCAATAAGAACAAGAAACTTTGAACCAAAGGGTCTTGTAAGTCTATCTCTAGCACTCCAATCAACCCTCAATCCTAATGAAAATTTTGTTCATATCAAGCTTTCTCAAGTCAATAATATAAAACTTACAATCAATTAATAAGCATGCTTTTATCAATTGGAAATAAGAATTTAAGAATCAAAAGGATAAAACAACTCAATCAAGTGATTTAATTTAATAAGAACTATTCAATCCATACAACAAGGCTAGGGTTCATTAATATCTAAATAGAAACAATTTAGCTCATGTTCATAACCAGAAAACCAAAACAAAAGAAATAAGTAAAAGAATTCAAACAATCCATAATGAATGATTTGTGTTTCTTCACTTCAATCCTTGAATCATGAATTAAATCTCGCATGAATTGGATCTTCACCTTCACTCTTAACTGCCAAAAACTCTCTTTTTCTTAGGAAGTCGACTCTAATCAAAACTGGATCCCTATTTCATACTTTACCTCAGATTTTATAGCCTAAAAATTTTTGCTTGACACGCCAGTGTCTGTGGGCTTGTCAATGGTGCTGTTTCAAACTTTAATGACATGGGCAGGGACATGCCCATGTCCTTGGGCATGTTATTGCTGCTGCAATGTTGAGTTAGGGACACGGTTAGGGACACGCCAGTTTCAGTGTGTGTGTGTAGACCCTTAATTTTTGACCCAGTCCGGTCCAATATATTTTATTTAGTCCAAAATAATTTTTGTGTTATCTTAATTAAATAAAATTTGTTTTAGCATTTTTTTATAATTATAGTAAAAATAATAATAATAAATAAATAAATAAATAAATAAAAATCGACGATGAAAAAATCGGCGATGAAAAATAATTTTCGTCGCCGAAAGCCATTGGACGAAATGGCCTTGGGCCATTTCGCCCACAGGAGTTTCCTACAGGAGAAATGGCTTTTGACCATGCCCATTGCAATTTTCCATGCAATTCCTCGCAGTCCGTCGTAGTTTTTACTAGCAAATTTTTTTCCAACGTAATTTTTTTCGAAACTAAATTCTATTTAGTTTCGGTTTCCTTTTCCTAATTAATGATAATTTCCTTAAACAATTGGAATTAAGTTTCCAAAATTTCCTATAAATAACCCTAAAAAGATTAATAGGATAGAAAAGGGGGACTGGATTTTAAGGGGAGAAACTCTTAGAGAACTAGGACTTGGAATTTTAGACTTCGGATTTGAGAGTAACAAGCAAAGCCATTAACAATTTATCAAAGGCAACAACTTTGCCTTTGTCTCCGTTGATCCAAGAAGCAATTTTTGGTGGAACCAACGTATGAAGGTTTGAATCTCTAATTTTTTTTTATTTTCTTACAGTAGCTTTGTTTTTTTATTCATAAGATTATACACACAAAACCTTGATCTATAAATATATAGTAACGTTGATCTTCGTTTCAATGACATAAATTATCTTTTCTGTTTCTTCTAAACCTTAAAAACCCTAAAAATACTTTTCTATTTCTTTTAAACCTTAAGAACCCTAAAAATACTTTTCTATTTCTTCAAAACCTTAGAACCCTAAATCGTTCCTTCTATTTCCAAAAACCCTAAAAAAATACTCTGTTGTTTTAAAAAACCTTAAATCATTTTTCTTATTTCCAAAAGCTTTTAAAAACCCTAAACTGTTTTCCTCTCACTTTTTTCCAAAATTTCCAAATATTTCGTTAAATATCAAAACTCTAAACTCACTTTACAGTTTCTAAAATCACAATTATTTTATAAAACTCTAAACTATTTTCTTCAATTCCAAAACCAAGATAGTAAACCCCAAACCGGTTAATCTAAACCCTAAGTTTTCTTAAACCCTAATTCCCCTAAAATTGTAAACCTTAATTTTCTTAAACCCTAATCCCTAAAACCTTAAAACCTTATAAACCTAAACATTCAAACCCAATATAGTAAATCCAAAATAATAATCCAATAGCTAAGAATTATAAAGCTAAATGTTTTAAAGTGTCCAAACCCTAAATTCATAAAATCAACCCTAATTTGATTCAAGAAACCCTAATTCATTCTAATTTTCCAAAACCTTTACAGTAGGTTAAACAAATAACAATAATAATACTAAAATACAAAAATTCCAAAACCCTAATATATTAATTAAAGAATTTTAAAAAGAAACAGTAACCCTAATTTGTATCTTTACTTATTTTATTTGATTATGAAGTCTATTATATGCTTTGGTGGTTGATTTATTTAATTTCAATGCTTGATTTATTTAATTTATCATGGATGAATGCTTACTTTCTATTTTGATTGATGTTTAATATCTTTGATGAATGATTTATTTATGATGAATGGTTGTTTATTTCTATCGATTTATTTTGATTTCCAAATGTTGTAAGAGGTATGTTTCCACTTTGTCGGTACCTCATTAATTAAGTTATATGGAATTTAAATTGCTTTTATATTTTAGAAAAATGTAAAGGACTTGTTTCTGCCTTTTGGTGGGTATCCTATTTAGCTTAGACATGGATGATGTAAGGACATGTTTCCATCTTCGGATGGGTGTCCATTTATTTGCTTTGCTTGGACATTGCTTTGATTTTAATATAACGATGCTTTATTTCAATTATTGTGTGTAATATGGATAATATTGTTATATTTAAAAATTTTATAATATTAAGACCTGTAAAGGAGGCCGGTTCCAATGAACCGGGCATTGTGGGGGTTCTGGGCCATTTCTCACCTTACCCACACGTATCCAACTTTTCGAACCCATTAGGGGGTTGGGAATTCCTTAGGAATCGAATCATCTACCCCTTTCTTTTTCCTGGCCCGTCCGGGTGGCAAATCCATTTTCTCCGGACTTAGGTCCGTGTTCTCTAAGATCCCGAGCCTAAACAGTGCCGAAGTCGCAAGAACCATTCCACGGGAGTGGGGACGAAAATCTCTGCTCACAGTGGTGACTCCACTGGAGATAAGAGAAGTTGATTCCATTTGTCTTTATATTATTCTATTCTTTCTTATAATGATATTATCCATTGCATCATATTAGATTTCATAGTGTGCGTGAGTTAGGATGCTTGTGTTACCCGTGTTATGTTATGTAAGGGATACCATATTTTCACTCAAGGTATGGAGATCGAGCATGGTATAGCCACTCATAGCCTCGTACCATTTGGTATATACTTGATATGGGAACCTAAGCCTTTTAACCCAAAGACTAAATCTCATGTAATTGGCCTAGTTACTTTCCTTAGGTTTTTAACCCAAATGCATGTTGTTTGACTATGGTTAATTTATCTTGGCTTAAATTATGGCTTATTTGGTTTGTTCTTTTTCTAATATGACCTACATATATTGTAAGCACAAAATAAATTTTTCTTTAGAATCCAAAAGAGCAAAGTTATTTTCAAAACTTTTCAAGATGGTCTTTGGACATAAGACTTTTCTAAAAATAAATCAAAAATTCTTTTGCTCATGACCCAAATACTAAGCCCGTTTTTTCTAAAATCTTTTTACAATGGGCTTAGAAACAAAGTTATTTTCATCCAACCTTTTCTTACAAAGAGCTTGCAAATTATTTAGGTCAATTACGAAATATTAAAAATCAATTGTGAGCCTATTTTATACTAAGAATAAATTAACCATGGGCTTGTTTTTTGCATGAATCATTAGTTACTTTTTCAAGTGAGAAATCTATCTATAATAAACCTCTTAATTTAGTTTTAATCCAATATAGCATAAAAGCTACTATAGTTGGTTGAATGGATTAAAACCTAATTAATGGGAATTATCATAAATTGATTTCCATTTTCGAAAATATAACTATTGGTTGAAACGTTCAAGGGAAAACAAGGTACCCCATGTTGGTATTTTGTTAGCCATATACCTAGGAAAAGAGACTCGCCATTCGTGTGTGGGTGTTATAAGGTTGGAAGGAACGTCCTATTTGTCCTTGTTTGTTGATTGTTTGTGCATACATACATGCATACATTTGCATCTCATATCATTGATCCTTTCTAGCTCACAGCCCTGGATTACGACAGTTCAAAAGCTTACGACAATCCAACCTATACCGGAAGTGAAGAAGCTAGTAACGACTCAATCACTTGCTCAACAAAAGTGATGGAGCCCAAACAAATTCAAAGAATGGTGGATGAAGCCCTCAATACCAAAATGGAAGAAATAAAAGAGGCCCTAGCTGAGACCATGAAGAACCAATTGACTGCAATCTTAGAAAATCATGCTAAAGCATTTGCTAGCACTAAGAAGCCAAAGGACAAAGGGAAGACAAAAATTGGTGAAGTGGTTTTTGATGATGAAAAGGTGATCATTGATGACGATGATGATTGGGCTCAATACTACCAAGATCCTCAAGACAAGAAGAAAGAACCAAAGACTATTGAAAGATCAATTATAGAGAAAACTGAAACTTCTGATGTTGAAAAGATGATTGCTGATTTAGAAAAGAAATTTGAGAATAAACAGAAAAGCGAAGAAATGTCCGAAGTTGACAAATTATTTGAGCTTGATGAAGAAGTTCCGTACAAGTTCAAGATGCCATCGTTTGTGAAGTTTGATGGAACTGAAAATCCTCATCTCTATGTGAAGCAATATATCACTGCTATGCAGTCTGGCTGAGCTATTAAGGCTCAAACTCTAAGGTACTTTATGCTCTCATTGGATCTTTTTATCCAAAATTGGTTCAATACCTTAGATGATGGAACATAATAGAGTTAGGATTTGCTATACAAGGCCTTCATCCAATAATATGGTTATAATGTTTAAATGGAAGTCACCTTAATGGAAGTTGAGTCCATTAGGCAAAGGCCAAATGAGAATTTTGTGGACTATGTGAAAAGATGGAGAAATAAGGCTGCTTTGCTCAAGAAGAGGCCCGATATCTGATCAAATAAGGATGATTGTGAGAGGGGTGTTGCCTAGTCTTTGTGAAAGGATGTCTCATACACTCATCCGTGATTTCAAAGATCTACTCCAAGATGGTCTACAAATTGAAGAGTGGGAAAGAGAGAAGAATCATTTTTCGGCAAGAAGGAATGAGAAAGGGAATTATCAGCCTAACAATCAAAGTAGCAAAAAGAAGTTGATGTTAATGTGACTGGTTAAAGAAAAAAAAGACAATTCTCAGAATTGGGGAAACCTCTATCTTTTAGCAAGCTGCAAAAGAAAGGGTTGTTACAACCGTTAGCTCCTCGACCGTTACATAATCCACTGCCACCAAACTTCAATGCCGAGGCCTTCTGTCAATTTCATCAAATGCAAGGGCATGAAACAGATAAATGTGCTCGTTTAAGGGATGAGATCCAAGATTTGATTGATAATGGAAAGTTGCCTGAGCCGGATAAGCCCAATACCAAAGGTAATCCATTTCCAAGGTTCAAAAGGGTGCCACCACCATGAACCTTCATGGTAGGAAAAGGATTGGAAGAGAATTATTTTTATCATCCTTTCAAGATGGAAATATTGAAGATGTGAAAGGAAAAGAAGCTTAAACTCAACAAACTTTCCCTAGTTTGAATGATGCTTTTCAATTTTACTTTATTTAATATTTAATTGGAACTATCATGTTTTTTTAAATTTAAATTTATTTGAATAAATCACATTCATCAAAATTTTTGTTGGTCTTTGTTCATTTTGGTGCTCAACCGATGAGGAATCTGGCTTTATAATTCATAAATTAATATATTTATGCATCATGACTTGAATGAATTTACTAGGTGAGGGAATTGCTCTATAGCATTGAGTTGTGTATGCTTACTTACAGAGGGCTCCTGCATAATTATCTTTGTCTAGGTTAAGCTTACTTAGAGAGGGCTCCTGCATAATTATCTTTGTCTAGGTCCTAGTCAATCTTAGAACATGCTTTGACAAATTTTTGAGGCGAAATTGAATTCTACTTATTTAAGAGAGAAATAATCTAGGCATTGTTTGGTTAGCCAACAACTAGTATCTACATAATTAAATATCAATCCCTAGTTGTCCCTTTGAGCCTTTATAAAATTTTAGCTTTCTTTCATTGGCTTACAAACTCCAATAACCTACCCTGAGATGTTGTGATACTTTTGACAAGTCTTAAGATCACTAAGGTGAAGGGGCAAGAAGATTAAGGAATGGAATGCATAGCCAAGACTGTAATCAAGGCCATAAGGGTAGTTGAAGTTCTCAAGACCATAAGGGTAGTTGAAGTTTTCCTAATATCTGCAATATATCAAGACAACATCAGAGTAACAAATGATTTATCCCTGTCAAAGAAGATTTATGTCACTCCACTCATCCATTATTGGAGCCAAGTTGGTACAAACAAGACAACTCTTTTAGAGTTAGAACCCAAAAAAAGGAGAAGAAAAAAGAAAAAAAAAGAAATGAAAAAGAAGAGAAAAGAAAAAAGGAGAAAAAAAAAGATAAAACCTAAAAAGGCAGTTCAGAAAGCCAACTGAGTTCTCTTTTACCTAAAGCGGCAAAAGGCTTCCATTTGGGTTATAAGGACATTTTGACTTGAATTGGTCCAACTCAACTAAACATTTGATCAAAATCAGAGAAAAAGGAGAAAGATCATCCAGTTCTTGAATGTTCTATACTTGACAGTCCTACAAGGAAGAAGGATAAAATGATAAAATGCTCAAAGAAAGGGAAGAGTAAGAAAAATAAAAAGAAAGAAAAGGGAGAAGAACAAAAGAAACAAATTTGGGTAACAAACTTTTTACAAGGGCAAAGACTGTCCTAATCAAGATCCAGATTAATGCCAAGAAGATAGAAAGAATTTGGAGTCTAACAAGATTGCTCCCAGGTGCCTAAAGTTCAAACAAGAAATTTGTAGTGTGAAGATTTGTCCATTGTGTCACATCGACTCCAACTTACAAATGGCTTTCATTTAATCCATGTCCCTTATAGACCCCGTTACAAGCCTAATAAAGACCTGTTGATCTCTCTTGGTAGGTAGAGTTTATTAGTGGAGATAGTTTGAAAAAGCATGCATATGAGATAGATAATATTTAAACTCAATGAGACCCTCGGCCAAAGAATGTGTATGTGCCTATCTGAAGTGCAATAATTCTTGCTTAAATAGAAATGATTCCCAAGTTTAGTATGATAACTAGGGTTGTCATGTTATAAATATGTTAATGTGGAAAATCAAGTCCTGAGGTAAATTGACATTGATTTGGCAAAGCCAACATTCGATTGAAAAATAAAATTACAAAGACTTCAAGTTAAGGGAAGTATGTTGAATCATTGAACCTCAAACGACACATTGGGAAAAATAAATGATTATTGCCAAGGTCATGAAGAAGCTACCAACTAACATGCTGAAACATCGGTTGAAATGGATGTATCCATGACTCTACACGCTTAGGGTCTCTACCACTCATATTCTCGAAGATAAAGCCATAAATGTGAAGCATCCTATCATTCCAGCACAAGATGGGAACAGGAATATGAAAGAAATCCGTGAGAACATTTCTGCTGATAATCTCAGACTGTGAGTCGATGGAATGACTGTAAGTATTATCCATGCATATCATGCATACATGAGCATATCACATCGCACTTTCTTGTCTTGTATTGTCTATTCTTTTATCAAAGTGAACAACAAACACCCTGTAGTAAACAATCAAAAGAATATATCAAATCAGGGGGGCATGGAAAGCCCATTGCTTGAGAAAATTCCAGAAATTTTGCAAAGAGAAAAAATGTGTGCTTGTGTTAAGAACTAGACAACAAAAACATCAATCAGAGCCCGCATAGAAAAATTATGGGGGGGGGGGGGCAAGGAGAGGATATGAAGGCTAGCTAAAAATGTTAGGAAATCAAGGAGATCACTGCACACAAAAAAAACACGCAGTGGAAAAATTTTTGATCTCTGTTCGTTTAATTCGACGAAAGTGTTCAAAGAACTAACCTGTTGATGATTTGAAATCACAATTTGGAAGAGATGCCTCGATCGTAAAACACCCTTTATCGTGTATCCACACAAATGCTACCGTCTGGAGTGCAAGCTCTCTGCAACGACGAAGGCTGGAAAAACGTTTTCTCTAAAACGTATTAGGGTTCCTTTGTTTTCGTTCTCTTTCATTTTCTGTTGTTACCTTTGAGAAGACTTAACGTCTGGAGTGAATATAATCACTCTAGAATCCAATTCGAAATTGGATAAGGTAAGTCAAAATCAGAATCCAAATCTAAATAAGGATTCTGAATATATTATCTAATAATATATATAAAAAAACAAAAAAAATAATAATAATAAATATTAATAACTAATATTAATATTATATCCAGCCCAAAGCGCATTCTTGTGTGTGACCCGATAGGCTCATATTAATTGGCAGTCAATTTAATCTCTATTAAACCAACAAGTCGTAATTGGCCTCTAGCAAGGCATTACAAGTACCCAATTAATATATGAAATGTCCAATTTTCCTAATAATAGTACATGCATTAATCCCTTTGTCACACGATATCTAGTTTGAACATAAGTCATGGTCAACGTCATACTTATATTGTCCAAACTTATGATTACTCGATCTCCAAGTAGACTGATAAAAACAAATGAAATTGATCACACTATCAATTCATTTGAGCACAGCCATGCATTTCACAGTCTCACTTATCGAGAGGCCCAAAAGATATCTCTCTCAAAGAGAGGGACAAATTCTATCTTGATTGTTCATTATCCTCTACATAATTTCTATCATATATGATCATAACCTTTATTACTATCCAGTTACGGATAATGTTTGATCATGTCGAAATATAATAGTCCTTATATTGGAAACTATGACAATCTCAAGTCAAAGAATTAATATATAACTATCATGAGATTTACTTATGACACTAACCCATGTAGTAATCTCATGATGGGTCTATCCAATACATTGTTCTCTAACAAGTATCTACGAAATTGATTTGTATTACTATACACATAACCATCTGATGATTATCAAATCAATATTCATACTGGTTAAGAATTATTTTTTTATCTCTATAACAATAATAAACCAGGGACAAATATCAAAATTGTGTAACATGCAAACAAACAATAATGATAATAAAACCTCATTTATTAATAATGAATGTATAACATAAATATCCAAATAAATGGCCTAGGGCACATACACTAACAGAAAAGGGTTGAATTTTTTGCAAATGTGCAAAGGAAGAACAAGAAAGAATAAAAAAAGAAGAAAATTAGAATTCTCAAAAGAATGAAGACGTAAAAGACAAAAGATCAGTCCAGCTAAAAGAGCTGAAGCCAGGGTAAAGACTCGACCTCCAATGGATAAAGATCCACTTTCAAGGGTGAAGACCCGATTTCCAAGGATGAAGATCCATTTTTCAAAGGTGAAGACCTGATTCCAAGAATGAAGATCCAATTTAAAGGATGAAGATGCATATTCAAGGGTGAAGACCCGATCTCAAAGGATGAAGATCCATTTACAAGGGTGAAGACCCAATTTCCAAGGGTGAAGACCTAATCTCCAAGGATGAAGATCTACTTCAAAGGGTGAAGAACTTATCTCCAAGGATGAAGATTCATTTACAAGGGTGAAGACCTGATTTCCAAGGGTGAAACCTGATCTCCAAGGATGAAGATCCACTTACAAGGGTGAAGAACTGATCTCCAAGGATGAAGATCCATTTACAAGGGTGAAGACCCAATCTCCAAGGATGAAGATCCATTTTCAAAGGTGAAGATTCGATGCTAAGGATGAAGATCCAAGGTCCAACGATGAAGATCCATTTTGATGGTGAAGAACCACAATGCATAGAACAGCCGGAGTAGTTAGAATCCTCAACTGATAAAAGGTCTGTCAAATCCAATTCAATCTCGGGTCCAAGTGCCCAGTCACGGGTCCAAGTACCCAAATTAAATCCAGTTTAGGATCAAGTATCCAAATCCAGTTAGGATCGAGTATCCAAATCCAGTTAGGATCGAGTATCCAAATCCAATTTAGGATTGAATATCCAAATCCAGTTAGGATCAAGTATCCCAATCCAATTTAGGATCGAGTATCCAAATCCAGTCCAGTTAGGATTGTCACGACCCAATTTGTACATCCATGTACAGTACATCCATGTACAGTACATCCGCGTACAGTAAGAGGAGCCATCCCGAGAAACCATCAAAGAACATGAAGTGAAAGGAAGCTCTATAAGAGAAAAAGAACCTGACTGAAAAGATTGTAAAGTTTTGCGGAGGTGACTGTAATTACCAAAAGTTGTTCCGGATGTCCTTAATAGTGCATATAACAGACTCCAAAAATGGAAAGTAGAGAAAAATCGAGTAGCAACGGCGCGACATGGTTTTTCCCGAAAATGCACGGTTTGGAAGATATAGGGGATTTTGACCAGCGGCATTATGGTCATTTTCAAAAGTGTCTCGAAAGTAATAATGGATCTCAAAAATGAAAAGTAGAGGAAAAACTGAGTAAAAAAGTGTGCCACAGCATTCGGCGGAAGTGCGCGGTTTAAAAGTTACGAACGAGTAATCACCGGAGGGTATTTTGGTCTTTTCACATCTTAGACCATAAAATTACAGTACAAGGAGGTTGAGGGGCCAAAATATAATTAAAAGAAAGTGCAAAGGCTTGGGTTTTAAATAAATAAAAGAAAGAGACATTTGGACCAATGGGAATTAGCCATTTTCCCACTTAAGTGTACCAATGGGAAACCAACACTTATACCATCACATCTTAACCTCTCTTGGCTGCCATTTGGAGGAGAGAACACAAAAAAATAAATAAATAAAAGCCAAGAGCTCTCCTTTGTTCTTGCTTTGGCCGAATAGAAGAGAAAGGGAAAAGAGAGAGAGAGATTGTTTTCAAGTAGCTATTTTTGGTTGCAAACTTGGGTGGAGAATAAGACTTTAAGGTAAGGAAATTCATCTATGGTCCTATTTATTTCATTGGGTATATTATTTGAAAGATACAAATAAAAGAATAAATATGATGATTATAGAAAATTTAAGAAGTTGAAGAGAAAGTGAAAGAGATGATTTGCACATATAAGATTTATGATAAAAAGGATGACTAGTAGTATTAGTTAGCAAAATAAGGCATGAAGCACTTAAATTTTATTATGTTCTTGACATGGATTTTATGAAAATTATAGGAAATCAAGAAGTGAGAGAAAAGGAAGCAAAGAAGGCATAAAAGAACTAGAAACAAGTGAAAAGAATTAAGGTTTGGTACTTAAATCATTCCCTTTTCAATTAATTCATATGTTTTGCATTATGAAACTTTTGAAATTGCTTTGAAATGACGCCATTATGTGTGGTAAATATGTGGGAAAGTACTCTTGAACCATTTGTAATCAATTGATTGTGAAAAGAATGAAAACAAAACAAACTAGCTAAATTTGCTCAATTATTCATAAACTTTGATGAACTTTTAATCACCCCTTTGGTTTGATTTTTGAAAGAGGAACCCTTAGTCCTTCAATGGTATCACAAAAGGAGTCTAAGAATCAATTTTGCAAGAAAAAAATGAATTCCCCTCAAGTTTTGAAAATTGGGCCGAATGGTCCCTTTTGGGTACCATTCTGCAGCTTTCATTTTGGGCAGTTCGTTGAAGGGGCAAACGAAGAAATTTTTTGATGAAATTTTACATGCATTTAGTTAACTTATGAAAGTGTTTTCCTGCAAAAAGTCAGCCAAAAATAAGTTTGTTTACTTGGTCACAACTGTTGTCAAAGTTGACTGATTTTCAGCAGGAAAAACAGATTTTACCATTTAGTTGTCGCGCGCCATTGTGTTGCCGATTTTACGCGCCGTGCCACTATTCATTTGGTCATTTTTCTAAATGTGTTAAAACTTGAATATTATGATATGGATTGATGTTAAATCATATAAAATGACATGAAGGAGAATTGGAAATGATCAGAAAGGCATCATGACAAGCTATTCCGACAATACATGCATTATGGAAAAATCATGGCTTATTGAATATCATGATCAAATTAATTAAAAAATTGTTTACACTCTACTTGGTTATGACAGAACCCTTGAGATAAGGGTATGATGCATCATACTATTATTGCAGTACTGCTCATGACATGACATGATATTCCGGTTAAAGGCCGATGATTACAATGACATGATCAATGATTCAATGAACAATGGCTATTAGCACATGTGCAAGAATTATGATGAAGGATGATGAAATATGCACCATGACGCATATCATCCTGTAATATCTCACCATGAAGAGATATATTTATCATGACCCGTGCCTTATCCGTTGATGTTCTGTTAAACCAGTAGAGCAACCAAAATGAGAAGAGCAAGAAAAATGATTTAAATTCAAATTATTCAGTCAAGCCTTTTTACCTTCTGTGTTTTGTATTTATTCCTTTCAATTATTTAAAGTATATAAATGTATGTTCAAATCATTCTTTCATTTTATTTATTTATTGCAATGATTTAAGTACCCACTAAGTAATTGCTTAGCGAGTTTAGTTTCCCTCTAAACTCATAGGTTAAACGAGGAGACAAGATTGCAGCATATCCTGCGCAGCTGGCCTTGACTACTACTTTGGGTAGGAGTTTGGATATGATTGATTGTAGCAATATGGCATGTACATAAGCTTGTATGATCTAGCAAATAAATGTATTATACTGAAAAGCTAGAACACGTACACTGCTAGTAATCTAATAAATCTTATTTGGATTTAGCACTTATGTATGCAAGTATAGAAGTGTAAAGTTTTAGTGCAGGATTTGGTGGAGGATATCAGGGTGATGAATATAGAAGTGTTTGAGGAGTGTTTCGATTGTTTGATTGAGATCAAAATTGCTTTCAAAAATAAAAAAAAAATCAGTTTTGGCGACACTTGGGACCTCCATTTTTAGGAGAGGTTATGGTAAATTTTTTTTAAATCTGCACTTAAAATTGGCTAAGTAAAATATTAAGACACAACCACCATGAGATAACAGTCCATCTTGGTCTATAAATGTAGGCTAAGATGGGGTGTTACAAGGATCGAGTATCAAATTCCAGTTTAGGATCGAGTATCCAAATCCAGTTAGGATCAAGTATCCTAATCCAATTTTGGATCGAGTATCCAAATCCAGTTAGGATCGAGTATCCAAATCCAGGTTAGGATCGAGTATCCAAATTCGGTTAGGATCGAGTATCCAAATCCAGTTAGGATCGAGTATCTAAATCTAGGTTAGGATCGAGTATCCAAATCCGGTTAGGATCGAGTATCTAAATTCAGTTCAGGATCGAATATCCAAATCCAGTTAGGATCGAGTATCTGAATCCAGTTTAGGATCGAGTATCCAAATCCGGTTAGGATCGAGTATCCAAATCTAGTTTCGGTTCCAGAACCCAAATTATCCTTAGGTCCAGAACCTAAAATCTCTTCTAAGTCCAGAACTTAGCTCGAGTCCCGAACTCAAACTATCCTTAGGTCCAGAACCTAAAATTTTTTCTAAGTCCAGAACTTAGCTCGAGTCCAGAACCCAAATTATCTGTAGACCCTTAATTTTTGACCCAATCTGGTCCAATATATTTTAATTAGTCCAAAATAATTTTTGTGTTGTCCAATATATTTTATTAGTCCAAAATGATTTTTGTTATCTTAATTAAATAATATTTGCTTTAGTATTTAATTTTTATAATTAATAAAAAAATAAATAATATAAATATAAATATAAAAAAAATCGTCTACGAAAAATCGACGATGAAAAATTTCGTCGCCGAAAAACCTGCGAGAGAAATGACCAGGGCCATTTCACCCGCAGGAGTTTCCTGCGGGCGAAATGGCCCACAAAACAATTCTCGCCCGTAGCCCGCAACTAGCTGAGGCAGTTTTTTCGCTAGAGCATTTTTCCGCAGCAATTTTTTTTCTCCAACGCAATTTTTTCCGCAGCAGTTTTTTTCGCCAGCGGAATTTTTTCGACGCAAATTTTTTCAAAACCAAATACAATTAGGTTTTGGTTTCCTTTTCTTAATTAATGTTATATTCCGTGAATAACTATAATTAATTAAAAAATCGTCTATAAATAAGACCAAAAACAACACAAGAAAGGGACAAAAAAGGGGATTTTAGAGGAGAAATTGAGACCGAAATTGAGGAGAAAAACTTTGAATCAATCTAACTTTTTGAGAGAGCAAACAAGCAATTCAATCCATCAAAGGCAGCAAAGCTTGTCTTTGTTCTTGTTCATCCAAGAAGTGATTTTTGGTGGAATCAACAAACGAAGGTATTAATTTCTTTACTTGTTTCATTAATTCACAGTAGCTTCATCATTCAAAAATCTAAAAATTATTGTTTCTGTTTCTTCAAAATCAAGAAAACCCTAGAACCTCAATTCACCTTTTCTAAAGTTTAAAAACCTTAATTCGTTTCTTTAAAAATCTTAAAATTGTTATCTTTGTTTCTTCAAAATCTCAAAACCCTAATTTTCTTTCCAAATTTTCAAAACCCTTAATTGAATCCTTTTCTTTCCAAAAACCATAAAAAACATCTTTTCTGTTTCTATAAACCTTAAGTCATTTTGTTTATTTCCATAAAGTTTCATAAAATTATCAATTGTTTATTCAAATTCTAAAACCTAATGCATTCTTCGAAACCCTAATTCTAAAATTCTAAAACCCTAATTCAACTCCAAAACCCAAAACAGTAAATCCTAAACTAACTAACCTAAACCCTAATTTTTCTAAACCCTAATTTTTAAAACCTTAAAACCATATAAATCTAAATGTTATAATTCAAACACAGTAAGCTTAAAAACCATAATTCAGTTACCAAATCTAAATGTTTTAAAGTGTCCAAACCCTAGTTTCATGATTTCACTTCTCAAACACTAATTTGGTTAATCAAATAACTTTATCAACCTCTTAAATTCTAAAACTTTCCTTGTAACACCCCTTCCCGACCTACGTGTGTAAGCTGAGTAGAGGCGCCACACTATCCTAATGTTGCTACCACTTTTACTTAGTCAAATTTTTGTTCTGATTTTTACAGAAATTTTGCCATAGTTTCGCCTAAAAATTCAATCCCATGTGTCGATAAAACTGGTTTTTTTTTCTGATTTTTGAAAACATTTTTACACAAACCAATGCAAAAAAAAATCGTTCTCAGTACACTTCCAATAAATCCCCCTTATAACCTCAACTACAACCTGCAAAAAGGATTTACACTTCTAATACAAAATAAAGTAAAGGTTTATTATGAAATACAGTAGATAAAATATTTGTTCACTATGCAACGGAAAGTAACAATATTTACAAATTCATATACATCAAAACTCAAGTTTTACAACACATAAAATTTATACATGTTTGGCAGTCTTCGATCTTAAAGCCCACTATTCACTCATCAAAATCTAGGCTCGACTCGGCCTAGAGGAACTCTCTGGTTCTTCCCTGTCACCTGCGTGAAGAATCACATTCGCGCTAAGCCAACGGGTTAGTGGTACAAACTACAGTGCTATGATGCTTTAATGCCATGCTAATGTCACACATTTCAATAGTTAAGACAATATTCACAAATGATATCTTTATATTGTTCAAGACTGCATTTCATCATTTTATTCATCACTTATGATTTACATTGACACAAAGACAAATATGGGCCCAAACGACACTAATATGTTATTCAAAGTTCAGAGTTACTGCTTTGGTCCATAATCATAATCATCAAGCCCGTAGGCGATACACATATATATCTCTATCCATGGATAGGGTAACAGACCCAGTCTCTTGGACCTCAACTCAGCTAAACTCGAGGAAATCCTCAACCCGGCAAGACTGTTACCTGTAACAGACCCAGTCTCTTGGACCTCAACCCGGATAAACCAAGGAGATCCTCAACCCGGCAAGATTGTTACTATAATTCACATTTCACATTTATTAATTGGAATCGGCTTACGACCCGGTCTTTTAACCTATCCAGTACTTTATAGGCATGCCACCAAACTCAGAACTCTAAAGGTTGAATAACAAATTAGACACAAAATTCTTTTCATTTATATCTTTATACATTTCTTTCTCAATTCATTTCATTCTCATAAACAAATTAGGCAACCATGCCTCAATCATCTCATATGATCTCAAATCACAATAATCAATTCATTATTCAAATGGATATAATCAATGGCATTAACACATATTTTACATGCTCATCACAACATTCACATTATACCAAACATAACATTATTAATATACATCCACAATGCATTAGATTCCTTATCACATTTATAATCAAATATGTCTCAAGTCTCAATATCATATGAATGTATGCATTAATGTAGTTTGTACTTACCTTAAAACCAACTCACACCAATCTATACACTTACTCTTCCAAGAATCCTCAACACTTAGGTTAGGGCAATTCAGCCTCTTCACAACCTAATCCAAAAGGAATATTAGCAAAATGACCATATGAATAGTAAATTCTGGTTTTAGACTCCACTTTATCCTTATTTTGAAAATTGTATAAAATAATCTACTTGACTAAAAACTCTAAACTTTTTACAGAACTAAATTTTACATCTTAAAATTATTCCTTTAAAATTTCAGATCAAACTGAACACAAAATCTTGGTCAAATAGTTCACACAACCAGACTGCTCCAATTGCCCTGCATCCTGGCAGCAGTTCCGAAATTTGTGAATTCCATGAATTAAATTCAATCAACGTGGTTCCAAATTATTTTTCTCAAATACTAGACTCACTAAGAAACAACATATCCAAAATTCAATTGGATATTATTTTTCTACATTTTATTAAAAATCCCGAAAGATAGCTGTCTCAGTTAAGGTACCTGCTGGAACAGGTCTAATAAAAATAATCTTTCCAAAATCATAACCATTCAAAAATCGAATCAACATATTTTTCAGTCATTCTAGACTCATAGAGGCACAACATATCAAAAATTCACTTCAAGAACATTTTTCTATATTTAATTAAAAATCATACAAGTCACAGCCTTTACTAATTGTAATACAAAAAAATTTCACTAAACACAACTCTTACTCTTCCATCACCAACACCAACCTAACTTCTTATCTTTAATTCCATTTCAACACTTTTACACACACCATACACAAACACACTCCAACCATCAACAACACTCCATCAAACTCAAACAAAATTCCAAATAAAACAAGAGAAATCAAGAGAAAACTTACCAAAAATGATGAACTTCTTGAATTTCTAACTTGTTTTCTTGAAAACTCCTTTAATTTTGGTCTTGGAAAATCAAATCCCTCTCTTGCTCTCTTACTTGAGTGATGGCCGGCCAAACCACAAAGGAAGAAGAAGAAAAATAAAAATGAATGGCAAAAGTCAAATTTCTCATTTCTTTAAATCTCCACCAAGTATTCCAAAAAAAAATTACTAAAATACCCTCTTCTTTATATCTTAACTCCCTTTTACTTATTTGTCCTTTTTAGTAATTTCACAAATAACAAATTAAATATCTTCTTCCTTTGACCATCCATTTTGACTTGTATATATGTTATATATATTTCCATATATATAACATATAAACTCTCTTCCAATCATCTAAATTTCTATTTTCCATTAATTAATTAATTCAACAATAATAAACATAAATATCTTCTTCTTTGACTTTCTTATTTGACTTGTGTATATGTTATATATATTTCTATATATACAACATATACACTCTCTCTTAAAATCTTTTTCTTTCCAATTACACATATACATTTAATTCAAATAAAACAACAATTATATCAAAACTTCTAGGGCACACTTTGGGATATTACAATTCTCCCCCTCTAAAAAGAATTTTCGTCCTCGAAATTACCTGATATCAAGTCTGAAACAGTTGAAGATACTGATCTCGCATCACTTGCTCACTCTCCCAAGTTGCCTCTTCTCCACAATGATTCTTCCAAAGAATCTTTACAAGTGGCACTTTCTTATTTCTCAACTCTTTCACTTCATGTGCCAAAATAGCAATTGGTTCTTCCTCAAATGTCAGATCCGAACTCACCTCAATAGATTCAACTGGCAAGATATGAGATGGATCTGATCTATACCTCCTCAACATAGAAACATGGAATACATTATGAATTCTATCCAACTCAGGCGGTAAAGCAAGACGATAAGCAACTGGCCCAACTCTTTCTAAAACTTCATACGGTCCAATGAAACGAGGACTCAGCTTCCCTCTTCGACCAAATCTTAAAATCTTTTTCCAAGGAGACACTTTCAAAAATACTTTATCTCCAATATCAAATTCTATGTTTCTCCTCTTCAAATCTGAATAAGATTTCTGTCAGTCTGAAGCTGCTTTCAACCGATCCCGAATTATCTTCACTTTCTCTTCAGTTTCTTTAATCAAATCAGGACCAATTAGTTTGCCTTCTCCAATTTCATTCCAACATAAAGGCGTTCTACATCTTCTACCATACAATGCCTCAAATGGTGCCATACCAATACTGGATTGATGACTGTTGTTGTAAGCAAATTCTACAAGTGGCAAAAATCTGTCCCAACTTCCAAAGAAATCAATGACACAGCTTCTCAACATATCCTCAATAATCTGTATCACTCTCTCTGACTGCCCATCTGTCTGCGGATGAAAAGCAGTGCTAAAGTGCAATTGAGAACCCAAAGCACCATGTAAACTCTTCCAAAATCTTGAAGTAAATCTAGGATCTCGATCAGACACTAAAGAAATTGGAACTCCATGCAACTTCACTATCTCACTAATATACAGCTCAGCCAACTTCTCAAGTGAATAGTCCATCCGAACCGGAAGAAAATGAGCTGTCTTTATCAACCTATCAACAATCACCCAAATAGCATCATGCTTCCTCTGTGTCAAAGGTAAACCAGACACAAAATCCATTTTCACTCTCTCCCATTTCCATTCAGGCACTGATAAAGGTTGAAGCAACCCTGTTGGAACTTGATGCTCAGCTTTCACCCTCTGACAAGTGAGACACTTGGATACAAACTCTGCTATGTCTCTTTTCATACCTGACCACCAATAATGCTGTTTTAAATCATGGAACATCTTTGTATTTCCCGGATGTATAGCAAAAACCGAATGATGTGCTTCTTCTAAAATAATTTTTCACAATTTAGCATCATCAGGAACACACAATCTATCCTTAAACCAAAGGCTACCATCACTTCTCACAAAGAAATCTCGGCTCTCCCCGTTTTGGCAATCTGAAATAATCTTCTGAATTTTCTCATCTATCAATTGAGCCTCCTTAATCTGATCCAACAATACTGGTCTCAATTGCAATCGAGCCAACAATGCACCATCATCACATGCTTCAAAACTAGCATGTAACGCTCTCAATTCAACAAGCAACAAGAGCGAATAAACAGTCAAACCTGCTAGAGACTTCCGACTCAAGGTATCAGCAACCACATTTTCCTTACCAGGATGATAGTCAATCAAACAGTCGTAGTCTCTGATAAGCTCTAACCATCGCCTTTGCCGAAGATTCAGCTCCTTCTGAACACCCAAATATTTCAAGTAGTGTCGCCAAATCTTCAAAGCAAACACTATAGCTGCCAATTCCAGATCATGTGTTGGATAATTGAGCTCATACGTCTTCAACTACCGAGAAGCATAAGCTACAACTTTACCCTCTTGCATCAAGACACATCCTAAACCATTATGTAAAGCATCACTATAAATTACATAAGGTTTATCTTCCACGGGTAAAGTAAGAACAGGTGCTTGAGTCAACATTTCTTTTAACTGATCAAAACTAGCTTGACACTGATCTGTCCACACAAATCTAACTCCCTTTCGAAGCAATCTGGTGAGTGGAGTAGCTATCAAAGAAAAACCTTTCACAAACTTTTGATAATAGCCTGCCAAACCCAGAAAACTTCTCACTTCAGTCACTGACTTTGGTGGACTCCAATTCAAAATGGCCTCAACTTTACTCGGATCAACTCTTATACCATCTGCTGAAACTATATGACTGAGAAAAGTTACTTGGTCAAGCCAAAACTCACACTTTGACAGCTTAGCATACAACTGCTTCTCTCTCAAGATCTGTAATATCATTCACAGATGCTTGTCATGTTCCTCCTCATTACGTGAATACACCAAAATATCATCGATGAAAACCACCACAAACTGATCCAGATAGGGCCTAAACACCCTATTCATTAAATCCATGAAAGCTGCAGGTGCATTCGTCAACCCAAAAGGCATCACTAAAAACTCATAATGCCCATACCTGGTGCGGAAAGCTGTCTTAGAAACATCTTCAGCTTTAACCCTCAACTGATGGTACCCGGATCTCAAATCAATCTTGGAAAACACTGCTGCTCCCTTTAATTGATCAAAGAGATCATCAATCCTAGGCAAAGGATATTTATTCTTAATAGTCACTTTGTTCAATTGCCTATAATCAATGCATAACCTCATAGTACCATCCTTCTTCTTCACAAACAAAATAGGAGCTCCCCACGGTGAAACACTAGGGCGAATGAACCCTTTATCCAACAACTCCTGCAACTGCACCTTTAACTCTCTCAATTCAGCAGGTGCCATTCTATAAGGAGTGATAGAGATGGGAGTGGTACCAGGCAACAAATCGATACCAAACTCAACCTCTCTCTCAGGGGGTAACCCTGGCAACTCCTCAGGAAACACATCCGAAAAATCTACAACTGTGGTTATATTATTAAGTTGAGAACCCGCTACTCTAGTATTCACCACATGAGCAAGATAAGCATCACACCCCTTTCTAATCAACCTTCTAGCTGTTACAGCTGAAACCAACAAAGATGCAAGTTGTCTTTGCTCACTGGATACTAATATACTTCTACCATCACCAGTTCTCAAAGTAACACATTTCTTTTGACAATCTACCACAGCTCCATGCTTAGACAACCAATCCATGCCTAAGATCAAATCATATTCTTTAAAAGGCATTTCAATCATATCACCAAGAAACTTCTCACCTTGCACCCCCAACTGCACTATCACGGTGCACCTTACTAACAATTACACTATGTCCTAAAGGATTTGTCACCAAGACATCAAATCCTAAGGACTCAGAATGCAATTCAGACACAGGCAAGATAGATGCACTAATATATGAATGAGTAGATCCTGGATCAATCAATGCAAGTACTGAAATGTCAAATAAAGAAAATATACCCGCTATAACTGCTGAAGCATCTGGCTACCTCTGCATCACATACACCCTCTGAGAAGATCTGGCTTCATCTGGCCTACTGCCTCCGGATGATGATCCTCCTCTCTAACTATACCCGGATCGACCACCCCTACTGAAACCTCTGCCTCCTCGACCACCTCTGCTGACACTGGGTCGAGAGGCTGCAGACTCAGCCTGCCTATGCTCTTGCATATCAGGACACTCCCTAATAAAATGATCAGGCGATCCACATCGAAAACACACAGCTGATCCACTATATTTCCAACAAACACCCCCATGTCTTCCACCACACTGAACACATATAGGAGGAATGGATCTCTGAACCATCGGAGTTGGAGCACTAGCTATAGAAGGTGTAGGTCTCTATCTCTGTCTCTGATACTGAACTGACCTACTAGGCTGTCTCTGACTCCTACTAATTCTAGAAACAAAACTTCCTTTCCCCCTCTTCACAGATGAAGACCCTGCCTCAAACTGGGGTCTCCTAACCCTGGTCTCCTCCTCAGAAGCAGCTGCTACAATGCTCTGCGCTCTCTCAACGCTCCTAGCTGCTGCAACAAGCTGAGAGAAATCCTGGTACCGAGAACCAGCCACGATGCACATAATAGAGGGCCTCAATCCCTCCTCAAACCTTCTGCACCTATCTATTTCATCAGAAATAATTCCCCCGGCATAACAACTCAACCGGATGTATTCAATCTCATATTCCGTCACCGTCCGGTTGTCTTGCCTCAAACTCAGGAATTCCATCTTCTTTAAATCTTTATACTCCCTCGGAGTATATTTCTGTTCGAACTCCCTCAGAAAATCACTATAAGATAGTGTAGGTGGATCATCCATAGCATGAGGGACAGTCTTCCACCAATCATAGGCATCTTTCTGAAGGAGGGATCTGGCATAGTCAAACTTCACATCCGAAGTGGCTTGCAACTGAATGAATATCCTCTGTACCCTATCCAACCACTGCTCAGCCACTGCAGGGTCGGTAGTGCCTAAGAAATCTTCAGCCCCATATTTTCTCAACTTGTCATAATGTCTTACCGGCATCTGAGGCTATGGTGGTGGTTGCACTGGAACTTGTCTAAATAGTTCTACCACATGCCTCAACCAACCCGGCGGACCCTCCTCTGCAGCTGGTCTCTCTGGCACAGAAACAGGTGCCTCACTAACTCTGTCAACTCTAGCTCCATCTCTACTCTCTCCTGGAGCTACACTCTCAGCACTTCCTTCTACAGTCTAACGTGAATGGGACTCCATTACTACCTATATCTGCAAACACAGCAGAATATTCCTCATTAAAGATCAAAGACTGCCATACTAAAACATGTATTTTATTCAAAAACCAACTTTTAAAATCAAAATATTCTTTTTCTTACAATTCACCTAGGTTGAGAATCTTAAACCTAGGCTCTGATACCAAAAATTGTAACACCCCTTCCCTACCTACGTGTGTAAGCTGAGTAGAGGCGCCACACTATCCTAATGTTGCTACCACTTTTACTTAGTCAAATTTTTGTTCCGATTTTTACAGAAATTTTGCCATAGTTTTGCCTAAAAATTCAATCCCAAGTGTCGACAAAACTGGTTTTTTTTTCTTCTGATTTTTGAAAACATTTTTACACAAACCAATGCAAACAAAATCATTCTCAGTACACTTCCAATAAATCCCCCTTATAACCTCAACTACAACTTGCAAAAAGGATTTACACTTCTAATACAAAATAAAGTAAAGGTTTATTATGAAATACAGTAGATAAAATATTTGTTCACTATGCAACGAAAAGTAACAATATTTACAAATTCATATACATCAAAACTCAAGTTTTACAACACATAAAATTTATACATGTTTGGCAGTCAGTCTTTGATCTTAAAGCCCACTATTCACTCTTCAAAATCTAGGCTCGACTCGGCCTAGAGGAACACTCTGGTTCTTCCCTATCACCTGCGCGAAGAATCACATTCGCGCTAAGCCAACGGCTTAGTGGTACAAACTACAGTGCTATGATGCTTTAATGCTATGCTAATGTCACACATTTCAATAGTTAAGACAATATACACAAATGATATCTTTATATTGTTCAAGACTACATTTCATCATTTTATTCATCACTTATGATTTACATTGACACAAAGACAAATATGGGCCCAAACGACACTAATATGTTATTCAAAGTTCAGAGTTACTGCTTTGGTCCATAATCATAATCATCAAGCCCGTAGGCAATACACATATATATCTCTATCCATGGATAGGGTAACAGACCCTCTTGGACCTCAACTCGGCTAAACTCGAGGAAATCCTCAACCCGGCAAGACTGTTACTTGTAACAGACCTAGTCTCTTGGACCTCATGTAATACCCCGATACCCTATATAAGTACTATACATATACCTAGTATACATACAGTAAGTATATAAAGCATAAGGATGCCACTTGTTGTTACTTTTTAAAAAAAAAAATTGTAACAGAGTTCAAACCATAATACGTTAATTAAATAACATTTACAAAATCATTCTCTTTATCAAAACTTCATTTATACATATAAATACTCTCTTGTCAGAAATACATCGTAATTAAAATTAAACATGTATGCATTACCCTCTAGTTGGTCTCGACAAACTCTTACTCTTCTCGTGGCATAACAAATGACTTCATATCCTCCACCAAGCTACCTGCGCGATTACACATCCGAGCTAAGCCCGAGAGCTTAGTAATACAAATATAACATATAAACATACATTATAAAAATACTAACATATATTGATATATCAATTCCATGTTCCATTAGTTTCTTATCATGTTTTCCTTTTTAAATTGCACCTTTCATATATATTAACTAATTTCATGTATTATATACATATCATTTTTACCAACTACAATTCATCACTAATAATCACCATCAACATAGTAATACCCACATTACATATCATATCATTTTCACCAATCATCAATCCAACATTAATACTCACAATCAATATTTCAATATACATATTACATAACATTTCATGTCATTATTTTATTCACAATTCATCAATCATGAATCACATTTCCAACCAAATCCACCATAGATCTCATTACTCGTTTATTACAACATTTATATATATCATATTGACAACAACGACAGACTCGGGCCCAAACGACACTAATATGCCATTCAATTTTCAGAGTAATGCTTTGGTTCATTCATCACATTTATCATTATCATAGACCCAACTAGGCTTCAAGGATTAGGTTCAACCAAGCTTCAAGGGGAGCAAAGCATGCTAAGCATCAACCCAACTTGGCTTCAAGAACCAATCCAACCTAGCTTCAAGGGTTGTAACATCTCAATTAGGCTTCAAGGACTTAGCCAACCTAACTTCAAGAGATTGTTACTCATTTTAGGCATGCCACCAACAACAAACTCTGAAAATGGAATAACACATTAGTTACACAATTCATTTATTACTTTCATTCTCAATTCTCATCATCAATTAGGCAAACATGCCTTATGTCTTTCAATTGAATCATCATAGCCAATCACAATGGCTTCACATCACATTTGAATCATCATTATACACATATACAACATCAATTACATTAACTAAACAAACCGATCATTAGTTTTACATCTCTTTATGTCTCAATTTACATTATACACTTCATTATTCAAGCATACATAACCAATTTCATTGCACATGTATCCTAAATTCATCAACATATAAACAACATGTCCCTTTATAACATTTCAATCATTATTATCAACCATGATGATATCACATTTCATCATTTCTCAAAACACATTGACACCATTCATTATTAAAACATTAATCATAATAAATTGCATTGCACATACCTTTTTGGATGATCCTCATCTCTTCCACACTATACAAGTCATAATATTAGTCACATTGTTCATATAACATACTACCATTCATAAGATTCACAATGCATAACATAACATTGTTCATACCTAATCATATGCATCATTAAATGTATGTTCAATCTCCACAAAACAAGAAGAGCAAAGTACCATCACAGTAGCCAACACACCCAAGGGACACGACTGTGTCTCTCAACAAAATTCAGGCAGTGGCAAACATGGGCAAGGGACACGGCCAAGCTTGTGGCTGTGTCTCTCCAAAATCCATCCAACACGGCCAAACTTCCCTCAACTTGGCCGTGTCTCCCAAAATTAATAGGTCTTGGCCGTGTTCCATTCTTATTTTGGCCGTGTCTCTCATATTTAAAACCCTAAACATAACCAACACTTCTTTGATTGAATTAAGAACAACTTATACACAACACAATCTCATTTCAAATGGATGTAATTCATGTTATTAACACATATTCATCTCAATATTCACATTAACACTAGATCAACCATACATTCAAACATTTACCACATCAAACCCTAAAAACCAACATCAATCTTCTTCTTTCTATAACAACATCCATTTAACTTACCATTTTCAAACAAAACCAACACCAATTTAACCTTTTTAACTCACAATCAATTTCCATACTTTTAAACACATCTCAAACACTCTAAATCATGATATTAACAAATCACAACACACATCAAACACATCTTCAAAATACCAAAAGAAAACAAGAGAGTACTTACCTCAATTGAAGAAATTTCACCAATCTTCAATTCACTCCTTTGATTCCTCTTTCAATTTGCTTCTAGCATCAAGAACACCTCTCTTGCTCTCTCTTCTCTTGGATAGCCGGCACACAAATGAGGAGAAAAGAAAATCAACACAAGTCAATCCTTCTTTTCTTCTTTAAATCTCCACCAAGAGATTTTAACCAAGCAATTACCTATATACCCTTTTTCATTTAACTTAACTTTTGTCACTTGTATGCCCATTATAGAAATTTTACTTAGCACAAGTTAAAATATCCTCATACCTTGACTCCCCATTTGACCAACTTATATGTTATATATATTACAATATACACAACATATACATTCTCTTAACACACTCATTTCCTTTACAAATACATATATACATTTAATTCAAATCAAAACAACAATTGTATCCAACTTCTCGGGCACATATTGGGATATTACAATTCTCTCCCCCTTAAATAATTTCGTCCTCGAAATTATCAGTACCGTAACAATCCATTCTTAACAAAATACTATCTTAACTTCCATATGAAGTTAATTATATGTTTAAGTTATTATGTCATCAAATCTTATAACTTCAACTCTCCTCTTTAGAATCAACCATCTTCTCTAAATTCCATAACTCATCATTCTATATGTTTATATATCTTATTACTTCCTTAATCAAACATTCAAAAGAACTCATTACATACATATCAATGCCTTTATACAAGAATCAGATTATTTTATAGTACACTTATACCTCATCCAATCTTTATATTTAATATATATATAGTTTCTTCACCTCTTTGTAATTACTCTTTTAACTTTAATCTTAAAAATCACTGGTTTAAATCTGAGCATTAATTATCCCGTTATTACAATCACTGTCTAAATAGACATTTATTAAACCTCAATGGATAACAAGATCCTTATTTTTCACAAAAGGAGTTATTTCTTTAGCATGCTTTTTACTTAACTTACATATTAATACACTACCTTTCAACTTATTTTATAAATAATCAATCTTTTCCCTTTTTATCATGATTAACCAGTACTATAACTCCATTCATTCATGTCCAATCACAATTTAACATTTTACATTATCTACATTATCATGTGAATAATTATATCCTTGGTACAACTATATATATCAAATCTCAATAATAATTTCATAATATTAGTCAAATTTAGATCAATTGATCTATCTGTCACACTATACCCACGTTCCAATCTTGTTTAATTCCAATCAACGATTCATTTATTTAACCTATCATGAAATTTCACAATATTCATATATGTATATATATAACCTAATTCCATTAGGGCAAACCTTCATTAAATTCCTGATTCCTTTCGATCCATATTCAATCAAATTATCATAATAACAAATCACTTCAAATTATCTTAATATAATTCCCACCAATTCTCATAAAAATTTTACACCACATTTACTATCTATAGTTCATTTACTTAAACCTCAAGTCCATTCATTTATTCATCATATACCATAAACATATTCAGTATAACTTTCAGTTACATTTTAATATTTCTCCCTTTAATATCTTCTCACATTTCCTATCATTGTTATATTTATTTTGATTACCTTTTTGTCATATTATCCATAACTCAAAACATTTACATAATTTTCTTTTCTCTCTTTACCTTCATAATTATAACCAAATTCTTAATATAAAATGATAAGGTACAACTTTATCCATCATAACTTTTAATTATACTTCTCAAACAAAATTTTCAATCTCACCAAATCTGTATTACAATCATTTTATCTAAGACCCAAATCCATGGATAACAAATCAATCTATCAAAAATACTGAACACAACACATGACTTTAAAAGATTAATATTCAAACCTGAAACTTTCAAATCAATACTGTTCTTATATAATTTTATTCTTAGTCTTTACAAACACAAAACTAAGGTGTATCTCAAGAATGATATATTCCTTTCTTTACATTTTTGCTAGATCAGAAGTTAACACATTCCAACCTCGTTTCAAACTAATTTGCACTCGATTATATGATCTTTATCAACTTAATTCATGTTTCAACAATATTACTATATACATATTCAATCACATGCAGTTCCCATACAAATTTCTATTCGTCACTTCATTTCTAATCCATTTACAATCTCTTATAATTTATTTACATAGAACTTTCCATATGTGAATACTTTGGAACTCTAAATATCACATAATCATCAAGTTCAATGCTCACCATGACAATTTCCACTGTTCACTATTACTCAAGTCCATGCCATTCTCACCTCCATCACATAATCCATTTAGCTTTACACAGTTCAAGACCTAATCTCTCTTAGATCCACTAATACATACAACATCAATTTTCATATCTCTAATTCCATAATAATACCACATACATCTTCATAGGTCACCTTCATAATATAATTCACACATTTGTGTATATATATCATAATTTCATTCATATAGAAAACTCAATTCACATATCATATACATGTATACATTTAATTAGATGCTCTTATTTATTTATTTATTTATTTATTTTTATTATTTTTTTTCATACATTCAATATAAATTTTCCTTTATAACTGTAACAACTGTCCCAGTCCACCTGCTGAGCCATTCCTATCCGGAGAAACCCTCAGGGCCTCTGGGCTGGGCTGTTACAGCACTAAACTGCCCTCACGGGCCTTTCAACAGGATTCACTTATTTGACTTATACCCAAGACACATGAGTGCAAGTCGCCTCCCTAGATCGAACCCCTGACCTCCCACTTAAGAGAGCCAGTGAGCGCAATATAGTATCGATTCTTCCAGTATGATGCAAAGTATTTATTCACACAACACACATATATATATATATATTCTGACTATAATAACACTTTACATCCATCTTAGCCACATTCCCAATGTAACATCTCTTTCACTTCCATCTTTAAAAGCATTTAATATATTTCCATATCCATTTTTACCCTTTTCAATATAGTGACTTAAAATAGCTCATCTTCATTTGCTTATCCACCTCCCTTTTCACTTCAAGACAAATTTTCATACTATCAATCACATTACTCAATTCATAATACTTTCATATGCAATATTAATCATTTCATCTAACTCATGTATTGCATATACACTAAACCATCAACATCCAAATAATCTTTATCAATTTCCACTAAAACTTTAACTTTTCAACTTACTACTTCACTTAAACTTCAATTTACCAAACTCATCTTTTCTTAATATCCATTTTTAAAAACATCATATATATATATATATCACAAAGCAATATCAACACATATAATTTCCACAATTATCAATCTCATTTCAAAAATCTCAAATATCACATATTATCACCATTACCATGAACTTTCACAATATCCAAACATCTCACATTTCTAACACGGAATTCACAATGTTCGCATTAAAATAACAATACCAATGTATATTTTTACTTAATCAATATCATCTCTTTTTCCTTTAAACAAAATCTTAACTTTATATATATATATATACCCCACATTTTAAATAATCACACTTTGTCTATACTAACCAACTCATTCAATATTCCACCATACTTTCCTCATTTTAGTAACATATTTTCCAATATTAACAATTCAACTATATTTCCTCTATCTAACAAACCCAACATAAACTCTATTATAAAGAGATTCATAGTGTAGAGGAAAGAGTACATACTCTTCTCTTATTTTTTATTTTTTATTTTTAATCTCAACTCATGTTCAACTTTATTCTCCTTTTCATTTCTTTATACTTCAATACATTTACACTTCACTTTACTTACATAAATTTCCACTTTTAATTTATCAATTAAACTTTTATAAATCCATATCATTTCTTTCTCTAGCTTTTCATTCATGTAAAACATCATTCACACACTAGCATCCATCTCATATAACACAGATATTCTACAATTCATATAATACCACATCCGAGACCAACCTAGGTGTCAATGCATATGCATGTATTACCAATTACATTTCAAAACTCTTCTTTTTAATTCTCTTTAAGTTTTTCAAAACTTTCTTCTTCTTTTTTAATTCTACTTAGGCCGAGAATCTCGAACCTAAGCTCTGATACCAAAATAATTGTAACACCCCGATACCCTATATAAGTACTATACATATACCTAGTATACATACAGTAAGTATATAAAGCATAAGGATGCCACTTGTTGTTACTTTTTAAAAAAAAAACTGTAACAGAGTTCAAACCATAATACGTTAATTAAATAACATTTACAAAATCATTCTCTTTATCAAAACTTCATTTATACATATAAATACTCTCTTGTCAGAAATACATCGTAATTAAAATTAAACATGTATGCATTACCCTCTAGTTGGTCTCGACAAACTCTTACTCTTCTCGTGGCATAACAAAAGACTTCATATCCTCCACCAAGCTACCTGCACGATTACACATCCGCGCTAAGCCCGAGAGCTTAGTAATACAAATATAACATATAAACATACATTATAAAAATACTAACATATATTGATATATCAATTCCATGTTCCATTAATTTCTTATCATGTTTTCCTTTTTAAATTGCACCTTTCATATATATTAACTAATTTCATGTATTATATACATATCATTTTTACCAACTACAATTCATCACTAATAATCACCATCAACATAGTAATACCCACATTACATATCATATCATTTTCACCAATCATCAATCCAACATTAATACTCACAATCAATATTTCAATATACATATTACATAACATTTCATGTCATTATTTTATTCACAATTCATCAATCATGAATCACATTTCCAACCAAATCCACCATAGATCTCATTACTCGTTTATTACAACATTTATATATATCATATTGACAACAATGACAGACTCGGGCCCAAACGACACTAATATGCCATTCAATTTTCAGAGTAATGCTTTGGTTCATTCATCACATTTATCATTATCATAGACCCAACTAGGCTTCAAGGATTAGGTTCAACCAAGCTTCAAGGGGAGCAAAGCATGCTAAGCATCAACCCAACTTGGCTTCAAGAACCAATCCAACCTAGCTTCAAGGGTTGTAACATCTCAATTAGGCTTCAAGGACTTAGCCAACCTAACTTCAAGAGATTGTTACTCATTTTAGGCATGCCACCAACAACAAACTCTGAAAATGGAATAACACATTAGTTACACAATTCATTTATTACTTTCATTCTCAATTCTCATCATCAATTAGGCAAACATGCCTTATGTCTTTCAATTGAATCATCATAGCCAATCACAATGGCTTCACATCACATTTGAATCATCATTATACACATATACAACATCAATTACATTAACTAAACAAACCAATCATTAGTTTTACATCTCTTTATGTCTCAATTTACATTATACACTTCATTATTCAAGCATACATAACCAATTTCATTGCACATGTATCCTAAATTCATCAACATATAAACAACATGTCCCTTTATAACATTTCAATCATTATTATCAACCATGATGATATCACATTTCATCATTTCTCAAAACACATTGACACCATTCATTATTAAAACATTAATCATAATAAATTGCATTGCACATACCTTTTTGGATGATCCTCATCTCTTCCACACTATACAAGTCATAATATTAGTCACATTGTTCATATAGCATACTACCATTCATAAGATTCACAATGCATAACATAACATTGTTCATACCAAATCATATGCATCATTAAATGTATGTTCAATCTCCACAAAACAAGAAGAGCAAAGTACCATCACAGTAGCCAACACACCCAAGGGACACGGCTGTGTCTCTCAACAAAATTCAGGCAGTGGCAAACATGGGCAAGGGACACGGCCAAGCTTGTGGCCGTGTCTCTCCAAAATCCATCTAACACGGCTAAACTTCCTTCAACTTGGCCGTGTCTCCCAAAATTAATAGGTCTTGGCCGTGTTCCATTCTTATTTTGGCCGTGTCTCTCATATTTAAAACCCTAAACATAACCAACACTTCTTTGATTGAATTAAGAACAACTTATACACAACACAATCTCATTTCAAATGGGTGTAATTCATGTTATTAACACATATTCATCTCAATATTCACATTAACACTAGATCAACCATACATTCAAACATTTACCACATCAAACCCTAAAAACCAACATCAATCTTCTTCTTTCTATAACAACATCCATTTAACTTACCATTTTCAAACAAAACCAACACCAATTTAACCTTTTTAACTCACAATCAATTTCCATACTTTTAAACACATCTCAAACACTCTAAATCATGATATTAACAAATCACAACACACATCAAACACATCTTCAAAATACCAAAAGAAAACAAGAGAGTACTTACCTCAATTGAAGAAATTTCACCAATCTTCAATTCACTCCTTTGATTCCTCTTTCAATTTGCTTCTAGCATCAAGAACACCTCTCTTGCTCTCTCTTCTCTTGGATAGCCGGCACACAAATGAGGAGAAAAGAAAATCAACACAAGTCAATCCTTCTTTTCTTCTTTAAATCTCCACCAAGAGATTTTAACCAATCAATTACCTATATACCCTTTTTCATTTAACTTAACTTTTGTCACTTGTATGCCCATTATAGAAATTTTACTTAGCACAAGTTAAAATATCCTCTTACCTTGACTCCCCAGTTGACCAACTTATATGTTATATATATTACAATATACACAACATATACATTCTCTTAACACACTCATTTCCTTTACAAATACATATATACATTTAATTCAAATCAAAACAACAATTGTATCCAACTTCTAGGGCACATATTGGGATATTACAATTCTCTCCCCCTTAAATAATTTCGTCCTCGAAATTATCAGTACCGTAACAATCCATTCTTAACAAAATACTATCTTAACTTCCATATGAAGTTAATTATATGTTTAAGTTATTATGTCATCAAATCTTATAACTTCAACTCTCCTCTTTAGAATCAACCATCTTCTCTAAATTCCATAACTCATCATTCTATATGTTTATATATCTTATTACTTCCTTGATCAAACATTCAAAAGAACTCATTACATACATATCAATGCCTTTATACAAGAATCAGATTATTTTATAGTACACTTATACCTCATCCAATCTTTATATTTAATATATATATAGTTTCTTCACCTCTTTGTAATTACTCTTTTAACTTTAATCTTAAAAATCACTGGTTTAAATCTGAGCATTAATTATCCCGTTATTACAATCACTGTCTAAATAGACATTTATTAAACCTCAATGGATAACAAGATCCTTATTTTTCACAAAAGGAGTTATTTCTTTAGCATGCTTTTTACTTACATATTAATACACTACCTTTCAATCAACTTGGTTCCAAATTATTTTTCTCAAATCCTAGACTCACTAAGAAACAACATATTCAAAATTCAATTGGATATTATTTTTCTACATTTTATTAAAAATCCCGAAAGATAGCTGTCTCAGTTAAGGTACCTGCTGGAACAGGTCTAATAAAAATAATCTTTCCAAAATCATAACCATTCCAAAGTAGAATCAACATATTTTTCAGTCATTCTAGACTCATAGAGGCACAACATATCAAACATTCAATTTAAGAACATGTTTCTATATTTAATTAAAAATCATACAAGTCACAACCTTTACTAATTGTAATACAGAAAAATTTCACTAAACACAACTCTTACTCTTCCATCACCAACACCAACACCAACTTAACTTCTTATCTTTAATTCCATTTCAACACTTTTACACACACTATACACAAACACACTCCAACCATCAACAACACTCCATCAAACTCAAACAAAATTCCAAATAAAACAAGAGAAATCAAGAGAAAACTTACCAAAAATGATGAACTTCTTGAATTTCTAACTTGTTTTCTTGAAAACTCCTTTAATTTTGGTCTTGGAAAATCAAATCCCTCTCTTGCTCTCTTACTTGAGTGATGGCCGGCCAAACCACAAAGGAAGAAGAAGAAAAATAAAAATGAATGGCAAAAGTCAAATTTCTCATCTCTTTAAACCTCTACCAAGTATTCCAAAAAAAAATTACTAAAATACCCTCTTCTTTATATCTTAACTCCCTTTTACTTATTTGTCCTTTTTAGTAATTTCACAAATAACAAATTAAATATCTTCTTCCTTTGACCATCCATTTTGACTTGTATATATGTTATATATATTTCCATATATATAACATATAAACTCTCTGCCAATCATCTAAATTTCTATTTTCCATTAATTAATTAATTCAACAATAATAAACATAAATATCTTCTTCTTTGACTTTCTTATTTGACTTGTGTATATGTTATATATATTTCTATATATACAACATATACACTCTCTCTTAAATTCTTTTTCTTTCCAATTACACATATACATTTAATTCAAATAAAACAACAATTATATCAAAACTTCTAGGGCACATTTTGGGATATTACATTCCTCAATTTCAATTCTTTTAAAATTTACAGTAGCTTGAACCCATAAATTCCAAAATCCTAAAAACATTAAATAAAGAATCGTAAATAGAAACAGTAGCCATAATTTGGATCTTTATTTGCTTTATTCAATTTTATATTTGATCATGCTTTAATTTATTTTCAATGCTTTGTTGATTTATTTAAGTTCAATGCTTCATTTATTTAGTTTATCAAGGATGGATGTTTATTTTATATTTTGATTAATACCTTTGATGAATGATTTATTTATGATGAATGGTTATTTACTTTTATTAGTTTATTTAGATTTCCAAATGTTGTAAGAGGTATGTTTCCACTTGGTGGGTACCTCATTAGTTAAATATCATGTAATTTAAATTGTTTTTCGATTTTAGAACCAATGTAAAGGACATGTTTCTACCTTTCGGTGGATGTCCTATTTGGGCATGGATTATGTAAGGGCATGTTTCCATCTTCGGATGGGTGTCCATTTTTTTATTTTGCTTGGACATTGTTTTGATTTTTAATATAACGATGCTTTATTTTAATTATTGTGTGTAATATGGATGATGTTGTTATATTTAAGTATTTTATAATATTAAGACCTTTACAGGAGGCCGGTTCCAATGAACCGGGCGTTGTGGGGGTGTTGTGCCATTTCTCACCTTCCCCACACGTATCCAACTTTCCGAACCCATTAGGGGGTTGGGGATTCCTTAGGAATCAAGTCATCCACCCCTTTCTTTTTTCTCAGCCCGTCCGGGTGGCGAATCCATTTTCTCTGGACTTAGGTCCGTGTTCTCTAAGGCCCCGAGCCTAAACAGTGCCGAAGTCGCAAGAACCATTCCACCGGGAGTGGGGGCGAAAATCCTCGCTCGCTGTGGTGACTCCATTGGAGATAAGAGAAGTTGATTCCGTTAGTCTTTTTATTATTCTATTCTTTCTTATAATGATATTATCCATTGTATCATATTAGATTGCATTGTGTGCGTGAGTTAGGATGCCCGTGCTACTCGTGTTATGTTATGTAAGGGATACCATACTTTCACTCAAGGTATGAAGATTGAGCATGGCATAACACTCATAGCCTCGTACCATTTGGTATATACTTGCTATGGGAACCTAAGCCTTTTTACCCAAAGACTAAAGCTCATGTAATTGGCCTAGTTACTTTCCTTAGGTTTTACCCCCAAATGCATGTTGTTTGACCATGGTTAATTTATCTTGGCTTAAATCATGGCTTATTTGGTTTGTTCTTTTTCTAATATGACCTAAGTACATTGTAAGCTCAAAATAAATTTTTCTTTAAAATCCGAAAGATCAAAGCTATTTTCAAAATTTTTCAAGATGGTCTTTGGATATAAGACTTTTCTAAAAATAAATCAAAAATTCTTTTGCTCATTGCCCAAATACTAAGCCCAAAATATGTTTTTTCTAAAGTCTTTTTACAATGGGCTTAGAAATAAAATTATTTTCACCCAACCTTTTCTTACAAAGTGCTTGCAAATTATTTAGGTCAATTACGAAATACCAAAAATCAATTGTGAGCCCAGTTTATACTAAGAGTAAATTAACCATGGGCTTGTTTTTGGCATCAATCATTAGTTGCTTTTTCAAGTGAGAAATCTATTTATAATAAACCTCTTAATTTAGTTTTAATCCAATATAGCATAAAAGCTATTTTATTTGGATAAATGGATTAAAACCTAATTAATGGGAATTATCATAAGTTGATTTCCATTTTTGAAAATATAACTATTGGTTGAAACGTCCAAGGGATCTATTCAAAAACAAGATACCCCATGTTAGTATTTTGTTAGCCATATACCTAGGGAAAGAGACTCGCCATTCGTGTGTGGATGTTATAAGGTTAGAAGGAACATCCTATTTGTCCTTGTTTGTCTATTGTTTGTGCATACATGCATACATGCATGCATTTGCATCTCATATCATTGATCCTTTCTGGCTCACAGCCCTGGATTACGACAGTTCAAAAGCTTACGACTATTGCGCTCTAATTAACACTACTACAAAGCGTCACTCGCAAGTATACGAGGTAGCTGTAGCAAAGGTGATCGCCCCAAGGTTGTCTCACAAGGAAGCTAGATAAGCTAATTAATTATCAGGTTGCAAATAACAAATTATAATAAATTTAAATTGCTAATAACTAATGAAAACAGATCGATTAGAGTTTAAAACAATAAAAGTAAACTGAGCTGATATATTGATTCACTTAATAGAAAGGTCTAGGGTTTGCACTTCTCTACTAACTTATATGTATGAATGGTTATTCCTCTCAACCAATTTAATTTCAAAGATTAGATCTCAAGTAACATAATTAATCGAATCAAGGAAATAAGCTCTCGCATTCAAACCTCTTTCAAATAATCTTGTTACAATTGAAATAATCCTTTTCTTAGGTTATATTTCTAATTCACCTAAGTCCCTAATTGAATTGTTCCAACATTAGACTTCATCTCTCAATCCTTCATCTAATACCTCAAACACATAATTGGTGGCCAATCAATTATATATTAATAGTAATCCATTCAATCAAGGCTAAAGAAATAATTCAGTTAAGAGCAATAACCAATTCATACAATCATAATAGATCCATACAAACCCTAGACTAGATCAAATTAGTTCATAATGCTATCAAACATATTCATCTCATTAAAATTCAAAGAAATCAATTTAGACATAATAGAATTCATGAACACAATTCCAATGAACTTAAGAGATAAAGTTTGAGAACAAAACCAAATTACAAACTTCCTTTTAGGTTATGAAGAATCTCTTGTTCAGATCTTTGCTCGAAGAATGTTGCAATGGCAAAAACAAATTTAATCTAGAATGTTTGCATTAAAGTGTAATAAAAAATCTAAAAGAAAACAAAATAGAAATCCTAAAGTAACGTCTGACGGCTGATAAAAAATCTCCCTGTTCAAAAACCCTAATTCTATTATTTATATGAAACCTCGCTTCAAAAATCCGTGTTTTCTTTCTTCCTTTAGTCCATCAAGTGACACGGCCAAGCTCCTGGCCATGTCATGTGACACGGCCAGTGGCTCGGCCGTGTCTACTGAATGTGTCCGCTTCTGTGTGATTTTCATCTCTTCTTCTTTGGAGTTAAGTGTGACACGGCCAAGCTTGGGTGAGCTTGGCCGTGTTTGGTGTGTTTGGAGGGACACGGCCAGTGGCTTGGCTATGTCCCCTGAGTGTGTCACCTTCTGATCTCTTCGTTCTTTGCTTTCTTTCCTTTTGGTCTTCTTCCTTGGCTTAGTATGGGACACGGCCAAGTCTCCTGGCCGTGTCATGTGACACGGCCAGTGGCTTGGCCGTGTCCTCTGAGTGTGTCAGTCACTGCCCAAATTTTCCTTCTCTCTTGGTTCCTTGGTTTTGCCCTTAAGATGATGTTTGCATATTAAACTAAAATAAACACTTAAACAAACTTTAAACAAGAATCAAATAAACATTAACCAACAACAAATAAACACCAACTAAAAACTAGAACAAAAATGACATAAACACTGAAATAAATTAAAACTACCAAAATTGATGAAAACACTAAATAAACAGATTAAAGCTACCAAAATACCTAAATAAAACAATAATCATCATAATAAATAAGATACAATTCTATGAAAAAAACTAATAAAACAACTACCCCGCACTTAAAACTTTGCTTGTCCTCAAGCAAATTCACATGGTATAAATTAAAAACTCAAACAACCTTAACTATAATTCCAGTATATAAGATGAAATCCTTTAAGACTCAGCCATAAATAATTGCACTTTACTTCAATCAAGATTTTCTTAACTCATTCATTAATCCAGACATACAAATCTCATCTCTCATCTAAGTGTTTCACTCGATTTCAAAGGTTAATTCACTCAAACCACTCATGACTGCATACTACCATAAACTTGCTTAATTATCCAATCTCTCTCACTGATTTTCTCAAGAAATAATCCGAAGGTCTTTTATTTGGATGTAATGGGGCTAAGGTGAAGGTTTGAGAAAAGACATTTAAGTTGGAACATCAAGAAATGGAGTATCTAAATTAGACAAAACTATTGCTAAGAAACTCGTAACTCCCTCAAATGGCATATTCGCAAACCCTCGATACTTGCATACTTAAAGAAAAGTACATGAGTCGACATTCCTCTAATGCTAGAAAATATATGAATTCTGTATATATATATATCTTCTCTTTTATTTTCTTTTATTATTATTATTATTATTTTTAATATATATATATATACAAAATATAAAATTGCATGGAACATCTAGCTTAAAATGTAGAGGGAAAAGAATAATCGACTCTTAGTCAAATACAATGTACAAAGTATGCATTTCAGCCCAAATCTTACTAAAGCAATACTGTTTTTGTTTTTGTTTTTTTTTAATTGCTTACCCCACACTTATGACTTAAACCACCCTATTATCATGTCATAAGAAACTCCATTCCTTAATGCAGGTATGATGATAATAAGAAAATATTGAGTTGTGAATTGTGTTGATCAATCAAGAAAAGGTCAAAAGCTTAACTTGGCTCACTAAGGAATTCATAATTAAGGGAGGTCTTTTTAAGCTAAAGGGATAATCCTAATTTGCCTTCATCATTTTAAAACTTGAGATTAAATCATAATGTGAGTTCAATTAGTATGCAAAATCAAGCTCTAGAGATGCAAAATCATGAAGGTGCACACTTAAGAAAAAAAAATCAATTGACAATAATATTCAATCTATGAGGCTCAAAACTCACAAAGGTGGGTTCTCAAAGATTTATATGTCATGACTTGCAGAATGTGAAAATTGATCCAGAATGAATTCAAATGCTAATCTCTATGCTGATACTAAAGTCTCAAATATAATACTAGAATCACAGAAAAGTCAATAAGTTTTCAACAATTATGCCATGCACAATGCACAATATAACACACAATTACAAGCAAAACAAGAATAAAAAAAAAAGCTTAAAGATTACCCCACACTTATAAATTACATTATCCTCAATGGAATAAGGATAATAAAGATAAAGAGTTAAGGTACAACTTGTTTTCCATCATTCCTCTGTGAGGTAAACTATACCTTTTCATCACAAACAGCAAATGTTCAAAAACAAAATACAATATATAAAAATAAATATCCAAAATATAAAATGTTAACATTAAAAACAAAAATGAAAAATAACAACACAAATATTCTATAACTAAACACAAGAAAGTAAGGAATTCCCTCAAAAGATTAGAGCCAATGTGATGTTCGGTCAAGGAGGTTATGATGATGATGAAGCCGAGGGATGAAGACTCAAAATCTTAGCAAGGTTGCTATTTATTTGGTCCAACTATTGCAAGACCGTAGCATGGTTATGATCTACCTTGCTCTCCAGTGCCTCAATCCTATTAAGTATCTCTTGATTATCCGGGGCCGGAGCATCTTCTCCTAAATCAAGAGAATCTGAATCGGACTCCTCTTGAACTCGTGTTCTCTTTTGTCTGTCCCCCGGTACTTCTGGCTCAGCTGAAGCCATCAAATAAGCCCCTCTCCTGTGCACCACCATATGCATCTTCTCTAGTATGGCCAATTCCAATGAATCATTACCCGTAATTTTAGTCATACGACAGGTACTCGGGTCAAAATCATCAAGAAGGGCTGTTGCCAATGTGGTAACCAATCCTCCAATACAGATAGCCCTCTTCTTTTTTTTTTGCCACACTATCAAAAACATCGGCCAACCAATAGTCGGTACTAATGGGCACTGCATTACACGCACAATCTAAGAAAAGAGTTCACTATTTTTCACTACACCCGGGCTTTCCTTCCGAGCAAAGAATCCACATGACATAAAACGATGCAAATACCTAAGAGCGGGATTGCTCAATTTAGTCGCCTTGGCCGATTTGGCCACATAAGTTCCCAAGCCCAATGCTCCCCAAGCAAATTGTTGTTTAAAATCCTTAGGTACCGACCTTTCACCGTGTTGATGGAAACCAAATATAACATTCAATTGTTCAATACTAACCACAAATGATTTCCCAAGCAATTTAAAGTTCAACTTAGAGCAAATTTTTTGTTCATCTCTTTCAACCTTAAGACATGTCAAAAATTCCAAAGTAAGCTCTTGAAATTGCAAAGGGCGAAAGGAGACTAGGTTCTCCCACCCAAGATTTTGAACATAACGATAAAAATTATCCCTAACATGAAGAGCATTAAGGGATTCATCACTGACATACCTCGTCGGGAAGAAACCCCGAGCCAAAGGATTCGCTCTCTTTAAAGATGAAGACAAGGAAGATGAAGATGCAGCTGCAGTTGGAGGTTGCTTCCTCTTACGATGAGACACCATCTTCGTTCTCGGCATATTGAAAGATCTGAAAAATTTGAAACTTAAACTGATTAAATTGATCTTTTATGAGAGAAGAAGAAGATTGAACGGATTAATTTCAGTTTTGGTGAAGGAAATTGAGAATTAATGGAAGTTTGGAAGCTTTTAAAAGAACAACAATGGTGGTTTCGTGAGAGACAAGTCGAGAGAGAGAAAGGAAACCAAAAACAAATCTAGGGATTGGAATGAACGAAAAGTGCTAAAACCGTATTTTTAAAGTGTAAAATTGAAGGGACACGACCAAGCTTGGGTGAGCTTGGCCGTGTCTGAGTGTGAAATTGAAGGGACACGGCCAAGCTTGGTTGAGCTTGGCCGTGTCTGATGTGTTTAGAGGGACACGGCCAGTGACTTGGCCATGTCCCATGGGTGTGTTTGATACTGCGAACAAAAGTTTGCAAAAAAACAAAGAAAGGAAATTTGGGTGAAGCTTGGCCGTGTCCCATGTGACACGGCCAAGGACACGGCCAAGCTTGTTGGCCGTGTCAGGGTCAGTGTGTTTTTGGTGACTTTAGGGTTGGCTTGACACAGCCAGTGGCTTGGCCGTGTCAAGTGGCCGTGTCACCTACTGCCATTTTGACTTTTTTTTTATATGTATATATTTTTTATTTTATATCACCAAATCTTAAAGAAATTGCAAACCTCTTCTTCGATCAACCCTGAAACACATTAGAAAAATAAAAACCGATCAAAGCACCCATTCCATTTATTTAAAACAAACATAAAATCAAAATTGCTGAATATAAAATTACAACTATGAAAAGAAATGCAAACCGATGGGTTGCCTCCCATTTAGTGCTTCTTTAATATCACATAGCTGGACATTACTGCAGGACTTAAGGATCGTAGATCAAAGTTCTATCGATGATCCTTACTTCTTGGAATCCTTCATTACATGGTTTAACTCTCTGTCCATTTACTTTAAAAGTCTCATTTGTTCGAGAGTTAAGCAATTCTATTTTACCGGAAGGATATACCTGAGTTATATCGAAAGGACCACTCCATCGAGACTTGAGTTTTCCTGGAAACAGACAGAGATGAGAATTAAAAAGCAAAACTTTCATACTTGGGCTCAATGTCTTTCGCACTATAATTCTATCATGAAGTGCTTTAGTGCGATCCTTATAAATTCTCGAACTCTTATATGCCTCATTCCTCAGTTCATCTAACTCTAAAATTTGCAGAAAACGCTCTCTCTTTGCCTTGTCCAAGTCTAAATTCAGAGTCTTGATTGCCCAATACGCTTTCTGCTCCAACTCCACTAGTAAATGACAGGCCTTACCAAAAACCAATCATTATGGACTCATACCCAAAGGAGTCTTGAAAGCAGTTCGATATGCCCATAATGCATCATGCAATCTACTCGCCCAATCCTTCCTTGATAAGTTGACTGTTTTCTCCAGAATTCTTTTTATTTGCTTGTTGGATGTTTCAGCTTGTCCAGAAGTCTGTGGATGGTATGGCGTCGCTACCTTGTGCTTCACACCTGATTTGTGTATTAATTTCTCAAAACGTTTGTTGCAGAAATGACTTCCCCCATCACTGACTATCACTCTTGGCATGCCAAATCTGCTAAGAATATATTCCTTCACAAATTTAACAATCACATTAGCATCATTAGTATAGGTGGGGATTGCCTCCACCCATTTTGAAACATAATCAATAGCAACTAAAATATATTCATAACCAAAAGACTTGGGAAAAGGACCCATGAAGTCTATTTCCCACACATCAAACAGTTCAATAAAAATATAAGATTGAAGGGGCATTTCATTCCTCCTCCCAATGTTACCCACTCTTTGACAGCGGTCACAATGCTTACAATACTCTTGAGCATCTTTGAATAGAGTAGGCCAGTAAAAACCACTTTGAAGCACCTTTTCTGCAGTCTTCCTCCCTCCAAAATGACCACCACAGTGAAGGTCATGACAAAATTGAAGAACACTCAGTTGTTCTTCCTCAGATACACACCTGCGAACTATCTCATCTTTGCATATCCGGAATAGGTAAGGTTCATCCCAAAAATAAAATTTACTCACATGCAAAACCTTTTCTTTTCCTGAAATGACATGTTAGAACACAAAATACCACAAGCAAGATAGTTAGCAATATCTGCAAACCAAGGTGCATCAATTACCACAAACAGCTGCTCATCAGGAAATGCTTCTAAATTTTTATGAATGCTATCAGATGCAAGATTTTCACTAAAGAAGGGTAATCTAGATAAATGATCAGCTACAACATTCTCACTTCCCTTAGTATCCTTGATTTGAAAATCAAATTCTTGCAATAATAACACCCATCTAATTAAGCAAGGTTTAGCATGTTGTTTTGTCAAAAGATATTTTAGAGCTGCATGATCAAAATGCACAATAATTTTTGACCCAATTTAATATGCTCTAAACTTATCTACGGCAAAAACAAAAGCTAACATTTCATTTTCAGTTGTTGTATAATTCATTTGTGCACTATTCAGGGTCAAGCTAGCATAATATATTACTCTCAAAATTTTATCAACCCTTTGCCCAAGAACAGCTCCTACTACATGATTAGAGGCATCACACATGATTTCAAAAGGTAAAGACCAAACAGGAGTTACTATTACCGGAACACTAGTCAGTTTTTCCTTAAGGGAATTAAAGGCTTGCATGCATTGTGCAGTAAATTCAAATGGAACATCTTTTCCTAGCAAATGGCACAATGGTTGGCTTATTTTGGAAAAATCCTTAATAAACCTCTGGTAAAAACCTGCATGCCCTAGAAAACTTCTTATTCCCTTAACAGAGGTAGGTGGAGGTAACTTAACAATTAATTCTACCTTAGCCTTATCCACCTCAATCCCTTTACTTGACACCACATGACCTAAGCCAATGCCCTGAGTAACCATGAAATGACTCTTTTCCCAACTCAAAGTAAGGTTACATTCAATGCATCTCTCAAGCACAAGAACAAGTTTATTGAGGCAATTATCAAAAGAACTACCAAAAACAGAAAAGTCATTCATAAATACCTCAATAAAATAATCTATCATGTCTGTGAAGACAGACATCATGCATCTCTGAAAAGTCGCAGGAGCATTGCACAATCCAAATGGCATACGCTGAAATAATAAGTCCCGAAAGGGCAAGTAAAAGTAGTCTTGGATTGATCCTCTGGTGATATCGGCACCTGATAATAACCTGAAAGTCCATCCAAAAAGCAATAATGTGAGTGTCCAGAAAGTTTATCTAACATCTGATCAATAAAAGGAAGAGGAAAATGGTCTTTCTTTGTGGCATTGTTCAACTTCCTATAATCGATACACATTCTCTACCCAGTAGTAGTCCTAGTAGGAACCAATTCATTATTTTCATTTTTCACCACAGTGATTCCAGATTTCTTAGGCACTACATGTACTGGGCTCACCCACTCACTATTAGCTATTGGATATATCACTCCTTCATCCAGCAATTTGAGCACTTCCTTCTTAACCACTTCATTCATATTTGGGTTAAGGCACCTTTGGGTCTCCCTCACAGGTTTAGCTCCCTCTTCTAAGGTGATTCTATGCATGCACATTGAAGGGCTAATACCTTTGATATCACTCAATCCCCATCCTATTGCTCTTTTCAATCTTTTTCACTCACTCACCAACCTCATCTCTTCCCCTTCACTAAGTTCGCTAGCTATTATCACAGGTAAGGTATTGTGATCTCCTAAAAACACATATTTCAGATTTTTAGGTAACTCTTTCAGCTCTAACTCAAGTGAAGGATTCTTCTCTTCCTTTTGGATGGAGGGAAGTTCACAAACTTGGTCCTCCTTAAGTTCCTCTATTTCAGCACTCTCTAATGTCTCAAGGCAACTGGCTATTTCTGAATAAAAAATATCCAAACCACCATTTAAGGTCAGTGCCAGCTTCAATTTATCCGAGGAACCTGTCTGCAAGAAAACATCTGAAACAACTGTGTCAATACAATCAATTAAAGAGCAATCCTCGTATAATGCAGTTGTAGGAATGGGAGAAGTGTTAAAAATAGAAAATTCAACCGTTTGTCCTAAGAAAGTCATTGACAATTTACCATTTTTAACATCTATCAAGGTGTTGGTAGTCGCCATAAAAGGCCTACCCAGTAAAATAGTGTGTGCGGATGGTGTAGGGTTACTTCCTTCCATGTCAAGAACTATGAAATCCACAGGCACTATCAACCCACCAACCTTAACCAACACATCTTCTATAACCCCTTTCGGAAATCTAAGAGATCTGTCATCTAATTGCAGCACCATTTTTATAGGTTTAAGTTCCCATAGTTCTAATTCAAGATACACAGAATAAGGCATCAAATTTACACTGGCTCCTAAATCACACATGCCATCAGTTCCCTTTCCATTACCCATAGTAATTTGAATTATGAAACTACCAGGATCCTTTAGTTTTGGAGGTAGTTTATGCTGCAAAACAGCACTAGCTACCTCTGACACTATCACCATTTCATTTGGCTCATACCTTTTTTTCTTTGTGTTCAGTTCCTTGAAGAATTTGGCATAAGCTGGCATGTTCTTTATTGCTTCAAGTAAGGTTAAGTTAATACTTACCTTAGACAGCATGTTGAAGATGTCCGAAAATTGCTTATCTTGTTTATCATTCTTTAACTTGCTAGGGAATGGTATAGTTGGCCGGTAAAGGTTACTTGCCTTGTGTAAATCTGCTGAAGGGGATTTTTTCATTGATCTTTCTCCAGCACCTTTGTTCTCTGGTTCTCCTTCCTTTTTGTTCTCTTGATCACCTGCATTCATAGAATTATTTTCAACATTATTGTTTATTACCTTGCCACTTCAAAGAACAGTCACTGATTGTGCCTGCTCAGGTTGACTCGGAAATTTCACTTTTTGTTGAATCTCATCTGTTGTGCAAGTTGTCCCACTTGGGTCTCCACTTTCTTAAAAGATGCTTCTAATGAATCCAGCCTTTTGTTAGTCATCTCTTGATTCTTAGTACTGACTTGGATAAAGGCCTGTAAACTGTGCTCCAAACTCTCTCTCTTAGGCTGCCCTTGATTTGAAGATTGACCCTGTTGTTGGTTTTGTCTCTGGAGCAAATGGAAAGGTTGTTGAGAGTTATTTGTTGCCCAGGAAAAATTTGGATGATTCCGCCAACCAGGATTGTAAGAATTTGAGTAAGGATCATTCCAGGCTCTTGGTTGATACCCCCCCATAGCATTGACTTGCTCAGCTTCATTTCCATAAGTCTCATATGCGGAGGGGCATATATTTGCTCCATGCCCGAAAGTTCCACAAATTCCACACACTTCTTGAGTGGATGAAGAAGTATTGTTCTTCATGTTCATCATCTGCACTTGCCTTGTCAATTCAGCTATCTGATTGACCATCTCACTATTGGCTTCCAATTGATTCACCCCTTTACTTCTTCCTCTTACACTTTTCTGTTGAGAATTAGCTCCCAACATTTCAAAAATTTCATAAGTTTCATCAGCTATCTTTTCTCCCATAGCTCCCCCAGCTGCTTTATCAACAGTGTTTTGAAATTGCTGGGTTAGACCATCGTAGAAAAACTAATTCAGAAGATGAAGTGGGTAGTGATGGTGTGGACACTGCATCAATAACATCTTAAACCTATCCCAAGCCTCATGAAATGGCTCTCCTTCAAATTGAGAGAATGTAGCTATTTTCCCTCTCAATTCGGCAGTCTTCTGATGTGAGTAAAACTTGCCCATAAACTTGTTACAAACTTGCTCCCAACTTGTCAAAGAATTTTCAGGCAACATCATAAGCCAGCTCTTTTCTCTATCCATCAATGTATACGGAAAGTATCTCATCCTCAACTGGTCCTCTATTAGTCCTCCCAATGGAAAAGGTTATAAGGGTGGAATAGAAATCCCGAATAAAGTTCAAAGGATCTTCATTTGGAACTCCATAGAATGATGGCGGCATGTTGTAATGGATGTTCTTCAACTCATAATTTCTTGCTGCATCCATCAATCTTATACAAGATATGGAAGTTCCAATGATAGGTCTAGCAAAAGCTCTCATAGTTCTTTGCCTTTCTTCTCCCATATTGGTAGATTGTGCAGTATCCAACTCAAAAATAGAAGTGTCCTCCTCTGTATCAAATCTGGTGTACAGTTCAAACTCTTCTCTGCTCCTTTTCACTCTCTGAATTTCTGGAATAACTAGATATAGCTCTCCTCTGAGTGATCTCCTGCCTTGCATAAACAAAATTTCTGGAAAGAAAGAATTATTAAAAGTAAAAGACAAATAAAATCAAAAGCAAACAATGAAAAATAATCTAAAATATTTATGCCTAATAAACAATTACGCCAATTAGCTTCCCCGGCAGCGGTGCCAAAAACTAGTTGCGCTCTAATCAACATTACTACAAAGCGTCACTCGCAAGTATACGAGGTAGCTATAGCAAAGGTGATCACCCCAAGGTCGTCTCACAAGGAAGCTAGATAAGCTAATTAATTATCAGGTTGCAAATAACAAATTATAATAAATTTAAATTTCTAACAACTAATGAAAACAGATCGATTAGAGTTTAAAACAATAAAAGTAAACTGAGCTGATATATTGATTCACTTAATAGAAAGGTCTAGGGTTTGCACTTCTCTACTAACTTATACGTATGAACGATTATTCATCTCAACCAATTTAATTTCAAAGATTAGATCTCAAGTAACTTAATTAATCGAATCAAGGAAATAAGCTCTCGCATTCAAACCTCTTTCAAATAATCTTGTTACAATTGAAATAATCCTTTTCTTAGGTTATATTTCTAATTCACCTATGTCCCTAATTGAATTGTTCTAGCATTAGACTTCATCTCTCAATCCTTCATCTAATACCTCAAACATATAATTGGTGGCCAATCAATTATATATTAACAGTAATCCATTCAATCAAGGCTAAAGAAATAATTCAGTTAAGAGCAATAACCAATTCATACAATCATAGTAGATCCATACAAACCCTAGACTAGATCAAATTAGTTCATAATGCTATCAAACATATTCATCTCGTTAAAATTCAAAGAAATCAATTTAGACATAATAGAATTCATGAACACAATTCCAATGAACTTAAGAGATAAAGTTTGAGAACAAAACCAAATTACAAAATTCCTTTTAGCTTCTGAAGAATCTCTTGTTCAGATCTTTGCTCGAAGAATGTTGCAATGGCAAAAACAAATTTAATCTAGACTATTTGCATCAAAGTGTAATAAAAAATCTAAAAGAAAACAAAATAGAAACCCTAAAGTAACGTTTGACGGCTGATCAAAAATCTCCCTGTTAAAAAACCCTAATTCTATTATTTATACGAAACCTTGCTTCAAAAATCCGCGTTTTCTTTCTTCCTTTAGTCCATGAAGTGACACGGCCAGCGGCTTGGCCATGTCTACTGAATGTGTCAGCTTCTGTGTGAGTTTCATCTCTTCTTCTTAGGAGTTAAGTGTGACACGGCCAAGCTTGGGTGAGCTTGGCCGTGTTTGGTGTGTTTGGAGGGACACGGCTAGTGGCTTTGCCGTGTCCCCTGAGTGTGTCACCTTTTGATCTCTTCGTTCTTTGCTCTCTTTCCTTTTGGTCTTCTTCCTTGGCTTAGTATGGGACACGGCCAAGTCTCCTGGCCGTGTCATGTGACACGGCCAGTGGCTTGGCCATGTCCTCTGAGTGTGTCAGTCACTGCCCAAATTTTCCTTCTCTCTTGGTTCCTTGGTTTTGCCCTTAAGATGATGTTTGCATATTAACCTAAAATAAACACTTAAACAAGAATCAAATAAACATTAACCAACAACAAATAAACACCAACTAAAAACTAGAACAAAAATTACATAAACACTGAAATAAATTAAAACTACCAAAATTGATGAAAACACTAAATAAACAGATTAAAGCTACCAAAATACCTAAATAAAACAATAATCATCATAATAAATAAGATACAATTCTATGACAAAAACTAATAAAACAACGACAATCTGACCTACTCTGAAGATGAAGTATCTAGCAACGACTCAATCACTTGCTCACCAAAAACAATGGATCCCGAACAAATTCAAAGAATGGTGGATGATGCCCTCAACGCCAAGATGGAAGAAATAAAAGAGGCCCTAGCTGAGACCATGAGAAATAGTAACCCTAATTTGTATCTTGACTTACTTTATTTTTAGATTTAATTATATAGTTTATTATATGCTTTGATTTATTTAAGTTCAATGCTTGGTTTATTTAAATTATCATGGATGAATGTTTATATTTTGATTGATGTTTGATATCATGGATGAATGATTTATTTATGATGAATGGTTATTTACCTTTATCAATTTATTTTGATTTCCAAATGTTGTAAGAGGTATGTTTCCACTTTGTGGGTACCTCATTAATTAAGTTCTATGTAATTTAATTTGCTTTATATTTTATATTAATGTAAAGGACATGTTTCTACCTCATGATGGGTGTCCTATTTAGTTTAGACATGGATAATGTAAGAGCATGTTTCCATCTTTGGATGGGTGTCCATTTATTTATTTTGCTTGGATATTGCTTTAATTTTTAATAGATCAATGCTTTATTTCAATTGTTGCGTGTAATATGGATAATATTATTATATTTAAGAATTTTATAATATTAAGACCTGTAAAGGAGGCCGGTTCCAATGAACCGGGCATTGTGGGGGTGCTGAGCCATTTCTCACCTTCCCCACATGTACCCAACTTTTCGAACCCATTAGGGGGTTGGGGATTCCTTAGTAATCCACCTGTTTTTTTCCTGCCCATCTAGGTGGTGACTCCATTGCCGAAGATGTAAGAACCATTGCCGAAGATGCAAGAACCATTCAACCGGGAGTGGGGGCAAAAATCCCTCTCATAGGTTTAAGAAAACTTAGGGTTTAGATTAGCTAGTTTGGGATTACTGTCTTGGTTTTGGAATTGAAGACAATAGTTTAGAGTTTATAAAGTTTTCGAAAATAGGTAAGATGATTTAAGGTTTTTGGAAATAGAAAGTATTTTTTTTAGGGTTTTTGAAATAAAAGGATCAATTTTGGATTTTAAATTTTTAGAGGAAACAAAATCAGGGTTCTTGAGTTTTAAAAGAAACAGAGGGATTCATTTAAGATTTTAGGAAAATAAAGAAACAAATTAAGGGTTTTAAGGTATTTAGAAACAAAGGAAATCATTTAGGGTTTTTGGAAACAAAGATCAAATTATTACATCTTCAAAGATTGAAGTTTTGCATGTATAATCTTATGAATCAAATAAAGAATGAAGCTATTGTAAGAAATAAAAAGAAATTAAAGATTCAAACCTTCGTTCATTGGTTCCACCAAAAATTTCTTCTTGGATGAACAAGGACAAAGGCAAGGTTGCTGTCTTTGATTGCTTGATTGCTTGCTTGCATATTCTCTTCTAAAAAGTCCAATCAAGTTGTAAAGTTCTAGTTCAAAATCCAAGTCCCAGTCCAAAGTCCATCCCTCCCTTTTCTGTGTTTTTTTTGTCTTATTTACAGGAAATTTAGATGATTAATTTTAATTGTTTAAGGAAACTATATTTAATTAGGAAAAGAAAATCGAAACCAAATAGAATTTGGTTTTAGAAAAAATTGCGTCGAAAAAATTTTGCAGGCGAAAACTGAGTTGGGCTGCGAGAACTGCGAGGCGAGGTGTGAGCGTAGGGCGTGCCAGGCTGGCCGTGGGCCATTTTTCCAGCAGGAAACTCCTGTGGGCGAAATGGCCCAAGGCCATTTCGTCCACTGTTTTCGGCGACGAAATTTTTTCCATTGCCGATTTTTCTGTCGCCTATTTATTTTTATTTTTATTTATTTATTCATTATTATTTATTTATCATTATAATAATTTTTAAAAATTATAAAAAATAAATACTAAAATAAATATTATTTAATTAAGATAACACAAAAATTATTTTAGACTAATTAAAATATATTGGACCGGACCGGGTAAATAATTAAGGGTCTTCACCTTTGAAAATGGGTCTTCATCCTTGAAAATCGGGTCTTCACCCTTGAAAATGAATCTTCATCCTTGGAAATCAGGTCTTCACCCTTGAAAATGGATCTTCATCCTTTGGACTTTGGGTCTTCACCCTTTGTAAATGGATCTTCATCCTTTGAGATCAGGTCTTTACCCTTGAAAATGGATCTTCATCCATGGAAATTGGGTCTTCACCCTTGAAAATGGATCTTCATTCTTGGACTTCAGGTCTTCACCCTTTGAAAATGGATCTTCATCCTTTGAGTCAGGTCTTCAACTTTAAAAATGGATTTTCATCCTTGAAAATCGGGTCTTCACCCTTGAAAATGGATCTTCGTCCTTTAAGCTGGATCTTCATCTGTGGAAATCGGGTCTTCACCCTTGAAAGTGGATCTTCATCCTTAGAGATTTGTCCTATTTTGGCTTCAGCTCTTCTAGCTGGGCTAATCTTTTGTCATTTACGTCTTCATTCTTTTGATAGTTCTAATGTTCCATTCTTTTGATCTTCCTTTTTGCAAAAATTCAGCTATTTTTAGTTGGCTCTCATATCTTCTTCTACCCCTGTGTGGCAAAATATTTGTAAGTGAGTTTGAAAATGTTTTATATATAAACTCAAAAAATTGAAAAGGAGAAACTTTGCCCCCTGTGTAGGCCCAAACCCATGATTTTTCTATGCAGGCTCTGATTGATGATTTTGTTGTCTAGTTCTTTGCACAAGCATTCATTTCTTCTCTTTGCAAAATTACTGAAGCTTCCTCAAGCAATAGGCTTTCTATGCCCCCTTGATTCAATATCTTCTTTTGATTCTTTACCTCGCAGGGTATTCGCTGTTCACTTTGACAAAGAATAGAAAAATACAAGACAAAAAAGTGCGATATGATATGCTCATGTATGTATAATATGCATGAATAATACTTAAAATGGTTCCATCGACTCACAAACTGAGATTATCAGCTAAAATTCTCTCATGGCTTTCTTTCAGATGCCCGTTCAGTTCCTGCACTGGAATTACAGGATGCTTCACATTTATGGCTTTTATCTTCGAGATGTTGAAAATATGAGTGGTGGAGATCCAAATTTCCAGAGTCAGGGATACATCCATTTTAAACTATGTTTTCAGCATGTCAGTTGGTAGCTTCTTCATAACCTTGCCAATAACTATTTTCTTTTGGGTATGTGTCCTTTGAGGTTCGATAGTTCAACAAACTCCCCTTAACTTAAAGGCTTCATATGACAATTTTTTTTTGAAATCAAATGTTGGCTTTGCCAAATCAATGTCAATGTACCTCAGGACTTGATATTTCCAAATTAACATATCTATAACATGACAACCCTAGTTACCATACTAAACTCGGGAATTATTTCTACTTAAGCAAGAATTGTTGCACTTTAGATAGGCGCATACACATTACTTGGCCAAAGGTCTTATTTAGTTTAAATATTGTCTATCTCATATGCATGCTTATCCAAACTATCTCCACTAATAGACTCAACCCATAAAGAAAGATCAACAGGTCTTTGATAGGCTTGAAATGGGGTCTATAAGGGACACGAGTTAAATGAAGGCCATTTGTAAGTTGGAGCAGATGTGACACAATGGACAAACCTTCACACTGCAAATTTCTTGTTTGAACTTTAGTCAGCTGGAAGCAATCTTTCTACACTCCAAATTCCTTCTATCTTCTTGGCATTAATCTGGATCTTGATTAGGATAGTTTCTGCCCTTGCAAAAAGTTTAGTACCCAAATTCCCTTCTTTTCTTCTTCTCCCTTTTCTTTTCTTTTATTTTTCTTACTCTTCCCTTTCTTTGAGCATTTTATCATTTTGTCCTTCTTCCTTGTAGGACTATCAAGTATAGAACTTTTAAGAACTAGATGGTCTTCCTCCTTTTTTCTCCAATTTTGGTTGGGTTGGACCAATTCAAGTCAAAATGTCCTTATGAACCAAATGGAAGCCTTTCGCTGCTTTAGGTAAAAGAGAACTTAGTTGGCTTTCTGAACGACCTTTTTAGGTTTTATTTTTCTTCTTTTTTTTCTTGTTGTTTTTTTGTTTTGTTTTTTTTTCTTCTCTTTTCTTTTCTTTTCTTTTCTTTTCTTTTCTTTTGTCATTTTTTCTTTTCTTTTTCTTATTTTTTCTCTTCTCTCTTTTTTCTTTTCTTTTTCTTATTATTTTTCGTTCTTCTTCTTCTTCTTCTTTTTTTTTGCTCTAGCTCAAATAGAGTTGTCTTGTTTGTACCAACTTGGGTTTCCAATAATGGATGAGTGGAGTGACATAAATCTTCTTTAACAGGGATAAATCATTTTTTACTCTGATGTTGTCTTGACATATTCGAGATATTAGGAAACTTCAACTATCCTTATGGTCTTGAAAACTTCAACTACCCTTATGGTCTTAAGAACTTCAATTGTCTTCATGGTCTTGACTATTCATTTCTTTCTTTGATCTTCTTGCCTCTTCATCTTAGTGATCATAAGACTTGTCAAAAGTATCACAACAGCTCAGGGTAGGTTATTGGGGTTTGTAAGCCAATGAAAAGAAAGCTAAAATTTTATGAAGGCTCAAAGGGACGACTAGGGATTGATATTTAATAGGGTGGATACAAGTTGTTGGCTAACCAAACAATGCCTAGATCATCTCTCCCTTAAATAAGTAGAGTTCACTTTTTCCTTGAAAGTTTGTCAAAGCATGTTCTAAGACTGACTAGGACCTAGACAAAGGTCATTATGCAAGAGTCCTCTCTAAGTAAGCATACACAACTCAATGCTATAGAGTAATTCCCTTGCCTAGTAAAGTCATTCAAGTCATGATGCATAAATATAATAATTCACGAATTATCAAGCTAGATTCCTCATCGGTTGAGCACCAAAATGAACAAAGACCAACAAGATTTTTTATGACAGTAATTTATTCAAATAAGTTTAAATTTGAAAAATAAGATTGTTCCAATTAAATATTAAAGAAAGTAAAATTGAAAAGCAACATTCAAGCTAAGGAAAGTTCATTGAGTTTAAGCTTCTTTTCCTTTCACGTCTTCAGTATTTCCATCTTGAAAAGAGGATAAAACAAAATCTTCTTCCAATCCTTTTCCCACCATGAAGGTTGCCGGTGAAGGTACTCTTCCAAACTTAGGCAAAGGATTGTTCTTGGTATTGGGCTCGTCCGGCTCTGATAGCTTACCACTATTGATCAGATCTTGGATCTCATGCTTCAATCGGGTACATCTATCAGTCTCATGTCCTTGAGTTTGATGAAATTAACAAAAAGCCTTAGTATCAAATTTTGGAGGTAAAGGATTTGGCAATGGTCGAGGGGCCAATGGTTGTAATAATCCTTTCTTTTGTAGCTTGTTGAAGACCCAAGAAAAAGGCTTCCCTAGATCTAAAAATTGTCTTCTATTTTCTTGACCAGTTGTATTAACATCAACTTCTTTTTGCGTGCTTTGATTGCTAGGCTGATAATTTCCTTTCTCATTTCTTTTTATTGAAAAGCATTTCTTCTCCCTTTCCCATTATTCAATTTGTAGACCAGCTTGGAGAAGATCTTTGAAATCACGGATGAGTGTATGAGACATCCTTTCACGAAGACTAGGCAACACCCCTCTCACAATCCATTGCTTTTGGCGAGCAAGTGATTGAGTCGTTGCTAGATTGTCGTAAGCTTTTGAACTGTCGTAATCCAGGGTTGTGAGCCAGAAAGGATCAATGATATGAGATGCAAATGAATTCATGTATGCATGTATGCACAAACAATTAAAAAACAAGGACAAATAGGACGCTCCTTCCAACCTTATAACATCCACACATGAATGGCGAGTCTCTTTTCCTAGGTATATGGTTAACAAAATACCAACATGGGGTACCTTGTTTTCGAATATTTTCCTCGGACGTTTCAACCAATAGTTATATTTTCAAAAATGGAAATCAATCCATGATAATTCCCATTAATTAAGTTTTAATCCATTCAACCAACTATAGTAGCTTTTATGCTATATTGGATTAAAACTAAATTAAGAGGCTCATTATAAATAGATTTCTCACTTGAAAAAGTAACTAATGATTCATGCCAAAAATAAGCCCATGGTTAATTATTCTTACTATAAACTAGGCTCACAATTGATTTTTGGTATTTCGTAATTGACCTAAATAATTTGCAAGCTCTTTGTAAGAAAAGGTCGGATAAAAATAATTTTATTTCTAAGCCAATTGTAAAAAGATTTTAGAAAAAAGGGATTTTGGCTTAGTATTTGGGCCATGAGTAAAAGAACTTTTAATTTGTTTTTAGAAAAGTTTTATATCCAAAGACCATCTTGAAATGTTTTGAAGATAGCTTTGGTCTTTTGGATTTTAAAGAAAAATTTATTTGAGCGTACAATGTAATTAGGTCATATTAGAAAAAGAACAAACCAAATAAGCCATGATTTAAGCCAAGATAAATTAACCATAGTCAAACAACTTGCAATTGGGATAAAACCTAAGGAAAGTAACTAGGCCAATTACATAAGCTTTAGTATTTGGATTAAAAGGCTTAGGTTCCCATAGCAAGTATATACCAAATGGTACGAGGCTATGAGTGGTTATGCCATGCTCAATCTCCATACCTTGAGTGAATGTATGGTATCCCTTACATAACACAACACGGGTAACATGGGCATCCTAACTCACGCACACAATGCAATCTAATATGATGCAATGGATAATATCATTATAAGAAATAATAGAATAATATAAAGACCAACGGAATCAGCTTCTCTTATCCCCAGTGGAGTCGCCACTGTGAGCAAGGATTTTTGCCCCCACTCCCGGTGGAATGGTTCCTGCGACTTCGGCACTGTTTAGGCTAGGGGCCTTAGAGAACACGGACCTAAGTCCAGAGAAAATGGAGTCACCACCCGGACGGGCCAGGAAAAAAGAAAGGGGTGGATGACTCAATTCCTAAGGAATCCCCAACCCCTTAATGGGTTCAGAAAGTTGGGTACGTGTGGGGAAGGTGAAAAGTGGCCCAGCACCCCCCCCCACAATGCCCGGTTCATTGGAACCGGCCTCCTTTACAGGTCTTAATATTATAAAATTCTTAAATATAACAATATTATCCGTATTACACACAACAATTAAAATAAAGCATCGATATATTAAAAATCAAAATAATGTCCAAGCAAAACAAATAAATGGACACCCATCCGAAGATGGAAACATGCCCTTACATTATCCATGTCTAAGTTAAATAGGACACCCACCAAAAGGTAGAAACATGTCTTTTACATTGGTTCAAAATATAAAAGCGATTTAAATTACATAGAACTTAATCAATGAGGTACCCACAAAGTAGAAACATACCTCTTACAACATTTGGAATCAAAATAAATCGATAAAAGTAAATAACCACTCATCATAAATAAATCATTCATCAAAGATATTAAACATCAATTAAAATCAAAAGTAAACATCCATCCATGATAAATTAAATAAATCAAGCATTCAACTTAAATAAATCAAAGCATATAATAAACTACATAATTAAATCTAAGGTAAGTAAATATACAAATTGAAGTTTACTGTTTCTCATTTAAAGTTCTTTAATTAATATTTAGGGTTTTGGAATTTATTGTTTTAGGCTACTGTAAGTTTTAAGGGAATTGAAATGGATTAAGGTTTTGTAATTTAAGAGATTAATAAGGTTCTTTTATTAACTAAAATAGGGTTAGAGGGGTAAAATCATGAAATTAGGGTTTGGATACTTTAAAACATTTGAGTTTAGGACTCACGGTTACTGTATTATTATTTTTGATTTACTATATTGGGTTTGAATGTTTAAGTTTATAAGGTTTTAAGGTTTTAACGATTAGGGTTTAGGAAAACTAGGGTTTAAGGTTTTAAGGGAATTAGGGTTTAAAAAAACTTAGGGTTTAGATTAGCTAGTTTGGGGTTACTGTCTTAGTTTTGGAATTGAAGAAAATAGTTTAGAGCTTATAAAGTTTTTGGAAATAAGTAAGATGATTTAAGGTTTTTGGAAACAGAAAGTATTTTTTTAGGGTTTTTGAAATAAAAGGATCAATTTAGGGTTTTAAATTTTTAGAAGAAACAAAATTAGGGTTCTTGAGTTTTAAAAGAAACAGAGGGAATCATTTAAGATTTTTGGAAAACAAAGAAACAAATTAAGGTTTTTTAAGGTATTTAGAAACAGAGGAAATCATTTAGGGTTTTTGGAAATGAAGATCAAATTATTACATCTTAAAAGATCAAAGTTTTGCATGTATAATCTTTTGAATCAAATAAAGAACGAAGCTACTATAAGAAATAAAAAGAAATTAAAGATTCAAACATTTGTTCGTTGGTTCCACCAAAAATTGCTTCTTGGATGAACAAGGACAAAGGCAAGGTTGCTGCCTTTGATAGCTTGATTGCTTGCTTGCTTATTCTCTTCTAAAAATTTTGATCAATTTGTAAAGTTCTAGTTCAAAATCCAAGTACTAGTCCAAAGTCTGATCCCTCCCTTTTTTGTGTTTTTTTTGTCTTATTTATAGGAAATTTAGATGATTAATTTTAATTGTTTAAGGAAAATATATTTAATTAGGAAAATAAAACCGAAACCAAATAGAATTTGGCTTCGGAAAAAATTACGTCAAAAAAATTTCGCTGGCCAAAACTGCGTCGGGTTGCGAGAGCTACGAGGAAAGGTGCGAGCGCCGGGCGTTCCAGGTGGGCTCGGGCCATTTTGTCCACTGTTTTCGGCGACGAAAGTTTTTTCGTCGCCGATTTATTTTTATTTTTATTTATTTAATTTTTATGATTATACTAATTTTTTAAAATTATAAAAAATAAATACTTAAACAAATATTATTTAAGTAAGATAACACAAAAATTATTTTAGACTAATTAAAATATATTAGACCGGACCGGGTAAAAAATTAAGGGTCTACACTTCTATAAAATAATTGAATGACATGGCCATTGACACGCTCATGTCACTGGGCGTGTCAATTGAAGAATTTGCCCAAAATAGCTCCTTTCCTTGTCTTTCGTCTGTGATTCTAGCCTAATAACCTTAAGGTCCCATCATGTTAAAGGTTCCTGGAATTAACCCTAATAAAAACTTAAACAAACAAATTAAACTCAATTTGATAGTAAATATATTAAGAAATAGGGACAAAAATATCATCAATTATACACTTATCAATGTGTACAGGACTAACCCATTCACTATCAGTAATGGTGTAGATTACCCCTTCATTAAGCAATTTTAGAGCCTCCTTTTTCACTACTTCTCTCATATTAGGGTTAAGCCTCCTTTGAGCCTTTCTCACCGGTTTAGCCCCTTATCTAAAACTATCTTATGCATGCGCACAGAGGGACTAATACCCTTGATATCACTCAACCCCCAGCCAATAGCTTTCTTGAATTTTTTCAACATTCTCACAAGTTTATCTTCCTTCTCACTACTAAGAGTAACAAAAATTATCACTGGTTGTGAGTTCTTCTCCCCAAGAAAAACATTCTTTGAGTGCTTTGGAAGTTCTTTATGTTCAACACCTTCTAGTTGAATCTCTTCATTTGAACCCTGAACTTCTTCCTCCAAATTTATAGCTCTTTCTAACTTGTCTTCACCACTCTCCTGCAAAAAAACTTCTTCAACAGAATTATCAGTAAAATCAATGAAAAGCGCAGTCCTCATACAAAGCAATAGTGGGAATAGGGGAAGTGTTAAAATTTGAAAATTCTATAGTTTGACTTAAAACATTCATGGTCAATTTTCCATTTTTAACATCAATTAATGTGTTAGTTGTTGCCATAAAAGGTCTCCCTAACAAGTTCAAAATATCTAGGAATTTCTTCCCCCATGTCTAAGACAATGAAATCAATGGGTACAATCAAACCACCTACCTTAACTAGAACATCTTCTACAATTCCCTTAGGGTATCTAAGAGTTCTATCCACAAGTTGCAAAACTATTTTAGTTGGTTTGAGTTCCCCTAGCTCTAATTTCAAGTAAATAGAGTATGGCATCAAATTAATACTTGCTCCTATATCACACATACCAATGATTTCTTTTCCATTCCCCATAGACAAGCTAACTATAAAACTTTCAGGATCCTTTAGTTTTGGAGGTAACCTGTGTTATAAAACAACACTTGTTACTTCCGAGACTATCACCTTCTCATTCAATTCATACTTTTTCTTTTTTATGTTAAGATCCTTAAAGAATTTGGCATATGATGAAATGCTTTTAATCACCTCAAGTAATGGGAAGTTAATACTTACCTTTGAGAGCATATTATAAATTTCAGAAAATTACTTATCATGTTTCTCATTTTTTAACCTGCCTGGAAAAGGAATTGGTGATCTATACGGATTTGGAGATTTGTGCACCTTTGGTGTAACTGATGACTCCTCACTATCTTCCTTCGGTTCACTTGGTTGAGCTTTGCCTTCTTATATTTCATCTTCATCTTCTTCAAATGTTATTGCATCCAAAGAATCATTAATGTTATTATCGCCGATTTTAAGACAGTGATTTCTTTGGCTTGCTCTGGTTGGCTTGAAAATTTTCCTTTTTGATTATCTTATAGTTGATTAGATAATTGAGCCACTTGAGTTTCTACCTTCTTAAGTGAGGCTTCCAAAGAGTCAAATCATTTGTTGTTTACCTCTTGATTTTGAGTGCTTATTTGAATGAAAGCATTCAAATTGCCTTCAAGTGAAGGTTTCTTGACTTGGTCAAGATTTGAACTTTGCCCTTGAAATTGGTTTCCCCTTTGATAAGGTTGGAATGAATGTTAAGGTGGAACTTGTTGTTAGTTCTTCCATTAAAAATTAGGGTGATTTCTACGACCGGGGTTATAAGAATTTGAGTACAGGTCATTCCTTCCCCTTTGTTGGAACCCTTCAAAAGAAAAAGCTTGTTCTTGCCCTTCTTGGAATTGGTCAAAGTTTGAAGGACATACATTTGCATTGTGGCCTACCACACTACATGATGCATATGATTCTTGGCTTGGCACTGGCAAGTTTCCTCTAGCATTCAACAATTTAACTTGCCTTGTCAAGTCGACAATTTTCCTTACCATTTCTAAGTTTGCATTAAGCTCATATGCTCCTCTTCTCCTTTCCCCAGTACTCTTTTGTTGATAATTTTCTCCTAACATTTTAAATAATGCAACCGTTTCAGTAGATATTCTCTCACCTATTTCCCCTCCTGCAGCATTATCCATTGTGTTTTGGCATTATTGAGTTAGCCCATCATAGAAGAATTGATTGAGCAATTATTATGGATAATAATGATGAGGGCATTGAAATAATAAAGATTTGAAGCGATCCCACGCCTCATGAAATAGTTCCCCATCAAATTGGGTGAAAGTTACGAAACTCCCCCTAAGCTCCTTTGTCTTTTAGTGTGACTAAAATTTTCCCGTGAATTTATTATACACTTCGGTCCAAGTGGTCAAGGAGTTCTCCGGTAAGGTCATCAACCACGCATTTGCCTTATCTTTAAAACTATATCGGAAACATCTCATTCTGAGTTCATCCTCTAATAATGCTTGTAAAGGGAAAGTATGCAGTGTTGTGTAAAAATCTCGAATGAAGTTGAGAGGATCTTTATTCGTCAATCTGTGGAAGGATGGCAACATACTATAATGAGTGTTTTTGAGTTCATAATTTCTTGTTGTGTTGCTCAACCGGATACATGATATGGTTACTCCAATTATCGGTAGGGCAAACTCCTTCACAGGTGGTTCCTCTAAATCACCCATTTCTACTTCCGTGTCCTCCTCAAATTGCTCGTCGATTTGTTCTCCTTCTTGTCCCAAGGGATCTACTCCTTTGGTTCTTCGGAGTCTATGAATATTGTCTTTATATGGAATAAGTTTATTTCCTTGAGACCTTCGTCCTTGCATAAATCAACTAGGCAATTCAAAAAGGAACACTTTAAACAATTAAAATAAAATAATCAAACTATTAGCAACAATTGCCCTCCCTGACAGCAGAGCCAAAAACTTATTATGCTCAATTAATTACTACTACAAAGCAACACTCGCAAGTATATGAGGTAATTATAGCAACGGTGATCGCCCCAAGGTCATCTCACAAGGAAGGAATTGTTTTGCAATAGTTTGATTAAAAAATAAACTGAAATTGAGTGTGTGTTGTTGAATTGGTGAGTTGTAATTAAAATTTGAATGTAAAAATGTAACATCCGCGATTTTGGAGATATAAAATTGTATATACTCAATATATATATCTAGAGTATATATAACATATACAAATGGTATATTAATTGTATATGTTGGATTAATAAATTACATACTTAATATTTAATACACATATAAGGTACATTTGATGTGTATATAAGATACATATTACTTGTGCATATGTGTAATATCCCAAACTTTTGAAAAGTTCTAATTTTTGAAAATTTAATAAAATAAATTATAATTTAAATGGATAAATTAAATTAATGATTTTAAATGAAAAATGAAGGGATTTTAAATGAAAAAGTGGAACATATATGTCATATATTTGTAAAATATATACAACATATAAAAGTCAACACTTTTTAAAATAAAAGTCAAAGTAAAAGGGTATTTTGGTAATTAAATTTTATAAATTCAAAATTAATAAAATAATTCAAAAATAAATTATTTTTGAATGGAAGAGGGAATTTAGGAATTTTAATTTATTAAATAAATAAATAATTATTAAATTATTTTAATATATATATATATATATGGTTTAAAATAAAAGATGAAAAGAAAAAGGAAATTTAAAAGTTGTCTTCATCTCTTATTCTTCTTCTTCAAGGCCGACCACCAAGAGAGCTTAAGGCCAAGGTTTTGATTCTTCCATAGTCCACAAATTGAAGGATTTAACAAGTTTAAAGTGGATTTTTGGTGATTTCGACCAAAATTAGTAAGTTTTCAACTTCTTTATTTGGATTTTATGAAAGTATGAATATGTGTGTTTTGGGTTTTTGAAGTTCTAAAATTTAATTGTCTATTTGGATATGGATGGAGTTATTTTAAGTGATTAACAATAATTGTAAGGTTAGATTGAAGAAATGGTTGAATTTAAGTTGAGTTTGGTAAAGAGAGAGAATTTAGGGTTATGGAACATTTGGGTTTTTGAAATTATGAGTTTTAATTGTATAAATTGGTTCCAAATGTGTTGTTTTGATTCATAAATGTGTTAAGCTATTTGATACATTGAACAATCATGAACATTGTGCTATGATATGTGAATTGTTATGTATGCATTATGTGCATTGTGAAAAGCCATTATTAATGGCTAAAATGAATGAAATGTGAATTATGTGCATTATGTGAACATGACCCAAAACATTTGGGTAATGTGATATTTATGTGAAATGAGATAATTGTGATGAAATGATGAAACATAATGAGATATGATGAATTAACATTGATATGAATGAGAAAAATGAGAAAATGTGCCTAGTTGATTATGGGAAAATGAGAAAAAGTTCATTATGGAAAATATGAATTATTTGTGTGCCTAGTATGTTATTCAATTTTCATTATTTTGTGTTTGGTGGCATGCCTATGAGGTTATTCTCATTATTTGCCTTCGGGGCTAGATGCTATGCATCATTGATTTATGATTTGCCTTCGGGGCTAGACGCTATTCGTCACTGATACATGATTTTGCCTTCGGGGCTAGAGGCTAGGCATCACTAATATATGATTTGCCTTTTGGGCTAGATACTTGGTGTCGATTTAGACGAAAATGATAACTCTGGGATTTGAATGATATATTAATTTGTTTGGGCCCATGCTTGTGTATGTGTTTATGTGACTTATATAAAGATGGAATATTATGTTTTAAAAGTTAGATTGAATATCACATTGTGAAATAACATATAAATGTATTATGCATTGGCATTGTATTAAAGTGTTGTTATTATCAAAGTTTCTACCGCTAGGCTTTTAGCTTAGCGTGATTGTAATTCATCGCATATGTGACAGGGATGATTTGGTAGAGTTAGAGAGTTCTTCTCGACCAGGTCGGGTCTAGATTTGAAATTGCTTGTTGAGTTGATTTTTGGGTACATCAAAATCAGAGCCATTTGCCAGCATGTATATATTTTCTATTATAGTATATTTTGTTATTATGTACATTATGTTATGTTTTTGAAGAAAATATATATATTGTAAATTATAAAAGATGTTTTGGATAATTTGTATGAAGTGTTATTTTATATGTGTTTTTTATATATATAAATATTTTGAGAAAATATGGAGAAATTGATAAGTGTTGGGGAAATACGTGATGTATTATTTTTTGGGAGTGCTTTTTATGCATGTTGTGTAATTGATAAATTTTGGGATTTTCAAATTACAGACAAAACTCTGGCGAATTTTTTCTAGAGATTTTCATATAAAATACTATTTTGGAACCCATAGTTAATAATAATTATTTTATTTATTATTTTAATATACATTTCTTAAATATTTGGGATTTTATATTGGAAGTGTGAAATTTTTTATTAAACTTGGTTGTGGAATTTTTATACTTTATATGTGTATTTTACATATGCTGGGTGTATGTATTATATGTTCATGGGGGTATAAGGGTGTTATATTTATTTTGGTATCAAAGCCTAGGTTTGAGGTTCTCGACCTAGGTGGGTTTCTAGAGAGAGAAAATGCAGATTTTAAATATAGTTTTAAATTGTGGTACATGCATTAGCACTGACATTTTATCTGATCTCTGGTATGAAAATTTCTACAGTATTTGTAGATATAGGTAGTTATGGCATCTAAGATGCATCAGTCTACAGAGGGTAGTGCAGAGAATGTAGCTGAGAGTTAGAGCTAGTGCTGAGACTGCTGGAGAGGTGTCTGCTTCTATGCCTATCAGACCAGTAGATAAAGGAGTTTCGCCGGGCTGGGTATGAAATATGGTGGAGTTATTGAGACAGGCTCTGATTCAGCAACTATAGCCACCCCTACAGCTGTAGCCACAACAATAGTTGCCAACTCAAAAGTATAACAAGCTGAGAAAGTTTAGTGCCACATATTTTATTGGTACTACAAACCCGGCAGTAGCAGAGCTGTGGCTTGATAGGGTCCAGAGAGTGTTCATTCAGTTGCAGGCTAGTCCAGATGAGAAGTTTGATTATGCTATATCTCTTATGAAGAGGGATGTCTATGAGTGGTCAAATACGGTTCCCCATGGTACAACTGATCCACCAGTTCTAACATATGATGATTTTTTGCTAGAATTTGAGAAAAAAGTATACTCCCAGGTAGATAAAGATGCCAAGAAGATGGAGCTTCTGAGTTTGAGCCAGGACACGAGGTGTAACACCCCTATACCCCATATACGTACACAGCATGCTTATACGATCGTAATATACGTATACTGAATATAGAAAATGCCATAGTTTATAAAATACACAAGTCATAACTCGAAAAGAAATAAAACAAATATCAAAGGTTTAGAAGAAATTCATAAAACATAATAGATAAAAACGTTTATTAATACGCAGCGGAAATTATAACAAATAAGTACAAATACATTAAAAATCAAAATTTACAAAACATGAAATATATACATGATTGATAGCTTGACTCTCTGATCTTTAAGCTCTAGGCCAACTCTTCAAGCATAAACTCAACTAGGTCTAGAGGAATCTTCCGTCTCAACCCTATCACCTGCGCGATAAATCACAATCGCGCTAAGCCAACGGCTTAGTGGTACAAACCATAATGATATTATGCAATGTCAATATCAATGTCATACATTCAATAATAATAACATAGACACACATGGGCCCAACAAGTATTTAATATGATATTCAAAGTTCAGAGTTGCTGCTTTGGTCTATAATCACAGTGATCAAGCCCGTAGGCAATATATCTCATATCTCTATCCATGGATAGTGTAATAGACCCAGTCTCTTGGACCGTCAACACAACAAGCTTGAGGAGATCCTTAACCCGGCAAGACTGTTACTAGTAACAGACCCAGTCTCTTGGACCATCAACCCGATTGAAATCGAGGAGATCCTCAACCCGGCAAGACTGTTACTTTTCATATATTTCATATCAATAATTCATATAGTATAACAGACCCAGTCTCTTGGACCTCAATTCAACTCAATTTGAAGAGATCCTCAACCCGGCAAGACTGTTACCTTTCATAGGCATGCCACCAAACCCAGCACTCTGAAAATTGAATAACATATTAGGCATACAATAAATTCATTTACCTCTTTACCATTCTCTTTCTCAATTCATGTCTTCAACATCATTTACAATATCATAGCCAACCACAATGGCTTCACATTTCATTCTATTTCAATTCATATTCAAACACTCAAAATCAATATACATACATCATATTGCATTTCACAAAGTTCACATTGTATAAAACATAACATTATTTATATATATCAACAATGCAATAAGATTCCTTAGTACATTCATACTCAAATGTATAAGTTCCAAAATCACATGAATGTATGCAATAATGCAAGGTTTGTACTTACCTCAAAACAACTCACACAACTCTATTGACTTCCTCTTCCAAAAATCCTTCACTTCTTAAATTATGGCAAATCACCTTCTTCATAACCTATTCCAAAAGAATGATGAAACCCACATGAGATCATAAGGCTAAGAACCAACTAGGGCAAACTTTAAACATGACACGCTCAACCACACGGGCGTGTCCCTGACCGTGCTCTAACTCTACAACACAGAAACATTGACACGCTCAGAACCACGGGCGTGTCACTGGGCGTGTAATACATTCTGTCTCTCAGAAATATTGACACATCCAACAACATGAGTGTGCTCATGGCCGTGTCAATTCCCCAATAACACAGTGGCTATGACACGTTCAATAACACGGGCGTGTTACTTGCCGTGTCAAACCTACTGCCACACAGAACAATTGACATGCCTAAAGACCTGGACGTGCTCGTGGGCGTGTCAGACCAAAAACCCAGATTCCGGCCACAACAATCTCACAACCAACATTTCTTCTTACCACCATCATCCACTTCAAACCAACTTAGCCCAAACATACCCAAAACCATATCAAACTAGCAAAAATAACAAAACAACCCAAAATATACATCAAACACAATCCAAAATATAATCACCACCCTAAACATAACCACAACACTTCTAGACCAACAAACTTACTCTTTCCTTCCATCCAACCCCAAAATCCAAAAATCAATAGAACCAAACACTCTTAAACACACCCCAAAATCAAACAACACAATCTCAAACACAACTTCAACTCACAAACCCAAACAAATCAAAGAATCAAGTGGAAAGACTTACCAAGAATGAGGAAACTCTTAAATCTCCAATTTGATCTCTTGAAAAATTCCTTCAATCTTAAACTTGGAAGATCAAAACTCTTCTTGCTCTCTTGCTTCTTTGATGGTCGGACAACAAAAGGAAAAAGAAAGAAAAGGAAAGAGAACCACGATGAAGAAAGAGAGAGAAAGAAAGAAACCAAAGAAATCAAAGTCAAACTTTTCCTTAAAACCCTCTCATCCAAGCAATAATAATATTAAAATAATCCAAATTAACCTCTTCCATTCATTTAATTTCCCATTTCCACTAATTAACTTAATTAATTTAAAATAACTAAATATCTTCTTCCACCAACCTTCTTTGACTTTGACTTGTGTATTTATTGTATATATTTTCATATACACAACATATACATTCTTTATATAATTCTTTTCTCTTACCAAAGAAACAAATACATAAAATCCAATTATAACAAATATACCAAAACTTCTAGGGTACATTTTGGGATATTACATGAGGACTATGACATAGTATGAGGTAAAGTTTATCCGACCGAGTCAGTATGCTGGAGGGATTATACCATATGAGATTGACAGGAGTTAAAAGTTTATGGAGGGGCTAAGACCCTCTATCTTGTGTCTTGTGGTAGGCCCTCGATATCATAATTTTTCTTAGTTGGTTGTAGCAGCCAGGAATGTAGAGAAGACACAAGGTCTTATAGCAGTTGCCAGAGCAGAGGAGAGTAGAGCTAGTAGACCCAGAGTGAGGCAGGGTCTTCATCAGTGAAGAGAGGTCAAGAAGGATATCCTCAGAGGTTCAGTAGGAGATAGGGACTGTATGGCAGAGATAGAGACCTGTAGCCTCAGTGGCTAGTGCCTGGACCCTAGTGACTTAGAGGCCTGCTCCACATACCTGTGCTCATTATGGTAGGGCACATGGGCGTGTCTGCTGGAGGATAGATGCATCAGTAGTATGTTACAAGTGTGGATCACTGGATTATTTTCTCAGAGACTGTCCAGAGCCACCAGATGATAGATAGACAGATAAAGTAGCTTCTCTACTCAATGTCAGAGGGGGTCTTGGTGGCAGAGATTTTGGTAGAGGTGGTAGATCTAGGATTGGTCAGAAAGGAGGTTCTATAGTAGGTATTAGACCAGAGGGTGCAGGGCCATCACAGTAGGTTTATGTGATACAGAGGCAGCCGGATGATTAAGCTATCATAGCCGATATTTTTACATTATTTGGTACTTCAGTTCTTGCATTGAGAGACCCTGAGCTAACTCATTCATACATCAATGTATCCATCTTGCCTATTAGTGACATGCATTCAGAGTCCCTAGGATTTGATGTTTTGGTTACAAATCCTTTAGGGCATAATATTATAGTTAGTAGGGTGCGCCCAAATAGTCTAGTTGTGGCTCAGGATGAGGAGTTTCTCAGTGACCTGATTGAGATGCCTTTTAGGGAGTATGATTTGATTTTGGGCATGGTTTGGTTATCCAAGCATAGGGCTATAGTATACTGTCAGCAAAAATGTGTTACCTTGAGAACACATGATTGTAGAGATGTGGTGGCATTTAGTGAGCAGAGACACCTTTTATCCATATTTATTTTAGCTATTTCAGCTAGGAGGATGATCTAGAAGGGATGTGAGGCATATCTTGCTCATGTTGTAGATACAAGTGTAGTGGGTCCCAACTTGACAGTATAACTACTGTTGCCGAGTTGCTGATGTTTTTCCTGATGAGTTGCCAAGGGTACCTCCTAAGAGAGAGGTGGAGTTTGGTATCTATCTGATGCTTGGTACCACTCTCATCTCTATTATGCCTTATCAAATGGCACCTGCAGAGTTAAAGTAGTTGAAGGTGAAGTTGCAGGAGTTACTTGATAAAGGGTTTATTTACCCTAGTGTGTCTTTGTGGGGAGTACCTGTCTTGTTTGTGAAGAAGAAGGATGGCACCTTTTGATTATGTATTAATTACCAGCAATTGAATAAGGTGACCATCAAGAACAAGTATCAATTACCTCAGATAGATGATCTCTTTTATTAGTTGAAAGGAGCAACAGTATTCACTAAGATTGGTCTGAGATTAGGGTACCATCAGTTGAGAGTTAGCGATGTGGATGTACCCAAGAAAACTTTTCGCATGAGGTATTGGCATTATGAAATTCTGGTGATACATTTTGGATTAATGAATTCACCAGCGACATTTATGGATTTGATGAATAGGGTGTTTAGAATATACTTAAAAAAGTTTATAGTGATCTTCATTTATGATATTCTGGTGTATTTGTGCAATGAGGAAGATCATGATAGGCATCTATAGATTGTACTGTAGAGAGAGAGAAGCAATTGTATGTTAAGCTATCTAAGTGTGAGTTCTGGCTTAACCAGGTGACTTTTCTAGGACATAGGGTTTCAGTAAAGGGTATTAGAGTTTATCTAAATAAAGTTGAGGTTATCTTAAATTGGAGTCCACCGAAGAATGTGGCAGAGGTTAGAAGTTGTAAACCCTTGATTTTGGCCCTAAATTAGTCCAATCTTGATTAAAGAAGGATAAGTTAAATTTGGTCCAATTTTAAAAGGCTTGAATCTAGTTTGTTACTTTTAATAGGTCGGTCTAATTTTTAAGTGCATAAAATTTGATGGTTCAATTTTAAAAAATCCTAATTCAAGTCCTACTTATCATTTGAAAATTAAAATAGGTTTGATTATATTTTAAAGTACAAAAATGAGCTAGACAAGACTCAAATATAAAAGCCATGATGAATTGGGACACCAATTCATCATGGAACAAGGTCCATGGCAGATTGGGAGTCCCCAATCCACCATGACCTTTGGCCTATGGCTGATTGGCTTCCAATCCGCCATGAACCATGGCCCATGGCTGATTGGCAAGTCCCAATCCACCATGGTCTTTGGTTCATGGCAGTTTGGAGTGTCCCACTCTACAATGGACCCTTAATTCGGCTCTAATAAGGTCTATTAATTCCTTAATTGACATGGACTCTGTTTAGACTGTTTATGATGGATGTTTTATTTTAATTATAGTGCTTGAATTATAATAATTTGCTTAATATATTATTTATGTGATTTCTTGAATTGTAAAAGGTGTGTTTCCATTTTTTGGATGCCTCAGTTTTTATTATGTAATTTAGTTTATTGTTTAAAGATTTTAGGACTATTGTAAAGGACATGTTTCTATGTTTTGGTGGGTGTCCTATTTCATTTTCTTTATGGACATTTGGACATTGTAAGGGCATGTTTTCATCTTCGGATGGGTGCCTATTTATTATTTTGTTTGATTTGTTTAGATGCAATAAATTTTTTATTTATTTTGAATCACATGTAGTATGGTGCTAGGTCATTCTCACCTTCCCCACACGTACCCAATTTTCTGAACCCATTAGAGTGTTGGGGATTCCTTAGGAATTGAGTAATCTGACTCTCTCTACTTTCCCGACCCATCCGGGTGGCGAATCCATTTTCTCCGGGTTTAGGCCCATGTTCTTTAAGGTCATGAGTCGAATAGTGGCGAAGAACCATTTCATGGGAGTGGGGGTAAAAATCCCCGCTCACAGTGGCGACTTCACTAGGGATAAGAGAAGTTGATTCTGTTAGTCTTTATATTATTTTATTCTTTATTATTATGATATTATCCATTGCATCATTTTAGATTGTATTGTGTGTGTGAGTTAGGATGCTCGTGTTACCTGTATTGAATGTTAGGGATATCATACTTTCACTCAAGGTATGGAGATCGAGCATGGCATAACTACTCATAGCCTTATACCTTTGGATATATACTTGTTATGGGAGCCTAAGCCTTTTCAACCCAAAGACTAAAGCTCATGTAGTTGCCTATTTACTTTCCTTAGGTTTATTCCCAAATGCTTGCTTTTTTACTATGTTTGATATATCTTAGTTTGAATCATGGCCTATTTGATTTGTTATTTTTCTAATATGACCTAATTATATTATAAGACCAAAATAATTTTGTAAAACCCAAAAGACCAAAATTATTTTAAATACTTTTTAAAGATGGTTTTTTGACATAAAAACTTCTTTCTACGTCATGACCTAAGCTCAAAAAACAAGATCTATTTTTCAAACAAATTTTTTCACAATGGGCTTTGAAAAAAAATATTTTTCACCTCATGACCCAAGTACAAAGCCCAGGATTCACTTTTAAACAAACCTTTTTACTATGGACTTTGAAACAAAACTTTTTTTATACTTCATTCAAACAAAGAACCTTTTTCCATGGACTTTTAAATATTTGTCAAAACCTTTATCTCAAATGAGCTTATAACTAGTTAGGTCAATTATGGGATACTTAAAATCAATTGTGGGCCTAGTTTATACTAAGATTTATTAATCATGTGCTTGTTTGAAGCATGAACCGTTAATTGTTTTTCCAAAATGGGAAATATATTTATGATAAACCTTATAATTTAGTTTTAATCCCAATATAGCATAAAGCTATTTTTAGTTGGCCTAATGGATCAAGACCTAATTGATGGTAATTATCATGGACCGATTTCTAAGTTTGAAAACACAACTATTGGTTGAAATGTTCAAGGGAAATATTCCAAAACAAGATGCCCCATGTTGGTATTTTTTTTGCCATATACCTAGGAAAAGAGACTCGCCATTCGTGTATGGAAGTTATAAGGTTAGAAGTATCATTCCTACTCTTTTGATTTGTTTGTTTTTTTACTTATGCATCCATGCATACATGCATACATGCATTTGCATCTCATATCATTGATCCTTTCTGGCTCACAGCCCTGGATTATAATAGTTCAAAAGCATATGACAATCCAACATACTTCGATAATGAAGAATCCAGTTGTAAGCGGGAATTTTCATCCCTACTCCCGGTGGAATGGTTCTTGCGACTTCGGCACTGTTTAGGCTTGGGGCCTTAGAGAACACGGACCTAAGTCCGGAGAAAATTGAGTCGCCACCCGGACGGGCCGGGAAAAAGAAAGGGGTGGATGACTCAATTCCTAAGGAATCCCCAACCCCTTAATGGGTTCGAAAATTTGGGTACGAGTGGGGAAGGTGAGAAATGGCCCAGCACCCCCACAACGTCCGGTTCATTGGAACCGGCCTCCTTTATAGGTCTTAATATTATAAAATTCTTAAATATAACAATATTATCCATATTACACACAATAATTAAAATAAAGCATCTATATATTGAAAATCAAAGCAATGTCCAAGCAAAACAAATAAATGGACACCCATCCAAAGATGGAAACATGCCCTTGCATAATCCATGCCTAAATAGGACACCCACCGAAAGGTAGAAACATGTCCTTTACATTGGTTCTAAAATAGAAAAGCAATTTAAATTACATGATATTTAACTAATGAGGTACCCATCAGGTGGAAACATACCTCTTACAACATTTGGAAATCTAAATAAATCGATAAAAGTAAATAACCATTCATCATAAATAAATCATTCATCAAAGATATTAAATATCAAAACATAAAAAAAGCATCCATCCATGATAAATTAAATAAATCAATCATTGGACTTAAATAAATCAACAAAGCATTAAAAATAAATTAAAGGATAATCAAATATAAAATTGAATAAAGTAATTAAAGATTCAAATTAGGGCTATTGTTTCTATTTAAGATTATTTATTTAATGTATTTAGGGTTTTGAAATTCATGCGTTTAAGCTACTGTAAATTTTAATGGAATTGAAATGGATTAAAGTTTTATAATTTAAGAGGCTGATAAAGTTCTTTGATTAACCAAATTAGTGTTTGAGAAGTGAAATCATGAAACTAGGGTTTGGGCACTTCAAAACATTATGTTTACGATTATTAGCTACTTACTGTGTTGAATTTTAGGTTTATAAGGTTTTAAGGTTTAAAGGATTAGGGCTTAGAAAAATTAGGGTTTAAGGCTTTAAGGAAGTTAGGGTTTAAGAAAACTTTAGGGTTTAGGTTAGCTAATTTAGGGTTTACTATTTTGTTTTAAAGTTGAATTAGGGTTTTAGAATTTTAGAATTAGGGTTTTAGAGAATGCATTAGATTTTAGAATTTGAAAATCAATTGATAATTTTATGAAACTTTATGAAAATAAACAAAACGATTTATGGTTTATAGAAACAGAAAAGATATTTTTTAGGATTTTTGGAAAGAAACATATTCAATTTAGGGTTTTGGAAAATTGGAAGACAGATTAGGGTTTTAGAATTTTAGAAGAAGCAAAAACAACTATTTTAAGATTTTTGAAAAACAAAGAGACGAATTAAGGTTTTTAAGCTTTTGAAAATGTAAATTAAGGTTCTAGAGTTTTTTTATTTTGAAGAAACAGAAACAACAATTTTTTATCTTGAGGGATGAAGCTACTGTAAATTAATGAAACAAATAAAGAAATTCATACCTTCGTTTGTTGGTTCCCCTAAAAATCACTTCTTGGATGAACAAGAACAAAGACAAGCTTTGCTGCCTTTGATGAATTAAATTGCTTGTTTGCTTCTCTCAATAAGTCCCATCAATTTCACTGCTAGAAGGAATTCTTCAAATTCGATTCCCTTTCCAAGTTTTCCTCCTCAATTTCGGTCTAAATTCCCCTCTCAATTTCGGTCCGAAATCTCTTTTTCCCTCCTCCATTTATGTGTTGTTTTAGTCCTTATTTATAGAAGTTTTTTTATGATTAATCTTAGTTATTCATAGAATCTAACATTAATTAAGAAAAGGAAACCGAAACCTAATTGTATTTGGTTTCGGAAAAATTTGCGTTGGAAAAATTTTGCTGGCGAAAAAAAACTGCTGCGGAAAAATTGCCCTAGCGAAAAAAAACTGCTGCGAAAAAATTACACTGGCAAAAAAGCTGCCGTAGGAAAAAAAAAAGCTGACGGCAAAAATTGGCCTGTGGGCCATTTTGCCTATAGGAAATTCCTGTGGGCGAAATGGCCCACGGCCATTTCATCCCACGCTGATTTTCGGCGATGATTTTTTCATCGCCGATTTTTCCTTCGCCGATTTTTATTTTTATTTTTTATTATTTTATTTTTATTTATTAGTTTATTGTTATTTTTTATTTTTTATTAATTATAAAAATTAAATACTAAAGCAAATATTATTTAATTAAGATAACTAAAATTATTTTGGACTAATTAAAATATATTGGACAACACAAATTTTTGGACTAATTAAAATATATTGGACCGGACTGGGTTAAAAATTAAGGGTATATAGTTTGCCCCCTGTTTGAATGATCTGAGACTTTAGTGAAAGAGAGTTAAAAGCAATAAGACTTAATTTTTGAAATGGTTGAGGTTTTGGGTTCTGGACCCGGTTCGAGTTCTGGACTCAAGGATAATTTTAGGTTCTGGACCTAAGTGTAATTTTAGGTTCTGGACCTAAGGAAAATTTTAGGTTCTGGACCTAAGAAAAATTTGGGTTTTGGACCCGAGCTAAGTTCTGGACTTAGAAGAGATTCTAGGTTCTGGACCTAAGGAAAATTTGGGTTCTGGACCCGAGCTAAGTTTTGGACATAGAAAAAATTCTAGGTTCTGGACCTAAAGAAAATTTGGGTTCTGGATCCGAGCTAAGTTCTGGACTTAGAAAAGATTCTAGGTTTTGGACCTAAGGAAAATTTGGTTTTTGAACCCAAGCTAAGTTCTGGACTTAGAAAAGATTCTAGATTATGGACCTAAGGGTAATTTGGGTTCTGGACCCGATATCGAATTTAATTTGGGTGCTTGGACCCGAGACTGAGTTTGACTGACCTTTTATTAATTGAGAAGTCTGACTACTTTGATTATTCTATGCATTGTGGTTTTTCACCCTCAAAATGGATCTTCATCCTTTGAGATCGGGTCTTCATCCTTGAAAATGGATCTTCATCCTTTGAGATTGGGTCTTCACCCTTGAAAATGGATATTCATCCTTGGACATTGGGTCTTCACCCTTGCAAATGGATCTTCATCCTTGGAGATTGGGTTTTCACCCTTGAAAATGGATCTTCATCCTTGGAAATTGGGTCTTCACCCTTGAAAGTGGATCTTCATCCTTGGAGATTGGGACTTCACCCTTAAAAATGGATCTTCATCCTTTGAAATTGGCTCTTCACCCTTGAAAGTGGATCTTCATTCTTTAGACTTTAGGTCTTCACCCTTTGAAATTGGATCTTCATCCTTTGGACATCGAGTCTTCACCCTTGAAAGTGGATCTTCATCCTTTAAACTTCGGGTCTTTACCCTTTGAAATTGGATCTTCATCCTTGGAATCAAGTCTTCACCTTTGAAAATGGATCTTCATCCTTGGAAATCGGGTCTTCACCCTTGAAAGTGGATCTTCATCTTTAGACTTTGGGTCTTCACCCTTTGAAATTGGATCTTCATCCTTTGGACATCGGGTCTTCACCCTTGAAAGTGGATCTTCATCCTTTAAACTTTGGGTCTTTACCCTTTGAAATTGGATCTTCATCCTTGGAATCAGGTCTTCACCTTTAAAAATGGATCTTCATCCTTGGAAATCGGGTCTTTACCCTTGAAAGTGGATCTTCATCCTTTAAACTAGATCTTCATCCATTAGAGATTAGGTCTTATATTGACTTCAGCTCTTCTAGCTAGACTGATCTTTTGTCATTTGCGTCATCATTCTTTTAATAGTTCTAATGTTCCATTCTTTTTGTTCTTCCTTAGCAAAAATTCAGCTATTTTAATTGGACCTTATCCTCTTCTTGCCCCCCTTCGTGGAAAAATATTTGTAAGTGATTTTGAAAATATAGACTCAACAAATTAAAAAGGAGAAACTTTGCCCCCTGTGTAGGCCCAAACCCATGATTTTTCTATGCAGGCCTTGATTGACGTTCTTGTTGTCCAGTTCTTCGCACAAGCACACATTTCTTCTCTTTGCAAAATTACTAGAACTTTCTCAAGCAATGGCTTTCCATGCCCTCCTGATTTGACATCTTCTTTTGATTCTTTACTTAACAGAGTGTCTGCTGTTCACTTTGATAAAGAATAGACAATACAAGACAAGAAAGTGTGATGTGATATGCTCATGTATGCATGATAATACTCATAGTAGTTCATTAACTCACAGACCGAGGTGATCAGCAGAAGTATTCTCATTGACTCCTTTTCAACGCTCGTTCAAGTCTTGCATTGGAATGATAGAAAGCTTTGCATTTATGGCTTTTATCTTCAAGATGTTGAAAATATGAATAATGGAGACCCCAAGCAGTAGAGTCAGGGATTCATCTATTTCAAACTATGTTTCAGCATGTCAGTTGATAGCTTCTTCATGACCTTGCCAATAATCATTTCCTTTTCCCAATGTGTCCTTTGGAGGTCCAACATACTTCCCTTAACTTGAAGGCTTTGTATGACAAAACACTTTTTTTTTTGAATTTTGATTTTAAAATCAAATGTTGACTTTGCCAAATTAATGTCAATGTACCTCAGGACTTGATTTTTCCAAATTAACATATCTATAACATGACAACCCTAGTTACCATACTAAACTCGGGAATCGTTTCTATTTAAGCAAGAACTGTTGCACTTCAGATAGGCACATACACATTACTTGGCCAAAGGTCTCATTGAGTTTAAATATTGTCTATCTCATATGCATGCTTATCCAAACTATCTCCTCTAATAGACTCTACCTATCAAGAGAGATCAACAGGTCTTTGATAGGCTTGAAATGGGGTCTATGAGGGACATGGGTTAAATGAAGGCCATTTTGAGATTGAAGCTGGTGTGACACAATGGACAAACCCTCACACTACAAATTTATTGTTTGAATTTTAGGCAGCTTGGAGACAATAATGCTAGACTCCAAATTCCTTCTATCTTCTTGGCATTAACCTGGATCTTGATTAGGACAGTCTTTGCCCTTGCAAAATGTTTGGTACCCAAATTTGTTTCTTTTCTTCTTCTCCCTTTTCTTTCTTTTTATTTTTCTTACTCTTCCCTTTCTTTGAGCATTTTATCATTTCGTCCTTCTTCCTTGTAGGACTATCAAGTACAGAACTTTCAAGAACTGGATGGTCTTCCTCCTTTTTCTCCAGTTTTGATTGAATCTTTAGTTGGGTTGAACCAATTCAAGTCAAAATGTCCTTATAAACCAAATGGAAGCCTTTTGCTGCTTTAGGTAACAGAGAACTCAGTTGGCTTTCCGAACCGCCTTTTTAGGTTTTATCTTTCTTCTTTTTTTTCTTTTTCTTTCTTTTCTTTTTTTTTTCTTTTTTTTTATTTTTTTGGTTCTAGCTCTAAAAGAGTTATCTTATTTGTACTAACTTGGGCTTTCAATAATGGATGAGTGGACTGACATAAATCTTCTTTAACAGGGATAAATCATTTGCTACTCTGATGTTGTCTTGATATATTGGAGATATTAGGAAAACTTCAACTATCCTTATGGTATTGAGAACTTAAACCACTCTTGTAGTCTTGAGAACTTCAACTATCTTCATGGTATTCATTTCTTTCTTTGATCTTCTTGCCTCTTCACCTTAGTGATCATAAGACTTGTCAAAAGTATCACAACAGCTCAGGGTAGGTTATTGGGGTTTGTAAGCCAATGAAAAGAAAGCTAAAATTTTATGAAGGCTCAAAGGGACAACTAGGGATTGATATTTAATAGGTGGATACTAGTTGTTGTCTAACCAAACAATGCCTAGATCATCTCTCCCTTAAATAAGCAGAGTTTAAATTTTTCCTCGAAAGTTTGTCAAAGCATGTTCTAAGACTGGCTAGGACCTAGACAAATGTAATTATGCAGGAGCCCTCTCTAAGTTAGCATACACAACTCAATGCTATTAAGCAATTCCCTCACCTAGTAAAGTCATTCAAGTCATGATGCATAAATATATTAATTCATGAACATCAAGCTAGAATCCTCATCGGTTGAGCACTAAAATGAACAAAGACCAACAAAAATTTTGATGAAAGTAATTTATTCAAACAACTTTTAAATTTGAAAAACATGATAGTTCCAATTAAATATTAAAGAAAGTAAGATTGAAAAGCAACATTCAAGCTAAGGAAAGTTCATTGAGTTTAAGCTTCTTTTCCTTTCACATCTTCAATATTTCCATCTTGAAAGGATGATAAAACAAAATCTTCTTCCATGAAGGTTGCCGGTGGAGGTACTCTTCCAAACTTAGGCAAAGGATTGTTCTTGGTATTGGACTTATCTGGCTCTGATAACTTGCCATTATCAATTAAATTCTGGATCTCATGCCTCAACTTCATGCAATTGTCCATTTGTTGTCCAGGCCTTTGATGGAATTGGCAAAATGCATTAGTATCAAAGTTAGGTGGAAGAGGATTAGGCATAGGATAAGGAGTCAAGGGTTGTAACAATTCCTTCTTTTGTAGCTTATTGAGAACCCAATACAGTAGCTTCCCTAATTTTGAAAACTGCCTCATTCCTCCTTGACTAGTGGCATTAACATCACTTCTTTTTGTGTGCTTTGATTGCCCGACTGGTAGCTCCCTTTCTCATTCCTTTTTATTGAAAAGCGATTCTTCTCCCTTTCCCACTCTTCAATTTGTAGACCAGCTTGGAGAAGATCTTTGAAGTCCCTTATAAGGGTGTGAGACATCCTTTCACAGAGATTGGGCAGGACGCCTTTCACGATCATCCTTATTTGATCAGATTCGTTGGGCCTTTTCTTGAGCAAAGCGGCCTTATTTCTCCATCTTTTCACATAGTCCACAAAATTTTCATTTGGCCTTTGTCTAATGGACTCCACTTCCATTAAGGTAACTTCCATCTCGACATTGTAACCATACTGTTGGATGAAGGCCTTGTATAGCAAATCCCAACTCTTTTGTGTTCCATCATCTAAGGTATTTAACCAATTTTGGATAACAGGATCCAATGCTAGCATAAAGTACCTTAGAGTTTGAGCCTTAGTAGCTTGGGCAGACTGCATAGCAGTGATATACTGCTTCACATGGAGGTGAGGATTTCCGGTTCCATCAAACATCATAAAAGATGGCATCTTAAATTTGTATGGAACTTCTTGTCTAGCTCAAATAATTTGTCAACTTCGGACATTTCTTCGATTTTTAGTTTCTTCTCAAATTTCTTTTCTAAGTCTGCAATCATCTTTTCAACATCAGAAGTCTCGGTCTTTTCAATAGTTGAATTCTCAACAACCTTCAGCTCCTTTTTGTCATGAGGATCTTGGTAGTATCGAGCCCAATCATCATCATCATCAATGATCACCTTATCATCATTAAAAACTACTTCACCAACTTTAGTCTTCCCTTTGTCCTTTGGCTTCTTAGTGCTAGCAGATGCTTCGGCATGATTTTCTAAAATTGCAGTCAATTGGTTCTTCATGGTCTCAGCTAGGGCCTCTTTTATTTCCTCCATTTTGGCATTGAGGGCTTCATCCACCATTCTTTGAATTTGTTTAGGCTCCATTGCTTTTAATGAGCAAGTGATTGAATCGTTGCTAGATTCTTCGCTTCCAGCATATGTTAGATTGTCGTAAGCTTTTGAACTATCGTAATCCAGGGCTGTGAGACAGAGAGGATTAATGATATGAGATGCAAATGTATGTATGTATGCATGTATGCATAAACAATTAATAGACAAGGATAAATAGGACGTTCCTTCCAGCCTTATAACATCCACACACGAATGGCGAGTCTCTTTTCCTAGGTATATGGTTAACAAAATACCAACATGGGGTACCTTATTTTCGAATATTTCCCTCGGATGTTTCAATCGATAGTTATATTTTCAAAAATGAAAATCAACTTATGATAATTCCCATTAATTAGGTTTTAATCCATTTAACCAACTAATGTAGCTTTTATGCTATATTGGATTAAAATGAAATTAAGAGGTTTATTATAAATAGATTTCTCACTTGAAAAAAGTAACTAATGATTCATGCCAAAAACAAGCCCATGATTAATTATTCTTTGTACAAACTAGGCTCACAATTGATTTTTGGTATTTTCATAATTGACCTAAATAATTTGCAAGCTCTTTGTAAGAAAAGGTTGGATGAAAATAATTTTGTTTCTAAGCCCATTGTAAAAATATTTTAGAAAAATGGATTTTGGCTTAGTATTTGGGCCATGAGCAAAAGAATTTTTGATTTATTTTTAGAAAAGTCTTATATCTGAAGATCATTTTGAAATGTTTTGAAGATAGTTTTAGTCATTTAGATTTTAAAGAAAAATTTATTTTGAGCTTGCAAATGTACTTGGGTCATATTAGAAAAAGAACAAACCAAATAAGCCAAGATAAATTAACCATAGTCAAACAACATGCATTTGGGGTAAAAACCTAAGGAAAGTATCTAGGCCAATTACATGAGCTTTAGTCTTTGAGTTAAAAAGGCTTAGGTTCCCATAGCAAGTATATACCAAATGGTACGAGGCTATGAGTGATTATGCCATGCTCAATCTCCATACCTTGAGTGAAAGTATGGTATCCCTTACATAACACAACACGGGTAACACGGGCATCCTAACTCACGCACACGATGCAAGCTAATATGATGCAATGGATAATATCATTATAAGAAAGAATAGAATAATATAAAGACCAACGAAATCAACTTCTCTTATCCCCAATGGAGTCGCCACTGTGAACAGGGATTTTCTCCCCCACTCCCGGTGGAATGGTTCTTGCGACTTCGGCACTGTTTAGGCTTGGGGCCTTAGAGAACACGGACCTAAGTCTGGAGAAAATGGAGTCGCCACCCGAACGGGGCTGGAAAAAGAAAGGGGTGGATGACTCAATTCCTAAGGAATCCCCAACCCCTTAATGGATTCGGAAAGTTGAGTACGTGTGGGGAAGGTGAGAAATGGCCTAGCACCCCCACAATGCTCGGTTCATTGGAACCGGCCTCCTTTACAGGTCTTAATATTATAAAATTCTTAAATATAACAATATTGTCCATATTACACACAATAATTAAAATAAAGCATCGATATATTGAAAATCAAAGCAATGTCCAAGCAAAACAAATAAATGGACACTCATCCGAAGATGGAAACATGCACTTACATAATCCATGCCTAAATAGGACACCCACCGAAAAATAGAAACATGTCCTTTACATTGGTTCTAAAATAGAAAGGCAAATGTCCTTTACATTGGTTCTAAAATAGAAAGGCAATTTAAATTACATGATATTTAACTAATGAGGTACCCATCAAGTGGAAACATACCTCTTACAACATTTGAAAATCTAAATAAATCGATAAAAGTAAATAACCATTCATCATAAATAAATCATTCATCAAAGATATTAAACATCAAAACATAAAATAAGCATCCATCCATGATAAATTAAATAAATCAATCATTGGACTTAAATAAATCAACAAAGCTTTAAAAATAAATTAAAGCATAATCAAATATAAAATTGAATAAAGCAAGTAAAGATTCAAATTAGGGCTACTGTTTCTATTTAAGATTCTTTATTTAATGTATTTAGGGTTTTGAAATAAATGGGTTTACGCTACTGTAAATTTTAATGGAATTGAAATGGATTAAAGTTTTATAATTTAAAAGGCTGATAAAGTTTTTGATTAACCAAATTAGTGTTTGAGAAGTTAAATCATGAAACTAGGGTTTGGGCACTTCAAAATATTAAGTTTATGATTATTAGCTACTTACTGTGTTGAATTTTAGGTTTATAAGGTTTTAAGGTTTTAAGGATTAGGGTTTAGAAAAATTAGGGTTTAAGGCTTTAAGGGAGTTAGGGTTTAGGAAAACTTTAGGGTGTAGGTTACCTAGTTTAGGGTTTACTATTTTGTTTTAAAGTTGAATTAGAGTTTTAGAATTTTAGAATTAGGGTTTCGAAGAATGTATTAGATTTTAGAATTTAAAAATCAATTGATAATTTTATGAAACTTTATGAAATTAAAAAAATGATTTAAAGTTTATAGAAACAGAAAAGATATTTTTTAGGGTTTTTGGAGAGAAACATATTTAATTTAGGATTTTGGAAAATTGGAAGGCATATTAGGGTTTTAGAATTTTAGAAGAAGCAAAGACAACTATTTTAAGATTTTTGAAAAACAAAGAGACGAATTAAGGTTTTAAGCTTTTGAAAAGGTAAATTAAGGTTCTAGAGTTTTTTGATTTTGAAGGAATAGAAACAATAATTTTTGATCTTGAGGGATGAAGCTACGTAAATTAATGAAACAAATAAAGAAATTCATACCTTCGTTTTGTTGGTTCTACCAAAAATCACTTCTTAGATGAATAAGAACAAAGACAAGCTTTGCTGCCTTTGATGAATTAAATTGCTTGTTTGCTTCTCTCAATAAGTCCCATCGATTTCACTGCCAGAAGGAATTCTTCAAATCTGATTCCCTTTCCAAGTTTTCCTCCTCAATTTCGGTCTAAATTCCCCTCTCAATTTCGGTCCCAAATCTCTTTTTCCATCCTCCAATTTTGTGTTGTTTTAGTTCTTATTTATAGAAGTTTTTTATGATTAATTTTAGTTATTCATGGAATCTAACATTAATTAAGAAAAGGAAACTGAAACCAAATTGTATTTGGTTTCGGAAAAATTTGCATTGGAAAAATTTAGATAGCAAAAAAAATTACTGCGGAAAAATTGCACTAGTGAAAAAAACTGCTGCGGAAAAATTGTGCTGGCGAAAAAGCTGCCGCAGCTGGCTGCGGGCTGCGGGGCAAAAATTGGCCTACGGGCCATTTCGTCCTACGCTGATTTTTGGCCATGATTTTTCCGACGCTGATATTTATTTTTATTTTTATTTATTTTTATTTTTATTTATTTTTATTTTTTATAAAAATTAAATACTAAAGAAAATATTATTTTATTAAGATAACAAAAATTATTTTGAACTAATTAGAATATATTAGACAACACAAAATTTTGGACTAATTAAAATATATTAGACTGGACTGGGTCAAAAATTAAGGGTCTACACCAGTAATGACTCAGTTACCTTTTCACCAAAAGTAATGGAACCATAGTAGATGCAAAAGATATTGAATGATGCCATTGAAGTCAAAATGAAAGAACTAAAGGGGGACCTGGTTGAGATCATGAAAAACCAAATGGCTACCAAGTTTGGGAATGCTGCAGAAGCATCTGCTAGTACCAAGAAGCAAAAAGACAAGGGAAAGGCTAAAGTTGGTGAAGTAGCCATTGATGATGACAAAATGGTTATGGATGATGATGAATACTAGGCTCAGTACTTTGTAGATCCTCAAGATAAGAAGAAGGAGCCAAAGGTTGTGGAGAAATCAATTATTGAAAAGACTGAGACTTTTGATATGGAGAAGATGATTTCTGATTTAGAGAAAACGTTTGAGAAGAAGCTGAAAACATAAGAGATGTTAAAAGTGGACACGCTGTTTAAGCAAGATGATGAGGTCCCTTATAAATGCAAGATGCCATCTTTTGCTGAGTTTGATGGGACTAGAAACCCTCATCTTCATGTGAAGTCATATATCATAGCTATGCAGTCTGCCCGAGCTACTAAGGCTCAAACTCTAAGGTACTTCAAGCTTTCGTTGGATCTGGTTGTGCAGAATTGGTTCAACACCTTAGAGCATAGTACTCAAAAGAGCTGGGATTTGTTGTACAAGGCTTTCATCCAACAATAAGGGTACAATACTGAATTGGAGGTCTCTTTGATGGAAGTTGAATCAATAAGGTAGAAATCAAATGAAAAGTTTGTTAATTATATGAAGAGGTGGAGAAATAAGGTCGTGTTGCTCAAGAAGAGGCCTAATGAATCTGATTAGATTAGGATGATTATAAGAGGGATGCTGCCTAGCCTTCGTGAAAGGATGTCTCTCACACTCATCTGGAATTTCAATGATCTTCTTCAAGCTAGTTTACAAATTGAAGTGTGGGTGAGGGAGAAGAATCGCTTTTCTGCAAGAAGAAATGAGAAAGAAAATTAACAGTCTGGAAACCAAAGCATGCAAAAGGCAGTTGATGTTAATGCAACTGGCCAAGGCAATAGAAGATAATTTTCAAAGTTGCACAAATCATTGTCATGGGTTCTCAATAAACTGCAGAAAAAGGGGCTGTTACTACCATTAGCCCCACGTCCATTGGCAAATCCTTTGCCACCTAATTTTGATGTAAAGGCATTTTTGCCAATTTTACCATATGCAAGGGCATGAGATGGACAAGTGTTTAAGATTGAGACTTGAAATTCAGAACTTGATTGATAGTGGGAAGTTTCCCAAACCTAACAAGCAACTATGAAGGACAATCCATTGTAAAGGTTTAACAGGGTGCCACCACCAGTGACATTCATGATTGGGGGTGGTTTGAATGAAAAATTTATCATGTCTTCCTTTCAAGATGCAGGTGATGAAGCCATCAAAGAAGAAGTGGTATTTAGTAAGAAGGATCAAGCTGTAGTTGGAAAAGAAGTAGCTATTTGTGTGGTGAGCGAATTTTAGGACTCAACTGATAGCGATGATGATTTTGAGCCCAAGAAGGAAGAGTGGACTTGGTCCAAACCTGAAGAAGATAAGGTGATAAACACCCGATCTGCTAAGCCTTATGCAAGACAACCACCAAAGGAAGTGAAAGCTGACAAGGGAAAGGATTTCGAAACTAAAGAAGAAGAAGATGATGATGTTCTAAAGCAGTTGAAGTGAACACAAGCTAGTATCAACATATGTGATTTGCTAGCTACATCTAAAAAGCATCAAGAAACAATGGCCAAGGCTATGGCTAGCCTGCCAATTTCCACTTCTATAACACCAGAAGAGCTGGTTAATTTTGTAAAGGTTGAAGGAGTGATGAAGTGTGAGGAGGATCAAAAGAAGAACAAGATTGATGTGGGGATGGTGTCATTATCAGATGCTGACTTAACAGAGGAGAGAAGAGACCACATCCGTCCGCTTTTTATCAAAGTTGAGGTCAAAGGGAAGAGAACTCCATGTGTAATGGTTGATAATGGATCTACCATCAATGTGTGCCCACTTAAGATCTTGCCAAAGCTTGTTATATCAACAAGGGATTTAACCCAACTGAGGTAACAATCAGAGCTTATGATAATACCAAGAGGCATGCTGAAGGAACCTTCAAAGCTGTTATGAAGATTGGTCCCATTGAATCCATGGTTGAGTTTGTAGTCTTGGATATCCCTGTCACTTTTTCATTACTGTTGGGATGACCCTAGTTTCATGCTCTTGGTGGAGTTCCTTCTACACTCCATTAGAATATCAAGTTTCCAAATGGGGATGAGAAAGTGGTTATCGAGGCTAAGGATAATGAAGTGGTGAATGCTCTGATGATTAAGAGGTCTCTCGATGGGTTCCAATTAGCAGTAATTTCTAATGATGAAGTAATGGATCCTAAAGTCCTAGCCATGATGAAGAACATGAACTATCTACCCGGCACTGGCCTTAGAAAAGCAAAGACAGGTGTGACAAAACTTTAAGATTTTAAAACTCAGACTACTAGGTTTAGGATATGATGAAGCTAACAAAGAAGTTCAGCCAAAGAAAATTGAGAAGATGAGCTTCCCACCACTTGAAAAGGTTTTTATTAAGGAAGGCTAAGTTAAATTTGTTCCAATTTTAAAAGGCTTAAATCTATTTTATGACTTTTAATAGGTCAGTCTTATTTTTAAGTGCATAAAATATAATGGTTCAATTTTAAAAAATCCTAAATCAAGTCCTATTTATCATTTAAAAATTAAAATAGGTTTGATTATATTTTAAAGTACAAAAATGAGCTGGACCGGACTGAAATATAAAAACCATGACAAATTGGGACACCAATTCATCATGGACTAAGGTCCATGGAAGATTAAGAGTCTCCAATCCGCCATCAACCATGGTCTATGGCAGATTGGGAAGTCCCAATCCATCATTGTCTTTGGTTCATGGCAGATTAGAGTGTCCCACTCCTCCATGGACCCTTAATTTGGCTCTAATAAGGCTTATTAATTCCTTAATCAACATGGACTCTATTTAGGCCATTGGATTAAGTTTTAGTTACGTTGTTTAACATTGAAAAATGCATCAATAATCATGGAGAACACAATTAGTAATTGACACGATTTAATAAAAACAACACAAAAGCAACAATCAGACGATCTCTGGCCAAAAACTTCAATTGATCTAGGCAGGTAGTGGCAGATGGCTTGTTTCAATTCATTAATTTTGGTGGAACCAACAACGAAGATTTGTCCTTAATCATTGAATCCATTTAAAATTACAGTAGATGAATCTATTGGTTTACAATTTGCTTCAACATACAGTGAGAGTGTTTTCTTTGAAAAATAATAATCAGTGATGTGGAGAATCACTTTAATATATAGTTAATTTGATCCCAGATTTCACTTAGAGTTTTGACCATCTGTTTGAACATCCAGTAGCCTAAAAAGCCCAAAACCCTAATCCAATAATTTAATTTTCATATTTAATCCAGTAGCCATAAAGCCTAAATTTTAGTTTCCAATATCCTAAATTCCCAAAACCTAAAACCAAACCCTAGACGTCTATTAAACCATAACCTTACTCACCCAAACATCCATCTTAAAAACCCTAAATCCAAATACTAAAACCCTAATTTTCCAAATACTAGCCTCAAAACCCTAATTTCAAAACTAAAATCCTAATTCCTTCTAAAAATACCTAAACTCCAATTCCCAAAACCAAGACCCCAAAACCGAAAACCCTAATTCCAGTGGCTCAATTCCCAAATCTAGGTTCAAACCCCAATTCTAATAATTTAAAACCATAAACCCTAGTTTCTAAACCCTAATTCCTTAAACCGTACTTTTATTTTTTTAATGATTTAAACTTTAGATTTAGTTATTTATCTGGTTTGCTATTTGTTATATGATGGATGGTTACTTTACTTTATGATAGATGTTTTATTTTAATTATCGTGCTTGAATGATTTAATTTGCTTAATTGATTATTTATGTGATTTCTTGAATTGTAAAAGGCATGTTTCCACTTTATGGGTGCCTCAATATGAGCAGAAACTTTTGCCCCACTCCCGGTGGAATGGTTATTACGACTTCGGAACTGTTAGGCTCAAGGCCTTAGAAAACATGCACCTAAACACAGAGAAAATAGAGTCGCCACCCGAACGGGTCCGGAAAAATAGAAAGGGGTGGATGACTCGATTCCAAAGGAATCCCTAACCCCCTAATAGGTTTGGAAAGTTAGGTACGTGTGGGGAAGGTGAGAAATGGCCCAGCACCCCCACAGCGCCCGGTTCATTGGAACCAGCCTCCTTTTCAGGTTTTAATATTATAAAATTCTTAATTAACACAATATTATCCATACTACATGCAATCACAAAAATAAATAAATACTTTATAAAAAATCATAGCAATGTTCAAACAAAATAAATAAATGGACACCTATCCGAGGATGAAAACATGTCCTTACATTAATTCCAAAATAGGACACCCACTAAAAGGTGGAAACATGTCTTTTACATTAATTCCAAAATATGAAAACAATTTAAATTACTTAAAGATTAATTAATGAGGTACCCAATCATGGAAACATACCTCTTATAATTTTAATACCAAAATAAACAAATAATAATAATAATAATAATAATAATAATAATAATAATAAAGAAACCATCCATCCATGATAACAAATCAAATATCAAAATCAATTAAAACAATCATCAAAACATATAATAAACTACATAATCAAATCTAAAATTAAATAAAGCAATAAATGTATAAGTTTAGGGTTTACATCTTAAATTAAGATTTTTAGCATTTTAATCAGATTTAAAATAAAGGAAATTAAACACAAAGACTTATAATTCACAAATAAATATTGACCCCTTCGACGAGCCCATACGGCGATCCTGCTAGCTGGTTAGTAGGCGGGGTTAAGGGGCAGCGCCCTAGAAAATTTTAAAAGCTTATCTTTAGGGTTGTATGTTTTGGTATTGAAAATTAAGATTTTAGGGTTTAAGATTTAGAAAATAGGATTTTTACATTTTTATGAAAAAAACATTATCAACTATAGTATTAGATTTGCATGAAAGATATGAACAATTATCGAAGCTTAATATGCTATATTAAATAGATTCAATTTTAGAGACGTGCCTTCATTTGTTGACTCCACTAATAATTAAATGTTGATGCAAAGTATTTTCTTGCACCAAATTTTTTTTTCTTGGATGGAAGGAAATCAAGATAGTGAGAGTTTGCTACTGCCCTGATTGTGTTTGATATCTTCTGTCCCTGTTTGATAATAATTTAGAATTAATTCATTACTCCATTCTCTGCCTCCATCCAAAGTCTGCTGCTCTCTTTTCCTTTTAATTGTTGTTGTCCCATTCATCTTAGCTAAAAAAGCAAAAAAAAAGTCTTTCCATAATTGTTGCAAAGTCTTATTTATAGGAAAATCAAAAAAACCTAATGCTATTTTGATAAGGAAATACAAACTATTTAGGAAAAATTAAAATTGTTAAGGAAATAAATTAAACCGAGGTTGATAAGGTTTTTTGCAAAATCGGCAACACGTGCGAGATGCCACAAGCTGCTGGCCAATTGCTGTGAGGAATTGGGTTGCTGGCACGCGAGCTGGGCTGGGCTAGTACCGGCCAGCTGCTGCATATGTGGGTGAGGAAAGGTGAGAATTGCTACTGGGTGAGGAGCCGAGGTGAGATTCATCCAAGCAACTTGGCCTGCGGCGAATTAGCTTGCCACCTAGGCAGCCGCTGCCACTGCTGCACGTCGTCTGTCTATTCATCTAATTTTTATTTTTTATTATTTTATTTTATTTTTATTATTAAAAATAAATATTTAAAATAATAAATATTACAAATAAATAATAAATATTATAAAAAATAATTTTGGACTATTTTAAAATATCGGGCTGGACTTGGTAAAAAAATAAGGGTCTACAGCTTGCCTTTTTCTTGAACGATCTGAGACTTTTAGTAGAAGAGAGAAAAGCAACATAACTTTGAGCAGTTTTTGGATGAGGATGGGTTCTTGACCCAAGAATGGCAATGCTTTGTGTACTTGGACCCGGAATGAGTTTTGGACTCAGAAAATAATTGGGTTCTGACCCAGATAGGTTTGATTGGGTTCTCGACCTGAGACTAAATTTGATTTGGGTACTTGGACTCGAGACTGAATTAATTAGATTCTTGACCCAAGATTAGATTTGGATGGTCGATCATAAACTGAATTTGGGTGTTTGACCCGAAACTGGATTTTGAGTGCTCGACCCGAGACTAGATTTGGATGCTCAATCCTAAATTGAATTTGGGTGCTCGACCTGAAACTGAATTGGGTACTTGGACCTAAAATAGGATTGGGTACTTGGACCTGAGATAGGAGTTGGGTGCTCGACTCAAAATTGGATTTGGGTGCTCGACCTGAAACTGAATTTTGGGTGCTCGACCCTAAATAGATTTGGATGCTCAATCCTAAATGGGATTTTGGGTCCTCAACCCAAAATTGGATTGGGTACTTGGACCCGATATAGGAGTTAGATGCTCGACCCGAAACTAGATTTGGATACTCAATCCTAAACTAGATTTTGGGTGCTCGACCCGAAATTGGATTTGGATGCTAGATCCTAAACTGAATTTTGGATGCTCGACCCAAGATAGGAGTTGGGTGGTTGAACAAAAATTGGAGTTTGAGTCTCAACCAGAGACTAGATTTGGATGCTTGATCCTAAATTGAATTTTGGTGCTCGACCCAAAATTAGATTGGTTACTTGGACCAAAAATTGGATTGGGTACTTGGACCTATGACAAGAGTTTGATGCTCGACTCAAAACTGGATTTGGATTCTCGATTCGAAATTTGATTCTCAATCTTAAATTGAATTTGTGTGCTCGACCCGAGACTGGAGTTGGGTGCTCCACCCAAAACTGACCCGAAATTAGATTTGGGTTCTCGACCCAAAATTGGATTCTCAATCCTAAATTGGATTTAGGTGCTCGACCTAAATCTGGATTCTCATCCCAAAATTGGATTCTCGATTCTAAACTGGATTTGGGTACTTGACCCAAAACTAGATTTGGATTCCTGATCCGAAATTGGATTCTTGATTCTAAACTAGATTTGGATTCTCAACCCGAAACTGGATTCTTGAAAGCTAAACTAGATTAGGGTGCTCGACCTGAAACTGGATTCTTGAACCTAAACTGAATTTGGGTGCTCGACCTAAAACTGGATTCTCAATCCTAAAATGGATTTGGGTTCTCAACCCAAAACTGAATTTTTGATCCTAAAATGGATTTGGGTGTTCAATCTAAAACTGGATTCTTGATCCAAAACTGGATTTGGGTGCTCGACCTAAAACTAGATTCTCGATCCTAAACTGAATTTGGGTTTTCAATCCAAAACTGCATTCTCTATCCTAAAATGGATTTGGGTGCTCAACCTAAAAATGGATTCTCGATCCTTAACTGGATTTGGGTGCTCGATCTAAAATTGAATTCTCGATCCTAAAATGGATTTGGGTGCTCGACCTGAAACTAGATTTGGGTTCTCGACCCAAAACTGGATTCTCAATTCTAAACTGGATTTGGGTGCTCAACCTAAAACTGGATTCTTGATCTTAAACTGGCTTTGGGTGCTCGACCCAAAATTGGATTGATCACATGGACCCAAAAGTGGATTGGGTACTTGGACCCAAGACAAAAGTTGGGTGCTCGACTCAAAACTGGATTAGAATTCTCAATTCAAAATTGGATTCCCAATCTTAAATTGAATTTGGGTGCTCGACCCGAGACTGGAGTTGGGTGCTCCACCCAAAATTTGATTTGGGTGCTCGACCCAAAATTGGATTCAGGTTCTCGACCCAAAACTGGATTCTCAATCCTAAACTAGATTTGGGTGCTCAACCTGAATCTGGATTCTTAATCCTAAACTAAATTTGGGTGCTTGACCCAAAATTGGATTCTCGATTCTAAACTAGATTTGGGTACTTGACCCAATACAAGATTTGGATTCCTGATCTGAAATTGGATTCTCGATTCTAACTAGATTTGGATTCTCAACACAAAACTGGATTCTCGATCCTAAACTGGATTTGGGTGCTCGACCTGAAACTGGATTCTTGATCCTAAACTGAATTTGGGTGCTCGACCTAAAATTGGATTCCTGATCCTAAAATGGAAACCCGAAATTGGATTCTTGATCCTAAAATGGATTTGGGTGCTCGATCTAAAACTGGATTCTTGATCCTAAACTGGATTTGAGTGCTTGACCTAAAACTAGATTCTCGATCCTAAACTGAATTTGGGTTCTCAATTCGAAATGGGATTCTCGATCCTAAATTGGATTTGCGTGCTCGCCCTAAAACTGGATTCTCAATCCTAAACTAGATTTGGGTGCTCGACCTAAAACTGGATTCTCGATCTTAAACTGGATTTGGGTGCTTGACCTAAAATTGGATTCTCGATCCTAAAATGGATTTGGGTGCTCGACCCGAAACTAGATTTGGGTTCTCGACCCAAAACTGGATTCTCAATTCTAAACTAGAATCTGGTGCTCAACCTGAAACTGGATTCTTGATCCTAAACTGGCTTTGGGTGCTCGACCAAAAACTAGATTTGACTGACCTTTTCTTAGTTGAGAATTCTGGCTAAACTGGCTGTTCCATTCTTTTTGTTCTTCCTTTTGCAAAAAATTTAGCTAATGCAAAAAATTTAGCTATTTTTTAACTGGTCCGCATCTTCTCCTTGCCCCTCTACGTGAAAAAAATATTTAAAAGTGAGTTTGAAAATATTTTGTACATGCATGAACTCAAAAATTTAAAAGGAGAAACTTTGCCCCATGTGTAGGCTCAAACCAATGATTTTTTCTATGCGAGCTTTGGTTGATGTTTGTGTTGTCTAGTTCTTCATACAAGCATGCATCTCTATCATTTCTTTGTAAAATTACTGGAGCTTCCTCAAGCAAAGGGCCTTCCATGCCCCCTGATTCAATATATTCTTTTGATTCTTTACTTCACAGGGTATTTGCTGTTCACTTTGATGAATGATAGGTATACAAGACAAAAATGCAATGTGATATGCTTTATGTATTCATGATATGCATGGATAATACTTACAGTGGTTCCATCGACTCACAGACCAAGGTGATCAGATGAAGTGTTCTCATTGACTCCTTCCATATGCCCGTTCAGGTCTTGCATTAGAATGACAGAAGGCTTCTCTTTTATGTCTTTTATCTTTAAGTTGTTGAGGATATGAGTGGTGGAGACTCCAAGTTGCAGAGTCAGAGATACATCCATTTCAAATTATGATTCAGTATGCCAGTTGGTAGCTTCTTCATAACCTAGCTAATAATCTACTTTGTCCAATGTGTTCTTTGAGTTTTGACGATGCAACACACTTCCCTTAACTTAAAGGTTTTTCTTCCAATAAGAAAACACATTTTTTTTAATCAAATGTTGACTTTGTCAAATTATTTTTATTGTACCTTAGGACTCAATTTTTCAAATTAACATATCTATAGCATGACAACCCTAGTTATCATACTAAGGTCGGGAATCATTTCTATTTGAGTAAAAACTATTGCACTTTAGATAAGCACATACACATTACTTAGCCAAAAGATCTCATTGAGTTTAAATATTGTCTATCTCATATGCATGCTTATTCAAACTATCTCCACTAATAGACTCTACCTACCAAGAGAGATTAATAAGTCTTTAATAGGCTTGAAATGGGGTCTATACGGGACAAGGGTTAAATGAAAGCTATTATGAGATTGGAGTTGATGTGACACAATGGGCAAACCCTCACACTACAAACCTCTCGTTTAGACTTTAGACAGTTGGGAGCATGAAAAGATAGTGCTTTGAATGTTCTCCCATCTTCTTAGAATTAATCTGGATCTTGATTGAGACAGTCTTTTACTTAGCAAAAGGTTTGATACCCGCATTCCTTTTCTTTTTTTCTTTTTCCCTTTTTTTTACATTTCATCATTTCGTACTTTTCCTCTGTAGGATTCTCAAATACACGACTTTTCAAAAACTAGATGATCTTTCTCCTTTTTCTCTGATTTTGATTCAATCATTGGTTGGGTTGGACCAATTCAAGTCAAACTATCCTTACAAACCAAATGGAAGTCTTTTGCCGCTTTAGGTAAAAGAGAACTCGGTTGGCTTTCTGAACCATTTTGGATTTTATTTTATTTTCTTTTGCTTCTTTTTCTTTTTCTTTCTTTTATTTTCTTTTTCCTTTCTTTTCTTTCTTCTTTTTTTTTATTTTTTTCTATGCTTATGGTCTTTGCTAGTCATTTCTTTCTTTTTATCTTCTTGCCTCTTTCCCTTAGTGATCATCAGATTTTTCATAAGTATCACAACAACTCAGAGTAGGTTGTTGGGGTTTGTAAGCCAATGAAAAGAAAGCTAAAATTTTATGAAGGTTCAAAGGGACAACTAAGGATTGATGTCAATTGGGTTAATACTAGTTGTTGGCTCATCAAACAATGCCTAGATGATCTCTCTCCTAAATAAGTAGGGTTCAATTTCGCCTCGAAAGTCCCTCAAAACATTTTCTAAAACTAACTAGGACCTAGACAAAGGTAATTATATAGGAGCTCTCTCTAAGTAAGCATACACAACTCAATGCTTTAGAATGATTCGCTTATCTAGTAAAGTCTTTCAAATAATAATGCATAAATATATTAATTTATGATTATCAAGCTAGACTCATCATTGGTTGAGCAACAAAATGAACAAAGATCAATAAAAATTTAATGAAAATAATTTATTCAAACAATCTTAATTTTAAAAACATAATTGTTTCAAATAAGTACTAAAGAAAGCAAAATAAAAAGAGCAACACTTCAAGCTAAGGGAGGTTTGTTGAATAAAATTTCTCCTTATTCCACATCTTCAATACTTTCATCTTGAAAGAAGGATAAGATAGAATCTTCCTCCAATCCCAATTGGAATGGTTGTTGTGACTTCGGCACTGTTAGGCTCATTTTCTTTCTTCTTTTTTTTTTATTTTTTTTCTATCCTTATGGTCTTTGCTAGACATTTCTTTCTTTTTGATCTTCTTGCCTCTTCCCCTTAGTGATCATCAGATTTGTCATAAGTATCACAACAGCTTAGGGTAGGTTGTTGGGGTTTGTATGCCAATGAAAAGAAAGCTAAAATTTTATGAAGGCTCAAAGGGACAACCAAGGATTGATGTCAATTGGGTTGATACTAGTTGTTGGCTCATCAAACAATGCCTAGATCATTTCTCTCCTAAATAAGTAGAGTTCAATTTCACCTCGAAAGTCCGTCAAAGCATGTTCTAAGATTGACTAGGACCTAGACAAAGGTAATTATGTAGGGGCCCTCTCTAAGTAAGCATACACAACTCAATGCTTTAGAATGATTCGCTTATCTAGTAAAGTCTTTCAAATCATGATGCATAGATATATTAATTTATGATTATCAAGCTAGACTCATCATTGGTTGAGCAGCAAAATGAACAAAGATTAATAAAAATTAAATGAAAATAATTTATTCAAATAATCTTAATTTTAAAAACATAATTGTTTCAAATAAGTACTAAAGAAAGCAAAATAAAAAGAGCAACACTTCAAGTTAAGGGAGGTTTGTTGAATAAATTTATCCTTATTCCACATCTTCAATACTTTCATCTTGAAAGGAGGATAAGATAGAATCTTCCTCTAATTCCACTTGGAATGGTTCTTGTGACTTCGGTACTATTAGGCTCAGGGCCTTAGAGAAACCCAGAGAAAATGGAGTCGCCATCCGGAGGGGCTGAAAAAAAAGAAAGGGGTGGATGATTCAATTTCTAAGGAATTCTCAACCCCTAATTGGGTTCGAAAAGTTGGGTACGTGTGGGGAAGGTGAGAATGACCCAACACCCCAACAACGCCCAGTTCATTGGAACCGACCTCCTTTTCAGGTCTTAATATTATAAAATTCTTAAATATAATGACATTATTCATACTACATGCGATCATAAGAATAAATAAATACTTTATTAAAAATCATAGCAATGTTCAAACAAAGAAAATAAGTGGACACCCATCCAAGGATGGAAACATGCCCTTACATTGTCCAATGTCTAAAACTAAATAGGACACCCACCAAATAGTGGAAACGTATCCTTTTCATTAATCCCAAAATAAGAAAAAAAAATTTAAATTACATGAAGCTTAATTAATGAGTATCCACAAGGTGAAAACATACCTCTTACATAACGAAAATAAAATAAACCAATAAAAGACATTCAACCATTCATCATGAAAGTAAACCATTCATTATAAAACAAATAAAGATCAAGATATGAAGATGTAAACTAAGAAATATGTAAACCTGGATTCAACTAACAATTAAAGACTAAATATACAAGCTAGGATTTTATGAATTATGATTTAGGCAGATACAATTAGGGTTTAGGGTTTCCTTTTAGAAATAAGATTAAGGTTTTAAAGTTTTTAGGGTTCAGAATAAAAAAAACTAGGGTTTTAGGGTTTAGAGAAATTAATATTATTATAATTATTGTTTAAGCATTACGCTAATGTAAAGATTTTGAAAAATAAAATTAATTAGGGTTTAGGGCTCATACCATGCAATTAGGGTTTAGGAAGAAATCAATTAGGGTTTTGGAATTTATAAAAATAATGATCAAAGGTTTGATGCTGGAATGAACAAGCTACTGCAAAAAAATATTTGAGAAAAATTAAGTGAAGCTATTGTGATAATACATCTCAAAAACTTTAAACAAAGCTATTTACCATACTAACTAAACAATCATATATTTGGAAGAGGTTATTCTAATAGTCAACTGGATTCAATTTTAATCAAAGATCATGCATGTTAAAAATTATTAAAAGCATGTTATGATGAATTAATTAAGAAAATACCGTCGTTTGTTGGCTCCACCACAATTGCACCATTGAAATTCTGAGGGATATTGATCAAGACAACACAGCCTTGTTGCCTTGTGAATTGGAGTGTTCTTTTTGTTTCTTATTGCTTAGGGTTGCTTTATGTTTCTCAAAGTTCAAAAGTCTGAGAATAATTCTTGAATAAATGTGTTGTCCTTGTTTCTATGTTTTAAACTGCTATTTTTAGGAATTTAAAACAAAACCTAATATGATAAGAAAATTAAAAACTATTTACGAAATTAATTGAAGTTTTTGAGTAAAATAAAGTTTTAGCAAAAAATCGGCCAACGTGCTGGCACGGGCTGCCGCTAGGCTCTGGGCTACTGGGATGCCAGCAACGGGCGAGCAAGCAACGAGGCTGGGCGAGAAAATTGTCACATCCGTGATTTTGGAGATATAAAATTTTATATCTACTCAATATATATATCTAGAGTATATATATAACATATACATATGGTATATTAATTGTATATGTTGGATTAATACATTACATACTTAATATATTTAATACATATATAAGGTACATTTGATGTGCATATAAGATACATATTACTTGTGCATATATGTAATATCTCAAATTTTTTGAAAAATTCTAATTTTTAAAAATTTAATAAAATAAATTATAATTTAAAATGGATAAATTAAATTAATTGTTTTAAATGAAAAATGAAGGGATTTTAAATGAAAAAGTGGAATATATATGTGATATATATGTAAAATATATACAACATATAAAAGTCAATACTTTTTAAAAGAAAAGTCAAAATAAAAGGGTGTTTTAGTAATTAAATCTTAGAAATTTAAAATTAATAAAATAATTCAAAAATAAATAATTTTTGATGGAAGATAATATTTTGAGATTTTAATTAATTAAATAATTAATTAAAAATATATTAAAATAATAATATATATAAGGTTGAAAATGTGAGTGGGAGAAAAGAGAAAATCATTTTTTTTTCATCTTCTTCTTCTTCTTTCCTTCAAGGCCGAATTTCATGGCTTCATGAGAGGATTTTCCTTCTTCTAAGCAACCATAATTGAAGAGATTTCAAGGATTTAAGTGAAGTTTTAAAAGATTCTTCATAAATTAATAAGCTTCTTTACCAATTTTGCCTATTCTATGGAAAAGTGTGTTATGTGAATTTTTGGATTTCATAGTAGCATGATTTAATTGCTTAATTGGATATGAATGAAGTTGTTTTGATTGGTTATTAATGATTTTATGGTTAGATTTAAGAAATGGTTGAATTTAAGTTGAGTTCAGTGAAGAGAGAGAATTTAGGGTTATGGAACATTTGAGTTTTTGAAATCATGAGTTTTAATTGTGCAAATCGGTTCCAAATGTGTTATTTTGATGCATAAACAAGGATTTTAAAATCAAATGATGGATTTAATTAAGTTTGGATAGAGTTTGAAGATGGTAGTATTGATTTAGGGTTTTGGAAAAGTGAATTTTTAAAGAATGTTTAATTGTTTGATTTTAGTGCTTAAATCATGTTATTTAATAATATAAGTGGTGGAAATAAGATTGAAATGATAATTGGATTGAGTTGAAATGGAGATCCTTCAATGGTGAAGGTTATGCCATTTTAGTATTTTGAGCATAAGCATGTGGTTAATTAATGTAATTCGTTTAAACATGTTAAAATATGTTTGTAATGATATAAATAAACTCAGAACAATAATTTAATGGGTTAATATGGATTTGCTAAGTTAAAGTAAGGAAAGACTTAATTTTTGAAATTTTGTAGGAGTTTATTAAATTAAAGTTTGATGTTGATAATGCCTTAGAATGTGATATTAAATGATAGTTTATGATCACATTTGATATAGGCATTGAGGGAGGTTGATTTGCTTCATCCAAGTGGTAAATAGCAAGTTGGAAGGATAGGATTGGAGGTTGTGTTAAGATTGCTTTGGGTTGCTAGTGGAGGTATGTACAAACTTTGAATATATTATTTATATTTTCATGACATTTGGGCTTAACACATATTGGTTGAAAAATGCGTTAAGTTACTTGGTTCATTGATTGAGTATGAATCATGTGTTATGACATTTGTAATGTCATATAAGTATTAAATGCATTGTGAAAAGCCATTGATAATGACTAAATTGTGTAGAATGTGAAATATATATATATTATGTGAAAATACCCAAAGTAATTGGGTAATGTGTTGTGAATGCAAAAATGAGATATGTGGAACTATGAAATGAATTGATATTGATAAAAATGAGAAAAATGAGAAAAGTGAGAAAAATGAGAAAGATGTGAAAAATGAGAAAAAAAAAAGTGAAAATAAGGCAATGTGCCTAGATTGAATATGTGACAATGAGAAAGAGATGAATAATGAGAAAAATAAAAAAAAAGAAAAAAATGAGAAAAAGATGATATAATAAGGTAATGTGCCTAGCTTGATCATGAGAAAATGAGAAAAGTTTTGATAAAAGAATTATGAAAGAATTTGATAATGAGAAATATGAATAAATTGTGTGCCTAGTATGTTATTCAATTTTCAGAGTTCTGGGTTTGGCGGCATGCCTATGATTGCCTACGGGTTAAACACTGGAATGGTGAAAAGAGTGGGTTGTAAGCCAGGCCAGCTGATAAATATGATGTTTTTGGGGTGAAAAGACTGGTCGTAAGTCTCAAAAACTGTAGCAGTCTAGCCGGGTTGAGGACCAAGATACTGGGGCCTAAGTGTCTAGCCAGGTTGAGGTCCAAGTGACTGAGGTTGTTACATTATCCATGGATATATTGCCTACGGGACTAGACACAATGTGTCATTATGGACCACTGAAATTTAAATAGCATATTAGTTCCTTTTGGGCCCATGCTTGTCTTTGCTTTAATGTGAATTATGAATTGTGATACAATTGAGCAATATAATGAGATATAATGTTATGAGTTGTTATATAGATATGTGTTGTGCATTGAAATTACATTTGGGCTATATTGTTATCAAAGTTTGTATCACTAAGCTTCAGCTTAGCGCGATTATAATTCGTCGCGAAGGTGTCATGGACGTTTTGGTGGAGTCGGAGAGTTCTACTAGACTTGGTCAGGTCTAGGTTTGTATTTATTGAACTTGAAGAGTTTTTAGTACATCAAGATAAGAGCCAGTTGCTAGCATGTAGATATTTGATATTATAGTATATTTTGATATTATATATGTTATGATATATTTTTGAAGTATATAATGTAAATTGTTAAGAATGATTTGAATAATTTGTTTAAGATGGGATATTATATGTGATGTTGATACATATACCTATATATAAGTATTTTGATAAAATATGGAGAAATTGAGAAGTATTAGTGAAATGGTGAATTGATTTTATTTGGAGTGTTTGTTTTATGCAGGTTGTGTTTTGTTGAATTTTGGAAACGTCCAAATTACAAACAAAACTCTGGCGAATTTTTCCCAGAGATTTTCATATAAAATGTTATTTCGGGTTACTATAGCAAGTAAAGAATATTTATATATTACTTAATTTTATATATTTAGTATTTGAAATTTTAAAACAGAAATGTGAAAATTTTTATTAAATCGGTCTAAGACATTTTTGTACCGTATATGCATATTTTACATATGCTGAAAATATGTATTGTATGTATATAGGGTATAAGGGTGTTACAGCCATACATTTTAATCTATTAAGTTTATTTATATTATTAGAAATACATTTTAATACATTTAAACCATTCACATTACAAAAACACACTCTTATACACAAAACTCTAAAATGGCATAACCTTCCCCCATTGAAGGTTTTCCATTCCAACACAATCCATTAATCATTTTAAGCTTATATACATCACTTATATCACCAAACATTAAGATTAAACCAATAAAATTATACAATTTCACAACTTTGGAAAAATCATTTTTCAAAACCCTAAATCACACTTCCATAACTAAACACAACCAAATCCAATATTTGACTTTAAAATACTTGTTTAAGCACCAAAACAACTCATTTAGAACCAATTTGCACAATTAAAAACCATGATTTCTCAAACCTTAAAAGTCCATAACCTTAAATTCTCTCTCTTCACCATTCTTTATCCAAATTCAACCATTTCTTCAATCCAACCTTAAAAGCATTAATAACTACCCAAAATAACTTCATACACACCAATTCCTACAATTATAACATATTACTTAAAAATTCAAAACTCACATATTCAAAATTTTCATGGAAATCCAAAGAAAAAGCTAAAGAACTTACTTTTTCAAGTGGAAATCACTAAAAATCCTTTTTGAACCTTTGGAATCCTTCAATTTTGGAAGCTTTGAAGATCAAAATCCTCTCTTGGCATCCATGGAGATTTTTGCCCTTGATGGAGAAGAAGAAGATGAAAAATTTTTTTTTTCTCTTTCCATTCATCTTTTATTTATAGCCATATGAATATATTATTTAATATTTTGATAATTAATTATTTACTTATTTATTTAATAAATTAAAAAGCCAAAAATTCATCTTCTATTCAAAAATTATTTATTTTTGAATTACTTCAAAAATTTTAAATTTTTAAGATTTAATTACCAAAATACCGTTTTTTACTTTGAATTTTGACTTTTGACTTTTTTTAAAAGTGTTGACTTTATATGTTATGTATAATTTACATATACATCACATTTATATTCCATTTTTTATTTAAAAACCCTTCATTTTTTTTAAAACCATTAATTTAATTTATCCAATTTAATTATAATATATTTTATCAAATTTTTAAAAATTATAAAATTTTAAAAAAATTTGCGATATTATAATTCTCTCCCTTTAAAATAAATTTCGTTCTCAAAATTACCTGCTCTCAAGTATGGAACAATTGAAAAAACTGAATCTGCATCGTCTGCTCACTCTCCCATGTCGCCTCCTCAGTGACATGATTTCTCCAAAGGACTTTCACAAGTGGCACCCTCTTATTCCTCAATTCTTTAACCTCTCGTGCCAAAATCACCAATGGTTCTTCCTCGTAAGTCAGATCTGGACTCACCTCAATAGACTCCACTGATATGATATGAGATGGGTCAGAACTATATCTCTAAAGCATCGAGACATGGAAGACATTATCAATTCGATCCAACTCAGGTGACAAAGCTAGTCTATAAGCCACTGGACCAACTCTCTCCAACACCTCATATGGTCCTATGAAACAAGGACTCAACTTTTCTTTGTGACCGAACCTCAGAATCTTCTTTCAAGGAGACACCTTCAGAAACACTTTATCTCGCACATTGAACTCTATGTCTCTTCTTTTCAAATCTGAATAGGAATTCTATCGGTCTGAAGCAGCTTTCAAACGACCCCGAATCACCTTCACTTTCTCTTCTGTTTCTTTAATCAAATCTGGATCGACCAGTTTACTTTCTCTAACCTCATCCCAACAAAAAGGTGTCTTGCATCTCCTACCATACAAGGCCTCATAAGGAGCCATCTCAATACTGGATTGATGACTGTTGTTATAAGCAAACTCAATTAGTAGCAAAAATCTGCCCCAATTCCCGGTAAAATTAATGATACAACTCCTCAACATATCCTCTAGAATCTGTATCACTCTCTCTGACTGCCCATCTGTCTGAAGATGGAAAACAATACTAAAATACAATCGAGAATCCAAAGCATCATGCAAACTCTTTAAAAATCTCAAAGTAAACCGGGGATCTCAATCCAACACCAAAGAATTTGGGACTCCATGCAACCTCACTATCTTACTAATATATAGCTCAGCCAACCTCTCATGAGAATAATCCATCCAAACTGGAACAAAATGAGTTGTCTTCATCATTGAATCAACTATCAACCAGATTACATCATGCTTCTTCTGGGTCAAAGGCAGTCCAGTCACAAAATCCATTGTCACTCGCTCCCATTTCCACTCTGGCACTAATAAAGGTTGAAGCAACCCTGAATGAACCTAGTGCTCAGCCTTCACTCTCTGGCAAGTGATACATCTAGATATAAACTCTGCCATGTCCCTCTTAATACCTGAATACCAATAATGTCACTTCAAGTCCTGATACATATTGGTACTCCCAGGGTGCATAGTATAAAGTGACTGATGTACTTCTTCTAATATCATCCTTTTCAATTCTGGATCATTAGGAATACACAACATATCCTTTTACCATAGACTGCCATCATCCCTCACAAAAAAGTCTCGACTCTCCCCCTTCTGACAAACCAACACAATTTTTTAAATTCTCTCATATGCCAACTGAGCTTCCCTAATATGATCCAACAAGACCGGCCTCAACTGTAACAGAGCCATCAAAGCACCATCATCACATGACTCAAATCTAGCATGCAATGCTCTCAACTCAACAAGCAACGAGAGCGAATAAGCAGTCAAACCTACCAAAAACTTCTGACTCAAGGCATTAGCAACAACATTTGCCTTACCATGATGATAATCAATCAAATAGTCATAGTCTTTAATCAACTCTAACCACCATCTCTGCCAAAGATTCATCTCTCTCTAAACACCCAGGTATTTCAAACTCTTGTGATCAGTATAAATGAAACACTTTTCCCCATAAAAGTAATGCTGCAGAATCTTCAAGGTAAAAACTATGGCTGCAAGCTCCAAATCATGAGTCAGGTAATTCAGCTCATGTGGCTTCCATAGGCAAGGTAAGGATAGGAGCCTGAGTCAATATCTCCCTCAGCTGCTCAAAACTTGCCAGACACCTATCTGTCCACACAAATATATCTCCTTTTTGAAGCAATCTGGTGAGTGGTGTAGCTATCATAGAAAAACCCTTTACAAACCGACAATAATAGCCTTCCAATCCTAGAAAACTTCTAACCTCTATCACAGTCTTCGGTGGACTCCAATTCAAGATAGCCTCAACCTTACTCGGATCAACTCTAATACCCTCTGTTGAAACCACATGACCAAGAAAAGCTACCTGATCAAGCCAAAACTCACACTTAGACAGCTTAGCAAACAACTGCTTCTCTCTCTGAGTCTGCAATACAATCCGCAAATGCCTATCATGATCCTTATCATTTTGCGAATACACCAAAATGTAATCAATGAAGACCACCACAAACTGATCTAAATGTGGTATGAACACCCTATTCATCAAATCCATAAAAGCTGCTGATGCATTTGTCAATCCAAAGGGCATCACTAGAAACTCATAATGCCCATACCTCATGTGAAAAGCTAACTTGCGTACACCCACATCTCTGACTCACAACTAATGGTACCTTGATCTTAGTTCAATCTTAGAGAATACTGCTGCTCCCTTCAACTGATCAAAGAGATCATCTATCCGAGGCAAAGGATACTTGTTCTTGATGGTCACCTTATTCAACTGCATATAATCAATACACAATCTCAAGGTGCTATCCTTCTTCTTCAAAAATAACACAGGCGCTCCCCACGGGGTCACACTAGGGCAGACGAACCCTTTTTCCAACAACTCCTGCGACTGCACCTTCAACTCTCTCAACTAAGCAGGTGCCATCCGATAAAGGGTAATAGAGATAGGAGTGGTACCAGGCAACAAATCGATACTAAACTCCACTTCTCTCTCAGGAGGTACCCCTGGCAACTCATAAGGGAAAATATCTGGAAACTCGGCAACTATGGGTATACTGTCAAGCTGGGACCCCACTGCTCTGGTATCTACAACATGAGCAAGATAAGCCTCACATCCCTTCCGAATCATCCTCCTAGCTGAAATAAACATGGATGAAAGATACCTTTGCTCACTAGATACCATCACATATCTACCATCACGTATTCTCAGAGTAACACATTAATTCTGATAATCTACCACAACCCCATGTCTGGATAACCAATCCATGCCTAGAATTAGATCATACTCCTTGAAAGGCATTTCAATCAGGTCGCCAAGAAATTCCTTATCTTGAACCACAACTGGGCTATCTCGGTGCACCCTGCTCACCACAACACTATGCCCTAAAGGATTTGTGACCAAAACATCAAATCCTAAGGACTCAGAATACAAATCACTCATAGGCAAGATGGATAAATTGATGTAAGAATGAGTCGACCCAGGGTCTAATAATGCAAGAACTAAAGTACCAAATAAAGTAAAAGTATCAGCAATAACAGTTGAAGCATCTGACTGCCTCTGCATCATATAAACCCGCTGTGATGGCCCTGCCTCATCTAGTCTACTACCTCCAGCTATAAAACCTCCTCTCTGACTAAACCCAGATCGACCACCTCTACCAAAACCTCTGCCACCACGTCCCCCTCTGACACTAGGTCGAGAAGTTGCTGTATTTGCTTGTCTATCCTCTGGTGGCTCTGGACAATCTCTAATAAAATGGCCTGATGACCTACATCTATAACACACTCCCAAAGCACCTCTCCACCAGCAAACACCTCTATGTGCTTTACCACAATGAACACAAGTAGGTGGAGCAGGCCTCTGAGCCACTGGGGTTAGAGCACTAGCCACTGAAACTGCAAGTCTCTGTCTCTATCTCTATCTCTGCTGCTATACTGACATGCCAAACTGCTCCTGACTCCAATTGAACCTTTGAAAATATCCTCCTTGGCCTCTCTTCTCTAATGAAGAGCATGCCTCACTCTAGGGTCTCCTAGCTCTAATTTTCTCAATCCTAGCAACTACTGCAAGACTCTGTGCTCTCTCTACACTCCTGGCACCTACAACCAATTGAGAAAAGTCTTGATACTGAGAGCCTGCTATGATACACATGATAGAGGGTCTCAGTCCCTCTTCAAATCTCCTACACCTGTCAATCTCGTCAAAAATGATCCCACCAGTATAATGACTCAACCTGATAAACTCGATCTCATACTCTATCACTGTCCTGCAATCCTATCTCAGACTCAGGAACTCCATCTTCTTTGCATTCTTATTCTCCCTCAGAGTATACTTCTGCTCAAATTCCTACAGAAAATCATTATATGTCAGAACTGGTGGATTAGCTAAAGCACGTGGAACCTTCTTCCACCAATCATATGCATCCCTCTACAAAAGATATCTGACATAATCAAACTTCTCTTCTGGACTAGCATGTAACTGAATGAACACTATTTGAACCCTATCTAGCCATTGCTCTGCTACAACAGAGTCTGTAGTACCAACAAAGTCCTCAGCTCTGAACTTTCTCAGCTTATCATACTTCCTCACTGGAAACTGCGACTGCTGCTATGGCGGCGGCGGCTGCTGAACTGGAGCCTGCCTTAACAACTCTACCATATGCCATACCCAGCCAGGCAAAATCTCATCAGCTGCTGGTCTCACAGGCATAGAAACAGATGCCTCACCAACAGACACAACTCTAGGTCCATCTCTACCCTCATCAGAAGCCACACTCTTTGCACTACCCTCTGCAGACTAATGCATCTCAGATGCCATAACTACTTATATATACAAATACAACAGAAATTACTATATCGGAGGTCAAAAATTGCTAGTGCCAATGCATGTATCACAATTGAAAACTATTTTCAAATCCCCCATTTTCTCTCTCTATCAACTCACCTAGGTCAAGAACCTCAAACTTAGGCTCTGATACCAAAATAAATATAACACCCTTATACCCTATATACATACAATACATATTTTCAGCATATGTAAAATATGTATATACGATACAAAAATATCACAGACCGGTTTAATAAAAATTTAAACATTTCTGATTTAAAATTTCAAATACTAAATATATAAAATTAAATAGTATATAAATATTATTTACTTGTTATAGGAACCCAAAATAAATATTTTTATATGAAAATCTCTGGAAAAAATTTGCCAGAGTTTTATCTGTATTTTTGAATCCCAAAATTTAACAAAACACAACCTGCATCAGAAAATACTCTCAATTAATTTCAAATCACCATTTCACCAAGTTTCTCAAACATTTATATATATATATAATTTAGAACACATTTAAACCCCCCATTTCAAATAACTTAACCCAAACATTCTTTATAGTTTACAATACAAGAAATCTAAAAACATGATATAATATGCATAATACCTAAAATATACAATAACATAAAATATATACATGCTGCTGATAGTGTTTCTGATCTTGATATCAACTCTACAAGCACAACTACAAGTCTATACCTGACCTAGTCTAGAAGAACTCTTCAGGTCAGCCGAATCTACCCTGTCACCTGTGTAATGTAAACAATCACGCTAAGCCAAAAGCCTAGTAATACAAACTTAATAACAATAAAACTCAAATGCAATGCCAATGCACAATGCATATGGATATCACATCATTCCATTTTCTCATACTTTTCAAATATTTCACAATCCACAATTCACATAAAAACAAACACAAGCATGGGCCTAAAGATAACTAATATGCTATTCAAATTTCAGAGTTACTGTTTTGGTCTATAATGACACCATGTGTCTAGCTCCATAGGCAAACTATCAATGTAATAGTCCAACTAGGTCTGAGCTTACGACCTGGTCATTTCACCCAGCCTAGCTTCAAGGACTTATTTTTGAGGCTTACGACTCGGTCATTTCACCTAAAAAATATTTTCACAGTGATGCCCAACGTCTAGCCCGTAGGCAAATCATAGGTATACCGCCAATCACAGAACTCTGAAAATTGAATAACATACTAGGCACACAATTTATTCATATTTTTAATTTGTATCGATATCAATTCATTTCATTATGTTTCCACATATCTCATTGCATTATACCATATTTTTGCATTTACAACACATTACCCAATTACTTTGGATATTTCAACATAATTCACATATTAATCACATTTAATGTAATCAAGCCAATACCAATAGCTTTTGAACAATGCACTTAATGCATACACAACAAATGGCATTACCCAAACACTTTGGGTCATTTTCTCATAATACACATATTTAGCCATTTTCAATGGCTTTTCACAATGCATTTAACACATATATGACATTACAAATGTCATAGCATATTATACATACATAACCAATGTATCAAGTAGCTTAACACATTTTCCAACCAAAATGTGTTAAGCCCAAATGTCATGCAAATATAACCAATGTATTTAAAGTTTGTACTTAACTCAAATAGCAACCAAAACAAGCTTAAAACAACCTCCAATCCTATCCTTCCAACTTGCCCTTCATCACTTGGATGAAGAAAATCAACCTTCCTCAATGTCTAAACCAAATGTGATAACAAATAATCATTTAGTATCACATTTAATGGCATTTCCAATATTAAACCATAATTAAACCCCATCCAAGCAAAAATCCAAAATTTAAGGCTAACCTCACTTTAACTTTGGATTCTCATACTAGGTTATTTTTAATATATTAAGTGTATTTATATTATTCGAAAAATATTTTAATACATTTAAGCCATTTACATTACAAAAATAAACTCTTATACACAAAACCCTAAAATGGCATAACCTTCCCCCATTGAAGGTTTTCTATTCAAACACAATCCATTAATCATTTTAAGCTTATATACATCACTTATATCACCAAACAATAAGATTAAACCAATAAAATTATACAATTCAATAACTTTGGAAAAATCAATTTCCAAAACCCTAAATCATACTTCCATTCTTAAACTCCAACCAAACACAGCCAAATCCAATATTTGACTTTTAAAATACTTGTTTAAGCACCAAAACAACTCATTTAGAATCAATATGCACAATTAAAAACCATGTTTAATAAAGAATTATAGTGAAGGCGGTGCTTATTTGTAACCCACAGGCGTGGGCTTAAGATGATACAACTGTGAAATACATTTAGTGAGTTTGATAGTTTTGCTTCATGAGATATAAGCAAGATTTGTGGTTTGTATAGTTGGACTCATAACCTTATGATAAAAATTTATTTATGACCATAGAAAGTGTGAAAATATAAGAGAATTGTGAAAATATGATAAGCTATAAATGATGTGTAAAGAAAGTGATGTTGTAAATATGGTAACTATAAGAAATGTGAGAAAAAGATAAATGAGAGGAATTACGAAATGTGAGTAAGAGTTATATTGAATATGTTTGAAAATTGTATAAAATAAATAAGTTGATGAAAATGACATTTAAAGTGAATGAGACTAGGCAAAATAAATATTATTTGTAATGGTGAATTCGAAGAGAATTAAGATTTGAGAATAAATTTGAACAAATAGAGTTAGGTCATGAATTAAAACAGGATGAGAATGTAAAATAGGCTAAAGGTTGGTCAGAATAGAATAAGGCTGTGATTGTCATATTATGATAGTTAGATTAATTAATCTAGAATATAATAAGTTTACAAGTAATTATTGTAATTCAATATATGTAGTTGTATTAAGAGTATGAAAGATATATGACAGTGTGCATAAAGCAGTGTTTTGATATGTATATGCATATGAAAGGAGATAAATTATATTAGTTGTAAATGATCATAAGAGAAAAATGTTAATTATAGTATAATTGGAATGAATATATATATGTTAGGTTGATGAATAACTTGTGGAAATGAATCTTAATAAGGAAATAAGATTTTGTTGTTGTATAATGGCGATATTAAATTAATATGTGGTAATTATATAAAAATTAAGACGAAAGTGGAGATGTACAAAATTATTGTGTTAAGACTTATTAATTGGAATTGGGAGTTGTTGTCATTTATGGTTTTTACAAATAACTATTCGTAAATATAAGCAAGGTGGTAATTAAATAGAGATACAATCCTAGAAATGACTATGATGATGAAGTAGTCAGTATTAGAATATAAGTTATTGACATTTGACTTTAAGGTTATGAAAATATATTTTTAAGATAATAAAGTGATCAAATATCTTGAGTGTAATATATGTGTGGTGCATATATACTAAAGAGATGAATTAATTTTGTCTAATGACAATTCGATTAAAGATATGATAATCTATTGTGATTGTTGGATTAAATAGAAAGTATAATGATGAGTTATGAAATTATGAAAAGGTAAATGATGAAATAATAATTTGATGAGATGATTAATTTCATAAGAGATTTTAAGATTATATTTTAATTTGGACTGTTTATTACGTTACTGGATAATTTTGAGGATGAAATTTTCTTTAGGGGATGAGAATTGTAACATACCTAATTTTTTAAAAATTAAATAAAGTAAATTAAAATTAAATAGGACAAATTAAATAAATGATTTAAATTGAAAATGGAAGGATTTTAAGTAAGAAAATGGAATGTATATGTAAAATATACATAAAGTGTATAAAAGTCGACAAAGGTCAACTCTTTTAACAGAAAAGTCAAAGGTCAAGTGACATTTTTATAATTATACTTTGAAAATTAAAATTTATAAAAATAAGTTTAAAATAATTTATTTTTGTAATAAGTTTAAAATAATTTATTTTTGAATGGAAGAAGTAATTTAAAGTTTTTATTGAATAAATAAATAAATAATTAATTAAAAATATAATAAAATAATATATATGGTTATTATGAAAGTGGATGGAAAGAAAAAAAATCCAAGTCTTCTTCATCTTCTTCTTCTTCCTTAGGTGGCTGAACCACCATTGATGTCCAAGCCTAAGGATTTTCATCTTTCAAGCTTCCAAATTTGAAAGGAATTCAAGGTTTTAAATGAAGTTATGGTGTTTTCTTCTTGAATTAGTAAGTTCCCTAACTTCTTTCCTTGGATTTTCATGAATTTGAGAATATGTTCGATTTGGGATTTTGAGGTAGTTATGATATAATTGTTGGAATTGGTGTGTATGAAGTTATTTTGAGTAGCTAATAATGATTTTTAAGTTGGATTGAAGAAATGGTTAAGTTTGAGTGAAGTTTGGTGAAGAGAAATAATTTAGGGTTATGGAACTTTTGGATTCTTGAATTCATGTGATTTAATTGCACAGTTTGATTCTAAATATGTTATTTTGATGCATAAATAGCGATTTTAAAAGCCAAATGATGTATTTGGTTAAGTTTGGTTAGAGTTTGGAAAGGGCAGTGTTGAATTTAGGGTTTTGGAATGGGAATTTTCAAAGATTGGTCAATTGTTTAATTTTAATGTTGGAAGCATGTTATTTAATGATATAAGTGATGGAAATAAGATTGGAATGATAATCGGAGTGAGTTGAATTAAAGAGCCTTCATTGGTGAAGGTTATGTCATTTTAGGGTTTTGAACAAAATATGTGTTTAATTAATGTAATTGGTTTAAACATGTTAAAATATATTCTTAATAATTTAATTAATGTAATTGGTTTAAGCATGTTAAAATATGTTTCTAATAATATAAATAAACTTAAAACACCAATTTTAATTATTTAATATGGTTTTCCAAAGTTAAAAAAAGGTTAGGCCTAATTTTGGGATTTTGATTAAATTGGTGTATAATTAAGGATTGATGCTTGTAATGCCTTAAAATATGATATTAAATGATTACATTTGATCACATTATGTATAGGCATTAAGAAGAGGTGATTTGCCCAACCCTAGTGTTGAAAAGCAAATTGAAAGAGAAGGTTGGAGGTCGATTTTGAGCTTGTTTTGATTGCTTTTAAGGTAAGTATAAACTTTTGAGGAATGTGATATGTTTACATTAATTTTGGCCTAACACATCTTGGATGAAAAATGTCTTAAGCTATTTGGTATATTGAATATTCATGAATATTGTGCAATGATATGTGATTTGTTATGTATGGATTAAATGTATTGTGAATAGCCATTGTTAATGGCTAAATTGCATAAAATGTGATTTATATGAATTATGTGAAAACAACTCAAAATATTTGGATGATGTGTTTGTGTTGAGAAATGTGTATACATTGTGATGAAATGATGAAATATGATGAATTAAAGTGAATTGACGTCAATATGAATGAGAAAATGAGGTAATGTGTCAAATTGATAATGAGAAAATGAGCCAATGTGCCTAATTGATAATAAGAAAAGAGCGAATGTGCCTAGTTGATTATGGGAAAATCAAAAGGAAAATTGATGATGAAAAATATGAAATAATTGTGTGCCTAGTATATTATTCAATTTCCAGAGTTTTGTGTTTGGCGACATACTTAAGAGGTTATCCTCAGTATTTGCCTTTAGGACTAGACGCTTGGCATCACTGTGATATGGTTTGCCTTATGGGCTAGACACCTGGCATCACTATGATATGATTTATCTTTGGGGCTAGCTTTTGAGCATTACTTTGATTTTCCTTCGGGGCTAGACACTTGGTGTCAATTTGGACTAAAACTGTAACTCTAGGATTTGAATGGCATATTAGATCATTTGGACCTATGCTTGTGTTTGTTCTTATGTGAATTGTAAAATGATTAAAGGATATGTTTTATGGTGAAATTGAGTACTACATTGTGAAAACATCATGCAAAAGCATTTTTCATTGGCATTGTTTTACAGTTTTATTGTTATCAAAGTTTGTACCCTTAGGCTTTTAGCTTAGCGCAATTATAATTCATCACACAGATGACAAGGGTGATCTGGTTGAGCCGGAGAGTGTTTCTAGACTGAGTCGAGTCTATATTTGAGGCTACTTATTGAATAGATTTTGGGTGCATCAAGATCAGAGACATTCGCCAGCATGTATATATATTATATTATAGTACATTTTGATATTATGTGTATTATGTTATGTTTTTTAAGTACATATTGTAAATTGTAAAGAATGTTTTGGATAAATTGTATAGTAAGGGTTTTATATGATTTTGATATATATATATATGTACATATGTATATGTATAAAATGTTTTGAAAAAATATGGATAGATTGGGAAGTATTTGGGGAAATGTGTGATTTATTTTATTGAGAGTGTTTCTTTTGCATGTTGTGAACTATTGAATTTTTGGGATATTTTGTTTGCGAATAAAACTCTGGTGAATTTTTTCAGAGATATTCATATAAAATACTATTTTAGAACCTATAATTAATAAAGAATAATTTATTTACTATTTAAATATATATTCTAAAGTATTTGAGATATTAATTTGGTAAAGAGAAAAATTTTATGAAATCGGGTTATGACATTTTTATATTGTATATGCGTATTTTACATATACTGAGTGTATGTATTATACGTTTATAGGGTATAAGGGTATTACAATAATTAGGGTATAAGAGTGTTACAATAATTTTCTGGAACAAGATAATATATAGGGTAAACACACATTTCATATACATTCTCATTTCCATCATTTCTCATTTTCGTTATGTCATATTATTTCATTTCAACATTTTCAATCAAATTTTCACAACACAAAACTCATTTAATTTTAATATTTTTCAACAGTTTCTAAGTGATCAACCTTATCATGATCACTTTCACATTTCCACATTCTCCACTATCATTCCCACATTCTTATCATAATTCACAATTATATACATAGCTCATATCATATTACATATTACTTAAACACTATTGCAATGTGAAAATTTATTTCATTACTAATAGTTATCTCATAGTTCGCCATAATTGCATGGCTTAACATGACATTTATAAATTATTACACTTTTCTATAATCATGCACAGTTCCCTTAATTTAATATAATTCACCACATTTTTAATAATGTATGTCACATTTACAATGTGACTACATTATCCAAATACTTTGGGCGTTTTTCTCATTTGGCAAATATTAGCTATTTTAGCTATTTATAATGGCTTAACATAATGAAATTAATACTTTATACACATTTTTCTACAACATCAATACACTTACATATAAGACTTAATATTATGGTAGCTTAGCATATTCTTAACATTAGAATGTGCTAATCCAAATCAAATGCAAATGAATTAAAGAAAACCAAAGTATGTACTTGCCTAGGAATATGTTAAAATCGAAGCCAATTCTCTTCCCAACTCCAACTTTTATCAATGCCCTTCTCTTCTTTAATTAGGCAAGTCCACTCTACTCAATGTCTAATCAAATTATGAGTTTACACAATCCATTAGAAACATAATTCTTCATATTTTAACTATTCAAACTTCAAATTTCACAAATCTACCTAATTTTAATTTTTGCCTTAATACACTTTAATTTTAGAAAATTATTCTAACCACTTTCAAATTGAGTTTTTAGTTCAATTATCTAATTAGAAACCCAATTAAAAACAATTTAATCAATTTAAATTCAAACTACATGCATTCTAAAAAAACCTCTATCAAAATCCTAAACTCCCTTACTACCTCTCTCAAACCTCAACTAAAACTAATCTTTTTTCTACATTCTACCATTAAATTAATTTCTTCTATATCAAATTAACATCATTTAAAACCATTTATGAATTAACAAACACTCCTTCAAAAATGAAAATTCTACATAATCATAAATTAAGGGAAACTTTTTTTTTTAAGACAACCCTTACCTTATGATAGGAAACTTCCAAATCAACCCCTAAATCATAAACATTTGGTGATATTTCCCTTTGGATCACTATGAAAATCGGCCATCCTTGCTAAATGAAGAAGAAAATGGTCTTTTATACACTAATTTTCCTAGTTTACCCTTCATACATATATATATTTATAAATAATTTAATAATATAATAATAAGATATTTTCATCTTCTTTCCTGTCCAAAAATAATTTTATTTTTTTATGTTCTTTCTTTTCTCTTAACCATATATATAATAATATAATTTATTAATTTATTAATTATTATAATTTCATAATTTTCACTATCACTAAAAATTATTTTAATTTTAAATTTTTTATAATTAAATATTTAAATATCCTACTACCATTAATTTCCACCAATTACTTTATTTCCTTCTTTGGCTTTCTTTTCCTCTGTTATCATTATTATTATTATTATCATCATCATCATCATCATCATCATCAACATCGTCATCATCATCATCATAAACTTTTCAACACCACTTTATACTTAATATATATGTGCAGTATATTTTATGTATATATATAAGTATATGTCTTATATATGTAATTTATATTCCATGTATACTTCAAGTATATAATAGGTGTATATCTCATATCTATTTTATACACATCTTATATTTCTCTCTAACAATTATACATACTTAATCTTCCATATTAATTACTCTAATGTACATTAAAAATGGGGATGTTACAACCTATACACTCATAACAATGTAGGAGTCCTTTCTAAGTAAGCATACACAGCTCAATGCTATAGAATAACTCCCTCACTCAGTAAAGTTATTTAGACCATGATGATAGATACATTATTTTATTAATATCAAGTTAGACTCGAATCGGTTAATGACCAAAATGAATAAAGACCAACAAAAATATAAATGTAACAAAAATAATTTATTCGCAAAAATGCTAATTGAAAAATAATTATTCTAAAACCAAAGAAAGAAAATGAAATGAAAACCATGCAAGAAAGAAAATCAACATCATCATATAATCATAACGTATCACATTTTATACAATCTAGCCATTATAAAGGGCTTTACATAATATCTTTAATGTATACAAAATAATCCACATTACCCAAATACTTTGGGACATTTCCACATCTTGCATATTTTTTACTTTTACTCGATTTAGCCATTATCAATGGCTTTTCAATTTACATATAATGCATTTATGACATTACACAAGTCATAGCAAATTACTCATGCATAATCAATGGGGTAAGTAACTCAACACATTTTCCAACCAAAATGTGTTAAGTCCAAATATCATGCAAATATAATCAATTTATTCAAAGTTTGTACTTACCTCTAAAAGGAACAAAACAAGCTCGAACACCACTTTCAACCTTCTCTTCCAAGATATCCTTCAACACTTAGATTGGGCAACTTAAGTCTCCTTAAAACCTAAATCAAATGTGATTATAAATAATCACTTAGTAACACACTTAAAGGAATATACATAACCTCTTAACACAAGGATAAGAAACATAAAGGAAAATAAGGAAAAGAATTATCTAGGGCAAAATCTACAAATGATACGCTCAACAACACGGGTGTGTCAATGACCATGCCTTAAACCCACAACACAGAAGCTTTAATACGCTCAAAGACATGGGCGTCTCCCTACCCGTGCCAATACTCTCACATCATAGTAGCTATGACACACTTAGTGACATGGACGTGTCACTGCAAGTGTCAATACTATAACATTACAGAAGAAGTGACACGCTCAGTGACATAGGCATGTCACTACATGTGTCACCAACATGGAAAACTAAACCATCGATATGCCCAAAGACATGGCCATGTCACTTGGCGTGTCAGGCCAAATTCTAATATCAACACATAATTGTCACATCCAAAATTATCTTTCTTTTCCCTTTCCAACTCTATTCAAACTCAATCAAATCCATCATTTAGCTATAAAATTCTTATATATACATCAAAACAACTTAATTAAAAGAAAAATACACAATTTCAAACCATGACTTCACAACTCAAAAGTTACATAACTTAAAACCCTTTCTCCTCACCAAACTTAACTCAAACTTAACCATTTCTTCAATCCAACTTTAAAATCATAGTTAAGTACTCAAAATAACTTCATACATAATAATTCCAACCATTAAAACATACTACATCAAACATCCAATTCACAGATATACAAACTTTCATGAAAATTCAAGGAAACATGTTGGAAACTCACCAAATATGGAGGAAATTCCCAAAAATCTAACTTGAACACTTGAAATCTTTCAATTACTTGAGCTTGAAAGAAGAAAATCCTTCCTTTCCTCTAATGGAGAAAACTGGCCTTCAATGGAGAAAGAAGAAGAAGAAGATGATGATCCACAATCATCTCTAACCAGCCACTTCACTTTTAACAACATAAATTTCCACTTTAATTATCCACCAAGTATATATATTATTATTTAATTAACATCAAAGATCATCTTCCACTAACTATACAATTTACTTTTAAATTATTTAAAATAATCTTTGACTAATTTAAAATATTGACTTGTAATGTTATGTATATTTACATATATATCACATATACATTTTACTTTTTTACTTAATATATATTTTTTAAAATAATTTATTTAATTTTATTAACTTATAATTTATTTATTTATTTTTTAAAAGTTAAAATTTTCAAAATTTTAGGGTATTATAATTCTCTCCACCAAAAAAAAAAATTTCATCCTCGAAATTACCTGCTCTCAAATTTGGAACAATTGGGGATACTGACTCCGCATCATCTGCTCACTCTCCCATGTTGCCTTCTCAGTGGCATGATTCCTTCATAAAACTTTCACAAGTGGCACCTTCTTATTCCTTAACTATTTTACTTCCCGTGCCAAGATGCCATTGGTTCTTCCTCATAAGTTAGATCCGGAGTCACCTCAATCGACTCTACTGACAAGATGTGAGATGGGTCTGACCTGTATCTCTAAAGCATAGAGACATGGAAGACATTATGAATTTGATCCAACTCAGGTGGCAAAGCCATTCTATAGGTCACGGGCCTAACTCTCTCCAGTACCTCATATGGTCCTTTGAAAAGAGGACTCAACTTCCCTTTGAGGCCAAATCTCAAAATTTTATTCCAAGGAGGCACCTTCAAAAACACTTTATCTCCCACACCTAACTCCATATCCTTCCTCTTCAAATCTGTATAAGATTTCTATCGATCTGAAGCTGCTTTCAGATGAATACGAATCAATTTTACTTTTTTTTTGTTTCCTTAATCAACTCAGGACCAGCCAATTTACCTTCTCCAACTTCATCCGAACACAAAGGTGTCCTGCACCTCCTATAATACAATGCCTCATAAGGTGCCATCCCAATACTAGGCCGATGACTATTGTTATAAGCAAACTCAACAGTGGTAAGAATCTGTCCCAACTCTCAGTGAAGTCAATGATACAATTCCTCAACATATCCTCTAGAATCTATATCACTCTCTTTGACTGCCCATCTATCTGAGGATGGAAAGTAGTGCTAAAATGTAATAGAGAGCCTAAAGCATCATGCAAACTCCTCCACAATCTCTGCTACCACAATCCCCTCTAACACTAGGTCGAGAAGCTGAAGTATATGCCTGTCTATCCTCTGGTGGCTCTGGATAATCTCTGAGAAAGTGATCTAGCGACCCACATCTATAACACACTGCTGGTGCACCTGTCCTCCAGCAAACACCCTCGTGTTCCCTACAATAATGGAAATAAGTAGGTGGAGCTAGCCTCTGAACTATTGGGTTCGGAGCACTAGCCACTGAAACTGCAGGTCTCTGTCTCTGTCTCTGCTACTATACGGACCTGCCAGACTGCCCTTGGCTCCTAATGAATCTTTGAAAATATCCCCCTCGGCCTTTCTTCACAGATGAAGACCCTGCCTCACTCTGGGGTCTCCTAGCTCTGGTCTCCTCAACCCTAGTAGCTGCTGTAAGACCCTATGCTCTCTCAATACTCCTGGAAGCTACAACCAACTGGAAAAAACCCTGGTACTGGGAGCCTACTATAATGAACATGATAGAGGGTCTCGGCCCCTCCTCAAACCTCCGACATCAATCAATCTTATCAAAAATGATCCCACCAGCATACTGACTCAGCCGAATAAACTCTATCTCATACTCCAACACCGTCTTGGTATTCTGCCTCAAACTCAGGAACTATATCTTCTTCACATCCTTATACTCCCTCGGAGTATACTTTTGCTTGAATTTTCACAGGAAATCATCATAGGTCAAGACTGGTGGATCATCCAGAGCATGTGAAACCATCTTCCACCAATCATATTCATCTCTCTGCAAAAGAGATCATGCATAATCAAACTTCTCCTCAAGAGTAGCCTACAGCTAGATGAACACTCTCTGGACCCTGTTTAGCCACTGCTCTACTACAGTAGGGTATGTAGTACCAATAAAGTCATCAGCACCAAACTTCTTCAGCTTATCATACTTTCTCGCAGGCAACTATGGCTGCAGCTGTGGTGGTGGTAGCTGCTGATTTGGAGCCTACCTCAATAACTCCAACATATGTCATACCTAGCCCGACAAAATCTCATCAGCTGCTTATCTCTCTGGCACAGGAGCAGGTGCCTCTCCAACAAGCTCAGCTCTAGCTCCATCTCCACCCTCACCAGGAGCCACACTCTCTGAACTACCCTCTACAGACTAATGCGTGTGAGATGCCATAACTACCTATATCTGAAAACACAGTAGAAATTACTACATCAGAGATCACAAACTGCTAGTGCCAATGCATGTATCATAATTGAAAACCATATTTAAAAATCCCCATTTCCTTTCTCTCACAACCCACCTAGGTTGAGAACCTCAAACCTATGCTCTGATACCAAAATAAATGTAACACCCTTATGCCCTATATACGTGCAATACATACACCCAACATATGTAATATATGCATATACGATATAATAATATCACAACCTATTTTAATAAAAACCTTTTCGAATCTGTAAAATCTTAAATCATTTAACTGATATAATTTAAATGATAAATAAAATATTACTTGTTAAAACACATTCATACCTACATTATAAAATTTTTATCTAAAACATTCTTTATAGTTTAATATATACATACATCAAAATATAATATAATATATATGATGTCAAAATGTACAAAAATATAAAATATGCACATACTGGCAATGTGTCTCTGAACTTGATGTCTAACAATCAACTCTAAACTCAAGATCTCAAGTCTAGACCCGACTCAATCTAAATGAACTCTCCGGCTCTATTGGATCTACTCTGTCACCGGCATGATAAAACACAATCACGCTAAGCCAAAAGCCTAGCGGTACAAACTTTGATAACAATAAAGTTCAAATGCAATTCCAATGCACAATGCATATGGATATCATATCTCATATCACTTTATCTATCATATTTTTCAATTGTTTCACAATTAATAATTCACATAAAAAGAAACACAAGCATGGGCCCAAATAATCTAATATGCTATTCAAATCCCAGAGTTACTATTTTGGCCCAAGTTGACACAATGTATATATCCCGGAAGGGAAATCATATCATAGTGGCGCCAAGCGTCTAGCCCCGAAGGAAAATCATATCATAGTGAGGATAACCTCCTATATAAGCCCAACCCAGCTTCAAGGGACTGCCACATCATAGGCATGTAGCCAAACATAGAACTCTGAAAATTTAATATTATACTAGGCATACAATTATTTCATATTTCCATTATCAATATCTTTGTCATCTTCTCATGATCAAGCTAGGCACATTGCCTCATTTATCTCCTTTATATCAACATCATCATATAATGATAATGTATCACATTTTATACAATCTAGCCATTACTAATGCCTTTACATAATATCTTGAATGTATACACAACAAACCACATTACCCAAACAATTTGGGACATTTCCACATCTTGCATATTTTCCACTTTTACTCAATTAAGCCATTATCAATGGCTTTTCACATTACATATAATGCATTTATGACATTACACAAGTCATAGCATATTACTCATGCATAATCAATGTAGTAAGTAACTTAACACATTTTTCAACCAAAATGTGCTAAGTCCAAATGTCATGCAAATATAATTAATTTATTTAAAGTTTTTACTTACCTCTAAAAGCATCAAAACAAGCTCAAACACCACTTTCAACCTTCTCTTCCAAGATAACCTTTAGCACTTGGATTGGGCAACTCAAGTCTCCTCAAAGCCTAATCCAAATTTGATTACAAATAATCACTTAGTAACACACTTAAAGGCATATACATAACCTCTCAACACAAGGATAAGAAACACAAAGGAAAATAAGGAAAAGAACTATCTAGGGCAAAATCTATAAATGACACTCTTAATAACATGGGCGTGTCAATGATCGTGCCCTAAATCCACAACACAGAAGCTTTGATAGGCTTAGTGACATGGGCATGTCAATGACCTTGTTCTTAGCTCTATATTACAGAAACTATGACATGCCCAGAGACATGGGCGTGTCCCTGCCCGTGCCAATACTCTCACATCATAGTAGCTATGACATGCTCAGTGACATGGGCGTGTCACTGCACGTGTCAATACTATAATATTACAAAAGCTATTACATGCTCAATGACATGGGTGTGTCACTGCACATATCACCAATATAAAAAACAAAACCATCAACACGTCCAAAGATATGGCCGTGTTACTGGGCATATCAGACAAAATTCTTGATATCAAAACATAATTGTCACATCCAAAATTATCTTTCTTTTCACTTTCCAACTCAATTCAAACTCAACCAAATCTATCTTTTAACTATAAAATACTTGTATATGCATCAAAACAACTCAATTAAAAGCAAAATACACAATTTCAAGCCATTACTTCACAACTCAAAAGTTACATAACCCAAAACTCTTTTCTCTTCACCAAACTTAACTCAAACTTAACCCTGTATTCAATCCAACCTTAAAATCATAGTTAACTACTGAAAAAAACTTCATACATACCAATTCCAACCATTAAAAAATACTGCATCAAACATCCAATTTACACATATGCAAACTTTCATGGAAATTCAAGGAAATAAGTTGGAAATTCACCAAATATGGGGGAAATCTCCAAAAATCCAACTTGAACACTTGAAATCCTTCAATTACTTGAGCTTGGAAGAAGCAAATCCTTCCTTCCCCCTAATGGAGAAAATCAGCCTTCAATGGAGAAAGAAGAAGAAGAAGAAGATCCACAATCATCTCTAACCAACCACTTCTCTTTTAACCACATAAATTTCCACTTTAATTATCCACCGAGTATATATTATTATTATTTAATTAACATTAAAACTCATCTTCCACTAACTATACAATTTACTTTTAAATTATTTAAAATAACCTTTGACTAATTTAAAATATTGACTTATATATGTTATGTATATTTATATGTATATTACATATACTTTTTACTTTTTCACTTAATATATTTTTTAAATCATTTATTTAATTTTATTAACTTATAATTTATTTATTTAAATTTTAAAAATTAAAAATTTCTAAAATTTGGGGTATTACATCAAGCCTATCTATCTACAAGGCACATGTTGTATCAAGTAATAAAGTGATAAGTAAAGTATGATTCCCACGAGAAGTGTAATTCTAAACAATTAAACTTTTTATTATTTTGACAACAAAAATTGATTTATGATTAAATTAAACTTAAATAAATTGAATTGCTTTGAAATTAAATCTAATGATATAAAGCTTAGGGTTAAGTCACCTTTATTGATTTAACATAAATTTTCTAAAGTATTGATTTAGTTCAATTTTCCTTTTGATTAATAGTTGGATTATCCTAGATCAAGCTTTATCTCTCTGAAGTACTAAAACAAATATCAATTTAATCCTTAAATCTACTCTTGTGATCATAAGTAATTAAACCAATTTATTAAGGTTTGTGAGAATCTTGAATTAACCTCTTAAGTGTTTAACCTTATCTCTAAGTCAAAAACTTGCTTAAGATTGTTATCTTCATGGTCTAATGTTATGCTTCCACTCTCGCTTATTCACACAACATCTTGATTCAATTAATTATTGGCTAGATAATCTAAGCTTTAAGATAAAAAATAACAAAATAATTTAAGATGTACTTAATTAAATCAAATAAGCATAAAGTATTCCATAGTAAATTCAATATAAGGGACCAACCCTAAATAGAGTTTAGTTCCTCATATTTGAAAAAAAAAATACAACAAACATTAGGAATAACAAATGAAAACATAATTGAAATAACAAGAAGAGTAAACTCTAGTTCTTAGATTGAAGAAGAACACCACTTGGAATCTTGAATCTCTTCTTTGAATCATAATTTCACTCCTCTTAAAAGGAAGACTAGAATTTAATTGATATAAGTTAAAAAATAAATCTTTATTCTTACTGTAATTTTCTCTTGTATCTAAACTCTCTTGTCTATGAACTCCACCTAACTTCAATCTAACTTGCATGCTTGAAACCATAGAGGAAATGTGTTTATATAGAGTGCTTGGAAGCTTCTTGGAGGAGGCAAGTTGGCAAATCCATGAACACAACTTTCTACAGTTATTTTGTTTTTCAATTTTTCAAAATTTTCAGCTTAAAACCATGGGTTCAAATGAGCTATTTTAGGAGATGTTCTAGCTATAATTGGCGGCTAAGTGGGCCACGATCATGGTGATTGAATGCTACAGTCGTGGCTTTTGAGCACAGGTTGTAAACTATGACTTTTCTTCCTTTTATTGGCTTAGGCAGTAAGCTAATAATTCCCATGAGTGTGCCCTTAATTGCCACAATCATTTAATTTCCTTTGAAACTTTTATTTTTCTTCATTTTTTTGATCCGGCAGACTCAATTTGAAATCTAGGGTCGTGGCCTTTAAGAGCCATGGGGTGGCCTTTGAGTCTTCATCATTTTTGCTTACTTTTCTTCAATTTTGTACCACTTATCATTAAAAATCTTATATCTTACTGTTCTAAGCTAAAATAAAATAATTCTAACTTAAACAAATAAAAATCCATCAAATTTAATTGGAAAATAATTAAAATCATGGTTAGAATTATACAAAATATTGATCATAATTTAACTCTATTAGAAGGGCTATCTTATTTCTCTATCTCTTTATGTAGTTAACAAAGCCCTCATTCTGTCTCTGTCTGATAAACTCAACCTCGATCAAGGTTACCTATAACTCAATTTTGTACCCATACTATTGAATGAAAGCTTTATGTAGCAAATCTAAGACCCTATGAGTGCTTTCCTCTAAAGTATTAAATTGGTTTTGCACCGTAGGATCCAAATAGAGCATTAAGTATCTTAGTGTTTGAGCCTTAGTAGCTCTAGCCGATTGCATGGCAGTAATGTATTGCTTAACATGCAAGTGAGGATTTCCTTATACCATTATACTTAGTGAAAGTAAGTATCTTGAACTTGTGTGGGAGATTTTCATCTTCTTCAAAAAGCTTATTAACTTCTGAGGACTCTTCAGCTTTCAATCTTTTTCCAAACTTCTTTTGTAGGTCAACAATGAGTTTTCCAAATTGGTAGATTCAATCTTCTCTACATCATTCTTCTCTTTCTTCCCTTCTCATCGGTGTTGGATGTATCATAGTCATCATCATCAAGCACCACCTTATCTTCAACAAAGGCTATTTCAACTACCTTAGCCTTTCCCATGTCCTTCTATTTCTTAGTACTGCCAGATGCCTCAGTAATGTTATCCTCTGACAGTGCAGCTAATTGAGTTCTCACGGTCTTAGCCAGGCCCCCCTTCGATTCTTCCATCTTAGTGCTAAGGGCATCATTCACCAGCTTTTGAAATTTCTCAGGATCCAATGCTTTTGGTGTCAAGTTGACTGAATTCTCACTAGACTCCGAGTTATAAGTTAGGTTGTTATGAGCTCTTTAACTGTTGTACTCTAGGTCTGTAAACTAAAAAGGATAAATGCAATGTATGCATGTGAAATAATCAAACAAAGAGAGTAGGACATTCCTTTCAACCTTATATCTTCCATACATGAATAACGAGTCTCTTTTCCTATATATATGATCAATAAAACATCAACATGAGATATTGCTTTTTTGGAAGGTCCACTCAAATTTATTAACCAATAATTTTCTTTTCAAATACAAAAATTAGTCCATGATATTTCTCACTAATTAAGCCTTAATCCATTGGGTCAACTAAAAAATAGCTTTTATGCTATATTGTGAATTAAAATTAAATTAAAAGGGTTTATCATAAATAGATTTCTCATTTGAAAATATGCAACTAATTATCCATGCCACATACAATCCCATGATTAACAAGTCTTTGTACAAATTAGGCCCATAATTGATTTTAATATTCCATAATTGACCTAACTAGTTTGTAAGCCCATTTAAGAAAATGTTGTAATAAAAGTTTGAATTTGGATCATAAATTGAAAAATAGTCTTCAACCCATCTTTGGAAGTATTTCGAAGCCCATTGTAAAAAAGTTTTTTTAAAAAAACAATAATTTTAGGCTTTATGTTTGGGCCATGAGGTAAAAAATAATTTTTAACCCATCTCAAAGAAATGGTTTTATGCCCATAGTCCATTTGAAAATAACCTTGGTCTCTTGGGCTTAAAAGAATAAAATCATTTAGTCTTACACCATAATTAGGTCATATAAAAAACAAACCAAATAGGCCATAACTCAAATAAAAATATGTTAATCATAGTTAAAAAGTAAGCACTTAATGTAAACCTAAGGAAAGTTACTAGGCCAACTACATGGGCTTTAGTTGTAAGGATGAAAAGCTTAGGTTCCCATAGCAAGTGGATACCAAAAGGTATAAGGCTATGAGTGGTTATCCATTGCTCGATCTCTGTACCTTGAGTGAAAGTATGGTATCAACTTACACACAAATTACACGGGTTACACAAGGTATCCTAACTCACACACAGAATGCAATTCTAAGTGATGCAATAAATAATATCATAATAAGAAAGAATAAAATAATATAAATACTAATTGAATCAACTTCTCTTATCTCTAGTAGAGTCACCACTTTCAGTGGGGATTTTTTGCCCCTACTCGTAGTGGAATGGTTCTTGCAACTTTAACATTGTTAGGCTCTGGCCTTAAAAAATACGGGCCTAAACTTGGAGAATAGGAGTCACTGCCCGAATGGGCCAGGAAGATAAAAAGGGGTGGATGACTCGATTCTTAAGGAATCCCCAACCCCTATTGGGTTTGAAAAGTTGGATATGTATGGGGAAGGTGAGAAATGGCCCAACACCCTTATAATGCCTGGTTCATTAGAATCAACCTCATTTTCATGTCTAAATATTATTAAATTATTAATTATCATGACATTATCAATATTACAAGCAATAATAAAATAAAGGATACCATATTATAAATAAAAAAAATCAATCAAAGATGGGTACCCATACAAGATGGAAATATGCCCTTACAAATGTCTAAATATCCATAAAACTAAATAAATAAAATAAAATGCCTACCAATAGGTGGAAAAGTGTTCCTTAAAATAGTCCCAAAGTCCTTGAATTAAAATAAATAAAGTATTCAAAAAGTGGAAACATGCCTTTCATAAGTACTAAAAATCCCAAATGATAAACAAATGTAAATTAACCATCCATGATAAACTATTATTTTAAACATACAATTAAACATCAAATAATCATAAAATTAGCGTTTCAATTAATTAGATTAGAGTTTGGTATTTAATTAGGGTTTAATCATGAGATTAGGATTAAAACACATAAATTAGGGTTTTAATATGCAAATGAGGGCGTTAGCATGAAAATTAGGGTTTGATTATGAAATTAGGGTTAAATAGATAAAATTAGAGTTTTATGGTAAAAATTAGTGTTTTAATCCTAAACTAGGATTTAATCAACCAAATTTAGGGTTTTATTCTAAAACTAGGATTTTATATTCAAATTTAGGGTTTAACATGCAATTTTAGGGTTTTAATCCTAAACCAGGTTTAAAACATGCAATTTTAAGGTTTTAATCTTAAACTAGGTTTAAAACATGTAAAATTAGGGTTTGATATATAAAGCAAGGATTTAATCCTAAATCTAAGGATAAAACATGCAAGATTAGGGCTTTAGATTATAAAGCTAATATGCAATTAATATTGTAATTAAACTTAGACTCTAAGCCATGGTTTATTGCATGGTTTTTTAAAATCAAACTTCACAAATAAAACGGTAATAAATTATGAAGAAAATAATCTAGTGGAATTTAATTGGAAAAAATTTAACCTTTGTTGTTGGCTCCACCTATGTAATTTATTGAACCACACTTGTTGTTTGATTTATTGAAAAGCTCGGGTCAATTGTTTTCTTGGCTTTTATCCAAAAAATATAAAGATTGTTTGTTGATTCTCACAATATTGGCTACTGGATTGTTCTCGGTCTCTGTTTCTAAATTGCTACTTAAACTATAAAGTTGGCTATTGTGTATTGCTTTTACTAACGACAGTCGTCTGTGGTTTTTAATTTTGGCTCCTAAGTTCCTAAAAGTGGCTTCCCCTTTTTGCTTCTAATTGTTTTGTAATTATAGGTAATAATAAGGCATCAATCTGGCTCCATCTTGGTTGAAAAATCCTAGTATAATTAGAAAAGCTACTGCCAATCAAAATTGATCTGAGTTTCAGTAGAATTAAAACATCTAGAGACTAGATTAGCCATGGTTTAAGGCTCATGTCAAGTTGACATGGCCAATTTGATAAGGTTTACCTTTTTAAACCAGACTAGAGTTGGTTTGGGCTTTTTAATTAGATCTAAATTTTGATTGTGGCCTTTTAATTGAAACCAAATTTGATTCAAGCATTTTAATTCATTTTGGACTAAAGTTAAGGGTCTGCATAATGCCTATTTTTAGGCTTGTGAACCCAAAATTTTTAATCCTAAAATTAAAATTTAGTCTATTATAGTAATAATGGAACTTGAATCACCCTAAATGGACATCATACGAGAGAGAATAGGCCTCCTAAAGTTTACTATGCATTAATAGGCCCGCCAGCAGGGGGTGGCATGCGGCACCACTACGGCCACTATAAGTGTGCCACGTGCTAGTTGTTAGTGTCGTATGGAGCCAAAAATGTGCTGTGATGGGCCAATTTCATGCTGCAAAAGGCATTATCTGAGTGTTTTCAAATTATTTCAAATTTTTCCAATTTTAGCCTATAAAAACTCTATAAAAAGGCCTTCAATCCCTCCCCCCATTTTTCCATACACAATTCAACTAAGAAAACCTAATTGCCAGTTTTCTTACTTTCTCTCCATTTCTTCTTCTTTAAATAAAAAGATTCTCATTCCTTAGAGAATAACTGCCTAAAGTTAGCTTCCTTAGCTAACTTGGGTGCTTGATCCCTCTTTGGTCTAGACTTCCTTAGGCTAAATCAAATTGGATTGCTTCCTTAGAAAAACCCTAACCTCAATTAAACTTTATTTTGCTTCCTTAGCAAAATAAAACCTAAGCTAAGGTGGAACTAAGGTCCAGCCACAGGTTTAAGCCACCGTCAAGCAAGTTAACAAGGAAGAAGTGTAATTTTATTTTGCTTCGTTCAGAAAAGAAAATCCAAGCCATGGTAGAACTAAGGTCCAGCAACACCCTTAAGCCTTTATTAAGCAAGCCATCCAGGAAGAAGGCGAAAATTCTCAAAGCTAAATTTAAATTCAAAATCAAAACCCTAATTCATCATTTTGCCCTAATTTTTAAGATCATCCTTTGATTTTTAAAATTAAAACCATAATTCATCATTTCCCCCTAATTTTGAAGGTCATCCTTTGATTTTTAAACTCAAAACTCTATTTCACCATTTTGCCCTAATTTTGTAGATTATCCTTTGATGTTCAAAATCAAAACCCTAATTCATAATTTTTTCCCTATCTATAGTGATGATAATTTGATCTTCAAAGCTAATAAATTAAATCAAACATTTTCAAGACAAAACCACTTTCTAGGTTCTATGCAGTTAGTTATAGAATCCACTATTCTAAACTAGGTTGCATCTAGCTAGTCCTAGAATCTACTTCTCAAACTATGTTCTATGTTGTTAGTCCTAGAACCCACTTTCTAAAGTAAGTTCTATCTAGTTAGTCATAGAATCCACTTTCTAAACTAGGTTCTATCTAATTAGTCCTAGAATCCAATTTATAAACTAGGTTCTTTACAGTTAGTAATAGAATCCACTTTCTAAACTAGGTTTTACCTAGTTATTCCTAGAATCCACTTTCTAAAATAGGTTCTATCCAGTTAGTCCTAGAATCCCACACTCTAAACTAGGTTCTATTAAGTTAGTCCTAGAATCCCACACTGTAAACTAGGTTCTATTAAGTTAGTCCTAGAATCCCACTCTCTAAACTAGGTTCCACCCAATTGGTCCTAGAACTACATTCCGAAAACCTAAAAATAATGTAAACTTAGGCTCACCTATCTTAGTTTAAAAATCCCATTTTGAGTCCTAAACTAACCATTTCACGGTAGTTAACACTGCATGGGCTTTGATTCTAATTCAAATGGATATGTAAACCTACTTGGAATATCAATCCAAGTATTAAGTCTACTGTATAAAATAAACATTTTTAAATTTTCTTTAAGTTTTGAACTTTCCTTCCCTTATTTGTGAACTTTACTTACTCTCTTTTGGGGAATATGTTCTTACCCTAAAATTTATAAGGCTAGTGGTGGGATCCCCTTCGGTTCATTATTGAATGTACCTTTAATTTAAATCTTACCTTTTATTCAATTATAAATCATATTTAATCTGTCATTTCATATTATGTTTGTCATATCATGAAGCTCATTTTGTAAGTTCTTATTTAATCCAAGGCCAAACTAGCCCAAACCTAGCTTTTAAATCTATCATTTGGTTTGAGGCTAATGATTTTTATACATAGGGATAATGTTCGAGTCAAATTAGGGTTTTTCTCAAATTTTCCCTTAACCAAAATAAATTTGAGTGGCAACTTATTTTGAAAATCATTTTGTTATCAGTTCGAGCATAGCCAACGAAGGCAGACTGACTTTGGCACTTTTTCCTGTGAACCTAGCCTAATTTTCTAGCACTCTAGTCCATCATCCTTCACAAGTTGGACCTGAACTAGGCGTGCTTGGGCTGGGGGGAAAAGAATGCTTCACAGCTTTGGCAAATCTATTGAGGACAAAATGGGCTTAAAACCTTTATTTAAAGAAAACTTGGCCTTTCATTATGTTTGGACTTTTCATGCATCACTTTTGCATCTACCCTTTAGATTATTTAGGATTAAACCTTGGGATAGTAAGTAGTATCTACCCAGCAACCTTCCTTAGGTATTTTAGGGCATAGTGAAAGTAATCCCACTTGTGAAAAACCCTCGAATCCTTTTCGGAGTGTAACAAGAATGCACGTATTTTTAGACCAATGCCAGAGTATATTGCTGATAGTGAGATGGGACCCTTTTGACTTATGTAATATGTGGTTAGGTATATTGCTACTCTAGTGAGATGGGACCATTTTGACTAAGTCACCCTTAACCCCTGCATGTAGTGACCTTAGATCCTGATCTTAGGTTGGATGTACCTTAATAATTAAACCCCTTTTTACATAGTCCATGAAACCTGTTTCTCATGCATACTGCACTTAAATCTTAAAATTCTTGTACAAACTTAAAACTTAGGGCATCCAACTTATACAAAATTGCTTTTACAAAAAGAGAACAACTATGCACTCATTGATAACTCATCCTGTGACAAGTTCCCTTTACTTGCCAAACCTCGCTCTCTTCAAGTTGCATGTTGGTACAAATACTCATTGTCCCTAACTTTTTCTTTTAGTAATCATAATATGACCATTGAAGATGCCCTATCATCACTTCAGCTTGTTGAATAAGAATGTCCCTTAGCACATTTCTTCAAAATCTAGACTGACCTACATAGACAACCAACGTCAATCCATTTTAGGGGAAGTCGGGTCTATGATAGATATTCCATCTATGCATGAACCTTACCTGCTTACAGTAAGTCTTTGTCTTTCCTTATCCCTCTAAAAACCCTTATGTTTCATCTTTAGTGGTACAGATGATCCATCACACTAAACTTGATCATGAATGGAAGCTTTTCTTAAGAAACATGAAGAGTATTTTACCATCATGATGGTTAAACAACAATTTGAACTGAACAAGAATCAAGCTGAGCAAAGACATGTTATCCCTCAAGAAGTTGCTAACATGATTAAGCCTATCCCAACCCAAACTAATTCAACTATTGTGAACCCTAACAAATCTTCCATTTCCCAGACACCATATGCACCGCTAGCCTCAAACCCTACCATACCCAAAGTTCCCCCTCGCAGCGTATTTGTCCAAAATCTACCAACCCCTACTGTCCCTATCATCAACCTAACCCAAATGGGTTATGCCTCAGACCCAACACCAAAAGTCATAGCTAGCCCTTCCTAGAGAGGTGATCCTTTCCAAAAATTACTTGAGATGATTGAAGCTTGAGAAAGACAGATAAAAATATTAAGAGTAATGAGGCCTATGTGGACCTAGATAGATAGGTTTGATGGTATTGCCTGCACCAAGACACACTTGAAAATGTAAATGGGTGCCCTTTCGCCCATGAAGTAACAGATGAGCTCCTTGCATAGTTATTCCAGTATTCCATGATTGGAGTAGCAATTAAGTGGTTTGTTAACCTCAATAAGGAAAAAATATTCCACCTAGAAGAATATCTATTGTGAGTTTATCAAGTAGTACCATTATATTGTTGAGGTAGATGTCACCTATTGAGATTTGGAAATCACCAAACAGAGGACCCGTGAGTCCTTTTGCTCATTACATATGAGGTAGAGGGTGAAAGCAACTCAAATGGTAAATAAGCCACTTGAGCAAGAATAAATAGATATCATTATTAAGAATTTATAACCTATTAACCAAATTCACCTCCAAACTCAGTATCTCCAAGATTTTAAGGCCTTAGTGGCCACTGCCACCAAAATTTAAGATTTGGTGCATTCAAGACAATTGAAAAATGAGTTCACAGTTTCTATATTAGGCAGGTATAAAAAGGGTGGGAGTAACACCAACTCAAATTTTAGCTCAGCATGAAATAAGAAGGTTGGAGAAGTAACAAATATAAGTACTCCACAACTTATCAAACTGGAGAGAATAGATAGAGTAGTCACCAATTTGGGGTACCCTTAGGGGTTATGTTCAAGAAATCCTTAGAAACTATGTTGATAGAGCCATTTCCTCCTCCTCCTATACCAAACCCTCCCCCAAATAATTTCGAAGATGATGAATATTGTGATTTTCACTAAAGAGCAAGGCATAAAACATATGTCTGCATTAATATGAGACATAGGATACGAAACCTACCTGATAAAGGTTTGATCTTACCCCCAAGGCCTTGGCCCAATATAGCTACTAACCCCTTGCCCGAGCACCCACCATCCACTATCAATTGTATCACCTCCTATTTAGAAAATGATGTTGATCCTACCACTCTAATTCGGCCAGCTCAATCAAAAAGGCATTGTTGTGTGCTAGATCTCAATGATTATGTTGAACAGGTAGAAGGAGTTTTTGTCTTGACTAGGAAAAGGATAGTCACTCAACCTCCTCCTCAATAAATCTCTAGTAACTAAATCCTCAACCAATACTCAACAACCAAATCCCTGACCAATACCCCATCTCGAATAAGATCCACTATTGAAATAACTTAAAAAACCCAATCAAACATTTCCATTTGAAGCCTTCTCATGTCCTCCTATCCTCACAGACTGTTAGGTTTGAAAGCCCTGGATTAATGCCAATGTCCCAGTGATATAACCCCAGAAGATCTAGTAGCCTCCTTCACCCAGTCCATAAAAGATCTCACATAGTATTTTATTGCAAGGGTTGTCCTAGCCAAGCCCAAAGCCATTATGAAACACTTTGCATCAGAATAATAGCCAAAGGGAAAACCATGCCTTTGGTCCTGATCGATAATGGTTCTGCTTTAAATGTTTGTTCCTTAAAAGTGAAAAGTTGCTTAGGTGGCAAGTTTCTATCTGATCAAGTTGTTAGGGTTTATGATAATACTAAGAGGGAGGTGATTGGAGTGGCTAACCTAGATGTAACAATAAGACCTAGGCACAGACTATACCATTCCAAGTATTGGATGTTCCAACTTATTTTAATTTGCTACTTTGGAGACCTTGGCTAGAGCAATCCCTTCTCCTTACCGTCATCAATTGAAACTACCATTTAGTAGGGCATTATTACAATCAAAGGGGATCCTCAAGGGAAGTCCAAGAATCTATCAAAAATGCTTTTATTGGGAATAAAGCTTGAGCTAATGCTAACCATTAGCATACTAAATCAATGACCTTCTTGCCTTTATATGGGATATCAATCCCTTTGAAGATGAAATATGATCCTTGCCAAGTCTGTGACCCAAATCCAACCTGTTAAAAAGAACCTTGGAATTGACATACCACACAACAATTAACTTTGGAAGTAGAAACCTTGATCTAAGCAAAAACCCTAAAATAAAAGATTATAATCTCTCAAGAACTCTGAAAATTCTATTATCAAAATGGCCAACCCCTTTTAAGAAGCAAACAAGAGTTTTTAAATACTATTTACAAACATTAAAACCTTAGGTTAGATTGTTTGGTAACAAGCACAACTCTGTCCTTAAACTAATAAACTAAAATAAATAACTAATAGGCCTAAAACACAAGCAGCCCATAATACATCATTTCCTCGACTCCAAAGACAATAATTAACCTTATTATCCCAAACTATCAACCAAGAGGGGGGGGAGGTGAATTTGTTGATTTGAGTAGTGATGACAAATAAAAAATTTTAAAGAACAAGATGAGGAAGACGTAGAAGAAGATTGGGCAGAGTAGAGAAGAGTGAACACGAAGGATTTATAGTGGTTCGGATTTTCCTGAATCCTATGTCCACTTCCTTAACAACTTGTTATGGTTCCATGAGTTTTTACAAGCTTATCTATAACTTGGTGTTTTCTCAAGCTTACACTAAACTTTAATAATGTTTGAGGTCAATCCTCACAACCCTTATAAGAGTTTTCCCAAGGCCCACTCTGAAACCTAAGAGTTTCAAAGCTAACACTCAATTTATAATGGTGTTTTTAATGCTCACACCCAACACTCTAGTAATTCAAATGTTAATTGTAGTAAATGAAATTGAAATTATATTTTCTTTGGCTATTAAAATCATAATTACTCTAAAAGAAGAGGTTTCTTGGGGGTATTTATAGCCAATTGGAATTGAACTAGCCGTTTGAAGTGGTTCCCACATGTTTAGAGCTTGTCTCCCACTAATTTGGTGGCTATGAATTCAAAAATTGCTCTAATGGCTAACTCTAATGGTAAGATTTTATTGTCTGATAGGATCTTATATGCCCATGCTGTCATGTCGTACGGTCGCACAACACCTTGTGCGATCGATCTGTATAAAGTTGTCGATTAATTTGAATTTCTTCATCCACTTGTTTAATTGTCATTGGTCTGAGGTATTTGGCTCTAAGATTCAAATGTATTAGACTTGTTTGGTCACTCAGTTTTCTCAGGTGGTCACACAGATGATTGAGCATTAAGGAAGCACCGCATAGGCAAACCTCTATCTCTTTTGTTATTTTTGAGCTTTAAGCCATTGGTTTTTGCAGTTGCTCGAGGTATTGGGGTGGTCGCACACCTACCATGAATCTTTGTTTCACTATACGTTGAGACTGCAAACTCTTCTATAAGTTTATGAATTTAGCTCAATTTATGGTGTAGTCGCTCGATGCCCGGGTGCGGTCGCTTGTCTACCTTGTTACTGAATTACATCGCACAATGAGACTATGAGCTCCTCTGTAAGTTTTATGTATTTTTAGCTCGGTATGTGCGGTCACTCCATTGGCTTGGGTAGTCACATGTCCAGCTTGGGATCCAGCTTCACCGCTCAGCAATCCCGCTATCTTTTCTATAACTTTGGTATATATGTCATGCAGCTTTGTACGGTCACTCAGTGGGCTCGGGCGGTCGTACAAAGGTTAAGATTTCATGCCTACAATAACAAACTTGTTTGAGATTATTAGTACACATCAATTTGATTGTCAATCATCAAAATAGAGTTTAATTATCTAACAACTCCCCCTTTTAGACTTTGTTAATCAAATTGAAGTTAATTAAAAATTAATCAAGTGCATGCATCAATTGCAATTCAAATGCAAATGTTCAAAGTCTATGTTGTTTTGATTTGAGTTGCTCCCTCTTAAATCATTCTCCATTAAATGTATATGGAATGCATGATGTTTAAATTCAAGTTAGGTTTCTCCTCCCCCTTAATGCATGGAGTAAGTTCAATTTAAGTTTTGTTTTAAGTTTTTAAGTTTTCTTCCTCATTGTATAATCTCAATTTTATGTTTTCGTCCCCTTTGTATTATCTTAATTAAGTTCATACAACTTCTCCCCTTTTGAAAAAGGTAAAAAGGAGATGACAATAAATTGCAATAAATAGAAAATAACCAAGTGAAATAGAAAAAGGAATTTCATTTCATTAAATGTAAGATAAAATAAATACAAGGTAAAACATAACAAAGTAAATGAAAAATAACAAAGCAAAGAAACTAAAGTATTCAAGAACTTTTTCTTTTCCTTTTTTTTATGGTGGAGGAGTTGGAATGCTTTCATCATCATCGCCATTAAGAAAAGGAGAGGGAGAGTAACCATAAGGTGATTGGGATGATTCTTCATATGGACTTTCAATATGCCCACTCACATCCCATTCTCTCAACTCACATTGAGGAAGATCAAATTTCCCTTGCAATTCATATATGTCATGATGAATGTGGGAAATAAGAATAACATTTTTGTTAAGTTTTATCATCCTCTCGGTTACATCCTTGATAAAATGATTAAATTGCTTTTGAAGGGAGATTATAGCCCTATGGATGAGCTTTAAGGTTTTGAATGACTCACCCCTTTCTTTGGTAGGCTTGGATGGTCTAGGGGTTGCTCAACTTTTATATGAGTAGGTTCTTCTTCTTCCTTGGTAATGTGGTACCTATGGCTCTTCCTCTGTCTTTGGATAACTACCTTGCTCCCAAAGATATACTCATAGTGATCATCAACCTTTTGGATGCATCTATCAGGCTCAAGATAGTCTAGGTTGATGGAGTTAGTGGCTGGTTCAAGGGGATCACTTAGGGTTGCAAGGTTTTGAGGGGTTAGAAGACCTAAGTGTTTAGGAAGTTGTGTGATTTGGAAGGAGAGAAAGAAGGTGTAGGAGTAAAAAATAAGAGAGCTCTAAAGTGGATGGCTTTTAATGACCTATTATTGTATTTGGTTTCAATGGAAAGCTCATTCCAAAAAGAAGAATAATTTTTCAAAGGAAATTCTTTATCCGTATAGGAAAAGGCTTCATGGGTTTGGAATCACCAAACTTCACCACATTCTTCTAAAGAGAGGGTAAAATCTTAGTCAAAAAGCCTAAAGTAAACTCCATAAAATCCTATGGGTGCATTATGGTTTTTCTCTACCCTTATAGATATTAGGAATTCCCTTACGAGGCTAGGATGACCTAACTCATTTGGTAATGCAAAGTCCATCCACCCAATCCCATAAAGATATCTATAAATTTAACCTTGGATATTTAGGGTTAAGAGCATCCATCTCTAAGCATCTTGGTTGGTTCTGAGGTGTTTTTATTAAGCATTATGGTCTTTAGTTTTCTCTTCTTTTGTTTTATAATTGGGTTAATGACGTTGAATACTCTTTCTAGTAAAATGTTTGGGTTTAGGTTAAGTTTGAGGTTGAGGTTGAGGTTCACTAATCACAATCCCTTTTTCATTGGTCGAGTCTTTTATTGGTGAAGCTTGAAAAACCTTCAAAAACTTCTTCTTGATGATCAAAGGATTGAAAGGTTGATTGAAAATGTGTTTGTGAGTTTTTAAAGATGTATTTTTATGCAAAAGAATGGTATTTATAGGCAAAATTTGAAAAACTAGCTATTTTTGACAGTTTGGGGGCAAACTGGGGTAAAATTTGAAAGTTCCAACACTTAGAAAATTTGTCGGTCACACATGTTATGTGGTCACTCAACCTGTTGTGTGACTACAAGCTAGGTCTGGTGGTCTCTATAAGAGCTGGGCACTCACACAAGTGTGATATAAATGTAACGGTCGAGAAAATTTGAAATTTTGAATTTGGGTAACCGCATGAGCTATTGTGTACTGGCTCAAAAAAAAAATAAAGCTCAAGCTCAGGATACACTTATTATTAAAGCTTGGGCTCGGGATACTCAGATGATGGTGCAACTGCTCGGGATATTTGTTAGACTGGATAATGGAAACATATATGAATTTAGATGACTTTCCAAATGTACATGACCAAAATAGATTTTGAAATTATCAAAGAATGATCATACAAGGGATTTTCAATCAATCATGCCAATGTGTTATTTTATGAAATTCAATCTTTCCTCATTTAAAGGTTTTGTAAAAATATCAGCAAGTTGGTTTTTGGTTTCAATGAATTCTAAGGGTACGTTATGATTTTGAACATTATCCCTTTAAAAAGTGATGTTTGATGTCTATATGCTTTGACCTAGATTATTGAATGGGGTTCTTGGATAAGTTAATTGCAATTGTGTTATCACACTTAATAAGAATTTTATCAAATGTTTTTCCATAATCAAGCAATTGTTATTTCATCCAAAGAACTTGTGTGCAACAAAAACATGCACCAACATATTCGACTTCCATGGTAGATAAAGCAGCAGACAATTGTTTATTGCTAAATCAAGAAACTAGGCATTCACTAAGAAAATGACATGCTTCAGTGGTGATTTTCCTATCTAGTATGCTACCGACAAATCAGCATCGAAAAAACCTAATATGCCAAAAGATGTGTTTCTAGGATGCCATAGACCTAAATGTAATGTACCATTCAAATACTTTATAATTCTTTTCGTAGCATTCAATTGTGATTCCCTAGGGCAAGATTGAAATCTAGCACACAAATAAACAATATACATTATATCGGGTCTAGGATGTAACACCCCTTCCCGACCTACATGTGTAAGCCGAGTAGAGGCGCCACACTATCCAAATTGTTGCTACCAATTTACTTAGTCAAATTTTTGTTTAGATTTTACAGAAATTTTGCCATAGTTCCGCCTAGAAATTTGGATCCCAAGTGTTGACAAAACTTATTTTTCTGATTTTTGAAAACATTTTACACAGACCAATGTGAATACAATCAGTTTCCAATACACTCCCAATGAATCCACCTTATACCCTCAACTACAACCTGCAAGAAAAATTCACACTTCTAATCCAGACTAAATTAGAGATTTATTATTCTTACATACCAATAATGTACAGTATCACATACTGACTCTCAATCTTATATATACATATACATGCCACAATTAGCTAACTCATAATGGAAACTAAAGGCTACTCTGAGGTGCTGCGCTATGTTGTGCTGCTCGATGCTAATCACCGAAATCTACTGCTCCAAACCTACGAGTCAAGAAAACTCAACTCGCTGAGCGTTGTCGCTCAGTGGGTACTTTACCAATAAAAATAAAAGTAGTATATGAAAGTATTTGAAATCAAAGGAAATAATTAAATCAACAATCAACCAACATTATACCAATAGAAATCGTGATACATTCAGTATGATATGCTTTCAAGAATGTAAAATCATAATTCAAACTCATTTGCATTATATAGTTCAACGAAAAATAATATGTCTTTGATTCAGGCTCTACTGGTATATAGGGAACCATAGTGATAAGGCAGTGACCCTCACCACTGTAACATAGGTGGCCCTCACCACCGATATCAGATCACAGGAATGGCCCTCACCATCCTGGTTATAACCAATGGGCCTCCCCATTGGCTTCAGTGGCCTCACCACTGAATAACATATCATATCACAATAATGAGCAGTACTGCATGCGTTAGTATAGTGCACCATACCCTTATCTACCACTCCCACTATCCAGTAGAGCAAAAAGATTTAAAATGATTCAATTTAAGTCTCAAACCTCATTTTAGAATGACTAGCGAAATCATTTTAAATTCCCATCGCACTTTGCCATTTATGCCGCACAACACATTCTTCAGTCAAACCATTCCCCTTTTTCGCATATTTAATATCCACAATAACATATTAAACATTTCAAAGCATTCCTCAAAATATCCCAAATTGACCAAATGAATAGTGTTGCGGCGAGAAAAATCGGCAACGCAAAATGGCATGACCAAATGAATAGTAAAATCTGGATTTTCGTCAAAATTTCAGTCCACTTCAGTCATGCATTTGACCAAGTAAATGATCTTATTTTTGGCTGAAATTTTACAGAAAACTTATTTCATATGTTGACTAATTGCATGTAAAATTTCGTTGAAAAATTCCTTCGTTTGCTGCCTCAAACAATTTCCACAAAAAGGTCCAGAAAGCTGTCTTTTTGGGACCATTTCGGCCCAAACACATGAAATGCATAGGATAGTTTATTTTTCTTTTGCAAATCAATATTAAGGCTTCTTTAATGGTAAAGTGAAGATTCAAACACTTCCCTTTGACAACTTTTACATGTTTAACTCAAATCAATATATTTAAGCATCAACAACAAAACTTTCATAAACCAAAGTTTGTAAAGCATCAAACCAAAATTAATTATTCAAAGGTAAAGTACCAAACTAATTATTCAAAGGTAGAGTACCAAACCTTATTTCTTTAATTCCTCTTAGCTTTTCCTTCTTCTCCTTCCTTAATTCTTTATTTCTCCTTCAATAAATTCAAGATACAATATAAACCTTAGAAATTCAAAATAATAAGTTATCCTCCATTTCTTTTCCAACCGAAACCCTAAACCAACCTTATTAATCTTTATACATCTTGATTCTTCCATTTAATCAATTAATCTCATCACTTACTTAATATTTTTCTAATTCCACATAAAGACTCTAATTTCCAATCTTCTAATAAATATATAACTACCTAAAATTAATACCAAAATCAAAGTCTACTTACTAGAAAACCTTAAAAACTTACCTTAAAAATCAAATTTGGAGAAACTTGGAAGTCTTTTGGTAATTTCCTATTGTGGCCGAAATTTGCAAGTGGAAAAGAGAGAAATTTGCTCTTCATATCACCTATATTTATATACAAAGGAAGTGATGATCACCTTGACCACTTGTCCACTTTTTCTCTTTCTTCATTTATTACACATTTATTACACATGCTAAATGCTTTCTTTTGATTGGCCAACCTTTGATTTTTATAACTTCCTTTTTCCTTTACTTCTTTCCACTTGTCTCTCTTCCCATTGGATCTCATAAAGTTGTCCCGGGTTACCCATCCGGTCCCGACACGAAACCGGGCCCATATTACGTTCCGGCGATTAATCGATCATATCTTTTAAACCGTATAGCTTCACGAGTCAAACTATATATGGTTTTGATCCTCTCGACCTCTACTTTCTATTTATAAGATCTATTTTAGGTTTCTAAGTCATTTTGAAAAATTACCGGTAAGCCCTCAACTTTTTACAAAATTCCCTTTTGGTCCTATTTTTGCTCGGGTTTTCTCCGGCTTCGTTTCTACTGACGATCGTTTCATATTTAACCCCTCGCCATTCTCTACGTACTCACGTCTTTATTTCCTACCCTAAATTCATGTATAACTTTAATTGGTAATGACCAAAATGCCCTTAGTCAACATTTCTTCATTTTTCTTTAACGGGACATTTCCTGGAAAAACCGTTACACGTCGTTGCGATCCGATTTTTCTCTATACTCCATTTTTGGAATCTGCTATATGCACTATTAAGAACATCCGGTGTAACTTTCTTTGAAATTACATCTACGTCCCCAAACTTTTTAAAAATTACAATTAGGTCCCTGTAATATCCTCATTTATGCCCTAGAAGTTTTGCTTGTTGTTGTTGTTGTTGTTGTTGTTGTTGTTGTTGTTGTATTGTTGGTCTAAATTGAGAAAAGAAAAGTATAAGTGTTTTGGGAAAGAATTTAGGGTTTAGAGACAAGTTTATATGTTGTGTATATTGTGATATATATAACATATACATTAGTCAAAAGAGTTGGTCAAGGCAAGAGGAGATATTTTTTTTGGGGCATGTGAAATTACTAAAATGGGCAAGAGATAACAAAGAGAATTAAGATATGTATGAGGGCATTATAGTAATTTTCCTTTGGATGGGTATTTAATGAAGTTTGACTTTGTGATTCTTGATCATTTTCTCTTCCTCTTGATGGTAGTGGCCGGCTCTCCATTAGCAAAAGGGAAGGAGAAGTGTTCTTGATAGTAAGATCAAGATTGAAGGGAGAATTGAAGAATCAAGTTGAAGATTTGTGGAATTTCTTTACTTTAGGTAAGTAATTTCTTGTTTTCTTTTATTAATTTGGAAATTGTGGTTAAGGTGTATTGAGAATTGTTGAGATGATGATTTAGTGTGTTGATGTGTGTTTATAAGTGTTAGAGTTGATTGTAAGTTAAAAATTGGAGGTTGTGTTGGTTTGGTTGTGATTATGGAAAAATAAGTGAAGATTGATAGTGGAAAATCAAGAGTAGAGTTTGAGTTAGGGTTTTGAGATGGTGTTTGTTTAATTGTGATATTAAGGTGTTTTAAAGTGATTATTGTAATGAATATGTATTTAGAACATTGATGATGTTCATTTGAAGCATGTGGTATGATGTATATTGAGTTTTAATGCATTTGGAAGAGAGTTGGTTACAATTAGGGTTTTGGTTTTGGGAGACACGGCCAAAGGCCATGTGAGACACGGCCAAGTCATATGATTTTGGACGTGTTGGATTAATTTTTGGGTGACACAGCCGTGTTCCCAAGCCGTGTGAGCTACTGTGAGTTTTGGTTGAAGAGACACGGCCGTGTCCCTAAGCCGTGTTTGCTTCTGCCAAAGTTGAATTGAGAGACACGGCCACAAGCTTGGCCGTGTCCCTCATGTGTGCTGCCCGTGTCCATCAAATGAGTTGGTTAGGGTTTTGTTTCTTTGTTCTTTTTGCATTGTTTTGGTTCTTCAAAGGTGGGTTGGTTCTTAAACCTAACCCTAAAACACTTTAAACACACTTGAATCAATGAATGAACTAATCAAATGCATATGGAAGATCCTAAAGCTATGAATCATATAAGTTGTTCTTTGCCCTAAATGCATTGTTGAGATTTAAACAAGGTTATGTTATGCATTGTGAAAGGTATTGTATTTTATGAGTAATGTACCTTGAAATGTTGTATTAAAGATGAAATGATAATTCAAATAAGATATGATATGAGACAATGCCATTGTGTTTGGCTATGATGAATGACGCTATATGATGATAATATTGAGAGAATGAAGGCATGTTTGCCTAAATGTTGATGAGAATTGAGAATGGAAATGATAATTGATATGTAAATGAATTGTGTGGCTAATGTGTTATTCCATTTTCAGAGTATGTTATTGGTGGCATGCCTAATGATAGTAACAATCTCTTGAAGTTAGGTTGGATTGAATCCTTGAAGCCTAATTGAGATGTTACCACCCTTGAAGCTAGGTTGGGTTAGTTCTTGAAGCCAAGTTGGGTAGAAGCTTAGCATGCTTTGCTCCCCTTGAAGCTTGGTTGAACTTAATCCTTGAAGCCTAGTTGGGTCTATGATATTGATATTGATAAATGTGATGATAGAACCAAAACATTAACTCTGAAAATTGAATGGCATATTAGTGTGTCTTGGGCCCATGCTTGTCTATGGTTAATGTGAGTCATGAATGATGTTTGTTTTGCTTTGTATTGATGATTAAATGAATACTAATGAGGTATATGAAAAGATAATAAAATGTGATATGTAATGTGAAAGTATATTGTTAATTTTGCATATATGATGTTACATATATATTATGGTTTGAGAAATGACATTGCATTGCATGAAGTCATATCATTAGCATGATTATCTTACTAAGCCCTTGGCTTAGCGCGATAGTGTTTAATCGCGCAGGTGATAGAACTGTTAGAATCGAACCCGAGAGCTCTTCGAGACCGAGTGAAGGTAGACAGTGAAGAGTTGATTTTGGAGACTTAAAGATCAAAGGAGATTTGCCAATCATGTATAACTCTTTTTATATTTTGTAAAGTATTGATTAAATGTACATATTTGTATATTTGTAAATATGGAATTAAGTGTTTTCAAATATGTAAATATTTTATGACTTCCGCTGTGAAATAACTATATGTATGTATATATATATATCTAATGTGTTTTATTTTAAAAGTAAATGATCTACTTTTCTATATTATATAATGATAATAGTATTGTATTTATTTAAATGTTTTGAATGTTGAAGAAAACCGTAGCATCCCTATGTTTGGTGCACTTATGCTACATGGTTGTAGTTGTAGTATGTGTGCATTGGATGTGGGGGTGTTACATTTGTTTTGGTATCAGAGCCTAGGTTTGAGATTCTCAACCTAGGTAATATGTTATAAAAAGAATATTTTGAATTAAAAAGTGAGTTTTTTTGAAAGAAAATACATGTTTGGGATTGGCAATCTTTGATCTTTAATAAGGTGTGTCCTGTTGTGTTTGCAGTATTAGGTGTTGATGGATTCTCATTTGAGACAGTCAGTTGAGGGCAGTGAGGAGAGTGTTGCTCCTGATGAGGGAGCTAGGGTTGTTAGTGTTGGGGAGGCACCTGCTTCGGTGTCGGGGAGACCAACTGGTGAGGAGGTTCCACCAGCTTGGTTTGTGCATATGATGGAGACTTTCAGGCAAGCGCCAGTACAACCAGTGCCACCACCCCCTCAGCCTTTGGTGCCAGTGAGGCACTATGACAAGTTAAGGAAGTATGGAGCTGAGGATTTTATTGGTACCACTGATCCAGCTGTAGCAGAACAGTGGCTTGACAAAGTTCAGAGGATCTTTATTCAGTTACAAGCCACCCCTGAGGAAAAGTTTGATTATGCAAGATCTTTGCTACAGAAGGATGCCTACGATTGGTGGAAGACTGTGCCACATTCCATGGAAGATCCACCAACTTTGTCATATGCAGATTTCTTGAGGGAATTTGAGTTGAAATATACTCCTAGGGAGTATAAGGATATGAAGAAGATGGAATTCTTGAGCTTGAAGCAAGATAACAAGACTGTTACTGAGTATGAAGTTGAGTTTATTCGACTGAGTCAGTATGCTGGGGGCATCATTGCTGATGAGATTGATAGATGCCGGCGATTTCAGGAGGGATTGAGGCCCTCGATCATGTGTTTAGTGGCTGGATCTCGATATCACGATTTCTCCCAGTTAGTGGAAGCAGTTCGAAGTGTAGAGCGAGCTCAAGTGATTGCAGCTGCTTCAGAGGATGAGGTTAGGGTGAGACGGCCCCAGTTTGAGGCAGGGTCTTCTTCAGTGAAGAGGGGTAGAGGAAGTTTTGTTCCTCGGAGTATTAGGAGCCAGAGACCAGCAGGTAGATCAGTGCAGTTCCAGAGACAAAGATTCAGACCTGCAGCTTCAGTGGCAAGTGCTCCGACCCCTATGGTTCAGAGATCCACCTTACCTATCTGCATCCATTGTGGGAGGTCACATGGTGGTCCTTGTTGGAAGGCTGGTGTTGCAGGGGTTTGTTTCAGGTGTGGGTCACCGGATCACTTTGTGAGAGATTGCCCTGAGAGGCAGAGGCAGATGTCAGTTGATTCTGTCGCTTCTCGAGCCAGTGTGAGGGGAGGCAGAGGTGCCAGCCGAGGTGGTAGAGCAGGGTTCAGTTCTAGAGGTGGTGCTACATCCAGGGAAACTAGACCGGAGGAGGTTGGTTCTTCCCAGAGGATGTATGTTATGCAGAGACAGCCGGATGCATCGGCGGTCATAGCTGGTACTTTTTCTTTATTTGATACTGCAGTACTTGCTTTGATTGATCCGGGCTCCACCCATTCTTATATTAGTGCATCTGTATTGCCTGTGTTTGATGTGCATGCTGAGTCCCTAGGATTTGATGTTTTGGTGACAAATCCGTTAGGGCATAGTGTGATTGTGAGTAAAGTGCATCGGGATAGTGCAGTGAGGGTGCAGGGTGAGGAGTTCCTTGGAGATTTGATTGAGATGCCATTTAAGGAATATGATGTGATATTAGGCATGGATTGGCTATCTCGACATGGAGCTGTGGTGGATTGTAAAAAGAAAATTGTTTCTTTGAGAACCGGTGATGGGAGAGAGGTGATAGTATCTAATGAACAGGATCAGTTAGCCTCCTTATTTGTTTCAGCTGTTGCAGCCCGGAGGTTGATTAGGAAGGGGTGTGAAGCCTATCTTGCTCATGTGGTAGATACTAGAGTGAAGGGTTCTCCTATTGATAGCATTGCCACAGTTGCAGAGTTTCCTGATGTTTTTCCAGAGGAGTTGACAGGATTGCCTCCTGAGAGAGAGGTGGAGTTCGGTATCGAGCTGTTGCCGGGTACCACTCCTATCTCCATTACTCCTTACAGAATGGCACCAGCAGAATTGAGGGAGTTGAAAGTGCAATTACAGGAGCTGTTGGATAAAGGATTCATTCGCCCCAGTGTTTCTCCTTGGGGAGCTCCTGTGCTCTTTGTAAAGAAGAAGGATGGTACTATGAGGTTGTGCATCGACTATAGGCAATTGAACAAGGTGACCATTAAAAATAAGTATCCTTTGCCTAGAATCGATGATCTCTTTGATCAGTTGAAGGGAGCGTCAGTATTCTCTAAGATTGATCTGAGATCGGGGTACCATCAGCTGAGAGTTAGAGCTGAGGATGTTCCGAAGACCGCATTTCGGACCAGGTATGGGCATTATGAATTTTTAGTTATGCCTTTTGGTCTGACAAATGCACCTGCAGCTTTTATGGATTTGATGAATAGGGTGTTTAGGCCCTATTTGGATCAGTTTGTAGTGGTCTTCATCGATGATATTCTGGTGTATTCGAGGAATGAAGAGGAACATGATTTGCATCTGCGGATTGTGTTGCAGATTTTGAGAGAGAAGTAACTATTTGCCAAATTGTCGAAGTGTGAGTTCTGGTTGGATCAGGTAGCTTTTCTCGGACATATTGTTTCAGCAGAAGGCATTAGAGTTGATCCGAGTAAAGTTGAAGCCATTTTGAATTGGAGTCCACCCAAGTCTGTGACAGAGGTTAGAAGTTTTCTGGGTTTGGCAGGCTATTATCGGCGGTTTGTGAAAGGGTTTTCTTTGATAGCTACTCCACTCACCAGATTGCTTCGTAAGGGAGTGAAGTTTGTGTGGACGGATCAGTGTCAGGCTAGCTTTGAGCAGTTGAGAGATATGTTGACTCAAGCGCCTGTTTTAACTTTACCTGTTGAAGGCAAACCATATGTGATCTACAGTGATGCGTCACATATTGGTTTGGGTTGTGTGCTAATGCAGGAAGGGAAAGTTATAGCTTATGCATCTCGTCAGTTGAAACCGCATGAGCTTAACTATCCTACCCATGATTTGGAGTTGGCTGCCATTGTTTTTGCATTAAAGATTTGGCGCCATTATCTGTTTGGGGAGAAATGTTTCATTTACACTGATCACAAGAGTTTGAAGTATTTGGGTGTTCAGAAAGAGCTCAACCTTCGGCAGAGGAGATGGTTAGAATTGATTAAAGACTACGACTGTTTGATAGATTATCATCCAGGTAAAGCAAATGTGGTTGCTGATGCCTTAAGTCGGAAGTCTTTAGCTGGTTTAACAGTTTACTCGCTCTCATTGCTTGTTGAGTTGAGAGCATTGCGTGCCAGTTTTGTACCTTGTGATGATGGTGCATTATTGGCACAGTTACAATTGAAGCCTGTTTTGTTGGATCAGATCAAAGAGGCTCAGTTAGCTGATAAGAAGATTCAGAAGATTGTTTTAGATTGTGAGAGTGGAAAGACTAGAGATTTTGTTGTGAAGTATGATGGGAGCTTATGGTTTAAGAATAGATTGTGTGTACCCGATAATGCTGACTTGAAGAGGATCATTTTAGAGGAAGCTCATCATTCTTTATTTGCTATGCATCCGGGTAATACGAAGATGTATCATGATTTGAGACAGCATTATTGGTGGATTGGGTTGAAGAGAGACATTGCTGAGTTTGTATCTAAATGTCTCATTTGTCAGAAGGTTAAAGCAGAGCATCAAGTTCCCACTGGGTTGCTTCAACCGTTGTCAGTGCCAGAGTGGAAGTGGGAAAGAGTGACAATGGACTTTGTGTCTGGGTTGCCTTTGACACAAAGGAAACATGATGCCATATGGGTGATTGTGGATAGATTAACTAAGACAGCTCATTTCCTTCCGGTTCGGATGGATTACTCTTTGGAGAGGTTGGCTGAGCTGTACATCCATGAGATTGTGAGATTGCATGGTGTTCCAACTTCTTTGGTGTCTGATCGAGATCCCAGGTTTACTTCGAGATTTTGGAAGAGTTTGCATGGTGCTTTGGGTTCTCGACTGCATTTCAGCACTGCTTTTCATCCACAGACGGATGGACAGTCTGAGAGGGTGATACAGATCATTGAGGATATGTTGAGAAGCTGTGTCATTGATTTCACTGGAAGTTGGGATAGATTCTTACCTCTTGTGGAGTTTGCTTATAATAACAGTCACCAATCCAGCATCGGAATGGCCCCATTCGAGGCATTGTATGGCAGACGGTGTAGGACACCTCTGTGTTGGAGTGAGCTTGGTGATGATAAATTGATTGGGCCTGATTTGATTAAAGAAACTGAAGAGAAAGTGAAGTTGATTCGGGGCAGGTTAAAAGCAGCTTCAGACCGACAGAAGTCCTATGCAGATCTGAAGAGGAGAGACATTCAGTTTGATGTTGGGGATAAGGTATTTTTGAAGGTATCTCCTTGGAAGAAGATTTTGAGGTTCGGTCGGAAAGGGAAATTGAGTCCTCGTTTCATCGGACCGTATGAAGTGTTAGAAAGAGTTGGGCCAGTGGCGTATAGACTTGCTTTGCCACCTGAGTTGGATCGTATTCATAATGTGTTCCATGTATCTATGTTGAGGAGGTACAGGTCAGATCCATCTCATGTGTTGCCATTTGAATCTATTGAAGTGAGCCCAGACTTGACATTTGAAGAGGAACCAGTTGCTATCTTATCATATGATGTGAAAGAGTTGAGAAACAAGAGAGTGCCATTGGTGAAGGTTCTATGGAAGAACCACGGAAAAGAAGAAGCAACTTGGGAAAGTGAACAAACCATGCGAGAGCAATATCCTCAGTTGTTTCAGACTTGATATCAGGTAATTTCGAGGACGAAATTTCTTTTTAGAAGGGGAGAATTGTAATATCCTCATTTATGCCCTAGAAGTTTTGCTTGTTGTTCTTGTTGTTGTTGTTGTTGTTGTATTGTTGGTCTAAATTGAGAAAAGAAAAGTATAAGTGTTTTGGGAAAGAATTTAGGGTTTAGAGACAAGTTTATATGTTGTGTATATTGTGATATATATAACATATACATTAGTCAAAAGAGTTGGTCAAGGCAAGAGGAGATATTTTTTTTGGGGCATGTGAAATTACTAAAATGGGCAAGAGATAACAAAGAGAATTAAGATATGTATGAGGGCATTATAGTAATTTTCCTTTGGATGGGTATTTAATGAAGTTTGACTTTGTGATTCTTGATCATTTTCTCTTCCTCTTGATGGTAGTGGCCGGCTCTCCATTAGCAAAAGGGAAGGAGAAGTGTTCTTGATAGTAAGATCAAGATTGAAGGGAGAATTGAAGAATCAAGTTGAAGATTTGTGGAATTTCTTTACTTTAGGTAAGTAATTTCTTGTTTTCTTTTATTAATTTGGAAATTGTGGTTAAGGTGTATTGAGAATTGTTGAGATGATGATTTAGTGTGTTGATGTGTGTTTATAAGTGTTAGAGTTGATTGTAAGTTAAAAATTGGAGGTTGTGTTGGTTTGGTTGTGATTATGGAAAAATAAGTGAAGATTGATAGTGGAAAATCAAGAGTAGAGTTTGAGTTAGGGTTTTGAGATGGTGTTTGTTTAATTGTGATATTAAGGTGTTTTAAAGTGATTATTGTAATGAATATGTATTTAGAACATTGATGATGTTCATTTGAAGCATGTGGTATGATGTATATTGAGTTTTAATGCATTTGGAAGAGAGTTGGTTACAATTAGGGTTTTGGTTTTGGGAGACACGGCCAAAGGCCATGTGAGACACGGCCAAGTCATATGATTTTGGACGTGTTGGATTAATTTTTGGGTGACACAGCCGTGTTCCCAAGCCGTGTGAGCTACTGTGAGTTTTGGTTGAAGAGACACGGCCGTGTCCCTAAGCCGTGTTTGCTTCTGCCAAAGTTGAATTGAGAGACACGGCCACAAGCTTGGCCGTGTCCCTCATGTGTGCTGCCCGTGTCCATCAAATGAGTTGGTTAGGGTTTTGTTTCTTTGTTCTTTTTGCATTGTTTTGGTTCTTCAAAGGTGGGTTGGTTCTTAAACCTAACCCTAAAACACTTTAAACACACTTGAATCAATGAATGAACTAATCAAATGCATATGGAAGATCCTAAAGCTATGAATCATATAAGTTGTTCTTTGCCCTAATTGCATTGTTGAGATTTAAACAAGGTTATGTTATGCATTGTGAAAGGTATTGTGTTTTATGAGTAATGTACCTTGAAATGTTGTATTAAAGATGAAATGATAATTCAAATAAGATATGATATGAGACAATGCCATTGTGTTTGGCTATGATGAATGATGCTATATGATGATAATATTGAGAGAATGAAGGCATGTTTGCCTAAATGTTGATGAGAATTGAGAATGGAAATGATAATTGATATGTAAATGAATTGTGTGGCTAATGTGTTATTCCATTTTCAGAGTATGTTATTGGTGGCATGCCTAATGATAGTAACAATCTCTTGAAGTTAGGTTGGATTGAATCCTTGAAGCCTAATTGAGATGTTACCACCCTTGAAGCTAGGTTGGGTTAGTTCTTGAAGCCAAGTTGGGTAGAAGCTTAGCATGCTTTGCTCCCCTTGAAGCTTGGTTGAACTTAATCCTTGAAGCCTAGTTGGGTCTATGATATTGATATTGATAAATGTGATGATAGAACCAAAACATTAACTCTGAAAATTGAATGGCATATTAGTGTGTCTTGGGCCCATGCTTGTCTATGGTTAATGTGAGTCATGAATGATGTTTGTTTTGCTTTGTATTGATGATTAAATGAATACTAATGAGGTATATGAAAAGATAATAAAATGTGATATGTAATGTGAAAGTATATTGTTAATTTTGCATATATGATGTTACATATATATTATGGTTTGAGAAATGACATTGCATTGCATGAAGTCATATCATTAGCATGATTATCTTACTAAGCCCTTGGCTTAGCGCGATAGTGTTTAATCGCGCAGGTGATAGAACTGTTAGAATCGAACCCGAGAGCTCTTCGAGACCGAGTGAAGGTAGACAGTGAAGAGTTGATTTTGGAGACTTAAAGATCAAAGGAGATTTGCCAATCATGTATAACTCTTTTTATATTTTGTAAAGTATTGATTAAATGTACATATTTGTATATTTGTAAATATGGAATTAAGTGTTTTCAAATATGTAAATATTTTATGACTTCCGCTGTGAAATAACTATATGTATGTATATATATATATCTAATGTGTTTTATTTTAAAAGTAAATGATCTACTTTTCTATATTATATAATGATAATAGTATTGTATTTATTTAAATGTTTTGAATGTTGAAGAAAACCGTAGCATCCCTATGTTTGGTGCACTTATGCTACATGGTTGTAGTTGTAGTATGTGTGCATTGGATGTGGGGGTGTTACAGTCCCTTTGGTCATACAACCTTATCTAGGGCTGTTATCAAGAATTATCTTCTCCTTTCCCCTATTCTCGCTATGCACGTGTCTACACTGCATAAATGCAGTAGGCGGATGTGACAGTTCCTTCCTCGTTAATTTAAGCTTCGTCCCGAAGCTCATCAAGTGAAAACAAGTATGGGTATTGCTTCCTCATAGTTTCTTCCCGTTCCCATGTAGCTTCTTCTACTTTGTGATTTCTCCAAAGCACTTTGACCAATGGAATCTTCTTATTCCGCAACTCTTTGCTTTCCCGTGCTAAGGTTTCTACCGGCTCTTCCTCGTATGTCAGGTCGAGATGAATCTCGATATCTTGAGCTTGTATATCATGGGTTGGATCTGAACGATACCTCCTTAGCATTGAAACGTGGAAAACATCATGTATTTTACTTAATTCGGGTGGTAACGCCAATTGGTAAGCTACCGGACCTTTACGCTCAATGAATATGTAAGGCCCAATAACCTTGAACTTAGCTTACTCTTTTGTTTAAATCTTAGCACTTTCTTTCATGGTGAAACCTTAATAAATACCTTATCACCAACATTGAATTTTATGTCCCTTCTCTTCAGGTCCGCGTATGATTATTATTATTTTTTTTTTCTATCTGTCACAGCTTTTAACCGATCCCGGATAATTTCTACTTTCTCCTCGGTCTACTTAACTATCTCCGGGCTCAAGATCTTTGCTTCGCTTAATTCCGTCCAGCAAATTGGAGTCCTGCATTTTCGTCCTTATAGTGCTTCATAAGGAGCCATCTGTATGCTGTACTGGTAGCTGTTGTTGTAACCGAACTCCATTAAACTTAAATACTTCTCCCAGCTACCTTTGAATTCTAATATGCATGCTCTTAACATATCTTCAAAGATCTAGATTACCCTCTTTGACTGTCCGTTCGTTTGTGGATGAAATAACGTACTCTAGTCCGTTCGAGTTCCCAAAGTCGTTTGGAACTTTTGCCAAAAGTTCGACGTAAAGCGTGGATCTTTTTCCGATATGATTGATGTTGGACTCCATGAAGTCGTACAATCTCTTTAAGGTACAAGTCTGCTAACTTATCCAGGGAGTAGTCCATCCTTACTGGTAAGAATTGAGCTGACTTAGTTAGCTGGTCTACTATCACCCATATTGCATCATGTTTGTCTCTTGTCATTGGTAGTCCCGCCATAAAATCTATAGTTATGCGATCCCATTTCCATCTTGGAATCGTAATAGGTTGTAGAAGTCCCGAGGGTAGTTGATGTTCTACCTTTAATTGTTGGCAGGTTAAACATTTCGCCACGTAATCTACCACATCTCTCTTGATCCCTGGCCACTAATAACATTCTTTCAAATCCAATACTGCTTCTACCTTCTTAGAATCAACTCTTATTTCTTTCGCCAATACAATATGTCCTAAAAAGGCCACTTTTTCTAACCAAAATTCACACTTGCTGAATTTAGCATATAACTGCTTCTCCCTCAATGTTTGTAACACGATTCTCAAGTGCCGGCCATGATCCTCTACATTCATTGAATAAACCAGTATGTCATCGATGAATACCACGACAAATTGGTCCAAATAAGGATGGAAAATTCGGTTCATCAAATCCATGAATACCGCAAGTGCATTCGTGAACCCAAAAGGCATTACGATAAACTCATAATGTCCATATCGGGTTCTGAATGTAGTCTTTGGTATATCTTCATTTTTAATCTTTAGTTGATGATAGCCGGATAGCAGATCAATCTTTAAAAAAAACTCTCACACCTTTCAATTGATCAAATAAATCGTCTATCCGGAGTAGCGGGTATTTATTCTTAATCGTAAGCTTATTTACTGCCGATAATCCACACATAGTCTTAGGGACCCATCTTTCTTTTTCACGAACAGTACACTAATGCCTTATGTTTGGTCAGCTCATCCATTCCAAGTATTGCATCAAATTCCTGGAATGGCAACTCAAACAGATCACCTAAGAAAGTGTGTCCGTGTACTTCTCCTGGACAATCCTTTATTACCTTCCTGGTAACCATCTCACTACCCAAAGGATTTATAACTAACACTCTATCTGTTTCAAGTTCTACTTCTAAATCCTTTAATTCTTCATTTTTCATGCATATATATGAATGTGAAGAACCTGGGTCTATTAAAACATAAATTAGCATTCTAAACATAATTAGCTGACCTGATAAGACATTCGGAGCCTCTTCTTCCTCATGCGCCCTCATTGCATACATCCTTGTAAGGGCTCTTGGCTCGGGTTTATCCACCGTCTCTGACTGTGCCCGCGATAGATTTCCTCCTCGACCTCTGCCTCGACCTCTACCAGCTATGGCTCGAGATCCTTCGATAATATCTAGTGTGTTTTGTTGTCTTAAGGGCCATTCTCGTTTAAAGTGGTCCTTCGCTCCACAACTAAAACATACCTAGGCCTTGCCCTAACATTTTCCTGAATGCCTACGCCCACATTGAACACAGCGTGGATGGTTATTTTCACTTCCTCCGATAATTTCGAACTGAGCAAAGTTACCTCCACCTTGGCCATGCCCTCTTCCTTGTCCTCTCCCAGACCTACCAGTACTAGCTACAAAGGTAGCTTGACTCGGGCTGCCCCGAATCGACCTTTGACTGGATATCCTGTTCTGATTTCCTCCCATGGAACTACCTTCTCTAAACTGTTTCCTTGTTTGCTGGAAATTTTCTGAATAACTTTGGGTATCCCTTCTTGGTCTTATCCTCTGTCTCCTATTTCATTCATTCTTCTGACATTGCTCTAGTTCTAGAGCCCTAGTGACCATATCGGAAAATTCCTTGATATTAGCAGCAATTAGCTGCATCCTAATCTCATTATTCAAACCATCCTGGAATTGCTTACACCTATCATGTTCGTCTTCAATTGTCTTCTTGGCATACCTACTCAGCCTAGTAAATTCTCACTCATATTCATCAACGGTCAGTCGACCTTGCTTTAAGTGTAGAAACTCCTTTTTCTTGGCATCTAGGTATGCCTCCGATATAAACTTCCTCTTGAATTCATTCACAAAGAAATCCCATGTCCTCTGTTCCGGTGGAACTCGTTGTTGCACTGTGTCCCACCAGACATATGCTTCTTCCACTAATAAGGAAGTAGCACCTACCACTCGCTCCTCTAGAGTACACTGTAACTAATCTAAGGCTCTTACCGTTCCTTCCAGCCAATACTTGGCTGTAGAAGAATCATCGTCCCTTCGGGCCCTAAACTCCTTCGCCCCGTACTTTCTTATCTTTTCGATCCGGGGTTTCCTTACCCCTCCTACAGCAGGTACTGGTATGGGTACTAGCGCTGGTGGTAGTGCCGGGGCAACGCCCGCTATCTGTCGCAGCGCTACAGCCATCTGATGCAACATCTCATTCGGAAGAGGAGCTCCCGCTGAGGGTTGCTCAGCCTTCGGTGTTTCAGATACATGCGTCTCTACAATATGTGACGCTCGAGATTCAACTTCCTCCTCTACGGCTCTTTGAGAGGACTCTCGCGACATCTATATTCTAACACATAACTCACAGTCAACAGCAGCACAGCTCAGCAGCACTATTAAACCCTATGTGGCATGTATATAAAGACAAAACACTTAATCAAATATATATAAACATACCTTATTTATTTTCCTATATTTCCTTCCTGAATGATGCCTACTTTTTATCTCTTATTTACTACAGGATATCTCGTTTTACGTCGGTAATGGCCACTCCCGACATAAAACGTACATCCTCCTATGTTGGATTACCCAGAAGCGGCTAAACCGGAGCTCTGATACCACAATTGTAACACCCCTTCCCGACCTACATGTGTAAGCCGAGTAGAGGCGCCACACTATCCAAATTGTTGCTACCAATTTACTTACCTTAGTTAAAAACTTCTTGAATCAACACTTGATCACTTAATCTTCCTTCAATTTGAGTTTAGAACTTCAAACACCTCTCTAGCTCTCTAGTTTTCTTTTGTCTTTGGAGGAGCCGGCCACTACCAACAAGAAGAAGAGAAAATGATGAAGAAACAAAGTCAATTTCTCCTTAAATCTCCACCAACTGATTTTAACTAAACAATTACCAAAACACCCCTCATCACTTAACTTATCTTTTGTCACTTGCATGCCCAAATATGTAATTCCACCCTCACAAAATAAATATCTCTCTTCCATTGACTCTCCCTTTGACTTATGTATATGTTAATTATATCATCATATAAGCAACATATACACTTCTCTCTAAACCCTCTTTTCTTTCCCAAAACACATATACACAAGCATTCTCTTTCAAATTTCTTTTCTTATCACATAACATATACATTCAATCCAATTGACAACAACAACATAACCAAGACTTCTAAGGTAAACATGAGGATATTACACATGGCAATTAGCATAATTGATGAATCTACTTAAGGTGCTAAATGCAAGAGGAAGAGTACCTATGCCACGCCAAAAGATATGTGCAGCATGTGGGAATGTAGGGCATAGTGCAAATACATGCTCATTCGGTTTCGCACGATACCAAGAATGGCAAGAGGAAGAATATACCTGTGAAAGTTTCCAGTAAATGGGTGGAAATGACCCATATTTCAGACCTTATAATTCAAGCTAGGGAAGCCACCCAAATTTTTCTTGGGAAAATCGGCAACACATTCCACCTCAAAATTGCTTTCAACCTTAGCAAAGAAGTTCTTACTCTCAAGAACAATATTCAAATCAAGATCACCTTAAGAAACCCACTTTGGAAGATAGTTTGAATGCCTTCATTCAAATTAGTGCACAGAACTATGATAAATTTGTGAAATCCATAGTGGAAGATGATTTGAATGTTTACCTTCAAATTAGCACACAAAATCAGGCAAGGAGCAATGAGAGGTTAGATTCTTTGGAGGAATCATTGAAGAGGATGGAAATGCAAGTTGGGCAACTGGCACATCAACTCCAAGCACACTAAGAAGAGGAATTTCCTAGCCAATTAGAGCAAACCACGGTAATTACAAATTTAAGGAGTGAACATGTGATATATAACAAATTTTGTGATTCTTTGGATGCAGGCACTAATCAAGAAGATAATGGTGAGGAGATACAACCCAATATAGAGGAGCCAAGCCAATCAACGGAGGAGGAGAATTTGGAGGCATCAACCTCACCAAAGTTGCATGAATCTTCCAATCCTGATAGGCCACCAAATCCATTTCCATGTAGCTTGAAGGATGAGGAGCAAGGTAAGCAACTTTCAGACATCTATAATATGCACTCCCAAGGAGATAGTGAAAATAAGATTGGGGTGACTATAACCTTAGAAGAAGAGCATGAAATGCCCAATTTAGAAATTGAGGAGTGTAAGCTAATTTTAGATGCTGAGATTGTTGAGATGGGACTTGACATTGTTAGAGTGGATGAAGAAGTGATTCAACCAAATTTGGTTGAACTCAAAGAGTCCCCAAAAATCATCTCTTCTACTCTTGGTGGTGAAGAAGAGCATACAATGGATAGAACCATGTTGCACAATGAAAAAGGGTTTTACAAAGTTCCTATTGCACTGGACAATTACCCTAAGATGACCTTCACATGTTTTCAAATAACGCTACTTAGGCATAGCAATACATCGGGTATGCTTTGGAGTTGTATGCTATCCATCCCTGCATTCATGAGCGACAATTGCATTATGGGTGGAAGGAGCAGTATACATCGTATATGGGAATGATGGAAATCAAGTTTCATCTAAACCCTCTCTTTTAGTTGATGCATGCTCACATTGAGGACAATGTGAATCTTTAAGTGTGGGGTGCATTATGTGTTTTTGTGTTTTTACTTTTAACTTGTTTTTGTTTAAGTTTAGTTAATGTTTTTAATGTTTTTCTTTTAATAAATGAATTTTAGAAAGTTCAATTGTTATAAAATTGTTGATAGATGACCTTTGAAATTTTGAAGCATGAATTTGAGAATTGAGTAGAATTTGTGCTTATTGTCAATTTTGTTGGTTGTTCCTTGCATTTCCTTTAACCTAGTGAGAAATTGAGCCATCAACTTATTATTCTTTTTGTGGGTGAACATCTTTGATTGATGAATTGCTAGAAATTGCTTTGACATGATTTTTAAGACTACATAAAAATTTCAATTAAGCATCAAGAAGATTAAGGCAATTAGGTGAACCCACTTTGGCTTAAAAAGACCAACCCTATTTTTAACATTAGTTAGCCAATTTTGAGCCTATTTCATTTTTCCTTTTCTTTCTTTTTCGCAACACTAATAACTTTGAATCATGCTATTTTGTCTCTTACCCTTTCATTAGGTCAAGAGCATTTTAAGAGTGTTTATGGCCGAGTGTTGTGTTGAATTAAGTGTGGGGTTAAATTTAGTAAGTTTAAGATTGCAAACTATTATCTTCTTTAGTTGCAAAACCCTATAGTTGTAAAATCCTAAAAATAAAAATAAAAATAAAAATAAAAATAAAAATAAAAATAAAAAAAATAAAAAATAAAAAAATAAAAAATAAAAAAAACAAATAAAAAAAAGAGAAAAAGAGAAAAATAAAAAATAAAATAATAAGAATAATTGTTGTTCTTGTTGGAAGGGTTGGAATAAGTTGGGAATAATCTTTGCAATATGTAATAAGCGAGTTCCCTTGAAAAGCTCTTTAATGTCAAGGGGTAGGTGAGAGGAAGGTGTTTGAGGATTGTTAGTTATACATATCATCGGTTACTTCATTTTTTAAGTGCTCTTGAACTTAATGATTAAGCTCACATTTCCTAAATATCATGCCTTTACCTTAGCCCCATTACAACCCAATAAAAGACCTTTTGATTGATGCTTGATTATAATTTTGTGGTGGAGATTTGATTGATAAGCAAGCCTATGGCAATAATATTTCATTGATTGTTATGAGTGTAAACACCACCATGATCAAACACTAGTAAGAGTTGGTGAGGGAGCGACAACATAGGTTATGCATGGAAAATCACTTAATTGCATGGGTATTGATTTTGTTCGATTCAATTTTGGTTGCGGACATAGGGATAAGTAAGTCTTGATGCATATTTATAACTCTTGAACTTAACAAAATTATCTTGTTAGTGTATTCTGATTTTAGCCTTGCTTGGGGACAAGCAAGAAATTAAGTGTGGGGTAGTTGTTTAGATCATTTTTGTACTTGTTTTTAGTATAATTTTATGTGTTTTTAGTTAATGTTTCATTTGATTTTTGTTTAAAGTTTGTTTAAAGTGTTTGTTTTAGGTTAAAGTGTCAAAACTCCCTTGGAAGATCAAAATAATGAAGAAAGAGCATGAATAAAGCAAGACATGGCCAAGCCAAATCAAGCTTGGCCGTGTCCCTCAAAGAATGATGATGGCAGAGCTTGACACGGCCATGAGACACGGCCAAGCCACTGGCCGTGTCTCACTTAAAGACCAAAACCAAAGAAACCAAAGAAAGAAAAGAAAAGAAGGGCAGAAGCTGACACAGGCAAGTGACATGGCCAAGCCACTGGCCGTGCCACATGACAATGCCAGGAGCTTGGCCGTGTCCCATATCAGGCCCAAGAACAAAAGATGAGCAAGGAAAAAGCAAAATGAAGAAGCAGTAGGTGACACACCCACATGACACAGCCACAAGCTTGGCTTGAGAATAAAGAAAAGAAAGAAAGAAAGAAAGAAGGCAGTGAAGGACACGGCCAGCAAGCTTGGCCTTGTTCCAAAGAAAAATGAGAGGCACAGCCAAGCCAAATCAAGCTTGGCCATGTCACCCTTAATATCTATTTAAGTTCTTTCGCACAAAAGAGAAAGGAGGAGGGGGAGATGGCTAGTGTTTGTGAAAGAGAGAAAAGAAAAGAGAAAGAGGGAGGATACGCAATTTGGGAGAGGAGAGGGTGACACTCTTCTTGTCCCTTCATCTTCATCCTCCATTTCTATCCTCTCCATCTTCTCCATCTTCCATTGACAAGATCTTTGAGGTTCTTTGGGATAAATTGGGTTAACAAGCTCTTAACGGTTGAAGAAGCTTCCTTGAAGGATTGGTGACTTGTGAAAGCTCCATTCCATCTTTCAAAGGCATAATCAATTGAAGGATTGGTGACTTGAGAAAGCTCCATTCCATATTGGAAAGGATAATCACCATTGAAGTGGGCTTGAGTTCTTCATCGTACATCAAAGTGGAGCTAGGAGGAAGACTAGTAATCCTACTCTTGGCATCTTCACAAAGGGTTTTTCTATTCTCTCTTTTAATTCATTCCAATATTGTTTTTGTTGTATTAAGTGAATTGATATTGCAATGAACAATTTGTATTTAATTTATATTGAGTTGAATGAATGTTTTAAATTGATGATGTTGAGCTAAAAACCCATGCTTAGGGTTTGTAGTATATTTGATTGAATTCTTTGATTTGATATTTCCATTGATGTACCTTGTTGTTGGTTGATTGCATTGGATTGTATGCTAGGTTGATAGATTAGCTACCTATTGATCTCTAGATATTGAATGAAGGACCGAGAGGTGAAATTTGATATCGGAATTATGCAATCGACTACCCTATGAATGAATTAGAAATATAAGTCCTAGGGTTTCATTAATTTGCAAATGTAAAATAATTGGCTATTGCTATTTCATGAATGTGAGAACTAATGAATTGATAATTGACTAATTAACCTTACGGAACAAATTAATTTACAAGGTTATGTTAATGGTTAATCAAGAATTGAGCTTTGATTGAATGGACCTATAACCCTAGGCACATTCCCAAGAATCGATTTGATCTTGTACAACCTTCACACACCAACCCTACGCACGTTAATTTTAGGTTTAAATTGTTCTCGCACCATTTCAAAACAACAAACTCGCTTTTAATTTAATTGCTTTAATCAAGCTATTACGAACTACATCTTCCTTGTGAGACGACCTTGGGGCGATCAACTTGCTGCAACTACCTCGTATAATTGCAAGTGACGCTTGTAGTAGTACTTAATTTGAGCGCAACACCCAAGCTACTAAGGCTCGGACCCTAAGGTACTTCATGCTCTCATTGGATCTTGTTGTCCAAAATTGGATCAATACCTTAGATGATGGAACACAAAAGAATTGGGATCTGCTTTACAAATTCTTCATCCAACAATATGAATATAATGTCGAGATGGAAGTTACCTTAATGGAAGTAGAGTCCATTAGGAAAAGGTCGAATGAGAATTTTGTAGATTATGTGAAGAGATGGATAACCAAGGTCGCTTTGCTCAAGAAGAGGCCCGATGAATCCAATCAAATAAGGATGATTGTGAGAGGGGTGTTGCCTAGTCTTTGTGAGAGGATGTCTCATACACTCATCGCGATTTCAAAGACCTTCTCCAAGCGGGTTTGCAAATTGAAGAATGGGAAAGAGAGAAGAACTGTTTTTTAACAAGAAGGAACGAGAAAGGAAACTATCAGTTTGGTAGCCAAAGCATGCAAAAGGCAGTAAGTGTTAACTCTACTAACCAAGGAACAAGGAGACAGTTTTTAGAATTAGGGAAACCGATGTCTTGAGTTCTCAATAAGCTTCAAAGAAAGGGATTGCTACAACCCTTAAATCCTCGTCCTTTGTCTAACCCTCTCCCACCTAATTTTGACACTAAAGCATTTTGTCAATTTCACCAAATGCAAGGGCATGACACAGATAGATGTGTGAGGTTGATACATGAGATCCAAAATCTAATTGATAATGGGAAGCTACCCGAGCCCAACAAGCCAAACACCAAAGACAACCCATTACCAAAGTTTAATAGGGTACCGCCGCCAGCAACCTTCATGATTGGAGGAGGTTTGCATGAAGATTTTGTCATGTCTTCTTTTCAAGATGTGGGTGGAGAAGCAACCAAAGAAGAAGAGGTATTTGGTGAAATTAAACAAGCTATGGGGGTAAAGAAGTAACAATTTGTGTTGTCGATGGGTTTTAGGATTCAAGCGATAGTGATGATGATCTTGTATCCAAGAAGGAGGAATGGAATTGGTCCCAGCCTAAAGAAGATGAAGTAATGAACAATAGATTCGGTAAGCCTTATGCAAGGCCACCAATTAAGGAGGTAGAAACTAATAAGGGCAAGGAAGTTGAAGTAGGAAATAAAGAAGAGGAAGATGATGCTGTGCTCAAGCAATTGAAAAGAACACAAGCAAGTGTTAGCATTTGGGACTTATTAGCTACTTCTAAAAAGTACCGAGAAACTATGCCCAAAGCCTTGGCTAGCATGCCAATTTCTATGTCCATGACACTAGAGGAGTTGATCAAATTCAAAAAAATCGGAGGGGTAATGAAATGTGAAGAGGTTCAAGAGAAGAGTGAAGTTAATATGGGAGCAGTTTTTTTTTTCAGATGCGGACTTACCGGAGGAGGGGAGAGATCACATCCGCCCTCTCTTTATCAAAATAAAAGTCAAGGGAAGAGGTCTCCATGTGTAATGGTCGATGATGGGTCCACCATAAATGTTTGTCCACTTAAAATATTGCCAAAGCTAGCCATGTCAACAAGGGATCTAATCCCGACTGAGGTAACCATTCGGGCTTATGACAACACTAAGAGACACGCTGAAGGGACTTTCAAAGCTACAGTCAAGGTTGGTCCAATTGAATCTATTGCTGAGTTTGTTGTTTTAGACATACCAGTTACCTTTGCCTTACTCTTGGGGCAACCATGGTTTCATCCTCTTGGTGGAGTTCCTTCCACCCTTCATTAAAAGATAAAGTTCCCCAACGGAGATGAGACAGTGGTCATCGAAGCTGAAGATAATGAGATTATTAATGCTCTAATGATCGAAAGGCCTCTCAATAGTTTTCAAGTAGCTGCAATTTTTGATGATGAAGTAGTGGACTCCAAAGTCTTGAATATGATGAAGAACATGAACTACCTTCCTGGAGCTGGTCTTAGAAAGGGTAAGGCCGATTTGACAAAGCTGCCAGACTTTATAACTCAAACTCCTAAGAAAGGGTTGGGATATGATGAAAAAAATGATGTCCAGCCAAAGAAGAGTAAGAAGAAGAGCTTCCCGACACTTGAAGAAATCTTTGTCAAAGCTCCAGATATGGGACCACTCCAGGGAAAGCTTGAGCCAATCATGTTCATAGGAAAGTTGATCCCGAGTTTTGAAATTTTTGCAGATGTTGCCGAGCTAGTAGAGAAAGTGAAGAAAGAGCTCACCCTATCAGCCAATAAAGAATCCAATCCAAAAGAGAAGAATGAAGTTGTCCTGAAAGCCGGGAAGACTCCGGAGGTGGTTGAAGAAAAGTTTGAAGACATCATGCCTTATGATTTTGAGAACAATGATTTTGATTTTGATTTTAATTTGTATGCTTTGTATGAGGATGGTGATGTTTTCTTTTCCAAAATGAATGCAATAAAGTCTGATTTTTCTTACTTGTATGATGTTTCTCCTAATTGTTGCATACATTCAAATAGCAGTTACATGAGCATCTTTAATATTAATTCTGTTAACACACAATCATTAAATTTGGGAACAACCAAAAATTCTAAAAACATTAGCATAGCATACGACCTTACTCCTGAGAAGAGAGAGAGATTTGAAAAAATATTCAAAAAATATGAAGAAGTGTTTGCTTGGTCTTATGAGGACGTGCCTGGAATAGATCGAGACATAGTCGAGCATCATATTCCTACTTACACTCACATGAAACCTGTCAAACAAAAGCTTAGGAGATTAAGACCTGAGTGGGCTGAATTGGTTAAAGAAGAGGTCACTAAGAAAATACAAGTGAAGTTCCTTGAAGTGATAGAATATCCAGATTGGCTAGCCAACATAGTACTTGTGCCAAAGAAAGATGGAAGGATAAGGGTTTGTGTGGACTATAGAGATCTAAACAAGGCTTCCCCTAAAGATGATTTCCCTTTACCCCATATAGATGTCCTTATTGATAGTGCAGCCTCTAGCATGATACACTCATTTGTAGATTGATTTTCTGGATACAATCAAGTGTTAACGGGCCAAGAGGATAAATCCAAAACTGCTTTGATTACTACATGGGGTATATTTTATTATAGGGTGATGCCATTCGGCTTAAAGAATGTTGGGGCAACCTACCAAAGGATGGCCACCACACTATTTCATGACATGATGCACAAAGAAGTTGAAGTATATGTTGATGATATGATTGTTAAATCGGATACAAGGGAACAACACTTCCAAAACTTAGAATTATTCTTCGATAGAGCTTTGAAATATAAGCTAAGATTAAACCCAAAGAAGTATGTGTTCGGTGTTATCTCAGGTAAATTATTAGGACATGTGATTAGTCTGAATGGCATTGAGATTAATCCTGACAAAGTTAAAGCAATCAAGGATATGCTAGCCCCTAAGACGGAGAGAGAAGTTTGGGGATTTATTGGTAAATTACAATACATTAGTATATTTATAGTAAAGCTCACAATAATTTGTGAGCCTATCTTCAAATTGCTTAAAAAGAATCAGCCGGTCATATGGAATGAAGAATGTCAAAAAGCCATTGAGCGAATAAAAGAGTATTTGTTGAATCCACCTATTTTAAAACCGCCTAGACCCGGTAAACCTCTATTACTATACTTAGAAGTAGAAGAAGAGTCAATAGGAGCCATGCTAGCCCAAGCAAATGAGTCAGGGATTTAGCATGCAGTTTACTATTTGAGTAGAAAGCTCCTACCTTATGAAATTAAGTATAGTATCATTGAAAAGACCAGTATACCCACGGTTTGGTCTTCTAAGAAGTTGCAGCATTACTTTCAATCGTATAGTGTGCAAGCAATTTCCAGGTTGGATCCAATGAAGTACTTAAGGGAGACAGCTTCTTTGATTGGGAAATATGGTTAATGGTTGATGATATTAGAATAATTTGAGATTGAGTATGTAACCAGGAAAACAATCAAAGATAGAGCAGTGGCAGAATTCCTAACCCAACAACCATTACCAGAAAGCGAAGAGGTAATCTTGGAATTTTCGGATGAACATTTAGAGGCAATTGAAGTACAAGGGTGAAAAATGTATTTTGATGGAGCAGTAAACAGGAAAGGAGCAGGTTTGGGAGTTGTACTAGAATTGCCCGAAGGGGAACTCATCCCTTTAGCCAAAAATTTAAAATTTAGGGCAACCAATAAAATGGTGGAATACGAAGCTTGTATTTTCAGTTTGAAAACCCTAATGATTATGAAGATGGATAAGGTGGAAGGTTTTGGTGATTCTGTAACACCCCCACATTCAATACATGCACACTACAAACACCACAATGTACTATACGTGCACTGAACATAGGGATGCTACGGATTTCCTTAACATTCAAAACATTTTAAATTATACCATAATCCTTATCACTATACATTATAGAAATTAAGTAATCAATTTGTAATACAAAACAAAATAGATATATAGATACATTTAGTTAATACGCAGCGAAATTTATAAAATATTTACATTATAAACAATACTTTGCAAAACATAAAGAAGTTATACATGATTGGCAGCTTTCTCTGATCTTTAAGTCCCAAAATCAACTCTTCAGTGTCTACTCTCACTCGGTCTCGAAGAGCTTTCAGGTTCAACTCTATCACCTGCGCGATCAACACTATTGCGCTAAGCCAACGGCTTAGTAAGACAAATCATGCTAATATTATGCTTTAGTGCAATGCAATGCCACACACCTTATTAAAAAGAACAACATCATAGATGTAAAGCTAACAACATACTTTTACATTCCATAAACCACAATATATGAACATATCACATTTCTCAATATCATATACCTCATTTATCAATTATGTTACCATTTATGAGTCACATTAAACAAAGACAAGCATGGGCCCAAAACATACTAATATGCCATTCAATTTTCAGAGTTAATGCTTTTGTTTTGTTATCACATTTATCAATATCATATACCCAACTAGGCTTCAAGGATTAGGTTCAACCAAGCTTCAAGGGGAACAAAGCATGCTAAGTTTCCACCCAACTTTGCTTCAAGAACCAACCCAACCTAGCTTCAAGGGTGGTAACATCTCAATTAGGCTTCAAGGATTCAATCCAACCTAACTTCAAGAGATTGTTACACTTATTAGGCATGCCACCAACAACAAACTCTGAAAATGGAATAACACATTAGCCACACAATTCATTTATTATTTAGTTATCATTTCCATTCTCAATTCTCATCATCATAGCCAATCACAATGGCTTCATATCACAATTATATCTCAACTCATTTTATACATATAGCATCATTGCTATAACATTTCAAGGTACATTATTCATGAATCACATTACCATTCACAATGTATATAACATAACATTGTTCATAGATTTATAATCTTCCATATGCCTTTGATTGAATCATTATTGTTTTAAGGGTATTTAGAATGTTCATTTTCATGTATAGGTGCAAAGAGACCCTTAAAGAATCACAACATTGCATGAAGAGCAAAGAACAAAAACATTAACTAACACATTTGAGGGACACGGGCAGCACACTTGAGGGACACGGCCAAGCTTGTGGCCGTGTCTCTCAACTTAATTTTGGCAGTGACAGACACTGGCATGGGACACGGCCGTGTCTCTCAAAAATCAACCCAACACGTCCAAAATTTCCATGACTTGGTCGTGTCTCTCCTTGCTTTTGGCCGTGTCACTCATGAACAAAACCCTAACCAAAGCCAACACTCTTTCAATTGCATTTACACACTTTTTGCACAACATTAATCTCATTCAAATGGATACAATCAACAACATAAACACATATCTTACACAATCATCACAATAATCACTTTAACAACACATTAACATTACATTTAAACACAACCACTTCAAAACCCTAAATCCAACATCATTCATAATCTTTCAAAATCAACATCCACCACTTCCAACAACAACACCTATTTAACCTCTTAACTTAAAACCAAATTTAACACTTGAAAACACATCACAAACACCTCTCATCATCAAATCAACAAACCATAATTCTCTTCAAATACCACTTCAAAAGAATAAAAGAAATCAAAGAAAAGAACTTACCAAAGTTGTTGAATTCCACAAATCTCCAACTTGATTCCTTGATTCTCTCTTCAATCTTGATTTTGGAACAACAAAAATCAACTCTTGTTCTTTGGTTTTGGAGAGCCGGCCACCACTAAGGAAAAGAGAAGAAAAGAAAATAAATCAAGTGAACTTCCTCTTCTTCTTTAAATCTCCACCAAGAGATTTCCAAAAGAAAATTACCTCAATGCCCTTAACCATTTGTTCTAACTCTCTCTTAACTTATAAGCCCATTTAGGTAATTTCATACTCAACAAGATAAATATCTCTTCCTCCTTGACTCTTCATTTGACCAACTTATATGTTATATATATTACAATATAATCAACATATACACTTTCCTTTAATTTCTTTTCTCTTGCAAATTGACACCTACATTCAATCCAATTTTTAAAACAACAACAACAACAACATTCAAAACTTCTAGGGCATATATGGGGATATTACAATTCTCCCCCTCTAAAAAGAAATTTTGTCCTCGAAATTACCTGATATCAAGTCCGAAATAACTGAGGGTACTGATCTCGCATGGTATGCTCACTTTCCCAAGTTGCTTCTTCTTTTGCATGATTCTTCCATAGAACTTTCACCAATGGCACGCTCTTGTTTCTCAACTTTTTCACATCACGTGCCAAGATAGCAACTGGTTCCTCTTCAAACGTCAAATCGGGACTCACTTCGATTGATTCAATTGGCAAAACATGAGATGGATCCAATCTGTACCTTCTCAACATAGAAACATGGAATACATTATGGATTCGATCCAACTCAGGTGGTAAAGCAAGCCGATAAGCAACTGGCCCAACTCTTTCCAAAACTTCATACGGTCCAATGAAACGAGGACTCAATTTCCCTTTCCGACCAAACCTCAAGATCTTCTTCCAAGGAGACACTTTCAAAAATACTTTATCTCCCACATCAAACTCTATGTCTCTCCTTTTCAGATCTGCATAAGACTTCTGTCGGTCTGAAGCTGCTTTTAACCTGCTTTGAATGACTTTTACTTTCTCTTCAGTTTCTTGAATCAAATCAGGCCCAATCAACTTACCATCTCCAAGTTCACTCCAACAAAGAGGTGTCCGACACCGTCTACCATACAGTGCTTCGAATGGTGCCATACCAATGCTGGATTGATGACTGTTGTTGTAAGCAAACTCCATAAGTGGTAGAAATCTGTCCCAACTTCCAGAGAAATCAATAACACAGCTTCTCAACATGTCCTCGATAATCTGTATCACCCTCTCTGACTGCCCATCTGTCTGCGGATGGAAAGCCGTACTGAAATGTAATCGAGAACCCAAAGCACCATGCAAACTCTTCCAAAATCTTGAAGTAAACCGGGGATCTCGATCAGACACTAAAGAAATTGGGACACCATGCAACTTTACAATCTCATGGATATACAGCTCAGCTAATCTCTCCAAAGAGTAATCCATCCGAACCGGAAGAAAATGAGCTGTCTTAGTCAATCTATCAACAATCACCCATATAGCATCATACTTCCTTTGTGTCAATGGCAAACCAGACACAAAATCCATTGTCACTCTTTCCCACTTCCATTCAGGCACTGATAACGGTTGAAGCAACTCAGTTGGAACTTGATGCTCTGCTTTTACTTTTTGACAGGTGAGACATTTAGATACAAACTCAGCAATGTCTCTCTTCAAACCAAATCACCAGTAATGCTGTCTCAAATCATGATACATCTTTGTATTGCCCGGAAGCATAGCAAACACTGACTGATGTGCTTCTTCCAAAATGATCCTTTTCAAATTAGCATCATCGGGTACACACAATCTGTTCTTAAACCAGAGACTCCAATCATTTCTTACAATAAAATCTCTACTCTTTCCATTCTGGCAATCTGAAACAATCTTTTGAATCTTCTCATCAGCCAACTGAGCCTCTTTAATCTGATCCAACAAAACTGGTTTCAATTGCAACTGTGCCAACAATGCACCATCATCACAAGATACAAAACTGGCATGCAATGCTCTCAACTCAACAAGCAACGAGAGCGAATAAATAGTCAAACTTGCCAAAGACTTCCGACTCAAGGCATCAGCAACAACATTTGCTTTACCTGGATGATAATCAATCAAACAGTCGTAGTCTTTAATCAACTCTAACCATCTCCTCTGCCGAAGATTAAGCTCTTTTTGGACACCCAAATATTTCAAACTTTTATGATCAGTGTATATGAAACATTTCTCTCCAAACAAATAGTGTCGTCAAATCTTCAATGCAAACACAATGGCTGTTAGCTCCAAATCATGGGTCGGATAATTAAGCTCATGCGGTTTCAACTATCTAGAAGCATAAGCTATAACTTTACCTTCTTGCATCAGAACACAACCCAAACCACTATGTGAAGCATCACTGTAGATCACATATGGTTTGCCTTCTACAGGTAAAGTAAGAACAGGCGCTTGAGTCAACATTTCTCTCAACTGTTCAAAGCTAGCCTGACACTGATCTGTCCACACAAATCTAACTCCCTTTCGAAGCAATCTGGTGAGTGGAGTAGCTATCAAAGAAAATCCTTTCACAAACCGTCGGTAATAGCCTGCCAAACCCAGAAAACTTCTAACTTTAGTCACTGACTTTGGTGGACTCCAATTCAAAATAGCTTCAACTTTACTCGGATCAACTCTAATACCCTCTGCTAAAACTATATGACCGAGAAAAGTTACTTGGTCAAGCCAAAACTCACACTTCGACAGTTTAGCAAACAATTGCTTCTCTCTCAGAATTTGCAACACAATCCGTAGATGCTTATCATGTTCCTCCTCATTACGCGAATACACCAGAATGTCATCGATAAACACTACCACAAACTGATCCAGATAGGGCCTAAACACCCTATTCATCAAGTCCATAAAAGCTGCAGGTGCATTCGTCAGACCAAAAGGCATAACTAGAAATTCATAATGCCCATACCTGGTCCGAAAAGCTATCTTAGGAACATCATCAGCTCTGACCCTCAACTGATGGTACCCTGATCTCAAATCAAATTTTGAAAACACAGCTGCACCCTTCAATTGATCAAAGAGATCATCATTTCTAGGCAAAGGATATTTATTTTTAATGGTCACCTTGTTCAATTGCCTATAATCGATAAACAATCTCATGGTACCATCTTTCTTCTTCACAAATAAAACAGGAGCTCCACAAGGTGAGACACTAGGGCGAATAAACCCTTTATCCAACAACTCCTGTAATTGCACTTTCAATTCTCTCAGTTCAGCAGGTGCCATTCTGTAAGGAGTAATAGAGATAGGAGTGGTACCAAGCAATAATTCAATACCAAACTCCACCTCTCTCTCAGGAGGCAACCCTGGCAACTCCTCTGGAAACACATCTGGGAACTCTGCAACTGTGGCAATGCTATCAATTTGAGAACCTGTTACTCTAGTATCTACCACATGAGCAAGATAGGCATCACACCCCTTTCTAATCAACCTCCTGGCTGCAACAGCTGAAACAAACAAAGATGCTAGCTGTCCTTGCTCATTAGATACTATCACCTCTCTACCATCACCAGTTCTCAAAGAAACAATTTTCTTTTTACAGTCTACCACAGCTCCATGTCTAGATAGCCAGTCCATGCCTAGTATCACATCATATTCTTTAAAAGGCATTTCAATTAAATCCCCAAGGAACTCCTCACCTTGCACCATTATTGCACTATTTCGGTGCACCCTGCTAACAATCACACTATTCCCTAGAGGATTTGTCACCAATACATCAAATCCTAGGGATTCAGCATGCATATCAGACACAGGCAAAACAGATGCACTAATATATGAATGTGTGGATCCGGGATCAATCAAAGCAAGTACTGAAGTATCAAATAAGAAGAAAGTACTAGCTATGACTGCCGAAGCATCTGGCTGCCTCTGTATAACATATATCCTCTGGGAAGATCCAACCTCCTCTGGTCTACTCTCCCTGGACGTAGAACCTCCTCTAGAACTGAACCCAGATCTACCTCCTCTGCTGACACCCCTGCCTCCTCGACCTCCCCTCACACTAGGTCGAGATGCTGTAGAATCAACTGACATCTGCTCTTGCCTCTCAGGACAATCCTTAACAAAGTGATATGGTGATCCACATCTGAAGCATACCCCTGCTACACCAGTCTTCCAACAAGGACCACCATGTGGCCTACCACAATGAATGCAGATGGGTAGAGTGGATCTCTGAGTCACTGGGGTCGGAGCACTCGCCACTGACACTGTAGATCTAAATCTCTGCCTCTGAAACTGCACTGACCTACCCGCTGGTCTCTGACTCCTACTAACCCGAGGAACAAAACTTCCTTTACCTCTTTTAGCAGTTGAAGACCCTGCCTCGAACTGGGGTCTCCTAACCCTGACCTCTTCCTCTGAAGCAGCTGCAATAACTTGAGCTCTCTCCACACTCCGAGCTGCTGCCACAAGCTGGGAAAAATCATGATATCTAGATCCAACCACCAAACACATGATAGAGGGCCTCAATGCCTCTTCAAATCTCCTGCATCTATCTATCTCATCAGATATAATGCCCCAAGCATACTGGCTCAACCGGATAAATTCAACTTCATATTCTGTTACGGTCCGGCTGTCTTGCTTTAAGCTCAAAAACTCCATCTTCTTCATGTCCTTATACTCCCTCGGAGTATACTTCAATTCAAACTCTCTCAAGAAATCAGCATAGGACAAGGTTGGTGGATCATCCATAGCATGTGGCACTGTCTTCCACCAATCATATGCATCCTTCTGTAGCAATGATCTGGCATAATCAAATTTTTCCTCTGGGGTGGCTTGCAACTGAATGAAGATTCTCTGTATTTTATCAAGCCACTGCTCTGCTACAGCTGGATCAACAGTGCCTAAGAAATCCTCTGCCTCATACTTCCTTAGTTTGTCATAGTGCCTCACTGATACTAAAGGCTGAGGGGGTGGTGGCTGTGGTTGCACTGGTGCTTGCCTCAAAGCCTCTACCACATGCCTAAGCCAAGCTGGAGGAACCTCCTCACCAACTGGTCTCCCCGACACCAAAGCAGGTGCCTCCTCAGCACTATCAACTCTAGCTCTATCCTCCGGAGCTACATTCTCCTCACTACCCTCAACTGACTGACGCAAATGAGGATCCATCACAACCTATTTCTGCAAACACAGCAGAATACATCTTATTAAAGATCAGAGACTGCCAATCCCACACATGTATGTTATTCAAAAATTCACTTTTTAAGTAAAAATATTCTTTTTCTTACATTTTACCTAGGTTGAGAATCTCAAACCTTGGCTCTGATACCAAAACAATTGTAACACCCCCATATTCAATACATGCACACTACAAACACCACAATGTACTATACGTGCACTGAACATAGGGATGCTACGGATTTCCTTAACATTCAAAACATTTTAAATTATACCATAATCCTTATCACTATACATTATAGAAATTAAGTAATCAATTTGTAATACAAAATAAAATAGATATATAGATACATTTAGTTAATATGCAGCGGAATTTATAAAATATTTACATTATAAACAATACTTTGCAAAACATAAAGAAGTTATACATGATTGGCAGCTTTCTCTGATCTTTAAGTCCCAAAATCAACTCTTCAGTGTCTACTCTCACTCGGTCTCGAAGAGCTTTCAGGTTCAACTCTATCACCTGCGCGATCAACACTATTGCACTAAGCCAACGGCTTAGTAAGACAAATCATGCTAATATTATGCTTTAGTGCAATGCAATGCCACACACCTTATTAAAAAGAACAACATCATAGATGTAAAGCTAACAACATACTTTTACATTCCATAAACCACAATATATGAACATATCACATTTCTCAATATCATATACCTCATTTATCAATTATGTTACCATTTATGAGTCACATTAAACAAAGACAAGCATGTTCCCAAAACATACTAATATGCCATTCAATTTTCAGAGTTAATGTTTTGGTTTTGTTATCACATTTATCAATATCATATACCCAACTAGGCTTCAAGGATTAGGTTCAACCAAGCTTCAAGGGGAACAAAGCATGCTAAGTTTCCACCCAACTTGGCTTCAAGAACCAACCCAACCTAGCTTCAAGGGTGGTAACATCTCAATTAGGCTTCAAGGATTCAATCCAACCTGACTTCAAGAGATTGTTACACTTATTAGGCATGCCACCAACAACAAACTCTGAAAATGGAATAACACATTAGCCACACAATTCATTTATTATTTAGTTATCATTTCCATTCTCAATTCTCATCATCATAGCCAATCACAATGGCTTCATATCACAATTATATCTCAACTCATTTTATACATATAGCATCATTGCTATAACATTTCAAGGTACATTATTCATGAATCACATTACCATTCACAATGTATATAACATAACATTGTTCATAGATTTATATTCTTCTATATGCCTTTGATTGAATCATTATTGTTTTAAGGGTATTTAGAATGTTCATTTTCATGTATAGGTGCAAAGAGACCCTTAAAGAATCACAACATTGCATGAAGAGCAAAGAACAAAAACATTAACTAACACATTTGAGGGACACGGGCAGCACACTTGAGGGACACGGCCAAGCTTGTGGCCGTGTCTCTCAACTTAATTTTGGCAGTGACAGACACTGGCATGGGACACGGCCGTGTCTCTCAAAAATCAACCCAACACGTCCAAAATTTCCATGACTTGGCCGTGTCTCTCCTTGCTTTTGGCCGTGTCACTCATGAACAAAACCCTAACCAAAGCCAACACTTTTTCAATTGCATTTACACACTTTTTGCACAACATTAATCTCATTCAAATGGATACAATCAACAACATAAACACATATCTTACACAATCATCACAATAATCACTTTAACAACACATTAACATTACATTTATACTGGAATTATAGTTAAGGTTGTTTGAGTTTTTAATTTATGCCATGTGAATTTGCTTGAGGACAAGCAAAGTTTTAAGTGTGGGGTAGTTGTTTTATTAGTTTTTGTTATAGATTTATGTCCTGTTTATTATGATAATTATTGTTTTATTTAGGTATTTTGTTAGTTTTAATCGGTTTATTTAGTGTTTTCATTAATTTTGGTAGTTTTAGTTTATTTCAGTGTTTATGTCATTTTTGACCTAGTTTTTAGTATGGTTTTATGCTTTGTTGGTTATTGTTTATTTACTTAGTTTGTTCAAGTTTTGTTTTAGGTTAAAAAAAGCCAAGGAACCAAATTGAAGACAAAAAGGGACAGTAGCTGACACAGGCAGAGGACACGGCCAAGTCACTGGCCGTGTCTCATACCAAATTAAAAAGGAAGATCAAGACACAGAGAGGGACACAAGCAAGGGACACGACAAAGCTTGTGGCCGTGTCCCTCCAAAGATGCTCAAACACGGCCAAGTTGCTCCAACTTGGTCGTGTCTCACTTAAATCCAAAGCATAGAAGAAGCAACTCTCACAGTAGAAGACACAGGCAAGGGACACGGCCAAGTCACTGGCCGTGTCCCTCCAAAAAGGTCCAACACGGCCGTGTCTTCTTCAAGACTTGGCCGTGTCACTCAACAAAGAAGAAAAGAAGAAACTCTGAGACAGAAGCGAACACAAGCAAGGGACACGGCCAGGCTTGTGTCCGTGTCCCTCCAATTCACCTCCAACAAGGCCAAGTTCACTCCAACTTGGCCGTGTCACTCAAGGATTAATGAAGACGCACGGAGGTTTCGTATAAATTAAAAGTTAGGGTTTTAAAAAGGGTTGTTGAAAGTTTGAGAGCTGTTAGCTGTCAAAGACAGTTTTAGGGTTTTGATAACTTATTTTCTTTGATTTTGATTACACTTTGATTAATCTAGCTTAGATTAGATTGTTCTAGCCATTGAAACATCCTTCTTGCATGATTTGAACAAGAGATTCTTCAGAAGCTTCAAGGAGTTTGTAATTTGGTTTTGTTCTTGAACTTTATCTCTTTATTTTCATTGGAATTGTATTTATGGATATTATCATGTCTAAATTGATTTCTTTGAATATTAATGAGATGAGTATGTTTGATAGCATTATGAACTAATTTGATCTAGTCTAGGGTTTGTATGGATCTACTATGATTGTATGAATTGGTTATTCTCTTAGCTAATAATTTCTTTAGCCTTGATTGAATGGAATATTGTTAATATATAATTGATTGGCCACCAATTATGTGTTTTAGGTATTAGATGATGGATTGAGAGATGAAGTCTAATGCTGGAATAATTCAATTAGGGACTCAGGTGAATTAGAGATATAACCTATTAAAAAGATTATTTCAATCATAACAAGATTAGTTGAAAGAGGTTTGAATGCGAGAGCTTATTTCCTTGACTCGATTAATTAAGTTGCTTGAGATTTAATCTTTGAAATTAAATTAGTTAAGAGGAATAACCGTTCATACATATAAGTAGTAGAGAAGTGCAAACCCTAGACCTTTCCATCAAGTGAATCAAAACATCAGCTTAATTTACTTTTATTCGTTTTAAACTTCAATCAATTTTCTTCATTAGTTAACAATTTAAATTTTCTTCATTACTTGTTATTTATAATCTAATAATCAATTAGCTACTTTAGCTTCCTTGAGAGAAGACCTTGGGGTGATCACCTTTGCTACAACTACCTCGTATACTTGCGAGTGATGCTTTGTGGTAGAGTTAATTCGAGCGCAACAATAAGGGTAATTGAAGTTTTCATGATATCTCCGATATATCAAGATAACATCAGAATAGCAAATGATTTATCCCTATTAAAGGAGATTTGTCACCCCACTCATCCATTATTGGAAGCCTAAGTTAGTACAAATAAGATGACTCTTTTAGAGCTAGAACAAAAAAAAAAAAACCAAAATGGTTCAAAAAGCCAACTGAGTTCTCTTTGACCCAAGAGAACAAATGGCTTCCATTTGGTTTATAAAAATGGTTTGACTTGAATTGGTCCAACCCAACCAAAGATTCAATCAAAATTGGAGAAAAAGAGGAAGACCATTCAGTTCTTGAAAGTTCTGTACTTGACAGTCCTACAAGGAAGAAGGACAAAATTATAAAATGCTCAAAGAAAGGGAAGAGTAAGAAAAATAAAGAAAAAAAAAAGAAAGGGAAAAGAAGAATGGAAACAAATTTGGGTCTTAAACTTTTTGCAAGGGCAAAGACTGTCCTAACCAAGATCTAGAATTAATGCCAAGAAGACAAAAAGAATTTAGAGTCTAGAAAGATTGCTCCCAACTATCAAAAGTTCCAACAAGAAATTTGTAGTGTGAGGGTTTGTCTATTGTGTCACACCAGCTCCAATCTCAAAAATGGCCTTCACTTAAACTTGTGTCCCTTATAGACCCCATTTCAAGCCTATCAAAGATATGTTGATCTCTCGTGGTAGGTAGAGTCTATTAGTGGAGATAGTTTGGATAAGCATGCATATGAGATAGATAATATTTAAACTCAAATGAGACCTTTGGCCAAGTAATGTGTATGTGCCTATCTGAAGTGCAACAATTCTTGCTTAAAAAGAAATAATTCCCGAGTTTAGTACGGTAGCTAGGGTTATCATGTTATAGATATGTTAATTTGGAAAACTCAAGTTCTGAGGTACATTGACATTAATTTGGCAAAGCCAACATTTGATTTCAAAATCAAAATAAAAAAAAGTATTTTTTCATACAAAGCCTTCAAGTTAAGGAAAGTATGTTGAACCTCCGAAGGACACATTGGGTAAAGGAAATGATTATTGGCAAGGTCATGAAGGAGCTACCAGCAGACATACTGAAATATAGTTATGGATGCATCCCTGACTTTGCTGCTTAGTGTCTCCACCACTCATGTTTTCAACATCTTGAAGATAAAAGCCACAAAGGCAAAGCTTTTGATCATTCCAATGCAAGACTTGAATGAGCATCAAAAAGGAACCAATGAGAACACTTTTGTTGATCACCTTGGTCTATGAGTCAATGGAACAACTGTAAGTATTATTCATGCATATCATGCATACATGAGCATATAACATCGCACTTTCTTGTCTTATGTTATCTATTCCTTGTCAAAATGAACAGCAAGCAATCAAAAGAAGATATCAAATCAGGGGGGGCATAGAAAGCCCATTGCTTTAGAAAACTCCAGTAATCTTGCAAAGAGAAGAAATACGTGCTTGTTTGAAGAACTAGACAACAACAACATCAATCAGAGTCCGCATAGAAAAATCATGGGTTTAAGCCTACACTGGGGCAAAGTTTCTCCTTTTCAATTTTTTGAGTTTATATATAAAACATTTTCAAACTCACTTGCAAATATCTTGCCACGCAGGGGGAAAAGGAGAGGATATGAAGGCTAGCTGAAAGGGGCTGAATTTTTTGCAAAAGTGCAAAGGAAGAACAAAAAAAAAAGAATGGAATAAATAAAGAAAATTAGAATTCTCAAAAGAATGAAGATGCAAAAGACAAAAGATCAACACAGCTAAAAGAGTTGAAGCCAGGGTAAAGAACCGACCTCCAATGGATAAAGATCCATTTTTCAAGGGTAAATATCCGATCTCCAAGGATGAAGATCCATTTGCAAGGGTGAAGACCCGATCTCAAAGGATGAAGATCCATTCGCAAGGGTGAAGACCCGATCTCAAAGGATGAAGATCCATTTTTTTAAGAGTAAAGACCCGATGTCAAAAGATGAAGATTCATTTTCAAGGATGAAGACCCGATCTCAAAAGATGAAGACTCGATCTCAAAGGATGAAGATCCATTTTGAGGGTAAAAAACCACAATGCATAGAATAACCAGAGCAGTCAGATTTCTCAAATGATAAAAGGTCAGTCAAACTCAATCTCGGGTCCAAGCACCCAATCTCGGGTTCAAGTACCCAAATCAAATCCAATCTTGGGTCCAAGTGCCCAATCTCAAGTCCAAGTACCCAATCTCGGGTCCAAGCACCCATTCTCGGGTCCAAGTACCCAAATCAATTCAAGCTCGGGTCCAAGTACCCAATCTCGGGTCCAAGCACACATTCTTGTGTCCAAGTACCCAAATCAAATATAATCTGGGGTCTAAGTATCCAATCCTGGGTTCAAGTACCCAAATCAAATCCAATTTAGGATCGAGTATCCCAATCAAGTTTAGGATCGAGTATCCGAACCCAATTTAGGATTGAATATCCCAATCTAGTTTAGGATCGAGTATCAAAATCCAATTTAGGATTGAGTATCCAAATCCAGTTAGGATCGATTGTCCGAACCCAATTTAGGATCGAGTATCCCAATCCAGTTTAGGATCGACTATCCAAAGCCAATTTAGGATCGAGTATCCAAATCTAGTTGGATCGAGTGTCCGAATCAAGTTAGGATCGAGTATCCCAATCCAGTTTAGGATTGAGTATCCAAATCTAATTTAGGATCGAGTATCTGAGTCTAGTATAAGATCGAGTATCCGAATATCCCGGGTCCAGGTCCCAAATTTTCCTTAGGTCCAGAACCTACAACTATTTCTAAGTCCAAGAACTTAGCTCGGGTCCAGAACCCAAATTATCCTTAGGTCTAGAACCTAGAATCTCTTTTGAGTCCAGAACTCAAACCGGGTCCAGAACCAAAATTTTTCTTAGGTCGAGAACCTAGAATCATCCTTGAGTCCAGAACTCGAACTGGGTCCAGAACCCAAATTTTCCTTAGGTCGAGAACCTAGAATTATCCTTGAGTCCAGAACTCAAACTGGGTCCAGAACCCAAAACCTCAACTATCTCAAAAATTAAGTCTTATTGCTTTTCTCTTTCTTTCACTAAAGTTTTAGATCATTCAAGCAGGGGAAAAACTGTAGACCCTTAATTTTTGACCCAACCCTGTCCAATATGTTTCATTTAGTCCAAAATGATTTTTGTTGTCTAATTGGTCCAAAATAATTTTTGTTAAATAATTTTTTGCTTTAGTATCTAATTTTTATTAATAAAAAATAAAAATAAACAAATAAAAGTCAAAAAATAAAAATAAAAATAAAAATCAAAGTCGGAAAATTTGCCCGCAGAAAAAATATGCTGGTGAAATAGCTTTTCTATTTCGCTCCCAGGATTTTCCTGCAGGCAACGCCCGCAGCCCGCCCCTGCCGCAATTTCCTGCTACAGAATTTTTTCGCCAGTGTATTTTTTCCTACGGCAAATTTTTTTCGACAGTGCAATTTTTTCGACGCAAATTTTTTGAAATCTAATTCAATTAGGTTTCGATTTCTTTTTTTATTAATATTACTTGCCGTTACTAATTAGGAATAAACCACATCAAAGCACTATAAAAAAGGACCAAAGGCAATTAAATTTGGGGGGAGCCGAAAAAGCAACAAAAGCTTGATTTTTTGAAACCAATTAGTGAAGGAAAAGGAGCAATTCAATTTCTTTTTTTTTTGGAATAGTAGGGACACAATTTAAGCAATTCAAAGGCAGCAATTGTCTTTGTTCTTGTTCATCCAAGAAGAATTATTTTTGGGGAATCAATAAAAGGAGGTATGAGATTCTAATTTCTTTTTTTTTTCACAGTTGCTAAAACTAGGATTTTGTGTTTTTCAAAAGTTAAAATCTTAGAACTTTAATTTAGTTTTCCAAAGTTAAAAATACTAATACGTTACTTTATTTTCCAAAAAGACTTAAAATTGTTATTTTTATCTCTTCAAAATCTTAAAACCTTAATTAAACATATTTTCAACAAAAACAAAATTTGATTCTTTTTTCTTCAAAAGTTTAAACTAGGTTCTGTTTCTTCCAAAAAAAACCATAAAAAACATATTTTCTATTTATAAAAACTTCAATCTGTTTGTTTAAATTCATAAAACCTCATGAAATCATCAAATTGTCTTTCTAAATCCTAATTCAAATTCATCACCCGAGACCCTAATTCCAAAACATTAAAACCCTAATTCAACTTCTAAACATAAAATATTAATCTCTAACTCCTTTAAAACCTTAAACCTTAATTTTTTTCTAAGCCCTAATCCTTTAAAACATTAAAAAACCATAAAACATAAATACTTTAAATTTTACACAGTAGCTTGAAATCATAATTTAAAACCATGAACCAAAAGTATTTTTAAAGTGTCTAAAACCCTAGTTTCATGATTTCACCATTCAAATATTAATTTAGTTAATCAAAGAGTCTTACCAACCTTTTAAAACATAAAACCCTAATCTATTTTAATTCCATAAAAAGTTACAGTAGCTATAATTGGACTTCTATTTGCTTTATTCAGTTCCATATTTGATTATGTTTTGATTTATTTCTTATGATTTAATCTATTTAATTTCAATGCTTGAGTTATTTAATTTATCATGGATGGATGTTTATTTTATATTTTAATTAATAGCTTTGATGAATGATTTATTTATGGTGAATGGTTATTTATTTTATCAATTTGTTTAGACTTCCAAAAGTTGTAAGAGGTATGTTTCCACTTGGTGGGTACCTCATGTAATTTAATTTGCTTCTCCATTTTAGAACCAATGTAAAGGGCATGTTTCTACCTTTCGGTGGGTGTCCTATTTAGGCATGTGATGTAAGGACATGTTTCCATCCTTGGATGGGTGTCCATTTATTTGCTTTGTTTGGACATTGCTTTGATTTTAATATAATGATTCTTTCTTTTAATTATTGTGTGCAATATGGATAATATTGTTATATTTAATAATTTTATAATATTAAGACGTGTAAAGGAGGCCGGTTCCAATGAACCGGGCATTGTGGGGGTGCTGGGCTATTTCTCACCTTCCCCACACGTACCCAACTTTCCGAACCCATTGAAGGTTGGGGATTCCTTTGGAATCGAGTCATCCACCCCTTTCTTTTTTGCCGGCCCGTCCGGGTGGCGACTCCATTTTCTCCGGACTTAGGTCCGTGTTCTCTAAGGCCCTGAGCCTAAACAGTGCAAAAGTCGCAAGAACCAATCCACCGGGAGTGGGGGCAAAAATCCCCGCTCACACCGGCTTTATGTTTGGCTGTTCCCCAATTTAATAAAATAGAATTAATGTTAAAATTGCTCTGTGTGCACTGTTATAAGTATTTGACCAGATATGGATGAAATAAATAAACACAATAGCAAAAGGTGATGACAAATTTTAAATGGAAAAGAAGCATCTTTTATTACTTTAATTATTTTTTCATCCTAACAATACACTTTCTGAATTGACAAATGTAAAATCTATGGCAGTCGATAAATGTAATGTGCTGGCTAGCTTTGCCTCAGCCGATCCAAGTAGGCTTCAGTCAAGCAAGGTATGTCTAAATCGGGAGTAAAGTCAGAATCGCGAGGCTCAGCTCTGTACTGACGTCCAAGTCGGCGAGGATCATAGCATGTACCTTGACGAAGAGCAGCAAGGGGAAAATACATCAAGTATGTCCGCATGGTGATACAAGAAATCTTCCACTAAGGTACCAACCAACGGATATTGACTTCAGAGCGTGAGTGGATCCAGTCAACCTAGTCAGCATATGAAGAAGCAGGATGGAGTAGTTTCCTAGCATAATGATAACGTGACAGATATTTGGCAAAATCCATGGGTGGAGTATCAAGCAAACAAAGATGCTCCTGAAGCCAACTCTGTGAGGAAAGAATTAAAAAAAAGTCCGTTAAGTTGAAAACCCGGGCAACTTAGGCAAAAATTAGGACACCTCACTAGTTCCAAAAACCCACATGGGCGGATTAGGCAAAAATTAGAGCAATAAATATATATATATATATATAATAAAAAAGAGGTCTGCTAAGTTGAAAACGTACGAGGGTAGCTTAGCCAAAAATTAGGACAGCTCGCTAGTTTCGAAAACCCACATGGGCGGACTAGGCAAAAATTAGAACAATAAAGAAAAGGAGGAAAAAAGAAAACCTAAATTGAAAACCCGAAAGGGCAGTTTAGGTAATTACCTGAAGCAGCAATGGACTCCTGATCAATCTCTTTGTCAATCTTGATTTAAGCTGGTCTAACCCAACTAAAGTATCAGCTAAGATCACAGGTACTGGCGACAAGCCTCCTTCCATTTGATCCATAATATCCAATACCCGTGGATCAATATCGCCGTCAGAAGAAACAAGCAAGAATTGGCCAGGCAAGCAAGGACAGAGCATGCATCCCCATGCCTTAGTAGGGGCCAAATGAGAGAGACAAAAATCAATCAAGGGAGCAAGTAGAATTTGTCACCTCTCCTCAACTGAAGAACTTTGGCTTTTGGAATTTGAAATAACATATGCATCTTCTGTTCAGTTTTGGAAATAAATGTGGGTAACGCCATTTGTTAACTATTTGGATATCCAAGGATGGCCTCAAATTCTTCAATCAAGGGACATATTTCAAAGCCATTAATTTTAAATGTCCTAGAATCCATATTCCAAAAATAAGACATGGCATGTAAGAAGGAGTGGTCCAATTTAACATTTTGAAAGCACTTTAAAATATCAAGTTTTGACCATGAAATTTGCTTCCAGTGAATGGAGTCCATATTCTTAAACAAAATTTTTATCTTTTTTAAATGATGTTCGGTCATGGTTGATGAATGAAAGAAAATCAAAATTATTAAAGAGAGTTTTTTACTTTGAAATGGAAAGTCTTTTAGCTTCTGTATGAAATTAGGCATAAAAGGTGATTTATATAGGGAAAATAAGATTTTCCAAAATTGATAAGGAAAAGGTGGTGAGAAAAGGGCGGAACCATGTTGTATAAGGAAAGGAATTGGCGACGAATTTACTTTACCGTGTTGCATTTCGCTTTTGTGGTGATGCTGTATAAATATTGAAATATGAAAAAGAAAATATAATAATGTGATGCAGTAACGATGAAAAGTGAAAAAAAAATCAGTTACAGTAAAGGCAGAAATTATGTATTATTATTTTTATGCTTATTATACAATGTTCATACAATTGATACAATTTATACATTACTAAGAAGGTGGTGGCAGGTCATCAAATAAAGCTCTGAAAAAGTTGTCGCCTATTGGAGGAGGGGGCAAATCGCTCATCCCGAGTTCGCCCGAAGCGAGAACACCAAAATCCCTATTACCTTGGAGTTCCAATCTATCACGGTCCTCATCGGAGGTAGACGAAAGGATCTCATGGTCATCAGTCTGGGGGCCTCTTGATGATAAAGTACCAGGATCCGTCATCCCCTGAAATCGGAAGTCTCAAAAATTCTATTCTGATTGATGATACAAATTTTCAAAATGAGAAGCTTGCTGATGACTTGCAGCCAGCTCTTCTTGAAGTTTCTTATTTTGATCTTCAAGCATCCGCTGTGAGCCAGATAGGAAAAAGGTAAGAGCATACATAATCATGCATACATATAGCTTAAATTACCATGAAATAAGAGAACTTACCAAGTAATTCATATCAATGCCCTGCGGATGAGATGACATATATGGTGGGCTAGAATGAGCAAACGAAGGGGCAATAAAAGAAGGTCCAGCCTTATGATCAAATAAGCCAATAGCCTGCAACAATCATTAAAGAATAAAAAAAAGAAAGAAGCAGTTGCAAGGGAAAAATGGAGAAGGTTTACCTGAGAAGTGCTAGCCCCAAGATGTGGAATGAATTCTCCTGCATCTCCATGATGTTCCTCTTCATCTCTACCCTCATTTTCTTCAAGAATCTACCATACGCCAACAGGAGATACATCAAAGTTCAAGAGCCTTCTTTGAATAAAATGGGCATAAAATGCACCTGATAGATGGAGAAATGTCTCAACACCATAACCGTACCGAGCCGACCACCAAGCATCCTCCGGCATTGACATAATATTTAAAATATATTCCGGGCAATGCATTGGAACCCTCTGCTGCTCTGGACCAAGAAACCACTCATAAACTCTCTCTCCAAGAAACCAGCCACTAGACATTGGGCCAGTAATGACTTGGCGAGTATGTTGGAAAGATAGTGCAGCCTTCATGAAGCGAGGCCAGTTTGTCCGCTCTTCTAGGTTCCACCAGGCCAAATTCACCTGTAAAATAACATAAGGTAAGTAAACTTTCACATAAATTTTAAAATATACTAATGTTATTTTACCTGGTCCCATGTTAAGCGACTCAACACGAAGCGTTGGGTATGCACATGGTGAGAGCCGGGAATGTCCATGCGATCTGACAACCAGAAATTTAATCTCGGATACCCGACTCTCCCTTAGAAAATACCGGGTACCCTCACAAGGTTGTGTTCATATGCCCATGCCTACAATAATAGTAAAGATCAAATTCATACAAGAAAGGAGCGAAATTGACATTGGTAGAAGAAGAATACCTCGACAACCGCCATCAAGCCGACAAAAGACTTCTTGTTTCGGTAAATTTTATCAAGACCATGGTAAAGACAGGCAAGACCAGCTTCACCCCAGCCAGAAGATGGTACCGTCCTAAAATAAAAAAAGGGCCCTCAACACTGACAAGTGGATGGAGGATTCAGTGCTGCCTAAGATGGTCGACCCAAGCAAATATAACAAAAATCCTTGAGCATACTGTTGGGTCGTGTTCCTATGAATCCGTCCTTCGTAGTTCATCCAATAGCTATGAATCGGTTCAATTTTATCTTAAAAGGCCCCTTATATGATGGTTCCATACCAAATAATTGTTGAATTTCTTCAAATGTTAAAATATCATTGGTCAGAGGAACCGGAACACCAACATATCCAAGGTCAATTATAGCAGTAAAATCGAATGGACCAATTGTCATCTCTTCAATGGACAAGTGAAAAGTGTGGGTTGTGTCCAACCATTGTTCTGCAAGCGCCTGGACTACGCTCCGGTCTATCAGATACTCCTCAGATGGCAATTGTAAGATAAAGCTCTCAAAGCAGCAATCTTGAATAATCTGCCTTACCCGATAAGGCACTACATCATACCATTATCCAGCTTTGTAGATATACCCTCTAGCCCGAAGAACACAACGATTACGCTAACACGGAGCCAGGTAAGTTAATACAAGATAAGTATATATTATCCTATCTACTTAAATTAATATATTTTTCCTAAATTTTCTAAAAAATTATAATAATATAAAAAAAAATAAAAAAAATAAAGGCAAACACAATAATAATAAAAGAGCATAATATAAAAACATAAATAAATAATAAAAAATAATAATATAAACAAATAACAGAAAAATAAAAAAAATTGAAAAAAATATAAAAATATAAAATAAAAATAAATAAATAACTAAAAGACAAAAAAATCAAAAAAAAAAGAAAAAAGAAAAAGAAAAAATAATTACCGTGCTCTTTTGGTTTAAACTACGATGAAGCGGCATCCCGGCTAGTAGATCTATATTTCCATCTTCATGATGTCGAATAAACTCTAATAACTCGGCATTAGAATGAGTTCCTGACCTTGAAGCATGCATTTTTATCAAAACTATATGCTAAATTTGAAAGAATCTGAGAGAATTATAGAAATTAAGGATTTTGCTATGAATAAAATGAAGGAATTCGTTCGTGTTTATATAGAGAAATGGCAAGAAAAAAACAAAATTCAAAAGTAAGTTTTACTGTTCATGAATAGTAAACTTTACTATTGGTGAATAGTAAATTACTATTTAATATAGTAAAATACTATTTACGAATAGCAAGTTACTATTTATGAATAGTAAATAGTATATAAATAGTGACTACACAGTAAATAAACATTAAATTCAATTATTCAATTTAATCATTAAAATGCTTGTGTGTATATAAATATTTTTACACGCAGGGGGGCAAGGAGAAGAAATGAGTATAAAAATTAGTCAAACTTTTTGGAAACCAAAAAAAATATTTTTTGCAGATGATTAAATCTTTATTAGCTCGGGTCCAAAACCCAAATTATCTTTAGGTCCAAAACCTAAAATCTTTTCTAAGTCTAGAACTTAGCTCTGGTGCAGAACCCAAATTTTCCTTAGGTCCAGAATCTAGAATTTCTTTTAAGTCCAGAACTTAGCTCAGGTCTAGAACCCAAATTTTTCTTAGGTCCAGAACCTAGAATTTCTTCTATGTCCAGCACTCAAAACCCAAATTTTTCTTAGGTCCAGAACCTAAAATTTCTTCTAAGTCTAGAACTTAGCTCAGGTCCAGAACCTAAATTACCCTTAGGTCTAGAACCTAGAATCTCTTTTAAGTCCAAAACTTAGATCGGGTCCAGAATCCAAATTATCCTTAGGTCTAGAGCCTAGAATCTCTTCTAAGTCCAGAACTTATCCCGGGTCCAGAGCCCAAATTATCCTTAGGTCTGGAACCTAGAATTTTTTCTAAGTCCAGAACTTAGCTTAGGTCCAAAACTAAAAATTACGCTTAGGTCCAGAACCTAAAATTATCCTTGAGTCCAGAACTCGAACCGGGTCCACAACCCAAAACCTCAACCATCTCAAAAATTAAGTCTTATAGCTTTTCACTCTCTTTTACTAAAGTCTCAGATCATTCAAGCAGGGGGTAAAATGTAGACCCTTAATTATTGACCCAATCTTGTCCAATATATTTTAATAAGTCCAAAACAAATTTTGTATTATCTTAACTAAAATTGCTTTAGTATTTAGTTTTAATAATTAATAAAAAAATAATAATAAAAACAAATAACTAAATAAAAATAAAAATTGACGACGAAAAGTCGGCGATGAAAAATTTCATCGCCAAAAAGGGGTCGGATGAAATGGCCCGCAGGCAATTTCGCTCCCGCAGCCCGAAAAATTCCCACGGCTTTTTTTTCGCCAGTAAAATTTTTCCGCAGCTGTTTTTTTCTCCAGCGAAATTTTTTCGATGCAATTTTTTTTGAAACCAAATTCAATTTGGTTTCGGATTCCTTTTCTTAATTAATGTTAGATTCCATGAACAATTAAGATTAATCATCAAAATCCTCTATAAATAGGAATAAAAACAACACAAATATAGGAGAATAAATTTGAGAAAACTTTGAATCGATTGCATTAGGAGAAACTTTTGGAGAAAAACTTTGAGGGACGGACGAGACTTTTATTAACAAGAGAAAACATTGGATTTGGACTGGAATTTGAGTACTTCAAATTTGAGAGGAACAAGAATAGACAAACAATTCATCAAAGGCAGCAAGCTTGTCTTTGTATTTGTTCATCCAGAAAGCAACTTTTTGGTGGAATCAACAAACGGAGGTTTGAATTTTTATTTTCTTTATTTATTTCTTCACAGTAGCTTTGTTTCTTTGATTCATAAGAATATATACACAAAGCTTTGATCTATAAATATGTAGTAACATTGATCTTCGTTCCAATAACATAAATGATTTCTTCTGTTTCCAAATACCTTAAAAACCCTAATTCGTTTCTTTTATTTCCAAAAATCTTAAATCATTTTGCCAAATTCCTTAAAGCCTTAAAACAACCCTAATTCCAAACCTTAAATTCCAAAACCTAAATTCCAAAACCCTAAAAACCAAAATAACAATCTGTTACCAAAACTATTCTTTTTAAAATCACAATAGCATTATTTTCATAAAACATCCAAAACCCTAATTCTCTTAAAACATCCAGTACATTATTCATTTAAAAAATAACATTAGTTTCTTCTAATTTCAAAACCCTATTTTCTAATCTTAAACCTTAAAATCTTAATTTTCAACACTGAAACCTACAATCCTAAAAGCCAGTTTTCAAAATCTTTGGGGACAAGGCCCTGACCCTGCAAGGAGCACAACACCCTTGACCCCCGCTGGCTAACCGGCTAGCGGGACCGCCGTGTGGGCTCGGGTCAATATTTATTTATGTATTATAAATATTTATGTTTAACTTCCTTTATTATGATTATTCAAAATACAAACCTAAACCCTAGTTTTATTCATTAAAACCATAAATCCATTTCAATTCCCTTAAAACTTACAGTAGCCTAAACTAATAAATTTCAAAACCCTAAACATTAAAAAAAAGAATCTTAAATAGAAACAGTAGCCCTAATTTGTATCTTTACTTGCTTTATTTATTTTTAGATTTATTTATGTAGTTTATTATATGCTTTGATTTATTTAAGTTCAATGCTTGATTTATTTAATTTATCATGGATGGATGTTTACTTTCTATTTTGATTGATGTTTAATATCTTTGATGAATGATTTATTTATGATGAATGGTTATTTACTTCTATCGATTTATTTAGATTTTCAAATGTTGTAAGAGGTATGTTTCCACTTTGTGGGTACCTCATTAGTTAAATATCATGTAATTTAAATTGCTTTTATATTTTGGACCAATGTAAATGACATGTTTCTACCTTTCGGTGGGTGTCCTATTAGTTTAGATATGAACGATGTAAGGACATGTTTCCATCCTTGGATGGGTGTCCATTCATTTGCTTGCTTGGGCATTGCTTTGATTTTAATATAACGATGCTTTATTTCAATTGTTGCATGTAATATGGATGATATTGTTATACTTAAGAATTTTATAATATTAAGACATGTAAAGGAGGCTGGTTCCAATGAGCCGGCCGTTGTGGGGGTGCTGGGCCATTTCTCACCTTCCCCACACGTACCCAACTTTTCAAACCCATTAGGGGGTTGGGGATTCCTTAGGAATCGAGTTATCCACCCCTTTCTTTTTCCTGGCCCGTCCGAGTGGTGACTCCATTTTCTTCAGACTTAGGTCTGTGTTCTCTAAGGCCCCGATTCTAAATAGTGCCGAAGTCGCAAGAACCATTCCACTAGGAGTGGGGCCGAAAATCCCCGCTCACAATATGTTATATTAAATATGTTTAGAATTTATCATTGTTTGTTGGCTCCATCATAATTACTCGATGAAACTCTCGATGAGCGAGACCAAGGCAATCTGTTGGCTACCTTCGTAAAGTTATTTTTTTGGGTCTTTTGTTGCTTCTCTATTTCTTGTTTACTTTCTTTTCTTTTTGATTTGCTTTGCTAGGATTTCTATTGCTCTTGCTTGGTTATTGCTGTTCTAAGAAGTCTGCCAAAAAAAAAAGTCCCCTATTTGTTATTTAATCCTATTATTTGTGGGCAATTAAAAAAAACATAGTTGATTAAGGAAAAAATTAAAGCTTCATAATTAAATAGGGTTTTAGCAAATTGCTGTTGTTTTGGTGAAATTGGCCAATGGGCTGGCACACAAGCCTATAGGCTGCGAGGATGCTGGGATGCAAGCATTGAGTGAGGGCGAGCATTGGGCGAGCAGCTACATTGGGAGAGGGCGAGAGTTGTGCGAGATGTTGCTGGGCTCACAATTGGCTCGTGAGTAGTAATTTGTCACATGCCAAGGCCTACAGGAAATTGGCTTGCCACGCCCGTTGCCATGTATCATTCGTCGATTAGTCCAATATTTATATTTTTTATTTTTTTCTTTATTAAAAAAATATTATATTACAAATAAATATTTATAATTTCTTTTTATTTTATTTTATATGTTATGTTAAATAATAAATATAATATAATTAAAATAAATAATAAATATTATAAAAATTATTTATACTATTTTAAATCTTTAGATTTGACTTAATTGCCTTATAATTAGTGTAGGATTGGACTTGGTCCAAAAATAAGAGTCTACAGTTTTCCCCCCTGCTTGAGCGATTTGAGACTATAGCAAAAAGAATGAAAAACAACATGATTTTTGACTGGGTTTAGAGCCAGACTAGACTCCGTGCCCGAGGTTAGAATGAGTTTTGGAATCAAAAAATAATTTAGGTTCTAGACCAGATAGTGAGTTCTGGACTCAAAAATAATTTGGATTATGGACCTGACGGTGACTTCTGAACTCAAAAAGATTTTGAGTTCTGGACCTAAGGTGAGTTCTAGACTAAAAAATAATTTGTATTTTGGACCCGATGGTGAGTTCTAGAGTAAAAAATAATTTGTATTTGGGACCCGATGGTGAGTTCTGGACTCAAAAATAATTTAAATTCTAAACCCGAAGTGAGTTTTGGGCTTAAAATATAATTTGTGTTCTGGACTCGAGGTGAGTTTTAGACTAAAAAATAATTTGGATTATGGACCTGAAGTGAGTTCTGGACACAAAAATAATTTTGATTCTGGACCCGAGGTAAATTCTGAACTCAAAAATAATTTTGATTCTAGACCATAGGTAAGTTCTAGACTCAAAAAATAATTTGGGTTCTGAACACGAGGTGAGTTTTATACTAAAAAATAATTTGAGTTTTAGACCAAAAGTGAGTTTTGAACTCAAAAATAATTTGGGTTTTGAACCTAAGGTGAGTTCTGGACTAAAAAATAATTTAGGTTCTAGACCCGAAGTGAGTTCTAGAAAAAAAATTAATTTAGGTTCTGGACCCGAGGGTGAGTTATGGATTAAAAAATAATTTGGGTTCTGGACCTGAGGTGAGTTTTGGACTGAAAAATAATTTTGATTTTGGACCCGAAGTGAGTTTTGGAGTAAAAAATAATTTAGATTCTGGGCCTGAGATATCTGCAAAAGATAATTGTAGTCAGTAGGATATTAATAAAAAATCTATAAAAAATTTAGCTATTTTTTATCATACCTATATCCATTTGCTCCCTGCATGGAAAATTATTTTAAAAATAAAAAATATTTTTAGATGCACAAATAACTACTATTTACACGTGAATATTAGTTTGATTTTTGAATAATTGAATTCAATAATTGAATTTACTATTGACTCACTGTTCATTTACTTTTCATGGACTACTTCCATCCCATAAACCAAGGAAAACGGTGTCATTCTAGTCGGGGTCCGCACACTTGTTCTATACCCCTATAAAGAAAAAGGAAGCATCTCTGACCAATCCCTATATGTCTTGGTCATCTTGGACATAATTTGCTTAACTATCTTATTTATTGCTTCTACTGCACCATTAGCCTTCAGTCTATAAGGGGAGGATCAGTGATGATGGATTTGGTACTTCGAGAATAACACCCTAACTACTCCTTGAAACTATACCCCATTTTCTGATATTACCTATGTGGGACCCTTGTATCTATAGATGAGATTCTTGGTACTTCGGGCCTCTTCTTGAGCAATGTAGCCTTATTCCTCCATCTCTTCACATAGTCCATAAAGTTTTCATTTGATCTTTGCCTAATTTATTCTACTTCCATTAAAGAGACCTCCAATTCAACATTGTACCCATATTGTTGGATGAATGCCTTGTATAACAAATCCCAAATGTTTTTAGTGCTATCCTCTAAGGCGTTGAACCAGTTTTGCACAACTAGATCCAATGATAGCATGAAGTACCTTAGAGTTTGAGCCTTAGTAGCTCGGGCAAACAACAAGGCTGTGATATACTGCTTCACATGAAGATGGCGATTGCCAGTTCCATCAAACTTGGCAAAGGATGGCATCTTGATCTTATACGGGAACTCATCATATTGTTCAAAAAGTTTGTCCACCTCTAACATTTCTTCTATTTTTAGCTTCTTTTCAAACTTCTTCTCCAAGTCTGCAATAATTTTTTCCATATCGAAAGTCTTGATCTTTTCGGCAGTTGTCTTCTCAATGACCTTTGACTCTTTCTTTTTATCTTTAGGATCTTGGATGTATTGGGCCCAGTATTCATCACCATCCATGACCATCTTGTCATCATCGAAGACTACTTCACTAACTTTAACCTTTCCCTTGACTTTATTGGTGCTTGTAGATGCTTCAGTAGTGTTCCCAAACATTGCAGCCATTTGGCTTTTTATGATCTCAACCAGGGCCCCCTTTAGTTCTTCCATCTTGACTTCAAGGACATCATCCAACATCTTTTGAATATGCTTTGGTTCCATTGTTTTTAGTGAGAAGCTAACTAAGTTGTTGTTGGATTCTTCATCACCGGCGTATTGTCGTAGGCTTTTAAACTATTGTAATCTAGGGCTTTGAGCCAGAAAGAATTAATGATAAGAGATGCAAAATGCATGTATGCATGGATGCACAACAAACAAACAAAATAACTCAACACAGTAGGAACAAACCTTCCAACTTATAACTTCCACACGCAAATGATGAGTCTCTTTTCCTAGGTATATGGCCAACAAAATACCAACATGGGGCATATTCCCACGGACATTTCAATAAATAGTTGTATTTTCAAACATAGATATTGGTCCATGATAATTTTCTTTAATTAGGTCTTAATCCATTGGGCCAACTATGTTGATTAAATATGTATACATATTTAGGTTAATTTTATTGGCTTTAAGTCAAATTTTCTTTTAATTTGTGTTTAAAAGTTTGCTTGAAGTGTTTGATTTAGATGGAAGTGCAAAAAAATGGATTGAAGGATCAAAATGGTGAAAAAACATGAGACACGACCAAGACACTTCAAGGCTTGGCCGTGTCCCTCATCCAAGGGAACCACTCATATGACACGGGCTGAGTTAACAAGCCACTAGCCATGTCCTTTAGAATAATTTGGCAGAGGTAAACACTGGGGAAGACATGGGTAAGCCACTGGCCGTGTCACCTGACACGGCCATGGCCTTGGGCGTGTCTCACTTGATGAGCCCAAAGAGCAAAACCAAAGAAGCAAAGGCAAAAGTGAACACATTCAAGAGACATGGCCAAGCAACTAGCCATGTCATATGACACGGCCAAGGCCTTGGCCTTGTCCCATCTAATGAACAAAGTCTAGGGAAGGGGCAAAATATAAACAGAGGAGAACACTATCAAGAGACACAGCCAAGCCACTGGCCATGTCACATGACACAGCCAAGGCCTTGCTGTGTCTCACTTGGAAAAGGATGAAGAAAGAGGGGCAACTATGGACACGGCCTCAAGGCTTGGCCTTGTCCAAAGAAGAATGAGTGACATGGCCAAGTCACTCGAGGCTTGGCTGTGTCTCATATGGCCACATTGAATTATTTTGCATGAAATGAGGGACAAATAGGGGACAAACACTCTTTCTTTTTAAAAAGAAAAGATAAATAAATATTAAAAAATGAGTAAAGGTGAATGGATTTATGGGAAGAAATATAAAACAAAGAAAAAGAGGGAGAAAAAGAGTGGTGTGTGAGTTGGCAAGAGAGGGTTGGTTTCTTAAAAAATTGAAAGGAGGTGGAAGTGGAGGAGAGGATATACACATTGGCTGGCTTGTGAAGATGGGGCTCTTAGTTTTTGTTCTTGATTTGGAGAGGAGAGACACCATTCTCTCTTAATCTTCATTTCCATTCATCCTTCATTTCTTCTATAGACAAGATTTAATCAAGTTAGGGGATTAAATTGAGTGAGAAAGCTCATTAAAAGATTAGGGTTTGAAGAAAGCTTGATTGGAGTTGTAAGCTTGAGAGAGTTACCATTCCATCTTTCAAGAGGAGAGCTATTGACTGAAGAGGGCTTGGAAGTTGTTCATCATACATCAAAGTGGAAACTAGGAGGAAGACAAGTAGTTCAACTCTTGGCATCTACAAGGGTTTTTTTCATATTCACTCTTTTAATTCATTTCTATATTATTGTTGTTTTATTATGAATATTAATATTACAATGAATAATTTTTATTTGATGAATATTGAGATGGATATTTGTTTTAAATTGATGATGAGCTAATTTACTCATACCTTGGGTTGTAGTATATTTGAATAGATGACTTGATTTGATAATTCTATTACTATACCTTGTTATTGGTTGATTGCATTGGACTTAAAATTAGTTTGATAGATTGGCCACCTATTAATTACTTAATATTGAATGATGGACCGAGAGGTGAAATTTGATATTAGAACTATATAATCAACCACCCTAAGAATGAATTAAAAATATAAGTTCTAGGGTTTATTAATTTGTAATTTCAAAATAATTGGTTGTTGTTAGTTAATGAATGTGAAAACTAATAAATTGCTAATTGTTAATTTAACTCAAGGAACAAATTAAAATACAATATTTTATTAATGGATAATTGGGGAATTAAGCTTTGATTAAATTGACCTACGACCCTAGGCACCATTCCTGGAATTGAATTGATCTTAAACAACTACCACTTGTTTTTTTTTTTCCAAATTTTAATTATAACTCAACAATTCAACAACACACACTCAATTTTATTTATTTCATTTAAATCAAACTATAGCGAAATAATTCCTTCCTTGTGAGGCAACCTTGGGTTGATCACCATTGCTATAATAAGATTGTATACTTGCGAGTGTCACTTGTAGTAGTAATTAATTGAGTGCAACAAGTTTTTGGCACCTCTGCTAGGGAAGGTAATTGTTATTTGTAGTTTGATTCTTTTATTTTAATTGTTTTATTGTTTAAAGTGTTCCTTTTTGAATTGCCTAGGTGATTTATGCAAGGATGAATTTCTTAAGGAAATAAAGTTGTTCCATATATAGACGATATTCATAGACTACCAAGAACCAAAGTAGCAGATTCCTTGGGATAAGAAGGAGAAGAAACCGACTAGCAATTTGAGGAGGACACGGAAGTAGAAATGGGTAATGTAGAGGAACCAACTATGAAGGGGTTTGCTCAATCGATCATTGGAGTAACCACATCATATATCTGGTTGAGCAACGCAGCAAGGAATTATGAACTCAAAAACACTCATTATAGTATGCTACCATCCTTCCATGGATTACTGAATGAAGATCCTCTCAACATCATTCGAGATTTTTACACAACACTGCATACTTTCCCTTTGCAAGCACTAACAGAGGATGAACTCAAAATGAGATGTTTCCTATATGGTTTGAAAGATAGGGAAAAAGCGTGGTTGATGACCTTACCGGAAAATTCTTTGACCACTTAGACCGAAGTGTACAACAAATTTATGGGAAAATTTTATTCACACCAAAGGACAAAGGAGCTTAGGGGGGTATTGCAACTTTCATCCAATTTGATGGAGAACTATTTCATGAGGCATGGGATCCCTTCAAATCTTCATTTTTTCAAAGCCCTCATCATTATTATCCACAACAATTACTCAATCAGTTCTTCTATGATGGGCTAACTCAATAATGTCAAAACACAGTGGATAATGCTGCAGGAGGGGCATTGAGTGAGAAAACAGCTGCTGAAATGGTTGTATTATTTGAAATTTTGGGAGTAAATTCTCAACAAAAGAGCATTGGGGAAAGGAGAAGTGGAGTATATGAGCTGAATGAAAACTCAAAAATAGCAAGGCAAATTGTCAAGTTAATAAGGCAAGTTAAATTATTGAATGCTAGAGGAAACTTGCTAGGGCCAAGCCAAGAATCATGTGCATCATGTGGTGTAGTAGGACATAATGCAAATGTATGTCCTTCAAACTTTGACCAATTCCAAGAAGGACAAGAAAAAGCTTTTGCTTTTGAAGGGTTCCAACAAAGGAGAAGGAATGACCCATACTTAAATTCTTATAACCCCAGTTGGAGAAATCACCCTAATTTTTCATGGAAGAACAAGTTCCACCTCAACATTCATTCTAACCTCATCAATGGGGACCCTAATTTCAAGGGCAAGGTTCAAATCATGAGCAAGTCAAGAAACCTTCACTTGAAGATAATTTGAATGCGTTCATTCAAATAAGCACTCAAAATCTAGAGGTGAACAATAAATGATTCGAATCTTTGGAAGCCTCACTTAAGAAGGTAGAAACTCAAGTGGGTCAATTGGCTAATCAACTACAAGCTAATCAAAAAGGAAAATTTCCAAGCCAACCAGAGCAAGCCAAAGCAATCACAGTCCTAAGAAGTGGTAAGGTACTTGATAACAAAATCGTCGATAATAACATTAATGATTCTTTGGTTGCAGGAACATTGGAATAAGATGGCAAGAAAATACAAGAAGGCAAAGCTAAACCAATTGAGCAAAAGGAAGTTAGTGAGGAGGCATCGGTTGCACCAAAGTTACACAAATCTCCAAATTTGTATGGACTGCCAATTCCTTTTCCATTCAGGTTAAAAAATGAGAAGCATGATAAGAAATTTACTGAAATTTATAATATGGTCTTAAAGGTAAGTATTAACCTCCCCTTACTTGAGGTGATTAAAAACATGCCATCATATGCCAAATTTTTTAAGGAGCTTAACAGAAAAAAAGAAAAAAGAAAAAGTATGAGTTGAATGAGAAGGTGATAGTCTAGGAAGTAAAAAGTGTTGTTTTACAACACCGGTTATCTACAAAACTAAAGGATTGTGGAAGCTTTATAGTTAGTGTAGACCCTTAATTTTTGACCCAATTCGGTCCAATATGTTTTATTTAGTCCAGAATGATTTTTGTTGTCTAATTGGTCCAAAATAAATTTAATTAAATAATTTTTGCTTTATTATCTCATTTTTATTAATAAAAAATAAAAATAAACAAATAAAAGTCAAAAAATAAAAATAAAAATAAAAATCGGAGTTGAAAAAATCGACGATGAAAAAATCGTCGCGCGGCCCCGTGGGCATTTCGCGTGCAAAATGGCACGCAGAAGAATTCTACCTGCGAAATGGCTACGGGCCCGTTCCGCTCGCGCTGCCGTAGCCAACTGCGGCATAATTTTTTTGCCAGCGCATTTTTTCCTACGGCAATTTTTTTCGGCAGCACAATTTTTCCGACGCAAATTTTTTGAAACCTAATTCAATTAGGTTTCGGTTTCTTCTTTTTTATTAATATTACTTATCTTGACTAATTAAGAATAAACCACATCAAACAACTATAAATAAGGACCAAAGGCAATTAAATTGGGAGAGCCGAAAATCTAACAAGAGCTTGGAAAATTTGAAACCAAATCAAGGAAGGAAAAGGAGCAAATCAATTTCTTTTTTCTGGAAGAGCAGGGACACGATTTAATCAATTCAAAGGCAGCAATTGTCTTTATTTTTTTTAATCCATCCAAGAAAAACAATTTTTGGAGGAATCATCAAAAGGAGGTATGTATTAAATTCTTTGTTTTTTTTACACAGTAGCTAAAACTAGGATTTTGTGTTTTTTAAAAGTTAAAATCTTAGAACTTTAATTTAGTTTTTCTAAGGTCAAAAAACTTTATTTCGTTGGTTTATTTTCCAAAAGACTTAAAATTGTTATTTTTTCTTCTTAAAAATCTTAAAACTCTAATTGAACATATTTTTCAACAAAAGTAAGATTTAAATTTTGTTTCCTTTAAAAATTTAAACTTGGTATTGTTTCATTCAAAAAGCCTTAAAAAACATCTTTTGTATTTATAAAAACTTTAATTTGTTTGTTTAAATTCATAAAACTTCATGAAATTATCAAATTGATTTCCAATTTCTTAAAAATCATGCATCACCATGACCCTAAATTCTAAAAATACTAAACCCAAATTCAACTTCCAAAATCCAAAATAGTAAACTTTAAACCCTTTAAAACCTTAAACCCTAACTTTTTCTAAACCTTAATCCTTTAAAACATTAAAAACCATAAAAACATAAATATTTTAAATTTACACAGTAGCTTGAAATCATCATTTAAAACCATGAATCAAAAGTATTTTAAAGTGTCCAAAACCCTAGTTTCATGATTTTACCATTCAAACCTTAATTTGTTTAATCAAAGAGTCTTACCAACCTTTTAAAACACTAAACATTAATCTATTTTAATTCCATAAAAAGTCATAGTAGCTTAAACTTTAGAAATTTCCAAAACCTTAACACATGAGATAAAGAACCCTAAATGGAAATAGTAGCTATAATTTGGACTTTTTATTTGCTTTATTCAATTCTATATTTGATTATGCTTTGATTTATTTTTATATGCTTTAATTTATTTAAGTTCAATACTTGGTTTATTTTATTTATCATGGCTGAATGTTTACTTTTTATTGATATTTAAATACCTTTGATAAATGGTTTATTTATTATGAATGATTATTTACACAGTAGCTATAATTGGACTTTTATTTGCTTTATTTAATTCTATACTTGATTATGCTTTGATTTATCTCTTGTGCTTTAATTTATTTAATTTCAATACTTGATTTATTTAATTTATCATGGATGGATATTTATTTTCTTTTTTGATTAATAGCTTTGACGAATGATTTATTTATGATGAATGATTATTTACTTTTATCAAGTAATTTAGATTTCCAAAAGTTATAAGATGTAATATCCCCATATATGCCCTAGAAGTTTTGAATGTTGTTGTTGTTGATGTTGTTGTTGTTGTTGTTTTAAATGGGATTGAATGTATATGTTGATTTGAAAGAAAAAAAGGAATTGGAAAGTGAATGCTTATGTATATGTGTTTTGGGAAAGAAAAGAGAGTTTAGAGAGAAATGTATATGTTGTTTATATGATAATATATATAACATATAAGTTGGTCAAGGGAGAGTCAATGCAAGAAGATATTTTCATTTGTGATAGGTAAAATTACTTATATGGGCATATAAGAGACAAGAGGTTAGTTAAATGGATAAGGTTATATAGGTAATTGTTTGGTTAAAAACTCTTGGTGGAGATTTAAAGAAGAATTGACTTTGTTTTCTTCATGATTTCTTCTTCTCCATTGTTGGCAGGCTCCTCCATAGACAAAGGAAAGCAAGAGACAAAGAGAAGATCTTGAAGAGTTAAGCTCAAATTGAAGGAAGATTAAGTGATCAAGTGATGATTCAAGAAGTTTATAACTAAGGTAAGTTCTTTTCTTTGATTTCTTTTATTCTTTTGAAGTGGTATTTGAAGTTAATTAGGGTTTGTTGATTTGATGATGAGATGTGTTTGTAATGTGTTTTCAAGTTTTAAATTTGGTTTTAAGTTAAGAGTTTAAATAGGTGTTGTTGTTGGAAGTGGTGGATGTTGATTTTGGAAGATGGAGAAGGATGTTGGTTTTAGGGTTTTGAGATAGTATGTGTTTAAATGTTTTGTGGATGTGTTTTTAATAAGGTGAATATTGGGATAAACATGTAGAATTTGTGTTTAGAACATTGATTCCATTCATTTGAACCATGCTATTTTGTGTATGATGAGTTTGAGTGCAATTAGAGGAGACTTGTGTATGTTAGGGTTTCAATCCATGAGTGACACGGCCAAAAGCAAGGAGAGACACGGCCAATTCATGAGAGACACGGCCAAGTCAAGGGAATTTTGGCCGTGTTGGGTGGATTTTAAGGAGACACGGCCGTGTTCTATGCCAGTGTTGGTCACTGCCAATTTGTTTTGAGAGACACGGCCACAAGCTTGGCCGTGTCCTGTGCCCGTGTTTGCTACTGAAGTGTTGGATTGAGAGACACGGCCACAAGCTTGGCCGTGTCCCTTGGGTGTGTTGGTTACTGTGTTTGGTTTTTGTTCTTCTTAAATGATTGGAATTGAACTTACATTTGATAATGCATATGATATTATATGAACAAGGTTATGTACTATGCATTGTAAGTCTTGTGAATGGTGATGTGTTATATGAATAATGTATTTGAAATGTGATACTAATGATGCTATATGTATAATGTGAGTGATATGATGGGGTAATTGATTATGTATACTCGAATAATGAAAGGTTATAACATAAATTGAGATATGAGGCCATTGTTATTGGCTATGATGATTCAAATGACATGTGAAGCCATTGTTATTAGCTATGATGATTCAAATGACATGTGAAGCCATTGTTATTGGCTATGATGATTCAAATGACATGTGAAGCCATTGTTATTAGTTATGATAATTCAATTGAGAATGAAATTGATAAATGAATTGTATAGCTAATGTGTTATTCCATTTTCAGAGTTTGTTATTGGTGGCATGCCTAATATGAGTAACAATCTCTTGAAGTTAGGTTGCACTTGATCCTTGAAGCCAAGTTGGGTTGAAGTTTAACATGTTTTACTCCCCTTGAAGCTTGGTTGGGTCAAATCCTTGAAGCCTAATTGAGATGTTACAACCCTTGAAGCTAGGTTGGATTGGTTCTTGAAGCCAAGTTGGGTTGATACTTAGCATGCTTTGTTCCCCTTGAAGCTTGGTTGAACCTAAATCCTTGAAACCTAGTTGGGATAATGATAAATGTGATGATTAAACCAAAGCATTAACTCTGATAATGGAATGGCATGTTAGTGTTTTGTTTGGGCCCGAGTCTGTCTTTGTTGTTAATGTGATATCCAAATGTTGAACTAAATGAGTAATGAGATCTATGGTTGCTTTTGTTGGAAGTGTGTTTCATGATTGATAAATTTGTGAATAAAATAATGTTATGAAGTATGATTTGGTAATGTGTGTAATGATATATTGAAAATGAATATGGCTTGAGGAGTTTTGTTGAGATATGAGTTTATGAGAATATAGTATGATGTGTAAAATGTTTATGAATGTGGAATTTGTGAGAATTGTTCTCATGAAGGTTTGGATAGATCATTGAATAGCGATTTGTTAAAATGATGTATATGTATATGTATATGTATATGAGATAGAAATGGTAAGTATAGTTTGTGAATGTTCTATGTAAATATGTGTATGATTTATGAGATCAGTGGGAATATATGAAGAATGCTTTGAGAAAGGAAAACAGGGTAAGAAAACAATAAAACATGATGCTAAAAGTATAAGGTATGATCTTTATATAAAGTATATATATTTTATATTTATTTGTATTACTAAGCTCTCGGGCTTAGCGCGGTGGTGTAATCGCGCAGGTGGTTATGCGGTTGATCTGGAAGTCCAGCTGTTATGCCCCGAGAAGGGTAAGAGTGTCTCGAGACCAACTAGAAGGTGATGCATACATGTGTGACTTTAATTATGTTGTATTTTTTTATAAGAATAATGATTTTTGTAAATGCTCTTTAAATTAATGCAATATTGCTTTAACTTGGATAAAGGTTTTTAATTGGAAACGAAAAGTGACATTCTTATACTTTATATACGTATTGTATGTATACTTGGTATATGTATAGTACTTATATAGAGTATGGGGGTGTTACATAAGAGGTATGTTTCCACTTGGTGGGTACCTCATTAGTTAAACATCATGTAATTTAATTGCTTTTCTATTTTAGAACCTATGTAAAGGGCATGTTTCTAGCTTTTGGTGGGTGTCCTATCTAGGCATGTGATGTAAGGACATGTTTCCATCCTTGGATGGGTGTCCATTTATTTGCTTTGTTTGGACATTGCTTTGATTTTAATATAATGATGCTTTCTTTTAATTATTGTGTGTAATATGGATAATGTTGTTATATTTAAGAATTTTATAATATTAAGACCTATAAAGGAGGCCAGTTCCAATGAACCGGGCATTGTGGGGGGTGCTGGGCCATTTCTCACCTTCCCCACACATACCCAACTTTCCGAACCCATTAGGGGGTTGGGGATTTCGTAGAAATCGAGTCATCCACCTCTTTCTTTTTTCCCGGCCCGTCCGGGTGGCAACTCCATTTTCTCCGGACTTAGGTTTGTGTTCTCTAAGGCCCTGAGCCTAAATAGTGCCGAAGTTGCAAGAACCATTCCACCGGGAGTGGGGGCGAAAATCCCCGCTCACAGTGGTGGCTCCACTGGGGAAAAGAGAAGTTGATTCCATTGGTCTTTACATTATTCTATTCTTTCTTATAATGATATTATCCATTGCACCATCTTAGATTGCATCGTGTGCGTGAGTTAGGACGCCCGTGTTACCCGTGTTATCTTTTGTAAGGGATACCATACTTTCACTCAAGGTATGGAGATCGGGCATGGCATAACCACTCATAGCCTCGTACCATTTGGTATATACTTGCTATGGGAACCTAAGCCTTTTAACCCAAAGACTAAAGCTCATGTAATTGGCCTAGTTACTTTCCTTAGTTTTTACCCCAAATGCATGTTGTTTAACTATGGCTAGTTTATCTTAGTCTAAATCATGGCTTATTTGGTTTGTTCTTTTTCTAATATGACCTAAGTATATTGTAAGCTCAAAATAAATTTTTCTTTAAAATCCAAAAGACCAAAACTATTTTCAAAATTTTTCAAGATGGTCTTTGGACATAAGACTTTTCTAAAAACAAGTCAAAAATTCTTTGGCCCATTGCCCAAATACTAAGCTCAAAATCCATTTTTTCTAAAATCCTTTACAATGGGCTTAGAAACAACTATTTTCACCCAACCATTTTTTCTTTACAAAGAGCTTGCAAAAATATTTACGTCAATTATGAAATACCAAAAATCAATTGTGGGCCTAGTTTACACTAAGAATAAATTAACCATGGGCTTGTTTTTGGCATGAACCATTAGTTACTCTTTTCAAGTGAGAAATCTATTTATAATAAACCTCTTAATTTCGTTTTAATCCAATATAGCATAAAAGCTACTATAGTTGGTTGAATGGATTAAAACCTAATTAATAGGAATTATCATGGATTGATTTCCATTTTCGAAAATATAACTATCTAATCTTCTTTATAGTTTCTAAAAACTTTAATCATAATTATTTCTATAAAATTCTAAATTGTTTTCTTAAATCCTAAGATCAAATATGTTTTCCAAAATATCAAAAACCCTAATTTTCTCAAAACCCAATACAATAAACCTTAGTTCTCCTAAACCCTAATTCTTAAAACATCAAAAAACTATGACAATTAAATCTAAACCCTAAAGCCACAATCCAGTAAACCTAATGTCTTAAGATTCCAAAACCCTAATTTCATGATGTTACCCTTGAACCCTAATTTGATTATCCAAAAAACCTTACCACTTTCTTAAATTTATAAAACCCTAATCCTTTCCAATTTTCCAAAATCTTTACAATAGCCTAAATAATAATAATAATAATTCTAAAATCCCAAAACCCTAAATGTTAATTAAAGAATTCTAAATTGAGACATAAACCTAAATTTATATCTTTATTTGCTTTATTTAATTTTAGATTTAATTATGTAGTTTATTATATATTTTGATGGTTGATTTATTTAATTTCAATGCTTGATTTATTTAATTTATCATGGATAATTATTTTCTTTATTGTTATGATTATTATTTATTTGTTTTAGTATTAAAATTGTAAGAGGTATGTTTCCACCTTGTGGGCACCTCATTAGTTAAGTATTATGTAAGACTTGTCAAAAGTATCACAACAACTCAAGGTAGGTTATTGAGGTTTGTAAGCCAATGAAAAGAAAGCTAAAATTTTATGAAAGCTCAAAGGGACAACTAGGGATTGATATTTATTTGGGTGGATACTAGTTGTTGGCCAATCAAACAATGCCTAGATCATTTCTCTCTTAAATAAGCAGAATTCAATTTTGCCTTGAAAGTTTGTCAAAGCATGTTCTAAGACTGACTAGGACCTAGACAAAGGTAATTATGCAGGAGCCCTCTCTAAGTAAGCATACACAACTCAATGCTATAGAGCAATTCCCTCATCTAGTAAAGTCATTCAAGTCATGATGCATAAATATATTAATTCATGAATTATCAAGCTATATTTCTCATTGGTTGAGCACCAAAATGAACAAAGACCAACAAAATTTTTGATAAAAGTAATTTATTCAAACAAATTTAAATTTAAAAAACACGATAGTTCCAATTAAATATTAAAGAAAGTAAAATTGAAAAGTAACATTCAAGCTAAGGAAAGTTTGTTGAGTTAAGCTTCTTTTCCTTTCACATCTTCAATATTTCCATCTTGAAAGGATGATTAAACAAAATCTTCTTCCAATCCTTTTCCCACCATGAAGGTTGCTGGTGGAGGTACTCTATTGAACCTTGGAAATGGATTACCTTTGGTATTGGGCTTGTCCGGCTCAGGCAACTTGCCATTATCAATTAAATTCTGGATCTCATGCCTCAACTTCACACATATATCTGTGTCATGCCCTTGCATTTGATGAAATTGACAAAATGCTTTAGTGTTAAAGTTAGGTGGGAGAGGGTTAGGCAAGGGGCGAGGATTTAAGGGTTGTAACAATCCTTTTCTTTGAAGCTTATTGAGAACCCAAGACATTAGTTTGCCTAAGTTTGAAAACTGTCTTCTTGTTCTTTGGTTATTAGTATTAACGCCGACTTCTTTTTGCGTGCTTTGATTGCCTGACTAGTAGTTCCCTTTCTCATTCCTTTTTTTTGAAAAGTGATTCTTCTCCCTTTCCCACTCTTCAATTTGTAGACCAGCTTGGAGAAGATCTTTGAAGTCCCTTATAAGGGTGTGAGACATTCTTTCACAGAGATTGGGCAGGACACCTCTCACAATCATCCTTATTTGATCAGATTCATAGGGCCTTTTCTTGAGCAAAGCGACCTTGTTTCTCCATCTCTTCGCATAGTCCACAAAATTCTCATTTGGCCTTTGCCTAATGGACTCAACTTCCATTAAGGTAACTTCCATTTCAACATTGTATCCATATTGTTGGATGAAGGCCTTGTATAGAAAATCCCAACTCTTTTGTGTTCCTTCATCTAAGAGGGTCCAATGAGAACATAAAGTATCTTAGAGTTTGAGCCTTAGTAGCTCAGGCAGACTGCATAGCAGTGATATACTTCTTCACATGGAGATGAGGATTTCTGGTTCCATCAAACTTCGCAAAAGATGGCATCTTGAACTTATATGGAACTTCTTCATCTAGATCAAATAATTTGTCAACTTCGGACATTTCTTCGGTTTTCAGTTTCTTCTCAAATTTATTTTCTAAATTAGCAATCATCTTTTCAACATCAGAAGTCTCAGTCTTTTCAATAGTTGCCTTCTCAACAACCTTTGGCTCCTTCTTATCTTGAGGAACTTGGTAGTATTGAGCCCAATCATCATCATCAATGATCACCTTATCATCATCAAAAACTACTTCATCAACTCTAGTCTTCCCTTTGTCCTTTGGCTTCTTAATGCTAGCAGATGCTTTGGCATGATTTTCTAAAATTGCAGTCAATTGGTTCTTCATGGTCTCAGCTATGGCCTCTTTTATTTCTTCCATATTGGCATTGAGGGCTTCATCCACCATTCTTTGAATTTTTTCGGAAACCATTATTTTTGGTGAGCAAGTGATTGAGTCGTTGCTAGATTCTTCACTTCCGGCGTAGGTCGGATTGTTGTAAGCTTTTGAACTATCGTAATCTAAGGCTATGAGCCAGAAAGGATTAATGATATGAGATCCAAATGTATGCATGTATGCATGTATGCACAAACAATCAACAAAGATAGATAATTAGGACGTTCCTTCCAACCTTATAACATCCACACACGAATGGCAAGTCTCTTTTCCTAGGTATATGGTTAACAAAATACCAACATGGGGTATCTTGTTTTCAAATATTTCCCTCGAACGTTTCAACCAAAAGTTATATTTTTAAAAATGGAAACCAATCATAGTAATTCCCATTAATTAGGTTTTAATCCATTCAACCAACTATAGTAGCTTTTATGCTATATTGGATTAAAATTAAATTAAGAGGTTTATTATAGATAGATTTCTCACTTGAAAAGAGTAACTAATGGTTCATGCTAGAAACAAGCCCATGATTAATTATTCTTAGTATAAACTAGGCTCACAATTGATTTTTGATATTTCGTAATTGACCTAAATAATTTGCAAGCTCTTTGTAAGAAAAGGTTGGATAAAAGTAATTTTATTTCTAAGCCCATTGTAAAAAGATTTTAGAAAAAATGGATTTTGGGCTTAGTATTTGGGCCACGAGCAAAAGAATTTTTGATTTATTTTTAGAAAAGTCTTATGTCCAAATACCATCTTGAAAAGTTTTGAAAATAGCTTTGCTCTTTTGGACTTTAAAGAAAAATTTATTTGAGCTTGCAAATGTACTTAGGTCATATTAGAAAAAGAGCAAACCAAATAAGCCATGATTTAAGGCAAGATAAATTAACCATAGTCAAACAACATGCATTTGGAGTAAAACCTAAGGAAAGTAACTAGGCCAATTACATGCGCTTTAGTCTTTGGGTAAAAAGGCGTAGGTTCCCATAGCAAGTATACCAAATGGTATGAGGCTATGAGTGGTTATGCCATGCTCGATCTCCATACCTTGAGTGAAAGTATGGTATCCCTTACATAATGTAACACGGGTAACACGGGCATCCTAACTCACGCACACGATGCAATCTAATATGATGCAATGGATAATATCATTATAAGAAAGAATAGAATAATATAAAGACTAACAAAATCAACTTCTCTTATCCCTAGTGGAGCCACCACTGTGAGCGGGGATTTTCGCCCCCACTCCTAGTGGAATGGTTCTTGTAACTTTGGCACTGTTTAGGCTAAGGGCCTTAGAGAACACGAACCTAAGTCCGGAGAAAATGGAGTCACCACCCGGACGGGCCGGGAAAAAAGAAAGGGGTGGATGACTCGATTCCTAAGGAATCTCCAACCCCCTAATGGGTTCGGAAAGTTGGGTACGTGTAGGGAAGGTGAGAAATGGCCCATCACCCCCACAACGCCCGGTTCATTGGAACCAGCCTCCTTTGCAGGTCTTAATATTATAAAATTCTTAAATATAACAACATTATCTATATTACACACAATAATAAAGCATCGTTATATTAAAAATCAAAACAATGTCCAAGCAAAACAAATAAATGGACACCCATCCGAAGATGGAAACATGCCCTTACATGATCCAAGCCTAAATAGGACACCCACCGAAAGGTAGAAACATGTCCTTTACATTGGTTCTAAAATAGAAAAGCAATTTAAATTACATGACATTTAACTAATGAGGCACCCATCAAGTGGAAACATACCTCTTACAACATTTGGAAATCTAAATAAGTTGATAAAAGTAAATAACCATTCATCATAAATAAATTATTCATCAAAGGTATTAAATATCAATAGAAAGTAAACATCCATCCATGACAAATTAAATAAACCAAACATTGAACTTAAATAAATTAAAGCATATAAAATAAATCAAAGCATAATCAAATATAAAATTGAATAAGGCAAATAAAGATTCAAATTAGGGCTACTGTTTCTATTTAAGTTTCTTTATTTAATGTGTTTAGGGTTTTGGAAATTCATGAGTTCAAGCTACTGTAAATTTTAAAAGAATTGAAATGGAGCAATGTTTTAGAATTTAAGAGGTTGATAAAGTTCTTTGATTAACCAAATTAGTGTTTGAGTGGTAAAATCAAAAAATTAGGGTTTGGACACTTTAAAACATTTAGATTTATGATTTATGGTTACTGAATTAGGGTTTTTAAGCTTACTGTGTTTGAATTATAACATTTAGATTTATATGGTTTAAAGGTTTTAAAAATTAGGGTTTAAGGTTTTAAGGGAGTTTGGGTTTACTGTTTTGAGTTTTGGAGTTGAATTAGGGTTTAGTGTTTTAAAACTAGAGTTTCGGAGAATGCATTAGGTTTTAGGATTTGAAAATCAATTGATAATTTTATGAAACTTTATGAAAATAAACAAAATGATTTTAGGGTTATAGAAACAAAAAAAAAAGATATTTTGTAGGGTTTGTGGAAAGAAAACAATTTCAACTTATGGTTTTGAAAAATTAGAAAGCAAATTAGGGTTTTAAGATTTTGAAGAAGCAAAAACAACTATTTTAATATTTTTAGTAAATAAATAAATGAATTAAGGTTTTTAAGCTTTAGAAAAGGTGAATTGAGGTTATAGGGTTTTCTTGATTTTGAAGAAACATAAAGAATAATTTTTAGGTTTTTAAATGATGAAGCTACTGTGAATTAATGAAAGAAATAAAGAAATTCATACCTTCGTTTGTTGGTTCCACCAAAAATCACTTCTTGGATGAACAAGAATAAAGACAAGCTTTGCTACCTTTGATAGATTGAATTGCTTGTTTGCTCTCTCAAAAAAGTCCGATTGATTCAAGGTTTTTCTCAATTTCGGTCTCAATTTTCCTCCAATTTTCTCCCCCTTTTTGTGTTGTTTTTGGTCTTATTTATAGAAGATTTTTTTTATTTATTCTAATTATTCACGAAATATAATATTCATTAAGAAAAGGAAACCGAAACCTAATTGTATTAGGTTTCGAAAAAATTTATGTCAAAAAAATTTCACTGGCAAAAAAAAACTGCTGCCGAAAATTGGGCTGGCAAAAAAAAACTGCTGCGAAAAAATACACTGGCAAAAATTGCTGCAGCTGGCTGCAGCAGCAGGGGCAAATTGGCCTGCTGGCCATTTAGCCTCAGAAATAAATTGCGGGCAAAATGGCCTAAGACCATTTCGCCGCAACCCTTTTTGGCGACGAAATTTTTCATCGCCAATTTTCCATTGCCAATTTTTTTATTTTTTGTTTATTATTATTATTTATTTATTATTAGTAAAAATTAGATACTAAAGCAAATATTATTTAATTTAGATAACAAAAATTATTTTGGACTAACTAAGATATATTGGACAACATAATAATTATTTTGAACTAATTAAAATATATTGGACCGGACTGGGTCAAAAATTAAGGGCTACACTCCTCTTCATCTCTACTCTCATTTTCCTCGAGAATCTCCTGTACACCAATAGGAGATACGTCAAAGTTCAAGAGCCCTATTTGAATAAACTGGGTATAAGATGCACCCGGTGGATAGAGAAATGTTTCAACATCATAATCGTGCCGAGCCAAACACCATGCATTCTCCGGCATTGATGTGATAATTAAAGTATGTTTCAAGCAATGCATCAGGATCTTATGTTGCTCTAGACAAAGAAACCACTTGTATACTATCTCTCCGAGAAACCAGCCACTAGACATTGGGCCGACAATGACTAGGCGGGTATGTTGAAAAGGCAGTGCGGCATTCATGGAGGAAGTCCTATCTTTCGCTCTTCTGTGTTCCACTAGGCCAAATTGACCTACAAAAAGACATAAGGTAAGTGAACTTTTATATAAAATTTAAGGCATACTAATGCTATTTTACCTGGCCCCAGGTTAAGCAACTCAAGACAAAGTGTTGGGTATGCACATGGTGAGAGCCGAAAACTTCTACACGATCTGACAACAAAAAATTTAATCTCAGATATCTGACTCTTTCTCGGAAAATACCAGGTGCCCTCACAAGATTGTGCTCATATGGCCATGCCTACAACAATAATAAAAATCAAATCCATGAAAGAATAATAATGGAATTGACATTGGTGGAGAGTACCTCAACAACCGCCATAAAGCCAACAAAAGACTTCTTATTTCTGCAAATTTTGTCAAGTCCATGGTAAAGACAGGCAAGGCCAGCTTCACCCCAGCCGTAAAGCGGTACCATACTCATATCAATAAGGGCCCTCAACACTGACAAATGGATGGCAGATTCAGTGCTACCTAAAATGGTCTACCCAAGCAAATACAGTAAAAATCCTCGAGCATATTGTTTGGCTATTTCTCTACGAACCCGTCCTTCGTAGTTCATCCAATAACTCTTAATTGGCTCAATTTTTATCTTAAAAGGCCCTTTAAATGATGGTTCCATACCGATTAACTGTTGAATTTCTTCGAATGTCAGAATATCATTCGTAAGAGGGACCGGAAGGCCATAGTACTGGATACCAGCTATGGCTGTATAATCGACTGGGCTAATGGTCATTTCTCCTATAGGTAGATGAAAAGTATGTGTCGTGTCCATCCACCGTTCTGACAATGCTTAAACTACACTCCTGTCTATTGGATACTCCTCGGATGGTAATTGCAAGATAAAACTTTCAAAACCACAATCTCGGATAATTTGTCTTACCCGAGAAGGTGCTACATCATACCATTGTCAGGCTTTGTAGAGACACCCTCCGCCCCGGATAACTCAACAATCAAGCTAACACGAAGCCATGTAAGCCAACACAAGGTAAGTATATCATCATATCAATACCACTTATTTTTAGGCTAAATTTATTTTTAGCCTATCTATTTACTTAAATTCATAAATATATTCATCTAATTAATTTATTTTTCATAAATCTTTAAAAAAAAGAAACGGAAAACAAAAATGAAAAAAAAAAACAAACACGCAAAAATTCAAAAAATAATCTTAAAAAAAAGAAAGAAAGAAAGAAAAAGAAAAAAAAAACACAAAACACAAAAATGAAAAAATGAAAAAATAATTTGCTGTTAAAAAAAATAATTACCTTGCTCTTTTGATTTGAACTGCGATGAAGTGGCATCCCAGCTAGTAGGCTTATATTTCCATCTTCATGCCGCCGGATAAACTCCAATAACTCAGCATTAGATCGAGTTTCTGATCTTGAAGCATGCATTTTTTTCTCAATTCTATGCTAAACTCTCTAAACACTCTTATATAAAAAGATGAGCTTTTATGAATGAAATAAAAGATGAGTTGCTGCTGTGAATGAATTGAAGAAATGAGCCGGTTTATATAGAGAAATGGTAAAAGAAAAAGATAAAAATAAAAAAACAGTATTCTCGTGAAAAAATAAAAAAAAGGAAAAAAAGTAAATGTTCTATTGATAAATAGTAAATTACTATTTATAAATAGTAAATTAATAGTTGGTGAATAGTGCATAGACAGTAACTACACAATAAATAAATAGGAAACTCAATTATTCAATTCAATCATTCAGATACTTGCGTGTATATAAATATTGTTGCACGTTTAAAAAATTTTTACACGCAGGAGGCAAGAAGATATGTGTATGGTAAAAATTAGCTAAATTTTTACCAAATTCCTTTAGTATACTACTGACTACAATTATTTTTTGTACACAATTAAATCTCTCTTAGTCCAAAACCTAAATTCTCTCTTAAGCTCAGAACTTAGCTCGGGTCTAGAACCCTAATTACTCTTAAGTCCAAAACCTAGCTTGGGTCCAAAACCCTAATTACTCTTGAGTCTAGAACTTAGCTTGGGTCTAGAACCCAAATTACCCTTAAGTCCAAAACTTAGCTTAGGTCCAGAACCTAAATTTCCTATTAAGTCCAGAACTTAAACCGGGTCCAGAACCCAAACCATCCCAGGTCCAGAATCCAAGTCTTTTTAGAGTCTAGAACTTGAACCGGATTTAGAACCCAAACCATCCCGGGTCCAAAACTCAAGTCCTTTCCGAGTCCAAAACTCTAATCGGGTCCAGAACCCAAGTCTTTTCCTAGTTCAAAACTCGAACCGGGTCCAGAACCCAAAACCTAAACCATCTCAGAAAAATTAAGTCTTATTGCTTTTCACTCTCTTTTACCGTAGTCTCAGATCGTTCAAGCAGGTGGCAAACTGTAGACCCTTAATTTTTTACCTAGTCTGGTATGATATTTTTTTATATAGTCCAAAATAATTTTTGTGGTATTTTAATTAAACAATATCTATTTTAGTATTTATTATTTACAATTTTTTATAAAAATAAAAAAATAAAGTAATATTAGTAAAGTTAAATAAATAAATAAATAAATCGGCGACGAAAAATTTTATTGCCGAAAGCGAATCGGCCTGGACCAATTCACCACAGGAATTTCCTGCGGGCAAATAGGCACCCACCCACAGCGAATTCTCTCAGTTTCCAGCCCGCAGCAGTTTTTTCACCAGTACAATTTTCCAGAGCAGTTTTTTCCAAAACCAAATTCTATTTTGTTTTGGTTTCTTTTCCTAATTAGTTTTAATTTCATTAAACAATTAGAAGTAGGTTTATGATTTTTTCTATAAATACCACATTAAAACACAGAATTATCGGGGAGGAAAAAATTGTTTTATTGGATCGGAGACTCAACCATTCGATCGGCCAAAAGAAAATCCCTAGCTAGCAAGAGACATTAGCAACAAGAAGCAATCATCAATCCATCAAAGGCAACAACATTGTCTTTGTTATTGTTCATCCAGAAGTCAATTTTGGTGGAACCAAGTACACAGGTTTGATCTTTAATCATAGATTATATATTTACAGTAGCTTCGTTTCTTTGATTAATAAGAACATGGATGCAGTACCTTGATCTTTAAATATGTAGTAATTTGATCTTTGTTTCAATAATTTTAATTGTTTACTTTTGTTAATACATTAATCAGTTGGTTTTCAAAACTCCACTTCCATGTTTTATAAAAGCTAAAAACTTCAAAAATCCTAAATCATCCTTCTATTTCTAAAACTTTAAAAACCATAAATTACTCTTCTGTTTCTAAAACTTTAAAATAAATTACTCTTATGTTTCTAAAACTTTTAAATTACTCTCCCTCTTCCAAAAACCTTAAAAACCATAAATTGTTTCTTCTGTTTCCAAAAACTTTAAAAACCATAAATTGTTTTCCCCTAACTATTTTCATCTAAACTCTAAGTTTTTGTCCAAAATTTCCAAATGTCTTCTTAAAATCTCCAAACCCTAATCTTCTTTATAGTTTCTAAAAACTTAAATCATAATTATTTATGTAAAACTCTAAATTATTTTCTTAAATTCTAAGATCAAATATGTTTTCCAATATATCAAAAACCCTAATTTTCTCAAAATCCAATATAGTAAACCTTAGTTCTCCTAAACCCTAATTCTTAAAACATTAAAACTTTATGACAAGTAAATCTAAATCCTAAAGCCATAATCTAGTAAACCTAAAACCACATTCTAGTAACCGTGAATTATAAACCCTAATGTTTTAAGATTCCAAAATCCTAATTTCATGATGTTACCCCTAAACCTTAATTTGATTAACCAAAAAACCTTACTACTTTCTTAAATTTATAAAACCTTAATGCATTCCAATTTTCCAAAATCTTTAAAATAGCCTAAATAATAATAATAATAATTCTAAAATTCCAAAACCCTAAATGTTAATTAAAGAACTCTAAATTGAGACATAAACCTAAATTTGTATCTTTATTTGGTTTATTTAATTTTAGATTTGATTATGTAGTTTATTATATGTTTTGATAATTAATTTATTTCATTTCAATGCTTGATTTATTTAATTTATCATGGATAATTATTTTCTTTATTGTTATGATTATTATTTGTTTGTTTTAGTATTAAAATTGTAAGAGGTATGTTTCCACCTTGTGGGTACCTCATTAGTTAAGTATTATATAATTTAAATTGCTTTTATATTTTGGACCAATGTAAAGGATATGTTTCCACCTTTCGGTGGGTGTCCTATTTAGTTTAGACATGGATGATGTAAGGACATGTTTCCATCTTCAGATGGGTGTCTGTGAGCGGGGATTTTTGCCCCCACTCCCGGTGGAATGGTTCTTGCGACTTTGACACTGTTTAGGCTCGGGGCCATAGAGAACACGGACCTAAGTCCAAAGAAAATGGAGTCGTCACCCGGACGGGCAGGGAAAAAGAAAGGGGTGGATGACTCGATTCCTAAGGAATCCCCAACCCCCTAATGGGTTCGAAAAGTTGGGTATGTGTGGGGAAGGTGAGAAATGGCCCAGCACCCCCACAACGCCGGGTTCATTGGAACCGGCCTCCTTTACAGGTCTTAATATTATAAAATTCTTAAATATAACAACATTATTCATATTACACACAAAATAAAGCATTGATATATTAAAAATCAAAATAATGTCCAAACAAATCAAATAAATGGACACCCATCCGAGGATGGAAACATGTCCTTACATCCCATTCCTAAATAGGACACCCACTAAAAGGTAGAAACATGTCCTTTACATTGATTCTAAAATAGAAAAGCAATTTAAATTACATGATATTTAACTAATGAGGTACCCACAATGTGGAAACATGCCTCTTACAACATTTGGAAATCTAAATAAATCAATAAAAGCAAATAACCAGTCATCATAAATGAATCATTCATCGAAGGTATTAAATATCAATAGAAAGTAAACATCCATCCATGATAAATTAAATAAACCAAACATTGAACTTAGATAAATTGAAGCATATAAATCAAATCATAATCAAATATAAAATTGAATAAGGCAAGTAAAGATTCAAATTAGGGCTACTGTTTCTATTTAAGATTTCATGTATTTAGGTTTTTGGAAACTACTGTGATTTTACTGGGATTAAAATGGAGCAAAAGTTTTATGATTTAAAAAGTTGGTAAAGTTCTTTGATTAAACAAATTAGGGTTTGAGATGTATAATCATGAAAGTAGGTTTTGGACACTTTAAAACACTTAGATTTATGATTTTCGGTTACTGAATTATTATTTTGAGCTTACTGTGTTTGAATATGTTTATAGTGTTTTAAGGTTTAAAAGATTAGGGTTTAGAAAACTTTAGGGTTTAGGTTTTAAGGGAGTTAGGGTTCAATGTTTTGGGTTTAAGAGTTGAATTAAGGTTTTAGGATTTTTGACTTAGGGTTTCGGAGAATGAATTAGTTTTTAGAATTTGAAAAAATAATTAATAATTTTATGAAGTTTTATGAAAAAAAATAAAATGATTTAAGGCTTATAGAAGCAGAAAAGATGTTTTTTAGAGTTCTTTTTGGAAAGAAACAGATTTAAATTTAGGATTTAGAAAATTTGGAAATCAAATTAGGGTTTTGAGATTTTGAAGAAACAAAATAATAATTTTAAGCTTTTTGGAAAACAAAGCAACGAATTAAGGTTTTTTAACTTTAGAAAAGAGGAATTAAGGTTCTAGGGTTTTTGAATTAAAAGAAACAATAAGATGATTTAAAGATACTGTGAAGAAATTAGACAACTGACGCATACCTCCGTTTGTTGGTTCCACCAAAAATTTCATCTTGGATGAACAAAAACAAAGACAAGCTTTGCTGCCTTTGATGGATTGAATTGTTGTCTACTCTCTAAAAAAAAATTAGATTGATTCAAAGCCTTTCCTACTCAGTTTCGGTCTCAATTTTTCTCCAAATTTTCGTCCCAATTTCTTGATGATTTTTGTGTTGTTTTTAGTCTTATTTATAGAAGAATTTTATGGTTCATCCGAGTTATTCACGGAATATAACATTCATTAACAAAAAAAAACTAAAACCTAATTGTATTAGGATTTGGAAAATTTGCGTCGAAAAATTTTGTTGGCAAAAAAAACTGCTCTAGAAAAAATGCGCTGTCGAAAAAAGCTGCAGTAGTAGGCTGCTGCAGTGGGGGGCGAATTAGCCTGGGGGAAAAAATGTGCTGGCAAAAAAGTTGCCTCAGGGTGAATTGGCCTACGGGCCATTTTGCCTGTAGAAAACTCCTGCGGGAGAAATGGCCCACAGCCATTCGTCCCACGCTGGTTTTCGGCGATGATTTTTTTATCACCGATTTCTCCGTCGTCGATTTTTATTTTTATTTTCATTTTTTTGTTTATATTTATTATTTTATAATAAAAATTAGATACTAAAGCAAAAATTATTTAATTAAGATAACAAAAATTATTTTGGATTAATTAAAATATATTGGACCGGACTAGGTAAAAAATTAAGGGTCTACAGTTTGCCCCTTGCTTGAATGATCTAAGACTTTAGTGAAAGAGAGTGAAAAGCAATAAGACATAATTTTTTAGATGGTTGAGGTTTTGGGTTCTGGACTCAAGGATAATTCTAGGTTCTAGACCTAAAGATAATTTAGGTTCTGGACCCGAGCTAAGTTCTGGACTTAAAAGAGATTATAGGTTCTGGACCTAAGGAAAATTTGGGTTCTGGACCTGAGCTAAGTTCTGAACTTAAAAGAGATTCTAGGTTTTGGACCTAAGGGTAATTTGGGTTTTGGACCCGAGCTAAGTTCTTGGACTTAGAAATAATTCTAGGTTTTGGACCCAAGGAAAATTTACTTTCTGGACCCGAGCTAAGTTCTAGACTTAAAAGAGATTCTAGGTTCTGGACCTAAGGGTAATTTGGGTTCTGGACCTGAGCTAAGTTCTGGACTTAAAAGAGATTCTAGGTTCTAGGTATAAGGGTAATTTGGTTTATAGACCCGAGCTAAGTTCTTGGACTTAGAAATAATTCTTGGTTCTGGACCTAAGGAAAATTTGGGTTCTGGACCCGAGCTAAGTTCTGAAATTAAAATAGATTCTAGGTTCTGGACCTAAGGGTAATTTGGGTTCTGGACCCGAGCTAAGTTCTTGGACTTAGAAATAATTCTAGATTCTGGACCTAAGGAAAATTATGGTTTTGGACCCGAGCTAAGTTCTGAACTTAAAAGAGATTCTAGGTTCTGGACCTGAGGAAAATTTCAGTTCTGGACCCGAGTTATGTTTTGAACTTAGAAGAGATTCTAGGTTCTGGACCTAAGAAAAATTTGGGTTCTAGACCTGTGCTAAGTTTTGGACTTAGAAAAGATTCTAGGTTCTGGACCTAAAGAAAATTTGGGTTCTAGACTCGAGCTAATAATTTTTTATTTCAAAAAGTTTGGCTAATTTTTGTGCACATGTCTTCTTCTTGCCCCAATGCTTGTAAAAATATTTATATACACGCAATTATTTGAATGATTAAAGTGAATAATTGAATTTACTGTTTATTTACTGTGCAGTCACTGTTCATGTACTATTTACTATTCATAAATAGTAAATTTACTATTTGAAAATAGTAATAAATAGTATTTACTATTGGAAATAGTAATGTAATATTCACAAATAGTAAAATTTACTATTTTTACTATTCATAAACAGTAAACTTTTGAATTTTTATTTTTTCATTGTCGTTTCTCTATAAAAACCCACAAATCCTTCATTTCATTTACAGCAAAAATTTCTCAATTTCTATAATTCTCTCAAATTCTTTCAAATTTAGCACATAGTTTTCAAAAAAAATGCATGCTTCAAGGTCAGGAACTCATTCTAATGTCGAGTTATTGGAGTTTATTCGGCATCATGAAGATGGAAATATAGATATACTAGTCGGGATGCCACTTCACCGAAGTTCAAACCAAAAGAGCGTGGTAATTATTTTTCTTTTTCTTTTCTCTTGATTTTTCATTTTTCTATGTTTTTTTAATTATCATTATTATTTATTATTTATTATTTTTGTTTATGATTATTTATTATTTTTGTTTGATTACTATTATTATTATTGTGTTTGTCTTTATTATTATTGTGTTTGTTTTTATTTTGTATTATTGTTTTTTAGAAAATTTAGGAAAATATATTAATTTAAGCAGATAGGATAATATGTACTTACCTGGTATTACCTTACCTGGCTCTGTGTTAGCATGATCGTTGCGTTGTTCGAGCTGGAGGGTGTATTTACATAGCCCGATAATGGTACGATGTAGTGCCTTCTCGGGTAAGGCAGATTATCCGAGATTGCGACTTTGAGCAGTTCATCTTACAATTGCCATCTGAGGAATATCAGATAGACCGGAGCGTAGTCCAGGCGCTTACGGAGTGATGGTTGGACACAACCCACACTTTTCACTTGCCCATTGGAGAGATGACAATTGGTCAGGTCGATTTTACTGCTATAACCGGCATTCGATATGATGGTATTTCGGTTCCTCTGACCAACGATATTTTAACATTTAAAGAAATTCAGGAATTAATTGGTATAGAACCATCATATAAAGGGCCTTTTAAGATAAAGATTGGGCCAATCCATAGTTATTGGATGAACTACGAAGGACGGGTTGGCAGAGACATGGCCGAACAGTATGCTCGAGGATTTTTGTTATATCTGCTTGGGTCGACCATCTTGGACAACACTGAATCCTCCATCCACTTGTCAGTGTTGAGTGCCCTTTCTTATTTTAGAATGGTACCGTCTTCTGGCTGGGGTGAAGCTGGTCTCGCGTATCTTTACCATGGTCTTGATAAACTTTACCGAAATAAGAAGTCCTTTTTCGGCTTGATGGTGGTTGTCGAGGTATTCTTCTTCCACCAATGTCATTTCCACTCTTTTCTTGTATGAATGTGATCTTTACCATTATTGTAGGTATGGGCATATGAACACAACCTCGTGAGGGTACCTGGTATTTTTTGAGATAGGGTTGGGTATCCGAGATTAAATTTCTGGTTGTCAGATCGGTGGACATCCCTGGCTCTCGCCATGTGCATACTCATCGCTTTGTGTTGAGCCTCTTAACCTGGGATCAGGTAAAATAACAGTAGTATGCTTTAAATTTTATGTGAAAGTTTGCTTACCTTATGTTATTTTGCAGGTGAATTTGGCCTGGTAGAGTCCAGAAGAGCGGACAAACTGGTCTCCCTTGATGAGGGCTGCACTGTCTTTCCAACATTCTCGCCGAGTCATCGCTGGCCCAGTGTCTACTGGCTGGTTTTTTGAGGAGAGATTTTATGAGTGGTTTCTCGGTCCAGAGCAACGGAGGGTCCCGATGCACATCTTAGAATATACTTTAAATATTATGTCGATGCCGGAGGATGCATGGTGGCTGGTTCGATACGGAGGCTCTTGAACTTTGATGTATCCCCTGTTGGTGTGCGGGAGATTTTCCAACAAAATGAGGGTAGAGATGAAGAGGAACATCATGGGGATGCAGGAGAGTCTGTTCCACATCTCGGGGCTAGTACTTCTCAGGTAAAACTTTTACCATTTTTCCCATGGAACTGCTTTTTTCTTTCTTTGATTCTTTAATGATTGTTACAGGCTGTTGATTCATTTGATCATGAGGCTGGACCTTCTTTTACTGCCCCTTTGTTTGCTCATTCTGGCCTGCCAGATATGCCATCTCATCCGCAGGGCATTGATATGAACAACCTGGTATGTTTCTTATTTCATGGTAATTTATGCTATATGTATGCATGATTATATATGCTCTTACCTTTTTCCTTTTTGGCTCACAGCAGATGATTGAAGAATAAAATAGGAAACTTCAAGAAGAGTTGGCTGCAAGTCATCAGTACGCTTCTCATTTTGAATGTTTGTATCATCAATCCGAACAAAATTTCTGAGACTTTTGATTTCAGGGGATGAGGGATCCCAACGCTTCTTCATCAAGAGGCCCCCAGACTGATGACCATGAGATCCTTTCGTCTGCTTCTGATGAGGACTGTGATAGATTAGAACTTCAAAGAAATAGAGATTTTGGTGCTTTTACTTCGGGTGTTCCCGGGATGAGTAATTTGCCATATTTTGGTGCTCCCTCTTCGGGCGGTCCGGGGATGAGTAATTTGCCCCTTCCTCCAACAGGCGACGACTTTTCCAGGGCTATATTTGATGACCTACCACCACCCTCTCAATGATGTATAAATATTGTATTAATTGTATAAATATTTTATAATAATGAAAAAAATATACAATTTCCATCTTTACTGTAACTTTTTTTTTTACTGCGCCACAATTATTATACTTTTTTTTATCATAAACAGTGCATCGCAATTTCATAATTCACAGCCGCACCATTTGATAAACCAAATCCAACGCGGTAAAGGAAATTTGTTGCTAATTCCTTTCCTTATGCCATACTGTCTCATTCTTTTCCAACACCTTTTCCTTATCACTTTTGGAAAAGGTTATTTCCTCTATATAAATTACCTTTCATGCCATATTTCACACAGAATTCAAAATTCTTTCCAATTCAACGTGAACAGTTTTGATTTTCCTTCATTCATCAACCATGACAGAGCATCATTTAAAGAAGATAAAAATTCTATTTGAGAATATTGATGTCATTCATTGGAAGCAAATTTCTTGGTCAAAACTTGATGTTTTAAAATGTTTTTAAAATGTTAAATTAGACCAATCCTTCTTACATGCCGTGGCTTCCTTTTGGAATACGAATTCTAGGGCATTTAAAATTAATGGCTTTGAAATATATTCCTTGATTAAAGAATTTGAGGCCATACCTGGATATCCAAATAATCAACAAATGGCATTACCCACATTGATTTCCAAAACCCAACAGAAGATGCAGATGTTATTTCAAATTTCAAAACCCAAAATTCTTCGGTTGACGAGAGGTGAGAAAATTCTACTTGCACCCTTGATTGATATTTTTCTCTCTCATTTGGCTCCTACTAAGGCATGGGGACGCATGCTTTGTCTTTGCTTGTTAGGCCAATCCTCGCTTGTTTCTTCCGATGGGGATATTGATCCACGAGTATTAGATATTATGGACCAAATGGAAGGAGGCTTGTCGCCAGTACTTGTGATCTTAGCCGAGACCTTAGTTGGATTAGACTGACTTAAATCAGGATTGTCAAAGAGACTGGCCAAGAGTCCATTGCTACTTTAGGTAATTACCTAAACTGCCCTTTCAGGTTTTCAATTTAGGTTTTCCTTTTTCTTCTTTTTATTGCTCTAATTTTTGCCTGGTCTAGGAACTACCGAGCAATCCTAATTTTTACCTAAGCTGCCCTCGTGGGTTTTCAACTTAGCGGACCTTTTTCTTTTTTTTTGTTATATATTTTTTTGCTCTAATTTTTGCCTAGTCTACCCATGTGGGTTTTCGAAACTAGCGAGCTATCCTAATTTTTGCCTAAGCTGCCCTTGCGGGTTTTCAACTTAGTGGACTCTTTTTTTTTTCACAGATTTGGCTTCAGGAGAGTCTTTGTTTGCTTGATATTCCATCCATGGATTTTGCCAAATACCTGCCACATCATCATTCTACTAGGAAACTACTCCAACCCGCTTCTTCATATGCTGACTGGGTTGACTGGACCCACTCACATGCTGAAGTCAATATCCGTTGGTTGGTACCTTGGTGTAAGAATTCTCGTGTCACCATGCGAACATACTTGATGTATGTTCCCCTTGCTGCTCTTCGTCAAGGTACATGCTATGATCCTCGATGTCTTGGCCGTCAGTATGGAGCTGAGCCTCGTAATTCTGACTTTACTCCCGATTTAGACATGCCTTGCTTGACTGAAGCCTACTTGGATCGGCTGAGACAAAGCCGGCCTGCACGTTACATTTATCAACTGCCATAGATTTTACATTTGTCAATTCAGAAAGTGTATTGTTAGGATGAAAAATAATTAAAAGATGCTTCTTTTCCATTCAAAATTTGTCATCTCCTTTTGCTATTATATTTATTTATTTCATCCATATCTGGTCAAATACTTATCACAGTGCACATAGAACAATTTTAACATTAATTGTGTTTTATTAAATTAGGGAACAACCAAACATAAAGCCAGCATACACAAGATTACTCCTGTTGCCAACTAGCCCTTTCGAGTTTTTTAATTGATGATTTTCTCTCATTTAGCCCTAATTGTTGCCTAGCCCACCCTTTCGGGTTTTCGGGACTAGCGGACTGCTCTAACTTTTGCCTAGGCTGCCCTTTTTGGGTTTTTAACCTAGCGAGCTCTCTCTCTCTCTTTTTTATACATAAAACCTCTTCAACTTGTCGATGTTCACTGGCTCACTAAACTTGTTACCATCCATGTTTGATAGCTTCACCGTACCTTTGTTCATGACTTGTTTCACAATGTATGGCCCTTCCCAGCTAGGTCTGAACTTCCCTCTTGGATTAGATACATTAGGCTTACATTGCTTCAACAACGAATCCCCAACTCTGAATTTTCTAATTTTAACCCTTCTATTGTAGGCCTGAGCTACCTTCATGTGATACAGTTGGTGATGATACAACGCTTTTAACCTTCTCTCTTCTAGTAAAGCTAACTGTGTGTATCTGCTCGCTACCCATTCCATTTCAGGCAGTTTAGCTTCTAAGACTACTCTCAATGACTTGATCTCAATTTCAATTGGCAATACTGCTTCCATCCCATAAACTAAAGAGAACGGTGTCATTCCAGTGGGCGTTCGCACACTTGTCCCATATCCCCATAAAGAAAAGGAAGTATCTCTGACCAATCCCTGTAAGTCTTGGTCATCTTGGACAGAATTTGCTTAATTGTCTTGTTTGTTGCTTCTACTGTACCATTAGCCTTTCGTCTATAAGGAGAGGATCGATGATGGTGGATTTGCTACTTCAAGAATAAATCCTTAACTACTCCTTGAAACTGTCCCCATTGTCTGATATCACAATATGCGGGACCCCGTATCTGTAGATGAGGTTCTTTTCAATAAATCTAGCCATTTGACTTGCACCCAGTTGTTGAAGGATTCGGCTTTGACCCATTTTGAAAAATAATCTACTGCTACCGCAATGAAACGGCGACCGTTTGAAGCTGTCGGATGTTTCTCTCCTATAATGTCGATAACCCAAGTGGCAAATGGCCAGGGTGAAGACATAGATTGCAATTCTTCAAGAGGCAAGTGATTCAAGTTACCATACATCTGACATTGTTGGCACTTCTTTACAAACTCAATACAATCTTTCTCCATGGTCAACCAGTAATAACCCTATTGAATAATCTTCTTAACTAGGGCCAAACCACTCATGTGCGGGCCGCAACTTCCCGCATGTATTTCTGACATGATACGCTCCACTTCAGGCTTCCTTAAGCATCTTAAATGCACCCCATCAGGCCATCTTCGATATAACTCTCTATGGAATGTGATGTATTGCAAAGGCCACCGCCTTATGGCTCTTCTCTCTTTCTTTGTTTCCCCCGGCGGGTATTCTCTTTCTTCTAAAAATTGCCTTATAGTATCATACCATGCATCATGGTCTGTATCAATTTCCATGATTGTCTCATATTCATAGCAAGGAGTTGATGAACTGGTCAAAATCAGAGGCTTAAGAAATAAGCTAACAGGGTTTTCCCATACCGAAGCCAATGTGGCTAGGGCATCAGTCATCTGATTTTCTTCTCTTGATAGGTGTATAAACCTACACTCCTTAAAATTCTTCTTCATCATGGTCAAGTAATGATGGTATGGTTTTAATTTTTCTTCTTTCAATTCCCACTCTCCATTTACTTGGGATACTACTAGCAATGAATCGCCAAAAACTTCCACCTTATCCACCTTCATTATCATTAGGGTTTTCAAACCGAAAATACAAGCTTCGTACTCTACCATATTATTGGTTGCCCTAAATTTCAACTTTTTGGCTAAAGGGATAAGTTCCCCTTCAGGTGATTCTACTATAACTCCTAAACCTGCTCCTTTCCTGTTTATTGCTCCATCAAAATACATTTTCCACCCTTGTACTTCAATTGCTTCTAAATGTTCATCCCGAAATTCCAAGATTACTTCTTCGCTATCTAGTAAGGGTTATTGGGCCAGGAATTCTGCCACCGCTCTACCTTTGATTGTTTTCCTGGTTACATACTCAATTTCAAATTCTTCTAATATTATCAACCATCAACCATATTTCCCAATCAAAGAGGGTGTCTCCCTTAAGTACTTTATTGGATCCAACCTGGAAATTGCTTGCATACTATACGATTGAAAGTAATGTCGTAACTTCTTAGAAGACCAAACCACGGCTATACAGGTCTTTTCAATGATACTATACTTAATTTCATAAGTAGGAGCTTTCTACTCAAATAGTAAACTGCATGCTCAATCCTTGACTCATCTGCTTGGGCTAGCATGGCTTCTATCGACTCTTCTTCTACTACTAAGTATAGTAATAGAGGTTTGCCGGGTTTAGGTAGTTTTAAAACAGGTGGATTCAACAAATACTCTTTTATTCGCTCAAAGGCCTTTTGACATTCTTCATTCCATATGACCGGCTGATTCTTTTTAAGCAATTTGAAGATAGGCTTACAAATTGTTGTGAGTTTTGCTATGAATCTGCTAATGTATTGTAATTTACCAATAAATCCCCGAACTTCTCTCTCCGTCTTTGGGGCTGGCATATCCCTGATTGCTTTAACTTTGTTAGGATCAATCTCAATGCCATTTGGACCAATCACATGTCCCAATAATTTACCCGAGGTAACACCAAAACACATTCTTCGGGTTCAATCTTAGCTTATATTTCAATGCTCTATCAAAGAATAATTCTAAGTTTTGGAAGTGTTGTTCCCTCGTGTATGATTTAACCATCATATCATCAACATATACTTCAACTTCTTTGTGCATCATGTCATGAAATAATATGGTGGCCATCCTTTGATAGGTTGCTCTTGCATTCTTTTAGCCGAACGGCATCACCCTATAACAAAATATACCCCATGTAGTAATGAAAGTAGTTTTGGTTTTATCCTCTTGGGCCATTAACACTTGATTGTATCCGGAAAATTCATCTACAAATGAGTGCAGCACGCTAGAGGCTGCACTATCAATGAGGACATCTATATGAGGTAAAGGAAAATCATCCTTAGGGGAAGCCTTGTTCAAATCTCTATAGTCCACACAGACCCTTATTCTCCCATCTTTCTCTGGCACGGGTACTATGTTGGCTAGCGAATCTGGATATTCTATCACTTCAAGGAACTTCACTTGTATTTGCTTAGTGACCTCTGCTTTAACCAATTCAGCCCACTCAGGTCTTAATCGCCTAAGCTTTTGCTTGACAGGTTTCATGTGAGTGTAAGTAGGAATATGATGCTCAGCCATGTCTCGATCTATTCCAGGCATATCCTTATAAGACCAAGCAAACACTTCTTCATATTTTTTGAATATTTTTTTAAATCTCTCTCTCTTCTCAGGAGTAAGGTCGGATGCCATGCTAATGTTTTTAGGATTTTCGATTGTTCCCAAATTTATTGATTGTGTGTTAACATAATTAATATTAAAGATGCTCATATAACTACTATTTGAATGTATGCACCCATCAGGAGAAACATCACACAAGTAAGCAAAATCAAACTTTATTGCATTCATTTTTGAAAAGAAAACATTGTCATCCTCATACAAAGCAGACAAATTAAAATCAAAATCAAAATCATTGTTCTCAAAATCATAAAGCAGGATGTCTTTAAAATTTTCTTTGACCAGGGCAGCAATCTCCTCCAGAGTCTTCTCAGCTTTTAGGACAGCTTCATTCTTCTCTTTTGGATTGGATTCTTTGTTGGCTGACAGGGTGAGCTCTTTCTTCACTTGGTCCACTAGTTTGGTCACATCTGCAAAACTTTCAAAACCTGGGATCATCTTACCCATGATCATAATTGGCTCGGGGTTTCCTTGGAGTGGTCCCATAACTGGGGCTTTGGCAAAGATTTCTTCAAGTGGTGGGAAGCTCATCTTCTCACTCTTGTTTGGCTGGACATCATTGTCTTCATCATATCCAAACCCCTTCTTGGAAGTTTGAGTTCTAAAATCTGGCAACTTTGTCAAACTAGCTTTACCCTTTCCAAGACCAGCTCCGGGAAGGTAGTTCATGTTCTTCATCATATTCAAGACTTTGGAGTCCACTACTTCATCATCATAAATTGCAACTACTTGGAAACCATTGAGAGGCCTCTCAATCATTAGAGCATTAATAATCTCATTATCTTCAGCTTCAATGACCACTGTCCCATCTCCGTTGGGGAACTTGATCTTTTGATGAAGGGTGGAAGGAACTCCACCAAGAGGATGAAACCATGGTCGCTCCAAGAGTAAATCGAAGGTAACTGGTATGCCTAAAATAACAAACTCCACAATAGATTCAATTGGACCAACCTTGACAGCAGCTTTGAAAGTCCCTTCGGCTTGTCTCTTAGTGTTGTCATAAGCCCGAATTGTTACTTTGGTCGGGTTTATATCTCTTGTTGACATGGCTAGCTTTCACAATATCTTAAGTGGACAAACATTTATGGTGGACCCATCATCGACCATTACACATGGAGTCCTCTTCGCCTTGACTTCTATTTTGATAAAGAGAGGACGGATGTGATCTCTCCCCTCCTTTGGTAAATCTACATCTGAAAAAGAAACTGCTCCCATATTAACTTCACTCTTTTCTTGAACCTCTTCACATTTCATTACCCCTCAAATTTTTATGAAGTTGATTAGCTCCTCCGGTGTCATAGAGGTAGAAATTGGCATGCTAGCCAAGGCTTTGGCCATAGTTTCTCAGTGCTTTTTAGAAGTAGCTAATAAGTCCCAAATGCTAACACTTGCTTGGGTTATCTTCAATTGCTTGAGCTCAGCATCATCTTCTTCTTCTTTATTTCCTACTTCAACTTCCTTACCCTTATTAGTTTCTACCTCCTTAGGTGGTGGCCTTGCATAAGGCTTACCGGATCTAATGTTCATTACTTCATCTTCTTAAGGCTCGGACCAAGTCCACTCCTCCTTCTTGGATACAAGATCATCATCACTATCGCTTGAATTCCAAAACCCATTGACAATACAAATTGTTACTCCTTTACCCACCATAACTTGTTTAATTCCACCAAATACCTCTTCTTCCTTGGTTGCTTCTCCACCCATATCTTGAAAAGAAGACATGACAAAGTCCACATGCAAACCTCCTCCAATCATGAAGGTTGCCGGCGGTGGTACTCTATTGAACTTTGGTAATGGATTGTCTTTGGTGTTTGGCTTGTTGGGCTCAGGTAGCTTCCCATTATCAATTAGATTTTGGATCTCATGTCTCAACCTCACACACCTATCCATGTCATGCCCTTGCATTTGGTGAAATTGACAAAATGCTTTAGTGTCGAAATTAGGTGGGAGAGGGTTAGGCAAAGGACGAGAATTTAAGGGTTGTAGCAATCCCTTTCTTTGAAGCTTATTGAGAACCCAAGACATCGGTTTCCCTAATTCCAAAAATTGTCTCCTCCTTCCTTGGTTAGTAGAGTTAACACCGACTGCCTTTTGCATGCTTTGGCTACCAGATTGATAGTTCCCTTTCTCGTTCCTTCTTATTGAAAAACGGTTCTTCTCTCTTTCCCATTCTTCAATTTGCAAACCCGCTTGGAGAAGGTCTTTGAAAATGCGGATGAGTGTATGAGACATCCTCTCATGAAGACTAGGCAACACCCCTCTCACAATCATCCTTATTTGATCAGATTCATCGGGCCTCTTCTTGAGCAAAGCGGCCTTGTTTCTCCATCTCTTCACATAATCTACAAAATTCTCATTTGACCTTTGCCTAATAGATTCCACTTCCATCAAGGTAACTTCCATCTCGACATTATATCCATATTGTTGGATGAAGGCTTTGTAAAGCAGATCCCAATTCCTTTGTGTTCCATCATCTAAGGTATTGAACTAATTTTGGACAACAGGGTCCAAAGAGAGCATAAAGTACCTTAGGGTTTGAGCCTTAGTAGCTTGGGCAGACTGCATGGCAGTGATATATTGCTTCACATGGAGATGAGGATTTCCAGTTCCATCAAACTTTGCGAAAGATGACATCTTCAACTTGTACGAGACTTCTTCATCTAGCTCAAATAATTTGTCAACTTCAAACATTTCCTCGGTTTTCAGTTTCTTCTCAAATTTCATTTCTAAATCAGCAATCATCTTTTCAACATCAGAAGTTTCGATCTTTTCCATAGCTGATCTTTCAACAATCTTAGTCTCTTTCTTCTTGTCCTGAGCATCTTGGTAGTATTAAGCCCAATCATCATCATCATCAATTATCACTTTTTCATCATCAAAAACTACTTCACCAACTTTGGTCTTCCCTTTATCCTTTGGTTTCTTAGTGCTAGCAGATGCTTCGGCATGATTTTCCAAAATTGCAGTCAATTGGTTCTTCATGGTCTCAGCTAGGGCCTCTTTTATTTCTTCCATCTTGGCGTTAAGGGCATCATCCACCATTCTTTGAATTTGTTCGGGATCCATTATTTTTGGTGAGCAAGTGATTGAGTTTTTGCTAGATACATCATCTCCGATGTAGGTCGGATTGTCGTAAGCTTTTGAACTGTCATAATCTAGGGCTGTGAGCCAGAAAGGATTAATGATATGAGATGCAAATGTATGCATGCATGCATGTATGCACAAACAATCAACAAACAAGGACAAATTGGGACGTTCCTTCAAACCTTATAACATCCACACACGACTGGCAAGTCTCTTTTCCTAGGTATATGGTTAACAAAATACCAACATGGGGTATCTTGTTTTTGAATATTTCTCTCGGATGTTTCAACCAATAGTTATATTTTCAAAAATGGAAATAAGTTTATAATAATTCCCATTAATTAGGTTTTAATCCATTTATCCAACCAAAGTAGCTTTTATGCTATATTGGATTAAAACTAAATTAAGAGGTTTATTATAGATAGATTTCTCACTTGAAAAAGGTAACTAATGAGTCATACCAAAAACAAGCCCATGATTAATTATTCTTAGTATAACTAGGCTCACAATTGATTTTTTGTATTTTGTAATTGACCTAAATAATTTACAAGCTCTTTGTAAGAAAAGGTTGGATGATAATATATTTTGTTTCTAAGCCCATTGTAAACAGATTATAGAAAAATAGATTTTGGGCTTAGTATTTGGGCCGTGAGAAAAACAATTTTTGATTTGTTTTTGTTAGAAAAGTCTTAGGTCCAAAGACGATCTTGAAAAGTTTTGAAAATAGTTTTGGTCTTTTGGACTTCAAAGAAAAATTTATTTTGAGCTTACAATGTAATTAGGTCATATTAGAAAAAGAACAAACCAAATAAGCCATGATTTAAGCCAAGATAAATTAACCACAGTCAAACAACATGCATTTGGGGTAAAACCTAAGGAAAGTAACTAGGCCAATTACATGAGCTTTAGTCTTTGGGTAAAAAGGCTTAGGTTCCCATAGAAAGTATATACCAAATGGTACGAGGCTATGAGTGGTTATCCCATGCTCGATCTCCATACCTTGAGTGAAAGTATGGTATCCCTTACATAACACAACACGGGTAATACAGGCGTCCTAACTCACGCACACGATGCAATCTAATTTGATGCAATGGATAATATCATAATAAGAAAGAATAGAATAATATAAAGACCAATGTAATCAACTTCTCTTATCCCCAGTGGAGTCGCCATTATGAGCGGGGATTTTTGCCCCCACTTCTAGTGGAATGGTTCTTGCGACTTCGGCACTGTTTAGGCTCGGGGCCTTAGAGAAAAGGAATCCCCAACCCCCTAATGGGTTCGGAAAGTTGGGTATGTGTGGGGATGGTGAGAAATGGCCCAGCACCCCCACAATGCCCGGTTCATTGGAACCGGCCTCCTTTACAAGTCTTAATATTATAAAATTCTTAAATATAACAACATTATCCATATTACACACAAAATAAAGCATAGATATATTAAAAATCAAAACAATGTCCAAACAAAACAAATAAATGGACACCCATCCGAGGATGGAAACATGTCCTTACATCCCATGCCTAAATAGGACACCCACCAAAAGGTAGAAACATGTCATTTACATTGATTCTAAAATAGAAAAGCAATTTAAATTACATTAAATTTAACTAATGAGGTACCCACAAAGTGAAAACATACCTCTTACAACATTTGGAAATCTAAATAAATCAATAAAAGTAAATAACCGCTCATCATAAATGAATCATTCATCAAAGGTATTAAATATCAATAGAAAGTAAACATCCATCCATGATAAATTAAATAAACCAAACATTGAACTTAGATAAATTAAAGCATATAAATCAAAGCATAATCAAATATAAAATTGAATAAGGTAAGTAAAGATTCAAAGTAGGGCTACTGTTTCTATTTAAGATTCCATGTATTTAGGGTTTTGGAAACTACTGTGATTTTAATGGGATTAAAATGGAGCAAAAGTTTTATGATTTAAAAAGTTGGTAAAGTTCTTTGATTAACCAAAGTAGGGTTTGAGATGTATAATCATGAAATTAGGTTTTGGACAGTTTAAAACACTTAGATTTATGATTTTCGGTTACTGAATTATTATTTTGAGCTTACTATAATTGAATATGTTTATAGGGTTTTAAGGTTTAAAAGATTAGGTTTTAGAAAACTTTAGGGTTTAGGTTTTAAGGTAGTTAGGGTTCACTGTTTTGGGTTTTGGAGTTGAATTAGGGTTTTAGGATTTTTGAGTTAGGGTTTCGGAGAATGAATTAGTTTTTAGAATTTGGAAAAATAATTGATAATTTTATGAAGTTTTATGAAAATAAATAAAATGATTTAAGGTTTATAGAAGCAGAAAAGATGTTTTTTAGAGTTTTTTTAGAAAGAAACAGATTTAAATTTAGGATTTTGAAAATTTGAAAATCAAATTAGGGTTTTGAGATTTTGAAGAAACAAAAACAATAATTTTAAGCTTTTTGGAAAATAAAGCAACGAATTAAGGTTTTTTAACTTTAGAAAAGGGGAATTAAGGTTCTAGGGTTTTTGATTTAAAAGAATCAATAAGATGATTTTAAGCTACTGTGAAGATGTTAGACAATTGATGCATACCTCTGTTTGTTAGTTCCACCAAAAATTTCTTCTTGGATGAACAAAAACAAAGACAAGCTTTGCTGCCTTTAATGGATTGAATTATTGTCTGCTCTCTAAAAAAAATCAGATTGATTCAAAGCCTTTCCTACTCAGTTTCGGTCTCAATTTTTCTCCAAATTTTCTTCCCAATTTCTTGATGATTTTTGTATTGTTTTTGGTCTTATTTATAGAAGAATTTTATGGTTCATCCTAGTTATTCACGAAATATAACATTCAATAAGAAAGGAAACCGAAACCTAATTATATTAGGTTTCAAAAAATTTGTGTCGAAAAAATTTCGCTGGCGAAAAAAAACTGCTAAGGAAAAATGTGCTAGCAAAAAAGCTGCTACAGCATTGGCCTGCGGGCCATTCGTCCCGCGCTGGTTTTCTGCGACGAAAAAATCGTCGCTGATTTCTCCATCGCCGATTTTTATTTTTATTTATTTTTGTTTATATTTATTATTTTATAATAAAAATTAGATACTAAAGCAAAAATTATTTAATTAAGATAACAAAAATTATTTTGGACTAATTAAAATATATTGCACCAGACTAGGTTAGAAATTAAGGGTCTACAGTGTCAATTTATTTGCTTTGTTTGGACATTGCTTTGATTTTAATATAATGATGCTTTATTTTAATTGTTGAATGTAGTATTGATAATATTGTCATATTTAAGAATTTTATAATATTAATACCTGCAAAGGAGGCCGGTTCCAAAGAACAGGGCATTGTGGGGGTGCTGGGCCATTTCACACCTTCCCCATATGTACCCAACTTTCCAAACCTATTAGGGGGTTGGGGATTCCTTAGGAATCGAGTCATCCGCCTCTTTCTTTTTCCTGGCCATTTCGGGTGGCGACTCCATTTTCTCCTGACTTAGGCCCGTGTTCTCTAAGATCCCCAGCCTAAACAGTGTCAAAGTCGCAAGAACCATTCCACCGAGAGTGGGGGCGAAATTCCTCCTAATAAGTCCCAAAGTCATGTAAATGTGTGCAATCATGAAAGATTTGTACTTACCTCTAAGAGCAACAAACACCAATCTAACAACCTCCTCTTCCAAGATATCTTCAACACTTGGATTAGGGCAACTCAAATCTCTTCCAAACCTAATCCAAAGGTGATTATACATACTCACTTAGTGATACACACAAGAAAATAAGAATATGCACTATCTAGGCTAAACTCTACACATGACACGCTCAATAACACGGGCGTGTCCCTAGCCATGCCCTAAACCCACAACACAGAAGCTTTGACATGCTCAGTGACATGGGCGTGTCAATGCACGTGTCAATCCTCCGCCAACACAGTGGCTATGACAAGCTCAGTGATATGGGCATGTCACTGGACGTGTCAATCCACCAACCACTCAGTATTTGTGACATGCTCAGTGACATGGGCGTGTCACTGGATGTGTCAAACTAGAACAACACAAAAGGTGTGACACGCTCAGTAACATGGGCGTGTCGCTGGTCGTGTCAACTTTGCTGAAAATAGAACCAATGACACCAAAATACCACATCCAACAAACATCTTTCTTTTACCCTTTCCACTCTAAACAAACTCAACCAAACCATCAATATACCATAATAAACTTGCATAGACATCAAAACAACTCAAATACATATATTAAAACACAAACACAACCATTTTCACAACTCAAAGTCACAACACCCACAACTCTTGCTTTCTTCACCAAACTTAACCCTTTTCTTCAATCCAACCCCAAAATCAAAGTCAATTAAACAAAACAACCTCAAACACACCAAAATCAACCATACACACAACTACACCAACCATCCACCAAACTCAAATACACAAACTCAAAAGAAATCAAAGAAACAAGTTGGAAACTGACCATGAAAAAAATTCCTTAAAACTCCAACTTAATCTCTTGAAATCCTTCAATATCTTGAGTTAGCAAGCAGCAAAACCTCTCATCCCTTTAGCAATGGTGATGGGCGGCCTCTTGAACAAGAAAGAAGAAGATGATGATAGTTATCAACAAGTCAAACAAAAACCAATTCTCTTAACCTCAAGATTACCTCTTTAATCTCAACCAAGTATTAATATATTATTATAATATAAATATCAAATATCATCTTCCACTCACATCTAATTTCTACTTTAAATAATTAATTATCTCATTTGACCAAATCAACTTATTGACTTGTATATGTTGTATATATCTTCATATATATAACATATACACACTTCCCTTTTCCTTTCTTTCCACTAAATCATATTTACACTTTAGATCATCTAATTCAATTCCAACAATTAACATTTCTAAAATTTTTAGGGTATTAATTGGGATATTACAATTCTCACCCTCTATAAATAAATTTCGTCCTTGAAATTACCTGTTCTTAAGTCTGGAACAACTGAGGATACTGATCTCGCATCACTTGTTCACTCTCCAAGTTGCCTCTTCCTTAGCATGATTCTTCCAAAGAACCTTCACAGGTGGCACTTTCTTATTTCTCAACTCTTTCACTTCATGTGACAAAATAGCTACAGGTTCTTCTTCAAAAGTTAGATTCGGATTCACCTCAATAGATTCCATTGACAGAACGTGAGATGGGTCTGATTTGTACCTCCGTAGCATAGAAACATGGAAAACATTATGAATTCTATCCAATTCAGGCGGCAAAGCGAGTCAATAGTCTAACTCTATCCAATACCTCATAAGGTCCAATGAAATGAGGACTCAATTTCCCTCTATGACCAAATCTCAAAATTTTCTTCCAAAGAGACACTTTCAAAAATACTTTCTCTCCAACAGTAAACTCTATGTCTCTCCTTTTCAAATCTGAATATGATTTCTGTCGATCTGAGGCTCTTTCAACCGATCCCAAATTATCTTCACTTTCTCTTCTGTTTCTTTAATCAAATCAGGATAATTAACTTACCTTCTCCAACCTCATCCTAACATAGAGGCGTCCTGCATCTTCTACCATACAATGCCTCATAAGGTGCCATTTTAGTACTGGACTGATGACTGTTGTTATAGGCAAATTCCATCAGTGGCATAAATCTGTCCCAACTCCCAGAGAAATCAATAACACCGCTTCTCAACATGTCCTCCAAAATATGAATCACTCTCTCTGATTGCCCATCTGTCTAAGGATGGAAAACTGTGCTAAAATGCAACCGACAACCATGCAAACTCTTCCAAAATCTCGAAGTAAATCGGGGATCTCAATCCGACACCAAAGAAATTACGACTCCATGCAATCTTACTTTATCACTAATATACAGCTCAGCCAACTTCTCAAGAGAATAGTCCATCTGAACTGGAAGAAAATGAGCTGTCTTTATCAATCGGTCAACTATCACCCAGATTGCATCGTCCTTCTTCCTAGTCAATGGTAACCCAGTCACAAAATCCATCGTTACTCGCTCCCATTTCCATTCTGGCAATGATAAAGGTTGGACTAACCCCGAAGGAACTTGGTGCTCGACCTTCACACTCTGACAAATGAGACATTTGGATACCAACTCTGCTATGTCCCTCTTTATACCTGACCACCAATAATATTGCTTCAAATCATGATACATCTTAGTACTCTGAGGGTGCATAGCAAAAGTTGAATGATGTGCTTCCTCCAAAATAATCTTTTTCAATCTTGCATCATCAGGAACACACAATCTACCTTTGTACCATAAACTGCCATCACTTCTCACATGGAAATCTCGGCTCTCCCCCTTTTGGCAATCCAAAACAATTTTCTGAATTCTCTCATCTGCCAACTGAGCCTCCTTTATTTGATCCAATAACACTTGTCTCAATTGCAACTGAGCCAACAAAGCACCATCATCACAAGATTCAAAACTAGCATGCAACACTCTCAACTCAACAAGCAATGAGAGAAAATCAGCAGTCAAACCTGCTAAAGACTTCCGACTGAAAGCATCAGCAACAACTGCCTAACCAAGGTGATAATCAATCAAATAGTCATAGTCTTCAATCAACTCCAACCACCATCTCTGCTGAAGATTCAGGTCTCTCTTAACACCCAAGTATTTTAAACTCTTGTGATCTATATAAATGAAACACTTCTCCTCATACAAATAATGCCACCAAAATCTTCAAAGCAAAAACTATGGCTGCCAATTCCAAATCATGCGTCGGGTAGTTCAACTCATGTGGCTTCAACTCCCACGAAGCATAAGCTATGACTCTACCCTCTTGCATCAAAACACAACCTAAACCATTATGTGAAGCATCATTGTAAATGACATATGGTTTACCTTCCGCATGCAAAGTAAGAATACGAGCTTGAGTCAACATCTCCTTCAACTGCTCAAAGCTTGCTTGAAATTGATCTGTCCACAAGAATCTAACTCCCTTCCAAAGTAATCTGGTGAGTGGAGTAGCTATCAAAGAAAAACCCTTCACAAACTATCGATAATAGCCTGCCAAACCCAGAAAACTTCTAACTTCTGTCACTGTCTTCGGTGGATTCCAATTCCAAATAGCTTACACTTTACTCGGATCAACTCTAATACCATCTATAGAAACCACACGACCGAGAAAAGTTACTTGATCAAGCCAAAACTCACACTTAGATAGCTTAGAATACAATTGCTTCTCCCTCAAGGTCTGCAATACAATCTGCAAATGCTTGTCATGATCCTCCTCATTATGCGAATACACCAAAATATACCAAAATATCATCTACAAAGACTTTTACAAACTGTTCTAGATACACCCTATTCATCAAATCCATGAATGCTACTGGTGCATTCGTCAATCCGAAAGGCATTACAAAAAATTCATAATGCCCATACCTTGTGCGGAAAGCTATCTTAGGTACATCTTCACCTCTGACTCTCAACTGATGGTACCTTGATCTCAAATCAATTTTGGAGAAAACTGCTGCTCCCTTTAACTGATCAAAGAGATCATCTATCCTAGTCAAAGGATACCTATTTTTGACGGTCACCTTATTCAACTTCCTATAATCAATACACAATCTCAAAGTACCATCCTTCTTCTTCACAAACAAAATAGGTGCTCCCCATGGAGACACATTAGGGCGAACAAACCCTTTATCCAACAACTCCTGCAACTGCACCTTCAACTCTTTCAACTCAGCAGGTGCCATTCGATAGGGAGTAATAGAGATAGGAGTGGTACCAGGCAACAAATCGATACCAAACTCAACCTCTCTCTCAAGGGGTATCCCTGGCAACTCCTTAGGAAAAACATCTGGGAATTCTACAACTATGGGTATACTATCAAGCTGAGAACCTACTACTCTGGTATCTACCACATGAGCAAGATAAACCTCACATCCCTTCCAAATCATCCTCTTAGCTGCAACAGCTAAAACAAACATGGATGCAAGATGTCTCTGCTCACTAGATACCATCACTTGTTCTCAAAGTAACACACTTATTCTAACAGTCTACCAAAGCTCCATGCTTTGATAACCAGTCCATGCCTAAGATCAGATCATACTCCTTAAAAGGCATCTCAATAAAATCCCCAAGGAATTCCTCATCTTGCACCACAACTAAACTATTACGATGAACCTTGCTAACTACCACACTATGCCCTAAAGGATTTGTCAGCAAAGCATCAAATCCTAGGGACTCTGAATGCAATTCAGTCACAGGCAAAATAGATGAACTAATGTATGACTGCATAGATCCTGGATCCATAAGAGTATGAACTGAAAACCAAATAAAGAAAATTTAACCTCAATGACTGCTGAAGCATCCGGTAGCCTCTGCATCACATACACTTGCTGAGATGGCCCAACCTTATCTGGCCTACTGCCTGCTGCTGTAGAACCTCCTCTCTGACTAATCCCAGGTTGACCACCTCTACTAAAACTTTTGCCCCCTCGACCTCATATAACACTGGGTCGAGAATCTGCAGTATCAGTCTGTCTATCTTCTGGTAGCTCAGGGCAATCTCTGAGGAAATGATCCTATGAACCACATCTATAACAAACTCATGATCCAAATGTCTTCCAATAAGCACCCCCGTGTGCCCTACCACAATGAACACATTTATAAGAAACTGGCCTCTGAACCACTGGAGTCGGAGCACTAGCTACAGAAACTGTAGGTCTCGATCTGTAACACCCCTTCCCAACCTACATGTGTAAGTCGAGTAGAGGCGCCACACTATCCTAATGTTGCTACCAATTTACTTAGTCAAATTTTAGTTCTGATTTTTACAGAAATTTTGCCATAGTTCCGCCTAGAAATTTGGATCCCAAGTGTCGACAAAACTTGTTTTTTTTTATTTTTGAAAACATTTTACACAGACCATTATAATTACCATCAAATTTAATGCACTCCCAATGAATCCACCTTATACCCTCAACTACAAACCTGCACAAAGAGTTCACACTTCTAATATAACATAAAGTAAAGATTTATGATTATTACATACTACTAACATACAATTATAACATAAAAAAAATCTCTTTTATATTTATTCATATACATGCCACAACTAGCTAACTCATAATGGAACTAAAAGATCTACCCCTGAGATTTGCTGTGGTCTGGTCGTTGCTTCCCCAAGATTTATCTACTGCTTCGAACCTACGAGTCAAGGAAAACTTAACTCGCTGAGCGTTGTCGCTCAGTGGGTACTTTACCAATAAAAATAAAAGTAGTACATGAAAGTATTCGAAGTAAAAAGGAAATAATAAAATCAACAATCAACCAACATTATACCAATAGAAATCGTGATACATTCAGTATGATATGCTTTCAATAATGTAAAATCATAATTCAAATTCATTTGCATTATATAGTTCAACGAAAAATAATATGTCTTTGATCCAGGCTCTACTGGTATATAGGGAACCATAGTGATAAGGCAGTGGCCCTCACCACTGTAACATAGGTGGCCCTCACCACCGATATCAGATCACAGGAATGGCCCTCACCATCCTGGTTATAACCAATGGGCCTCCCCATTGGCTTCAGTGGCCTCACCACTGAATAACATATCATATCACAATAATGAGCAGTACTGCATGCGTTAGTATAGTGCACCATACCCTTATCTACCACTCCCACTATCCAGTAGAGCATAAAGGTTAAAATGATTCAATTTAAGTTTCAAACTTCATTTTAGAATGATTTGAAAATTCATTTTAGTTCCCATCGCACTTTGCCATTTATGCCGCGCACCACATTCATTGGTCAAACCGTTACTTTTTTTTCACATATTTAACATCCACAATAAACAAATCAAACATTTCAAAGCATTCCTCAAAATATCACAAATTGACCAAATGAATAGTGTTGCGGCGAGAAAAATCGGCAACGCAAAATGGCATGACCAAATGAATAGTAAAATCTGGATTTTCGTCAAAATTTCAGTCCACTTCAATCATGCATTTGACCAAGTAAATGAGCTTATTTTTGGCTGAAATTTTACAGAAAACTTATTTCATATGTTGACTAATTGCATGTAAAATTTCGTTGAAAAATTCCTTCGTTTGCTGCCTCAAACAATTTCCACAAAAAGGTCCAGAAAGCTGCCTTTTTGGGACCATTTCGGCCCAAACACATGAAATGCATAGGATAGTTTATTTTTCTTTTGCAAATCAATATTAAGGCTTCTTTAATGGTAAAGTGAAGATTCAAACACTTCCCTTTGACAACTTTTGCATGTTTAACTCAAATCAATATATTTAAGCATCAACAACAAAACTTTCATAAACCAAAGTTTGTAAAGCATCAAACCAAAATTAATTATTCAAAGGTAAAGTACCAAACTAATTATTCAAAGGTAGAGTACCAAACCTTATTTCTTTAATTCCTCTTGGCTTTTCTTTCTTCTCCTTCTTTAATTCTTTATTTCTCCTTCAATCAATTCAAGATACAACATAAACCTTAGAATTTCAAAATAATAAATTATCCTCTATTTCTTTTCCAACCGAAACCCCTAATCCAACCTTATTAATCTTTCTATATCTTGGTTCTTCCATTTAATCAATTAATCTTATTATTATTTTTTTTTCAATTCCATATAAGACTTTAATTCCCAATCTTCCAATATATATATAACTACCTAAAACTAATACTAAAATTAAAGTCTACACACTTAAAAACCTTAGAACTTACCTTAAAAATCAAAGTTTGGAAAAACTTGGAAGTCCCTTGGTATTTTCTTTTGTTGGCCGAATTTGGTGAGTGGAAAAGAGAGAATTTGCTCTTCATATCACCTATATTTATATACAAAGGAAGTGATGATCACCTTGACCACTTGTCCACTTTTTCTCTTTCTTCATTTATTACACATTTATTACATATGCTAAATGTTCTCTTTTGATTGGCCAACCTTTGATTTTTATAACTTCCTTTTTCCTTTACTTCTTTCCACTTGTCTCTCTTCCCATTGGATCTCATAAAGTTGTCCCGGGTTACTCATCCGGTCCCGACACGAAACCGGGCCCACATTACGTTCCGACGATTAATCGATCATATCTTTTAAACCGTATAGCTCCACGAGTCAAACTATATATGGTTTTGATCCTCTCGACCTCTACTTTCTATTTATAAGATCTATTTTAGGTTTCTAAGTCATTTTGAAAAATTACCGGTAAGCCCTCAACTTTTTACAAAATTCCCTTTTGGTCCTATTTTTGCTCGAGTTTTCTCCGGCTTCGTTTCTACTGACGATCGTTTCATATTTAACCTCTCGCCATTCTCTACGTACTCACGTCTTTATTTCCTACCCTAAATTCATGTATAACTTTAATTGGTAATGACCAAAATGCCCTTAGTCAACATTTCTTCATTTTTCTTTAACGGGACATTTCCTGGAAAAACCGTTACACGTCGTTGCGATCCGATTTTTCTCTACATTCCATTTTTGGAATCTGTTATATGCACTATTAAGAACATCGGGTGCAACTTTCTTTGAAATTACATCTACGTCCCCAACTTTATTAAAAATTACAATTAGGTCCCTTTTGTCATACAACCTTATCTAGGGCTGTTATCAAGAATTATCTTCTCCTTTTCCCTACTCTTGCTATGCACGTGTCTACACTGCATAAATGCAGTAGGCGGATGTGACAGTTCCTTCCTCGTTAATTTATGCTTCGTCCCGAAGCTCATCAAGTGAAAACAAATATGGGTATTGCTTCTTCATAGTTTCTTCGCGTTCCCATGTAGCTTCTTCTACTTTGTGATTCCTCCAAAGCACTTTGACCAATGGAATCTTCTTATTTCGCAACTCTTTGATTTCACGTGCTAGGATCTCTACCGGCTCTTCCTCATATGTCATTTCAGGCTGAATCTCAATATCTTGAACTTGTATGACGTGGGTTGGATCTGAACGATACCTCCTTAGCATCGAAACATGGAAAACATCATGTATTTTATTTAATTCAGGTGGTAACGCCAACTGGTAAGCTACCGGACCTACCCGTTTAATAATTTCATATGGTCCGATGAATCTAGGGCTTAGCTTGCCTTTTTGTTTAAATCGTAACACTTTCTTCCAAGGAGAGACTTTGAGGAACACTCTGTCACCTACCTCAAACTGTATGTCTTTCCTTTTTAGATCCGCGTATGATTTTTGCCGGTCCGCTGCTGCTTTTAATCGGTCTCGAATGATTTCTACCTTCTCTTCAGTTTCCTTAACTATGTCTGGCCCCAACATCTTTTCCTCACTCAATTCTGTCCAGCAAACTGGAGTTCTGCATTTTCGACCATACAGTGCTTCGTAAGGTGCCATTTGTATGCTGGATTGATAACTGTTGTTGTACGCGAATTCCATTAAGCTTAGGTGTTTGTCCCAACTACCTTTAAATTCTAAAACGCACGCCCTCAGCATATCTTCTAAAATTTGAATCACTCTTTCCGACTGTCCGTCTGTCTGGGGATGAAATGCTGTGCTGTGGTAAGTTCGAGTTCCAAGGGCTGTTTGTAACTTCTGCCAAAAATTTGACGTAAAACGTGGGTCTCGATCGGATATGATCGAAGTTGGAACTCCGTGGAGACGTATAATCTCTTTGATATACAAGTTTGCCAACTTGTCTAGCGAGTAATCCACACGTACTGGTATGAAATGAGCGGACTTAGTAAGCCAGTCTACGATTACCCAAATCGCGTCATGTTTGTCCCTTGTCATAGGCAATCCTGTGACAAAATCCATAGTAATACGATCCCATTTCCAGGTTGGAATCGTAATAGGTTGTAGTAGCCCTGAGGGTAGTTGATGTTCCGCCTTCACTTGCTGACAGGTTAGACACTTCGTTACGTAATCAACGATATCCTTTTTCATTCCTGGCCACCAATAATATTCCTTCAAGTCCCGATACATTTTCGTTACTCCTGGATGCATTGTATAAGGACTGTTATGAGCTTCTTGCAAAATCTGTTTCTTCAGCTCCTTGGACTTAGGTATCACCATTCTCTTCTTGTAGTAGAGAATACCATCAGGACGAATTTGATAGTCTCCTGAAGAGTTCTCCTGTGCCTGTTGACTCCAGTTCTTCACTTGTTCATCTTCCTTCTGACCCTCACGTATTTGTTGATGTAAATTAGGTCGCACGTGCATTTCTGCAAAGATAGCTCCATCTTCTGTAGGTTTTAACGTTACCCTCATAGCACTTAGCGCTTGCATTGACTTCCTACTAAGTGCATCTGCTACGACATTCGCTTTGCCCGGGTGATAATTAATCGTATAGTCGTAGTTGGCTAACCATTGCATCCATTTTCGCTGTCGCAGGTTTAAATCTTTTTGCGTGGGCAAATATTTCAGGCTTTGATGATCCGTAAAGATGTAACATTTTTCCCCGTATAAGTAGTGCCTCCACGTCTTGAAAGCCAAAACAATCGCTGCTAGCTCTAAGTCATGCGTAGGATAATTCTTTTCATGTGGCTTGAGCTGTCGAGAGACATACGCAATGACTTTGCCTTCCTGCATCAATACACAACCTAACCCGATATGGGATGCATCGCTATAAATCACAAAATCTTTTCCTGATTCTGGTTGTGTAAGAATAAGTGCTTCAGTAAGTTTTTGTTTCAGCTTTTCAAAGCTCCGTTGACAAGCGTCGGTCCACTGGAATTTGGCATTCTTCTGAAGTAGCTTGGTCATAGGTACGGTGATCATGGAAAACCCTTTAACGAATCTCCGATAATATCCTGCTAATCCCAAGAAACTACGGACTTCCGTTACTGTCTTAGGTGACTTCCATTCCAATACTGCTTCTATTTTCTTGGGATCGACCCTTATTCCTTCTGCCGATACAATATGTCCCAAGAAAGCTACTTCTTCCAACCAAAATTCGCATTTGCTGAATTTAGCGTATAACTGCTTCTCACGCAGGGTTTGCAAAACAATTCTAAGGTGACGATCATGATCCTCTCGATTCTTTGAATACACCAATATGTCGTCAATAAATACCACCATGAACTGATCCAAATAAGGGTGGAAGATTCTATTCATCAGATCCATGAATACTGCAGGTGCGTTCGTTAATCCGAAAGGCATAACAATGAATTCATAATGTCCATAGCGAGTTCTGAATGCGGTTTTTGATATGTCTTCATCTTTAATTCTCAATTGATGATAACCCGATCGTAGATCAATTTTCGAAAAGACTCCAGCACCTTTGAGTTGATCAAACAGATCATCTATGCGAGGTAACGGATACTTGTTTTTGATGGTCAGCTTATTAAGTTGACGGTAATCTACACACAACCTTAAGGATCCGTCTTTCTTTTTCACGAACAATACTGGTGCTCCCCATGGTGACACTCTTGGCCTTATGAACCCCTTATCTAAAAGTTCTTGTAGCTGTACCTTTAATTCTTTTAGCTCCGCTGGCGCCATTCGGTAAGGTGCGATAGATACTGGTGCAGCTCCCGGGTACACATCTATAGTGAATTTCACCTCTCGTTTAGGTGGTAGTCCGGGTAAATCGTCAGGAAATACGTCGGGAAAATCGCATACAGTAGGTATATCTTGTAACTTTGGTGCCTCTTCTTTTGCTACTAATGCACATACCAGGTATGCCTCGCAGCCTTTTTGCACTAACCTCTTAGCCATCATGGCAGAAATGATGTTAGTTAGATAGTCCTTCCTTTTCCCCACTAGAGTCACTTCGTCACCGTCTGCAGTATGCAAGGTAACTCTCTTCCGTTTACAGTCAACCAATGCATCGTGTTTGGCTAACCAATCCATCCCAAGGATAGCATCGAATTCTTGAAATGGTAGTTCAAATAAATCTCCCCAAAAGATATGTCCGTGTATCTCTACGGGACAATCTTTCACTACCTTCCTAGTAATCACCTCATTTCCTAATGGGTTAGTAACTAATATTCCTTCTTTCTCTAGTTCTACCTTTAGGTCCTCAAGTTTTTCATTTTTCGTGCATATATATGAGTGTGAAGAACCTGGATCTATTAAAACGTAAAGCGAAACTTCAAACATAGACAACTGACCTGCAATCACGTCTAGCGCTTCTTCGTCTTCTCGCCCCCTCATGGCATACATTCTGGCAGGAGCCCTTGCTTCTGGTCGATTCACTGTTTCAGATTGCACAAGCGACGGATTTTCGCTCCTTCCTCTGCCTCGGCCTCGACCTGCTGCCGCTTGCGATCTCTCAGTATCCCTAGGTAGATTCTGTATTCGCTGGGGACACTCTCGCATAAGGTGGTCTAAAGATCCACATATATAACATGCAAATGTCCGACCCCAACATTCTCCCGTGTGACGGCGTCCGCATTGATCACAGCGTGGATTATTATTTTCGCCTTCATTACCTCTCGGACCGATAAAGAAGTTACCTCCGCTTCGGCTAAATCCTCTTCCTTGTCCTCTTCAGGATCGTCCCGTACTAGCGACTGAGGTAGTTTGACTTAAGCCACCGCGAATTGATCCCTGACTGTAACCTCGACGTTGACCGCCTCCCGTGGAACCACTGCCGCGGAATCGTTTCCTTGATGATTGGTAGTTTCCCGAATAGTTCTGGGTACCTCTCTTCTGTTTCATCTTCTGTCGTCTATTCTGCTCATCAGACTGACATTGCTCTACTTCTAGAGCCCTATTGACCAACTCGGAAAATTCTTTGATATTAGCAGCAATTAGCTGCATCCTAATCTCATTATTCAATCCATCCTGGAACTGCTTACATCTATCATGTTCATCTTCAATTGTCTTCTTGGCATACCTACTCAGCCTAGTAAATTCCCTCTCGTACTCAGCAGTGGGAGATTGTTAGTGTATGTGCCCTAGGCCATTTATTTGGATCTTTATGTTATACATTCATTATTAATAAATGAGGTTTTATTATCATTATTGTTTGTTTGCATGTTACACAATTTTGATATTTGTCCCTGGTTTATTATTGTTATAGAGATAAAAAAAAATAATTCTTAACCAGTATGAACATTGATTTGATAATCATTAGATGGTTATGTGTATAGTGATACAAATCAATTTCATAGATACTTGTTAGAGAACAATGTATTGGATAGACCCATCATGAGATTGCTACATGGGTTAGTGTCATAAGTAAATCTCATGATAGTTATGTATTAATTCTTTGACTTGAGATTGTCATAGTTTCCAATATAAGGACTATTATATTTTGACATGATCAAACATTATCCGTAACTGGATAGTAATAAAGGTTATGTTCATATATGATAGAAATTATGTAGAGGATAATGAACAATCAAGATAGAATTTGTCCCTCTCTTTGAGAGAGATATCTTTTGGGCCCCTCGATAAGTGAGACTGTGAAATGCATGGCCGTGCTCAAATGAATTGATAGTGTGATCAATTTCATTTGTTTTTATCAGTCTACTTGGAGATCGAGTAATCATAAGTTTGGACAATATAAGTATGACGTTGACCATGACTTATGTTCAAGCTAGATATCGTGTGACAAAGGGATTAATGCATATACTATTATTAGGCAAATTGGACATTCCTTATATTAATTGGGTAGTTGTAACGCCTTGCTAGAGGCCAATTATGACTTGTTGATTTAATAGAGATTAAATTGACTGCCAATTAATATGGGCCTATCGGGTCACACACAAGAATGCGTTTTGGGCTGGATATAATATTAATAATATTAATATTAGATATTAATATTTATTATTATTATTATTTTCGTTTATATATATATATTATTAGATAATATATTCAGAATCTTAATTAGACTTGGTTTCTGAATTTGACTTTCCGTATCCAATTTTGAATTGGATTCTGGAGTGATTATATTCACTCCAGACGTTAAGTCTTCTCAGAGGTAACAATAAAAACAAAGAGGAACGAAAAAGGTAACCCTAATACGTTTTTAGAGAAAACGTTTTTCCAGCCTTCGCCGTTGCAGAGAGCTAGCACTCCAAACGGTAGCATTCGTGTGGATACGCGATAGAGGGTGTTTCGCGATCGAGGCATCTCTTCCAAACTGTGATTTCGAATCATCAACAGGTTAGTTCTTTGAACACTTTTGTCGAATTAAACGAACAGCATGGATCCTGGTGGGAAATCAGAGATCAAATATTTTTCCGCTGCGTGTTTTTGTTTGCAGTGATCTTCTCTGATTTCCTCACACAGTCGACCTTGCTTTAAGTGTAGAAACTCCTTTTTCTTGGCATCTTGGTATGCCTCCGATATAAACTTCCTCTTGAACTCATTCACAAAGAAATCCCATGTTCTCTGTTCCGGTGAAACTCGTTGGTGAACTGTGTCCCACCATATATATGCTTCTTCCACTAATAAGGAAGTAGCACATATCACTCGCTCTTCTGGCGTACACTGTAACTGATCTAAGGCTCGTATTGTTCCTTCCAGCCAATACTCGGCTGTTGAAGAATCATCGTCCCTTCGAGCCTTAAACTCCTTCGCACCATACTTCCTTATCTTTTCTATTGGGGGTTTCCTTTCCCCTCCTACAGCAGGTACTGGTACGGGTGCTGGCGCTGGGGGTGGTGCTGGGGCAACGCCGGCTATCTGCCGAAATACGGCAGCCATTTGTTGCAACATTTCATTGGGAATAGGAGCATCAGCGGGTGGTTGCTCCGACGCTGATGTCTCAGATACACACATTTCTACAACTCGGGAGGCCTGAGACTCGACCTCCTCCTCTATATCACGCTGCGCTGCTTGCGATATCTAAAGAGTAAACATATACCATCCCATCATTATTAACGACCCAGACCAACAGCATTATCTTACCCTAGGTGGCATGTATATAAATATAAAATTCTTAATTAACACATATACAACACAACTTTTATTTATTTCCAAACACAAAGTTTTACAATATTAGGAAGCCCTTATATACATTGCAAAATTTAGGACTCCTCACTATTATATCACCATATTATACTACCATACAATATTTACATGATACCTCTATCTCACATATATATAACTAAAAGAACCACCAAACACAATACATCTCAAGACTCAATGAGTAGGTGCCCTAGGTGAAGTGGCACTGTCTAAAAAATATTCTACTATCTCGGGATCAAAATCGGGGTCATGTGATGCTTCACTAGGTAAGTACTGGCCTAGCTCTTGAACCCTCTCCTGTAAAGTTTGAATCTCTTGATGTGCTATCTCGAGGCTTCTACCGACACTATCCAACTCCGCTCTATAACTAAGCCTGTCTTCTTTTAACATCTGCACGTCATCTATCAAGGAGGAAATCATCTCATCTTTTATTCTCAAGTCTTCATGATCTTGTATACTTCTATCGGCCAAAATTTCTATAGTCTCATCTTGCTCCTGCGCTAGCTGTCTCAACCTCTCTACTTCTATCCTTAGCTCCCTCACCTCCTCGTTTAGGTCACCCATTATTACTCCTGTATAATTTGAATAACATAACTAACAATAACACACACATGTATAGTTATATAATTAAAACCCCTATTCTAACCCTATGTGTCATACATTTAAGGTTCAGTTCGACTAACTACCCAGAACCGGCTAAACCTTTGCTCTGATACCACTAATTGTAACACCCCTTCCCAACCTACATGTGTAACTCGAGTAGAGGCGCCACACTATCCTAATGTTGCTACCAATTTACTTAGTCAAATTTTAGTTCTGATTTTTACAGAAATTTTGCCATAGTTCCGCCTAGAAATTTGGATCCCAAGTGTCGACAAAACTTGTTTTTTTTTTTATTTTTGAAAACATTTTACACAGACCATTATAATTACCATCAAATTTAATGCACTCCCAATGAATCCACCTTATACCCTCAACTACAAACCTGCACAAAGAGTTCACACTTCTAATATAACATAAAGTAAAGATTTATGATTATTACATACTACTAACATACAATTATAACATAAAAAAAATCTCTTTTATATTTATTCATATACATGCCACAACTAGCTAACTCATAATGGAACTAAAAGATCTACCGCTGAGATTTGCTGTGGTCTGGTCGTTGCTTCCCCAAGATTTATCTACTGCTTCGAACCTACGAGTCAAGGAAAACTTAACTCGCTGAGCGTTGTCGCTCAGTGGGTACTTTACCAATAAAAATAAAAGTAGTACATGAAAGTATTCAAAGTAAAAAGGAAATAATAAAATCAACAATCAACCAACATTATACCAATAGAAATCGTGATACATTCAGTATGATATGCTTTCAATAATGTAAAATCATAATTCAAATTCATTTGCATTATATAGTTCAACAAAAAATAATATGTCTTTGATCCAGGCTCTACTGGTATATAGGGAACCATAGTGATAAGGCAGTGGCCCTCACCACTGTAACATAGGTGGCCCTCACCACCGATATCAGATCACAGGAATGGCCCTCACCATCCTGGTTATAACCAATGGGCCTCCCCATTGGCTTCAGTGGCCTCACCACTGAATAACATATCATATCACAATAATGAGCAGTACTGCATGCGTTAGTATAGTGCACCATACCCTTATCTACCACTCCCACTATCCAGTAGAGCATAAAGGTTAAAATGATTCAATTTAAGTTTCAAACTTCATTTTAGAATGATTTGAAAATTCATTTTAGTTCCCATCGCACTTTGCCATTTATGCCGCGCACCACATTCATTGGTCAAACCGTTACTTTTTTTTCACATATTTAACATCCACAATAAACAAATCAAACATTTCAAAGCATTCCTCAAAATATCACAAATTGACCAAATGAATAGTGTTGCGGCGAGAAAAATCGGCAACGCAAAATGGCATGACCAAATGAATAGTAAAATCTGGATTTTCGTCAAAATTTCAGTCCACTTCAATCATGCATTTGACCAAGTAAATGAACTTATTTTTGGCTGAAATTTTACAGAAAACTTATTTCATATGTTGACTAATTGCATGTAAAATTTCGTTGAAAAATTCCTTCGTTTGCTGCCTCAAACAATTTCCACAAAAAGGTCCAGAAAGCTGCCTTTTTGGGACCATTTCGGCCCAAACACATGAAATGCATAGGATAGTTTATTTTTCTTTTGCAAATCAATATTAAGGCTTCTTTAATGGTAAAGTGAAGATTCAAACACTTCCCTTTGACAACTTTTGCATGTTTAACTCAAATCAATATATTTAAGCATCAACAACAAAACTTTCATAAACCAAAGTTTGTAAAGCATCAAACCAAAATTAATTATTCAAAGGTAAAGTACCAAACTAATTATTCAAAGGTAGAGTACCAAACCTTATTTCTTTAATTCCTCTTGGCTTTTCTTTCTTCTCCTTCTTTAATTCTTTATTTCTCCTTCAATCAATTCAAGATACAACATAAACCTTAGAATTTCAAAATAATAAATTATCCTCTATTTCTTTTCCAACCGAAACCCCTAATCCAACCTTATTAATCTTTCTATATCTTGGTTCTTCCATTTAATCAATTAATCTTATTATTATTTTTTTTTTCAATTCCATATAAGACTTTAATTCCCAATCTTCCAATATATATATAACTACCTAAAACTAATACTAAAATTAAAGTCTACACACTTAAAAACCTTAGAACTTACCTTAAAAATCAAAGTTTGGAAAAACTTGGAAGTCCCTTGGTATTTTCTTTTGTTGGCCGAATTTGGTGAGTGGAAAAGAGAGAATTTGCTCTTCATATCACCTATATTTATATACAAAGGAAGTGATGATCACCTTGACCACTTGTCCACTTTTTCTCTTTCTTCATTTATTACACATTTATTACATATGCTAAATGTTCTCTTTTGATTGGACAACCTTTGATTTTTATAACTTCCTTTTTCCTTTACTTCTTTCCACTTGTCTCTCTTCCCATTGGATCTCATAAAGTTGTCCCGGGTTACTCATCCGGTCCCGACACGAAACCAGGCCCACATTACGTTCCGGCGATTAATCGATCATATCTTTTAAACCGTATAGCTCCACGAGTCAAACTATATATGGTTTTGATCCTCTCGACCTCTACTTTCTATTTATAAGATCTATTTTAGGTTTCTAAGTCATTTTGAAAAATTACCGGTAAGCCCTCAACTTTTTACAAAATTCCCTTTTGGTCCTATTTTTGCTCGAGTTTTCTCCGGCTTCGTTTCTACTGACGATCGTTTCATATTTAACCTCTCGCCATTCTCTACGTACTCACGTCTTTATTTCCTACCCTAAATTCATGTATAACTTTAATTGGTAATGACCAAAATGCCCTTAGTCAACATTTCTTCATTTTTCTTTAACGGGACATTTCCTGGAAAAACCGTTACACGTCGTTGCGATCCGATTTTTCTCTACATTCCATTTTTGGAATCTGTTATATGCACTATTAAGAACATCGGGTGCAACTTTCTTTGAAATTACATCTACGTCACCAACTTTATTAAAAAATTACAATTAGGTCCCTTTTGTCATACAACCTTATCTAGGGCTGTTATCAAGAATTATCTTCTCCTTTTCCCTACTCTTGCTATGCACGTGTCTACACTGCATAAATACAGTAGGCGGATGTGACACGATCTCTACCTCTGATACTGTACTGACCTACCAGGCTACCTCTGGCTCCTAATGAACCTTGAAAAATAGCCTTCTCTGCCTCTCTTCATAGATAAAGACCCTACCTCACTCAGGGGTCTCCTAACTCTAGTCTCCCCCTCAGTAGTAGTTGGTGCAATACCCTATGCTCTCTCAACACTCCTGGCAGCTGCAACCAACTGAAAGAAATCTTGATATCGGGAACCAGCAACAATACACATGATAGAGGGTCTCAACCCCTCCTCAAATCTCCGACACCTGTCTATCTCATCTGAAATAATTCAACCTGCATAATGACTCAACCGAATGAACTCTATCTCAAACTATGTCACTGTCCGGTTATCCAGTCTCAGATTCAGAAACTCCATCTTCGGTCCAGCTGAACTCTCCGGCTCAACCGAATCTACCCTATCACCTGCGCGATAGATCACAATCGCACTAAGCCAAAGGCTTAGTGGTATAAACCTTTGTAACATTATGATTCAAATGTAATGCAAATGTCAAACTTTCAAGAATTAGAAGCAATATACAAGGATATCTTTTGCGCTTAAATTAACACTACTACAAAAGCGGCACTCGCAAGTATACGAGGCTATTGTAGTAACGGTGATCGCCCCAAGGTAGTCTCACAAGGAAGGAATTGCATGTAATAGTTTGATTAACATGAAATAATAAACTCGAGTGTGTGATTAGATTGGTGAATTGTAATTAATCTTAGAAATGAAAATGAATGATTTTGTGCAAGATAAATTCAATTATGGAAATAATGCCTAGGGTTGTAGGTCCATTTAATCAAATGTTTAATTATCAAATTATCCATTAATATAACCTTGTACCTTAATTTGTTCCTTAAGGTTAATTAGTCAATTATCAATTCACTAGTTTTCACATTTATGAATGAACAACAACCAATTATTTTACATTGGCAAATTAATAAACCCTAGAACTTATATTTCTGATTCATTCTTAGGGTAGTCAATTGCATAGTTCCGATATTAAACTTCTCCTCTCGGTCCGTCATTCAATATTAAGTAATCAATAGGTGGCCAATCTATCAATTTACCTTTAATTTCAATGCAATCAACCAATAACAAGGTATATCAATGGAATCATCAAATCAAGTCATTTAATCAAATATACTACAACCCAAAGCATGAGTAAATTAGTTCATCATATTCTTTAAACAAATGCTCATTTCAATATAAACCAAATCAAAGTTATTCATTGCAATATCAATATTCTTAATACAACAACAACACATATGAAATGGATTAAAATAAAGAGTTTGAAAAACCCCTTTTGGAGATGCTAAAAATCGGACTCCTTGTCTCTTTCGTAGCTCCCTCTTTGATGTGTGATGATGAACTTCCAAGCTCTCCTGAACAAATGGCTCCCTTCTTGAAGGATGAATGATAGCTCTCTCAAGTTCACAACTCTCCAATCAAGCCTCTTAAAACCCTAATCCTCAAGAACTAGCTACTCACTTCACTTCCAACGATTGTCTTTGCTCTTGGTGTGTGAAAGAAAAATGGTGAATGAATATGGTGAGAATGGTGTCTTGCTCTCTCATGCAAGAACCAAGGAAGAAGAAGATATGCTGTGTAGAGAATGTCCCCTCAATATATTCAATATGTTTTCTTTTCCCCCCATGTTCCTCCATTTTCCCTCTCTCTTTTCTTTTTAAATTTTAAAAACACCCCATCATTCCTTCTCTTTGTCTCCCACTTTCCAATTTGTTTTATATTTCTTCCATAATCCTTCTACCTTTCACTCCTTTTTATCCTTTTTGTTCCCCACTAAACCATACTAATCCATACCTCGTGCAAGCATACAAAGTGATCCAGGGTGACATGGCCAAGCTTGTTGCCCGTGTCTCTTGGTTTTTTTTCTTTTCTTTCTTGGGACACGGCCAAACTTCTGGCCGTGTCCCTTGCTGCTTGTTCTTTTCTTTATGTCTAAAGGGTGACACGACCAAGCTCCTGGTCGTGTCATGTGACACGGCCAGTGGCTTGGCCGTGTCTCTTAATGGTGTCACTCTCTACTTCTTTCTTTTCTTTCTTTGCCTTTTGTTCCTTTGGTGAGACACGGCCAGTGGCTTGGCCGTGTCTCTTGGCTGTGTCTGCTTCTGTCCATCTTTGCTTGAGGGACAAGGCCAAGCTTGGATAATCCTGGCCGTGTCCTGCCTTGTCTTTGATTTCTTCTTCTTTTGATGAGAGACACGGCCAAGCCATGTCTAGCTTGGTCGTGTCACATGTTTTTCTCCCACAAGTCCACCAAATTTTGATTAAAAAGCTCCATCAAATGTACTTCAACCTAAATCAACAACTTCAAACAAACTTAAGTACAAATTAACATGAAAATTAACTTAAAATCAACAAAAACATCATAAAAAATATATACAAAATTGATCTAAACAATTACCCCCACACTTAATCGTTCGCTTGTCCCCAAGCAAAGTTAAAATGAAAACAAATAAAACAAGATAAATATTGTCAAGTTCAAGAGTTATAAGGATGCATTAAGACTCCAATCTTATTAAATCGACAATCATAATTGAATCAAGAATAATTGGTACTCAAGCAACTTAATGGTCAATCTATGCATACCAAAAATTGTCACTCCTTCACAAAACCTCTTAAGTGTTTAATTGGATAGTGTTTAAGCGCTTGATATTCAATGAAAGATTAGGACTATAGGCTTGCTTATCAATCAAATCTCCACCACCTAATCACAATCAAGCATCAATCATAAGGTCTTTTATTTGGTTGTAACGGGGCTAAGGGAAAGGCATGACATTTGGGAGAGTGAGTTAGTTCATTTAGGTCAAGAGTACTTCAAGAGTGAAGTAAGCAATGTAGCATGATCAACAATCCCATAATTCCTCTCAATTACTTAGCACTAAGCATTTAAGTGCTTTTAAGGAACTCCATTTGTTTAATTAGCAAAGATAATTTCCAAACTCATTACAACCCTTTCGACAAGAACAACAACTTCTATTATTTTGATTTTCATTATTTTTTTCATTTCATTTCATTTTTTTTAAATAGGGTATCCAACTAAAGAATTCAATAATTTGTAATTTAAAGTCCATTGAATTCAACCCCACACTTTATTCAACACAACACTCCATCATTAATGCTCTTGAAATGCTCTTGATCTAATGAATGGGTAATAGTTAAAATGAAATGGTTCAAGTTGATGGTGTTGTGAAAAAGAAAGAAAGGGAAAAATGAAATAAGATCAAAGTTGGCGAACTAAGGTCGGATGTAAGGTTGGTCTTTTTAAGTCAAAATGGGTTCCCCTAAATTGCCTTAATCATATTGATGCCTAATTGAAATCTTTATGTAGTCTCAAAATGCATGTCAAAGCAAGTTCTAACAATTCATCAATCAAAGATGTTCACACACAAAAAGAATGATAAGTTGATGGCTCAATTCCTCACTAGGTTAAAGGAAATGCAAAGAAAAACCATCAAAATTGACAATAAGTACTAATTCTAATCAATTCTCAAATTCATGCTTCAAAAATTTAAAAGTCATCTATCAACAATCTTATAACAATTGAACTAATCAGTATCCATCAACATCAAATGTAAAACAAAACACAAAACTTAACAAAACAACTATAAGAAAACACTTACGAAAATAGACAATTTATATTTATGAATCAAAGGCTTAGCACACACCCCAAACTTTAAGTTTTACATTGTCCTCAATGGAAACTAAGATAATAAAGAAAAAAGTTAAGTTACAACCTGTTTTCCATCGTTCCCTTGTGACGCAAGTGCTACCTTTTCATCCACAAACAACAATTGTTCAAGAACAAAATATATATAAAATAACCACACTAGAAAGTGTTAACATTTAAAACAAGAACAATGAAAATATGCAATAAATAAAAATAAGAAAGTAAAAAGTGTTCTCAAAAGGTTGGAGCTGATTGGATCTATGGTGATGGAGGATGAGACGATGATGCAGTTGAAGGATGGAGGCTCAGAATCTTAGCAAGGTTGCTATTGATTTGGTCCAATTGTTCCATGACTGCAGCATGGTTACGATCGAACTTGCTTTCTAGTGCTTCAATCCTATTAAGGATCTCCTGATTGTCCGGGATTGGAGCATCTTCATCCAAATCAAGAGAATCTGAGTCGGACTCCTCTTAGACTCGTGTTCTCTTTTGACGGCCCTCCGGTACCTCTGGCTCAGCTGAAGCCATAACATAGGCCCCTCCTTTTCTTAAAACCATATGCATCTTCTCGAGTGTGGCAAGATCTAATGAATCATTACCCAAGATTTTAGTCATACAGTAGTTGCTCGGGTCAAAATCATCAAGAAGGGTCATTGCTAAAGTTGTAACTAATCCTCTAATGCAAATGGCACCCCTCTTTTTATTTGCCACACTGTCAAACACATCGGCTAACCAATAGCCGGTACAAACGGGTATGGCATTGCTAGCACAATGTAAGAAAAATAGTTCGCTAATTTCCACAACACTTGTGCTTTCCTTTCGTGCAAAGAATCCACATGAAATGACGCGATGTAAATATCTTAGGCTGGGATTTGCCAATTTTGTTGCCTTGGCCGATTTGGCCACATAGGTTCCCGAGCCCAGTGCTCCCCATGCAAATTATTGTCTAAAACCCTTAGGTACACATTGTTCCCCTTGTTGATGGAAACCACATATATCATTCTATTGCTCAATACTAATGGCAAATGGTTTCCCAAGCAGTTTAAAATGTAACCTAATGCAAATCTTTTTATCATCTCTTTCAACCTTAAGAGAGGTTAAAAATTCCAATGTAAGCACTTGAAATTGCAAAGGTTTAAGGGAAACTAATCTCTCCCATCCAAGGTTTTGAACAAATCTATAAAAATTATCCCTAATATGAAGAGCATTAAGGGATTCTTCGCTTACATACCTCGTCGGAAAGAAACCCCTAGCGAGAAGAGTTGCTCTCCTTGAAGATGATGATGATGAAGATGGAGCTGAAGGTGGAGGTTGCCTCCTCTTGTGGTGAGACACCATCTTTGTTCTTGTCATTTTGATGATTTGGTGAAAATGAAGCTTTAACAGTTTTAATTGCTTTTTAATGAGAAATGAAGAAGATTGAATGAGTTTAAATTAGTTTTCGTTAAGAAAAATGGAGCATTAAATAGAATTTTTGAGCTTTGAGAGAGTGATTATGGGGGTTTGGAGAGAGGGAGTCGAGAGAGAGAGAGAAAAGAGAAAGGGGATTTAGGGATTTAAAATGAAGGAAATGCGCTGAGATCGTGATTTTAAACTTGAAAATTGGTGTGACACGGCCAAGCTTGGTGTAGCTTGGCCGTGTTTGATTGATTTGGAGGGACATGGCCAGTGGCTTGGCCGTGTCCCTTGAGCGTGTTTGATACTGGAACAAAAGAGTGCAAGACAAATGAAAGGGACACTGGGGGAAGCTTGGCCGTGTCTATGTGACACGGCCAAGCAATTTGGCCGTGTCTGCTTCTATGAATTTTTGGTTTGCTTGACACGGCTAGTGGCTTAGCCGTGTCAAGTGGCAGTGTCCTTCACTGCCATTTTGGTTTTTTTTTAAATTTTTTTAAATTGTTTATTTGTGTCACCAAATCAAAAAAATGCAATCTTCTTCCTTGCTTAACCTTGAAACACATTCAAGAAAAATGAAAACCGATCAAAGTACCCATTCCATTTTATTTAACTCAACATGAAATTAAAATTGCAAAAAAAAATGAAATTATAACTATGAAAAGAAATGCAAACCGATGGGTTGCCTCCCATTTAGCGCTTCTTTAATGTCGTATAGCTGGACATTATTGCATTATTCGTCAACGAACACCATGCTTTCCACCATTTTTGCAACTTCGATTTCTTCAAAGTAAGGCTTCACCGTTTATCCAGTGACCTTGAACTTCTCATTGGTTTTTAAATTAAGCAACTCAACAACCCCATATGGGAATGTTTGGGTAACTTGAAAGGGTCCAGTCCAACGTGACTTCAATTTTTTGGGAAACAACCACATTCTTGAATTGAAGAGAAGGACTTTCATTCCTGCTTCAAAAGTCCTTCGAAGAATCATCCAGTCATGAATAGCTTTTGTCTTTTCCTTGAAGATCCTCGAACTCTCATAGGCCTCATTCCGAAGCTCATCAAGCTCGGAAATTTGAAGCATTCTTTGCTCCCTTGCTTCATCTAAGTTCATATTCTTGGTCTTTATTGCCCAATAAGCCTTTTGCTCCAATTCCACCGGGAGGTGGCAAGCTTTGCCAAAAACCAACCCATAGGGACTCATTCCCAATGGGGTTTTAAAAGCAGTCCTATAAGCCCACCATGCTTCTGAGAGTCGGATTGACCAATCCTTCTGAGTTGTGCTCACTGTCTTTTCCAAAATCCCCTTGATTTGCTTGTTTGAGATCTCAGCTTGCCAGGACGTTTGGGGATGGTATGGAGTTGCCACTTTGTGTCAGATGCCCATCTTGGTCATCAAATTTTCAAAGCATTTGTTGCAAAAATGGCTTCCTCCATCACTCACTATTGCCTTGGGGGGTTCCAAACCTGCTCAAAATATACTCCTTCAAGAATTTCAACACAATGTTAGCATCATTAGTCCTAGTGGGGATAGCCTCAACCCACTTGGACACATAATCCACTGCTAGAAGGATATATTCAAAACCAAAAGATTTGGGAAATGGCCCCATGAAATCAATTCACCATACATGAAAAATGTCAACCACAATAAAAATATTAAGGGGCATTTCATTCCGTTTACTAATGTTTCCTACTTTTTGGCATTTATCACATCTTATGCAAAAATGATAAGCATCCTTAAAAAGAGTAGGCAAATACAAACCATTTTGAAGAACTTTCTCGGCGGTCTTTTTTCCTCCAAAATGTCCCCCGCAATACATATTGTGGCAAAATTGTATCACATGCTTTTGTTCTTCTTCCGGCACACATCTTTTTATCACTTCATCCCTGCAAATTCTAAACAAGTAAGGCTCATCCCAAAAATAATACTTACATGTATGCAGGAATCTCTTCTTTGCTTGGAAGCTCAAATCCTTTCTCGCTACACCACAAGAAAGATAATTATTAATATCCGCATACCATGGTACTTGAGTTAAAGAAAACAAGTGTTCATCCGGAAATTTTTGGAAAGCATTTTCACAAGCAATTTTAGCATCATTGTCATAAGAGTTAAGTCTAGAAAGATGGTCGGCCACTACATTTTTGCTTCCTTTCCTATCTTTGATTTCAACATCGAATTCTTGTAACATTGTTGCGCTTGAATTAAGTACTACTACAAAGCATCACTTGCAAGTATACGAGGTAGCTGTAGCTAAGGTGATCGCCCCAAGGTCGTTTCCCCAAGAAGGTGTGGTTCGTAATAGCTTGATTGACAAATTATTTAAATGCAAGAGTTTGTTGTTTTGGATGGTGCGAGAATAATTTAAACCTAAAATTAACGTGCGTAGGGATTAGTGTGTGTGATGGGTGTACAAGATCAAATCGATTCTTGGGAAGGTGCCTAGGGTCATAGGTCCATTCAATCAAAGCTCAATTCTCAATTATCCATTAATGTAACCTTGTGAATTAATTTGTTCCTTAAGGTTGATTAGTCAATTACCAATCCATTAGTTCTGACATTCATGAATTAGCAATAACAAATTATTTCACATTATCAAATTAATGAAACCCTAGAACTTATATTTCTAATTCATTCTTAGGGTGGTCGATTATATAGTTCCGATATCGGATTTCACCTCTCGGTCTGTCATCCAATATTCAAATATCAATAGGTAGCTAATCTATCAACCTAGCATTTAATGCAATACAATTAACCAATCAACAAGGAACATCAATAAAAATATCAAATCAATACATTCAACCAAATATACTACAAACCCTAGGCATGGGTATTTAGCTCAACATCATAAATTTATAACATTCATTCAACTCAATATAAAACAAGTACAAATTGTCCATTGCAATATCAATTCTCTTAATATAACAACAACAATAAGAAATGAATTAAAAGAGAGAATAGAAAAACCCCTTGTGAAGATGCCAATAGTAGGATTACTAATCTTCCTCCTAGCTTCACTTGATGTATGATGAAGAACTCAAGCCCTCTTCAATGGTTGATTCCCCTTTGCAATATGGAATGGAGCTTTCTCAAGTCACCAAACCTTGGAATGGAGCTTGCCTTTGGTAGATGGAATGGAGCTTTCTCAAGTCACCAATCCCTTCAATGAAGCTTCTTTAACCTTCAAGAGCTTGTTAACCCAATTCATCCCAAAGAACCTCAAAGATCTTATCAATGGAAGATGGAGAAGGTGGAGAGAATGGAAATGGAGATGGAGATGAAGGGACAAGGGAGAGTGTCACTCTCTCCCTCTCCCAAACGTGTAGCAGAATTTGGCTCCAAGAAGCCAAGACTTCCTCCAATTTCGCTCTTCTTCTCCTTTTAATTCATTCAAAATACACACCCATGCCTTCCAACTCACACCATTTCACTTTGTTCCCCACTTTTTATTTGTTTAGTATTTCTTTTGTCAAGCACAAGGCCTTGTTCCCCACTTTGTCACCCACTTCGCGTGAAAGAATTCAAATTTTTTTGTGTGACACGGCCAAGCCAAGAGTGGCTTGGCCATGTCTCTTGTTTTTCTTTGGGACACGGCGAAGCCATATGGCCGTGTCCTTCATTGAGCTTCTGCTTCTTTTCTTTTCTTCTTTGCTTGCTCCAAGTCTTGTTGGCATGAAATGGCACACGACCAAGCTTGCTGGCCGTGTCACATTGGCTTGGCCGTGTCACTGAGTGTGTCATCTTCTATTTTGCTTCTTTTTCTCCTTTTCTTTAGCTCAAATGGGACACGGCCAAGCTTGTTGGCCGTGTCACATGGCTTGGCCGTGTCACTGAGTGTGTCTCTTCCTACTTCTTCATTTTTGCTCTTTTTTTCTTAGGTTTTTTTTTTGCTCCTTGGATGAGACACGACCAGAGGCTTGGCTGTGTCTTATGGCCGTGTCATGCTCTGCCCTCTGCATTCTTTAAGGGACACGGCCAAGCTTGATTTGGCTTGGCCATGTCTTGCTTGGTTCGTGCTTTTCCTGCACTGTTTTGATCTTCCAAGGGTGTTTTTGCACCTAAACCTAAAACAAACACTTTAAACACACTTAAAACAAAAATCAATCAAAACATTAACTAAAAACACATAAAAATCATACTAAAAACAAGTACAAAAATTATCTAAACAAATACCCCACACTTAATTCCTTGCTTGTCCCCAAGCAAGGCTAAAATCAAAACACACTAACAAGATAAATTTTGTTAAGTTCAAGAGTTATAAAGATGCATCAAGACTTCCCTATCCCTAAATCCGCAAATCAATATCGAATCAAACAAAATCGACACCCATGCAATTAAGTGGTTTTCCATGCATAACCTATGTTGTCGTTCCCTCACCAACTCTTACAAGTGTTTGATCATGGTGGTGTTTACACTCATAACAATCGATGAAACATTATTACCATAGGCTTTCTTATCAATCAAATCTCCACCACAAAATTACAATTAAGCATCAATCAAAAGGTCTTTATTGGGTTGTAATGAGGCTAAGGTAAAGGCATGATATTTAGGAAATGTGAGCTTGATCATTAAGTTCAAGAGCACTTTAAGAATGAAGTACCCGATCATATAAATAACCCAACAATCCCAAACACCTTCCTCTCATCTACCCCTTAAGATTAAAGAGCTTTTCAAGGGAACTCACTTATTAAATATTGAAATGATATTTTCAACTTATTCCAACCCTTCGAATAAGAACAATTATTCTTATTATTATTATTATATATATATATATTTTATTTTGCTTTGCAATCTTAAACCAACTAAATTTAACCCCAGACTTAATTCAACACAACACTCGGTCATAAATGCTCTTAAAATGCTCTTGACCTAATGAAAGGATAAGAGTTGAACAACAAGGTTCAAGCTAATGGTGTTATGAAAAAGAAAGAAAAGGAAAAATAAAATAAGCTCAAAATTGGCTAACTAAGGTTAAAAATAGGGTTGGTCTTTTTAAGCCAAAGTGGGTTCACCTAATTGCCTTAATCATCTTGATGCCTAATTGAAATTTTTATGTAATCTTAAAATGCATGTCAAAGCAAGTTCTAGCAATTCATCAATCAAAGATGTTCACCCACAAAAATAATGATAAGTTGATGGCTCAATTCCTCACTAGGTTAATGGCAATGCAAGGGAACAAAATTGACAATAAGCACCAATTCTACTCAATTCTCCAATTCATGCTTCAAAAATTCAAAGGTCATCTATCAACAATTTTTATAATAATTGAACTTTCTAAAACTCATTTATTCAATGAAAAACATTAAAAACATTAACTAAACTTAAGCAAAAATAACTTAAAAGTAAAAACACAAAACACATAATGCACCCCACACTTAAAGATTCACATTGTCCTCAATGTGAGCATGCATACTACAGGGAGGGTTTAGATGATACCTGATTTCCATCGTTCCCATATATGATGTGTAGGGCTCCTTCCACCCATAATGCAATTGGAGCCCATGTATGAGAGGATGAACAACATGCAACTTTGAATTGTGCCCATTGTATTGAAAAGCCTAGGTAGCATCCTAGGATGAGCAATTGTCCAAAAAGAACATGTGAGGGTTGTCTTAACTTGATCCTCTAATGCTATAGGGACGTGGTAAGAACTTTTTTTAGTTTGCAATATGGTTATATATGGTTTTTGCTCGTTCTCACCACCAAGGGTGGGAGAGATGATAATTTGTTGCATACTGTACTCCCCAACCAAAACATCTTTTAAAATTCTTGGGGTCTTTTTAAGTTCAACCAAGTTTGGTTGAACCACTTCTTCATCCTCTTTAGCAATTTGAAGCTCCCCCTCAAAAATCTCATTATTTAATAGTAAATTGCTCTCCTCAATTTCTAAATTGGAAAAATTAGGCTCTACTTCTAAGGTCATGGCCACCTCAAGCTTATCTTCACTATATTCACTATAGGGCATGTCATAAAGTTTAGAAAGTTGCATACCTTGTTTCTCTTCATTCAACCTGCTTGGGAATGGGATTGGTGGCATACAAGGATTTGGAGGTTCATGCAATTTTGTTGAAGTTGATGCTTCCAAATTCTCCTCCTCCTTTGATTGAATTAACTCCTCTATGTATGGTTGTATTTCCTCACCATCTTTTTCTTGATTAGTTCCTGCATCAAAGGAATTACAAAAACTATTATATATCACCTGTTCACTCCTCAAATATGTGATTACCTTGACTTGCTCCAGTTGGCTAGGAAATTCCTCTTCTTGGTATGCTTGGAGTTGATGTGCCAGTTGCCCAACTTGAGTTTCCACCCTCTTCAATGATTCTTCCAAAGAATCAAACCTCTCATTGCTCCCTTCCTGATTTTGTGTGCTAATTTGAAGGTAAGCATTCAAATCATCTTCCACTATGGATTTCTTGCATTGATCCTGATTTTGTGCACTAATTTGAATGAAGGCATTCAAACTATCTTCCAAAGTGGGTTCCTTAAGTCGATCTTGATTTTGTGCGCTAGTTTGAATGAAGGCATTCAAACTATCCTCCAATGTGGGTTTCTTAAGGTGATCTTGATTTTGTGCGCTAGTTTGAATGAAGGCATTCAAACTATCCTCCAATGTGGGTTTCTTAAGGTGATCTTGATTTGAATATTGTTCTTGAGAGTAAGGATTTCTTTGGTAAGGTTGAAAAAAATTTTGAGGTGGAATTTGCTGTTGATTTTCCCAAGAAAAATTTGGGTGGCTTCCCCAGCTTGAATTATAAGGTCTGGGATATGGGTCATTTTCACCCATTTGCTGGAAACTTTCATAGGCATATTCTTCCTCTTGCCTCTCTTGGTATTGTCCATAACAAAATGAACACATGTTTGCGCTATGTCCTGCAATGCCACATGCTGAACATACTTCACGAGTAGGCATAGGTGTTCTTCCTCTTGCATTTAGCATCTTAAGTTGGTTCGTTAATTATGCTAATTGCCATGCCATGTTAGAGTTAGGGTTATCATCATAAACCCCTATGTACCTTGAAAACTGCATATTTACAAAAGGCACTTAGCAACTTAAATAAAATAAACAAATAATTAAATTGAAAGAAAATCAAACAAAACAAACAAACAATTCAAAGAAAACAAACAATCAATTAAATTGTAAAGAAAAATCAAACTATCACTACTTAAACAGCCTTCCCCGGCAGAAAATAAAAAAAAACAGCACTTAGTAATTTAAAGAAAACAGATAACCGAGTAAAATAAAAAAATTAAACTATTACTACTTCGACAACCCTCCCCGACAGCAGCGCAAAAACTTGTTGCCCTTGAATTAAGTACTGCTACAAAGCATCACTCGCAAGCATACGAGGTAGCTATAGCTAAGGTGATCGCCCCAAGGTCATTTCCCCAAGAAGGTGTGGTTCGTAATAGCTTGATTGACAAATTATTTAAATGCAAGAGCTTGTTGTTTGGGATGGTCTTAATTTAAACCTAAAAATTAATGTGCATAGGGATTAGTGTGTGTGATGGGTGTACAAGATCAAATCGATTCTTAGGAAGGTGCCTAGGGTCATAGGTCCATTCAATCAAAGCTCAATTCTCAATTATCCATTAATGTAACCTTGTGAATTAATTTGTTCCTTAAGGTTGATTAGTCATATACCAATCCATTAGTTCTCACATTCATGAATTAGCAATAACCAATTATTTCACATTATCAAATTAATGAAACCCTAGAACGTACATTTCTAATTCATTCTTAGGGTGGTCGATTATATAGTTTCGATATCGGATTTCACCTCTCAGTCCGTCATCCAATATTCAAAGATCAATAGGTAGCTAATCTATCAACCTAGCATTTAATGCAATACAATCAACCAATCAATAAGGAACATCAATAAAAATATCAAATCAATACATTCAACCAAATATACTACAAACCCTAGGCATGGGTATTTCGCTCAACATCATCAATTTATAACATTCATTCAACTCAATATAAAACAAGTACAAATTGTACATTGCAATATCAATTCTCTTAATATAACAACAACAATAAGAAATGAATTAAAAGAGAGAATAGATGCCAAGAGTAGGATTACTAATCTTCTTCCTAGCTCCACTTGATGTATGATGAAGAACTCAAGCCCTCTTCAATGGTTGATTCCCCTTTGCAATATGGAATGGAGCTTTCTCAAGTCACCAAACCTTGGAATGGAGCTTGCCTTTGGTAGATGGAATGGAGCTTTCTCAAGTCACCAATCCCTTCAATGAAGCTTCTTCAACCTTCAAGAGCTTGGTAGCCCAATTCATCCCAAAGAACCTTAAAGATCCTATCAATGGAAGATGGAGAAGGTGGAGAGAATGGAAATGGAGATAGAGATGAAGGGACAAGGGAGAGTGTCACTCTCTCCCTCTCCCAAACATGTAGCAGAATTTGGCTCCAAGAAGCCAAGACTTCCCCCAATTTCCCTCTTCTTCTCCTTTTAATTCATTCAAAATACACACCTATGCCTTCCAACTCACACCATTTCACTTTGTTCCCCACTTTTTATTTGTTTAGTATTTCTTTTGGCAAGCACAAGGCCTTGTTCCCCACTTTGTCCCCCACTTCATGTGAAAGAATTCAAATTCTTTTAGTGTGACATGGCCAAGCCAAGAGTGGCTTGGCCGTGTCTCTTGTTTTTCTTTAGGACACGACCAAGCCATCTCGCCGTGTCTCTTATTTTTCTTTGGGACACGGCTAAGCCATCTGGCCGTGTCCTTCATTGATCTTTTTCTTTCTTTTCTTTTGGTCTCAAGGGTTGACACGGCCAAGCTTATGGCCGTGTCATGTGACACGGCCACTAGCTTTGTAATATCCCAAAGTGTGCCCTAGAAGTTTTGATATAATTGTTGTTATATTTGGATTTAATGTCTATGTTAAATTGAGAAGAGAAAAAAAGTGAAGAGAGTGTATATGTTGTATATTTGGAAATATATATAACATATACACAAGTCAAAGTGAGTTATAGTCAAAGAAGATATTTATTTATTTTTCAATTAATGAATTAATTAAAAGAATATAAAATGAATGGAAGAGATTAAATGGAATATTTTAATATTAAATATTGCTTGGAGGAGGTTTAAAGAAGAGAGTAGAGTTGACTTTGCCTTTCATTCTTATTTCTCTTCTTTTCTCTTTGGGTTGGCCGGGCATCAAGGAAGCAAGAGAGCAAGAGAGGGTTTTTGATTTCTAAGTGCAAATTGAAGGAGGATTCAAGTGATTAAGTTGGAAGATTTTGAAGTTTCATCAACTTTGGTAAGTTCTCTCTTGATTTCCCTTATTTTATTTGAGTTGTGATTGAGTTTGCTTGTTGATTTGTGATAGTGTGATTATGTTTGATTATGGTATGTTTGGAAGTGTTGATATTGAATTAAAGATAAGAAGTTAAGTTGGTGTTGGTGTTGGAAGTGTATGAGTTGTGTTGTGTTAGGGTTGTGTATTGGTGATTTTGTTGTAGATGTTGAATTTGGTTAATTGTTTTTGTTAATCTTCATGGTAATTGTGTTTGATGGAGTTAGAATCATAGAATATGTGAATTTAGTCCGAAACATAAGCATCTTGGATGCCACGCCTGTGGTACTTGGCTGCCACGACCGTGGCCAATGGAAGCCATGGCCGTGGGGTTTTGAGCAAGGGAGGCAGAACCATTTCTTAACCCACGCCCGTGGTGGTTGGGAGGCCACAACCGTGGGGTCCTAGGGAGAGATGTTGTTTTGTAATTTGTGATTTATGGGTCTTGTTTGAGGTTAATAAGTGAATAATTGCATTGGAATTCATGTGAATTGGTATTAAGTGTGTATATGTTCATTTTTGGATTAGGTTGTGAGAAGTTGAATTGCCCTAACCTAAGTGGTGAAGAATTTTTGGAAGAGGAAGGTTGTAGATTGGTGTGAGTTGTTCTTAAGGTAAGTACAAACTACATGGTTGCATACATTTACATGATTATGATACTTAACATATTTGATTGTACATATGTTAAGTAATTGATTACATTGTTAAAACATTTGATGAATGTTATGATTTGTATAATGTGAATGATTGGTGAGCATTTAAAATGTATGTTAATGCAATTGGTTGTGTACACTTGAATGATGAATTGATTTAATGTGAATTAGGATATAATGAGACGCGGAGCCATTGTTGTTGGCTATAATGATGCCAATGAGATGATTGAGGCATGGTTACCTATTTGATTATGAAAATGAAATGAGAAATGAATTGAGAAAGAAATTTATAAAGATATAAATGAAATGATTGTATGCCTAATAAGTTATTCAATTTTCAGAGTTCTGTGTTTGGCGGCATGCCTATGAATCATTGGATAGGTGAAAAGACCGGGTCGTAAGCCGATTCCAGTTGAAAAATGTGAAATATGTGAAATATGATGTTTTGGGGTGAAAAGACTGGGTCGTAAGCCTCAAAAACAGTAACAGTCTTGCCGGGTTGAGGATCTCCTCGAGTTTAGTCGGGTTGAGGTCCAAGAGACTGGGTCTGTTACACTAAGCTTCAAAAACAGTAACAATCTTGTCGGGTTGAGGATCTCCTCGAGTTTAGTCGGGTTGAGGTCCAAGAGACTGGGTCTGTTACACTAAGCTTCAAAACAGTAACAATCTTGCCGGGTTGAGGATTTCCTCGGGTCTAGCCGAGTTGAAGTCCAAGAGACTGAGTCTGTTACACTATCCATGGATAGAGATATATATATATCACCTACGGGCTTGATGATTGTGATTATAGACCAAAGCAGTAACTCTAAACTTTGAATAACATATTAGTTTCTTTTTGGGCCCATGCTTGTGTTTGTTTTCAATGTGATTCTTGAATGGTGAAACAAATGAATAATGAGATACATGCATGTCTTTGCTTTAATGAAACTATGAAGATACAATATGAATGTTTTGATAAGTTATTTAGTAATGTAAGATTGTGTAATATAATATTCTTTACAATTGTTTATGAAATTTGATTGTGTGACATTGGCATTGCATTGAAGCAAAATATTATTGTAGTTTGTACCACTAAGCCGTTGGCTTAGCGTGATTGTGGTTCATCACACAGGTGACAGGGAAGAACCAGAGAGTTCCTCTAGGCCAAGTCGAGTCTAGATTTTGAGGGGTTGATAGTGGAGCTTAAAGATCAAAGACATACTGCCAAACATGTATAAACTTTATGTTTTATCAAAACTTGAGTTTTGATGTATATGTATTTTTGATATATATAAATATAATTGTAAATACCACTATATTTCCGCTGCGTATTTAATGAAAGTTTTGCTTATTAGACTCTATAATATAATTTGAAGGTTTCTTATGATGCTAGTACTGATACTTAACTGATAGCCTTTTTATCTACTTTGTTTTATAAAATAACTTAAATGTTTTAAATTTGTTTATATTCTTTTTAGAGGGATGATTTGTGTATTTTGTAAACCGTAGCATTCCTATATTCAGTATACGTATATTATGGATACAGAGGTATGTAGTGTGCGTATACGGGGTATAGGGGTGTTACAATAGTTTTGGTATCAGAGCCTAGGTTTGAGAATCTCAACCTACGTTAATTGTAAGAAAAAGAATATTTTGATTTTAAAAGTTGGTTTTCAATAAAGGTACATGTTTTGGTATTGGCAATCTTTGATCTTTAATGAGGTATATTCTGCTGTGTTTGCAGATTTAGTTAGTGATGGCATCTCAGTCACGTCAGTCTGTAGAAGGTAGTGCTGAGAGCGTAGCTCCTGAAGAGAGTAGAGATGGAGCCAGAGTTGATAGAGTTAGTGAGGCACCTGTTTCTGTGCCAGAGAGATCAGCTGCTGATGTTCCATCGGGTTGGTTAAGGCATATGGTAGAACTATTGAGACAAACCTCCAGTGCAGCAGCCACCACCACCACCACAACCTCAAGTGCCAGTGAGACATTATGATAAGTTAAGGAAGTATGGGGCTGAGGATTTCTTGGGCACTACAGATCCAGCAGTGGCTGAGCAGTGGTTGGATAAAGTGCAGAGGATATTTTTTTAGTTGCAAGCCACTCCTGAAGAAAAATTTGATTATACTAGATCCTTACTGCATAAAGATGCTTATGACTGGTGGAAGACGGTTCCTCATGCCATGGATGATCCACCTACAATATCTTATGGGGATTTTCTGAGGGAGTTTGAGCTGAAATATACTCCAAGGGAGTATAAAGATGTTAAGAAGATGGAATTCCTGAATTTGAGATAAGACAACCGGACAGTGACAGAATATGAGATTGAGTACATTCGGTTGAGTCACTATGCCGGTGGGATTATCTCTGATGAAATTGACCGGTGCAGAAGATTTGAGGAGGGATTGAGGCCCTCTATTATGTGCATTGTTGCTGGTTCTCGGTATCAGGATTTGTCTCAGCTAGTTGGAGCAGCTAGAAGTGTTGAGAGAGCACAAGGTATTGCAGCAGCTGCTACTGAGGAGGAGACCAGAGTGAGAAGATCCCAGTTTGAGGCAGGGTCTTCGTCTATGAAGAGGGGCCGAGGAAGTTTTATTTTGAGGACTAGTAGGAGCCAGAGGCAGTCGGGCAGATCAGTTCAGTATCCGAGGCAGAGGCCGAGACCTATAGCTTCTGTAGCTAATGCTCCGATTCCAGTGGTTCAGAGGTCTACTCTACCTACATGTGAGCTTTGTGGTAGGAACCATGGGGGTGTTTGTTGGAAGGTTGGTGGATCGGCTGGGTGTTTCAGATGTGGGTCACCAGCTCATTTTATTAAAGATTGTCCTGAGATACAGGAGCATAGGCAGGCAGATACTGCAGCTTCTCGACCTAGTGTCAGCAGAGTGGTCGAGGGGGGCAGAGGTTTCAGTAGAGGTGGTCGACCCGGGGTTAGTCAGAGAGGAGGATCTTCATCCAGAGGCAGTAGGCCAGAAGAGGCCAGATCTTCTCAGAGTGTTTATGTGATGCAAAGGCAGCCGGATGCTTCAGCAGTTATAACGGGTACATTCTCTTTATTTGGCATTTTAGTTCTTGCTTTGATTGATCCAGGATCTACTCATTCATACATAAGTGCATCTATATTGCCTATGTCTGAATTGCATTCAGAGTCCTTAGGATTTGATGTCTTGGTGACAAATCCTTTAGGACATAGTGTTGTGGTGAGTAAGGTGCATCGTGATAGTGCATATGTAGTTCAAGGTGAGGAGTTTCTTGGTGATTTGATTGAAATGCCTTTTAAGGAGTATGATTTGATCTTAGGCATGGATTGGTTGTCTAAGCATGGAGCTATGGTAGACTGTCAAAAGAAGTGTGTTACATTGAGAACCGGTGATGGTAGATATGTGATGGTGTCTAGTGAGCAGAGACAACTTGCATCCTTGTTTGTATCAGCTGTAGCAGAAGGTTGATTAGAAAAGGGTGTGAAGCTTATCTTGCTCATGTTGTGGATACTAGAGTATTGGGTTCTCAACTTGATAGTATACCCACAGTTACTAAATTTTCAGATATTTTTCCGGAGGAGTTGCCAGGGTTACCCCTGAGAGAGAGGTTGAGTTTGGTATCGAATTGTTGCCTAGTACCACTCCCATCTCTATTACTCCTTATCGAATGGCACCTGCTGAGTTGAGAGACTTGAAGGTGTAGTTGCAGGAGTTGTTAGATAAAGGGTTTATTCACCCTAGTGTTTCTCCGTGGGGAGCTCCTGTTTTGTTTGTGAAGAAGAAGGATGGTACTTTGAGGTTATGCATCGATTATAGGCAATTGAACAAAGTGACTATCAAGAATAAGTATCCTTTGCCTAGAATTGATGATCTCTTTGATCAGTTGAAGGGAGCAGCAGTGTTTTCCAAGATTGATTTGAGATCGGGGTACCATCAGTTGAGGGTTAGAGCTGAAGATGTTCCTAAGACAGCTTTCCGCACAAGATATGGGCATTATGAGTTCTTGGTGATGCCTTTTGGGTTGACGAATGCACCTGCAGCTTTCATGGATTTGATGAATAGGGTGTTTAGGCCCTATCTAGATCAGTTTGTGGTGGTCTTCATTGATGATATTTTGGTGTATTCGCGTAATGAAGAGGAGCATGACAAGCATTTACGGATTGTATTGCAGACCTTGAGAGAGAAGCAATTGTATGCTAAGCTGTCGAAGTGTGAGTTTTGGCTTGACCAAGTTACTTTTCTGGGTCATATAGTTTCAGCAGATGGTATTAGAGTTGATCCAAGTAAAGTTGAAGCTATTTTGAATTGGAGTCCACCGAAGTCAGTGAATGAAGTTAGAAGTTTTCTGGGTTTGGCAGGCTATTATCGACGCTTTGTGAAATGTTTTTCTTTGATAGCTACTCCACTCACTAGATTGCTTCGAAAGGGAGTTAGATTTGTGTGGACAGATCAGTGTCAAGCTAGTTTTGAGCAGTTGAAAGAAATGTTGACTCAAGCACCTGTTCTTACTTTACCTGTAGAAGATAAACCATATGTGATTTATAGTGATGCTTCACAAAATGGTTTAGGTTGTGTTTTGATGCAAGAGGGTAAAGTTATAGCTTATGCTTCTCGGCAGTTGAAGCCGCATGAGCTTAATTATCTAACGCATGATTTGGAATTGGCAGCTATAGTCTTTGCTTTGAAGATTTGGCGACATTACTTGTATGGGGAGAAGTGTTTTATCTATACAGATCATAAGAGTTTGAAATATTTGGGTGTTCAGAGGCAGTTGAATCTTTGGCAAAGGCAATGGTTAGAGTTGATCAAAGACTATGACTTCTTGATTGATTATCATCCGGGTAAGGCGAATATTGTTGCTGATGCCTTGAGTTGGAAGTCTTTAGCAGGTTTGATTGTGTATTCGCTCTCGTTGCTTGTTGAGTTGAGAGCGTTGCATGCTAATTTTAAATCATGTGATGATGGTGCATTGTTGGCTCAGTTGCAGTTGAGACCGGTATTGTTGGATCAGATAAGAAAGGCTCAATTGGCAGATGAGAAAAATCAGAAGATTGTTTCAAGTTGCCAAGATGGGGAGAGCCGAGATTTATTTGTAAAAAGTGATGGTAGCCTTTGGTTCAAGGATAGATTGTGTGTTCCTAATGATGCTAGTTTGAGAAAGATTATTTTAGAAGAAGCACACCATTCGGTTTTTGCTATGCACCCTGGGAGTACAAAGATGTATCAGATTATTTCAAAAATAGTAACAGTCTTGCCGGGTTGAGGATCTCCTCGAGTTTAGTCGGGTTGAGGTCCAAGAGACTGGGTCTGTTACACTAAGCTTCAAAAACAGTAACAGTCTTGCCGGGTTGAGGATTTCCTCGGGTCTAGCTGAGTTGAGGTCCAAGAGACTGGGTCTGTTACACTATCCATGGATAGAGATATATATATATCACCTACGGGCTTGATGATTGTGATTATAGACCAAAGCAGTAACTCTAAACTTTGAATAACATATTAGTTCCTTTTTGGGCCCATGCTTGTGTTTGTTTTCAATGTGATTTTTGAATGGTGAAACAAATGAATAATGAGATACATGCATGTCTTTGCTTTAATGAAACTATGAAGATACAATCTGAATGTTTTGATAAGTTATTTAGTAATGTAAGATTGTGTAATATAATATTCTTTACAATTGTTTATGAAATTTGATTGTGTGACATTGGCATTGCATTGAAGCAAAATATTATTGTAGTTTGTACCACTAAGCCGTTGGCTTAGCGCGATTGTGGTTCATCGCGCAGGTGACAGGGAAGAACCAGAGAGTTCCTCTAGGCCGAGTCGAGTCTAGATTTTGAGGGGTTGATAGTGGAGCTTAAAGATCAAAGACATACTGCCAAACATGTATAAACTTTATGTTTTATCAAAACTTGAGTTTTGATGTATATGTATTTTTGATGTATATAAATATAATTGTAAATACCACTATATTACCGCTGCGTATTTAATGAAAGTTTTGCTTATTAGACTCTATAATATAATTTGAAGGTTTCTTATGATGCTATTACCGATACTTAACCGATAGCCTTTTTATGTACTGTGTTTTATAAAATAACTTAAATGTTTTAAATTTGTTCATATTCTTTTTAGAGGGATGATTTGTGTATTTTGTAAACCGTAGCATTCCTATATTCAGTATATGTATATTACGGATACAGAGGTATGTAGTGTGCGTATACGGGGTATAGGGGTGTTACAAGCTTGGTCGTGTCATGTGGGTGTGTTTGCTTCTGCTTCTTTTCTTTCCTTCTTTGCTTGCTCCAAGTCTTGTTGGCATGAAATGGGACACGGCCAAGCTTGCTGGCCGTTTCATGTGACATGGCCAGTGGCTTGGCCGTGTCACTGAGTGTGTCTTGTTCTTTTTTGCTTCTTTTTCTCCTTTTCTTTGGCTCAAATGGGACACGGCCAAGATTGCTGGCTGTGTCATGTGACACCGCCAGTGGCTTGGCCGTGTCACTGAGTGTGTCTCTTCCTGCTTCTTCATTTTTGCTCTTCTTTTCTTGGTTTCTTTGGTTTTGCTTCTTGGATGAGACACGGCCAGAGGCTTCACCGTGTCTCATGGCCGTGTCATACTCTGACCTCTTCATTCTTTGAGGGACATGGCCAAGCTTGATTTGGCTTGGCCATGTCTTGCTTGGTTCATGCTTTTCCTGCACTGTTTTGATCTTCCAAGCGTGTTGTTGCACCTAAACCTAAAACAAACACTTTAAACACACTTAAAACAAAAATCAATCAAAACATTAACTAAAAACACATAAAAATATACTAAAAACAAGTACAAAATGATCTAAAAAACATCAACACCCACCTAATGAGCCTAGGTTTAGCTTGTGGTTTGATCAATAGGTATTTCAAGGCAGTATGATCATAAAACACTATGACCTTAGAACCTATCAAGTAAGATCTAAATTTGTCCAGCGCAAACACCACAGCTAACATTTCTCTCTCAGTGGTCGTGTAATTTACTTGTGCATCGTTTAAAGATAAACTTGCATAATAAATTACACACAACAGCTTGTTCACTCTTTGGCCCAACAAAGCTCTAATGGAAAATTTCGATGCATCGCACATAATTTCAAATGGCAAATCCCAATTTGGGGCAACAATTATAGGGGTAGAAGTTAATTTCTCTTTCAAAATTTTAAAAGCTTCTAAGCACTTTTCATCAAAAACAAATGGGACATCTTTTCCTAACAAATGACACAAAGGGCATGAAATTTTGGAAAAATCTTTTATAAACCTTCTATAAAATCCTGCATGTCCCAAAAAACTTGAAATTCCCTAAACTGATGTGGGTGGAGGTAGGTTCACAATTAATTCAACCTTAGCCTTGTCTACCTCAATCCCTTCATGGGAAATAACATGCCCTAAAACAATTCCGTGATCAACCATAAAGTGACTCTTTTCCAAACTCAAGGTAAGATTACATTCAATACACCTCTCAAGTACTAGAGTCAACTTCTCCAAACAATCATCAAAGGAATTACCAAAAATAGAAAAGTCATCCATAAATACCTCAATGCACTTGTCCAACATATTAGAAAAGATGGAAAGCATACACCTTTGAAATTGTAGACCCTTAATTTTTGACCCAATCCGGTCTAATATGTTTTATTTAGTCTAAAATGATTTTTGTTGTCGAATTGGTCCAAAATAATTTTTATTAAATAATATTTTCTTTAGTATCTAATTTTTTTAATAAAAAATAGAAATAAACAAATAAAAAATAAAAATAAAAATAAAAATCAGAGTCGGAAAAATCTGCGACTAAAAAATCGTCGCGCGGGCCTGTGGGCATGGGCCTGTGGGCATTTCGCTAGCAGGAAATTCCTGCGGGCGAAATCACTGTGCTATTTCGCACACAAAAATTTTCTGCCTACGAAATAGCCTAGTTATTTCGCCGCAGAAATTTTCTACCTGCGAAATAGCTTACGGGCCAGCTCCACGTGCGCTGCCTCAGATTTCTGCGGCGAGGGGTTGAATATGAAATGATCGTCAGAAGAAACGGAGCCGGGCTATACCCGAGCAAAGAAAGGACCTAAAGGGAATTTTTACAAAAGTTAAGGGCATGAGCGTAATTTTTATAAATTAGTTCAAAATCAAGAATGAATGTCGAAAAAGGAAACTAGAGGTTGAAAGGAGGAGAACGGTATGTTTTACGCGTCGTAAAACCACCCGGTTAGGAAGGAAAGGCAAAACCTTCAATTGAAGGGTATTTTGGTCTTTTCACTTCCACCCAAGCACCAAGGGGGCCATGTGTGATAATTTGAGGGTTAATTTGGTAAATTTCCAAGGGAGGACACATGGCATTGTAATTTTCTAGAAAAGGACACATGGCAAAATCTTGTTTAAAGACACTTTTGGGTTGGATTAATCTTAACCCTTCAAAATGAAATTAATTAAATAAATGGAAAATGGAAAAATATAAAAAGGGAGAGAAGGATGATTAAAGAACTAAGAACACATATTTTTGTCTCCATTTTGAGAGGCATGGCCGAATTCTCTCCACCAAAAAAGGGAAGAAATTATTTCAAGTGTTCAAATGGATTTTTGGAAGGAAAAGTTTAATTTTAAGGTAAGGATTCCAATTCTAGCTTTAGTTTATTCATTTGATTTATAGTTTTCAAGTTATCAATGAAAGAAAAGTTGGGAAGATTATGGGAAAGTTAAGAAAGTGAAGAGAAATTAGATTAAATGATCCATACATGTAGAAGTGATGAATAAATGGTAATTAGTAGCTTTAGATAGCAACAATCAAGCCTTGAACATATGGTTTCTATCATGTTCTTATTATGGAAGTTATAAAAATTATAGGAAATCAAAGGGATAAAGAAGAAGAAGGGAAGAAAGAATAGGACAAGCAAGGAACAAAGCAAATAAACAAGGTTTGGTACTTTACCTTTGAAGAATTAATTTTCCTTTAATTTTCTTACCAAAACTTTATCTATGGAACTTTGGTTTATGGAATTTTTGATGTTGATGAACTTTAATTAGTTGATTTAAGTTAAACATGCAAAAGTTGTCAAAGGGAAGTGTTTGAATCTTCACTTTATCATTAAAAAAGACTTCATATTGATTTGAAAAAGAAAAATAAACTATTCCATGTATTTCATATGTTTGGGCCGAAATGGTCCCAAAGTGACAGCTTTCTGGACTATTTTTGTGGCAATTGTTTGAGGCAGCAAATGAATGAAATTTTCAATGAAATTTTACGTGTAATTAGTCAACATATGAAATAAGTTTCCTGTTAAATTTCAGCTAAAAATAAGATCATTTACCTGGTCAAATGCATGACTGAAGAGGACTGAAATTTTGACGAAAACCCAAATTTTACTATTCATATGGTCATGCCATTTGCGTTGCCGATTTTATGTGCCGCGACACTATTCATTTGGTCAATTTGTGACTTTTTGAGAAATGCTTTGAAATGTTTGATATGTATATTGTTGATGTTAAATATGTGAAAAAGGGTAATGGTTTGACTAAAGAATGTGGTGTGCGGCGTAAATGGCAAAGTGCAACGAAAATTAAAATAATTTCTCGAGTCATTCTAAAATGAAGTTTGAGACTTAAATTGAATCATTTTAATCCTTATGATCTATTGGGTAGTTGGGAGTAGTAGATAAGGGTGTGGTGCACTATACTAACTTATGCAGTACTGCCACTTATTGTGTTTAATACACCCCGACGGTTACCTTCGGGTATAGGCCGTGGAGCGGAGATGTTGTGAAATTGTGATTGGAATGCTGCGCTTACCTACGGGTATAGGCCGTAGAGCGAAATTGGTTATAACCATGGTGGTGAGGGCCACCTATGTTACAGTGGTGAGGGCCACTGCCTTATCGCTATGGTTCACTATATGCCAGTAGAGCCTGAGCCAAAGTCCTGTTTTTCTAAAACTACGTACTGCAATATGAGTTGAATTATGGTTTTTACAATTGTTGAAAGTATATCTACACTGAATGGACAATAACTTCCATTGGTTTAATGTTGGATGATTTTGGATTTAATTATTTCCTTTTAGTTCAAATGCTTTCACGTTTTACTTATATTTTCATTGGTAAAGTACCCACTGAGCGTCATTGCTCAGCGAGTTGAGTTTTCTTGACTCGTAGGTTTGGAGTAGTAGATTTCGGTGATTAGTATCGAGCAGCACAACACAGCGCAGCACCTCAAAGTAGCCTTTCATTTCATATATTATGAGTTAGCTAGTTGTGGCATGTATATGTATATATTTATATATAAGATTGGGAAGTACTATATTATACTGTACGTTAGTAGTATGTAATAATAAAAAACCTCTACTTTATTTTGTATTAGAAGTGTGAATTCTTCTTGCAGGTTGTAGTTGAGGGTATAAGGGGGATTCATTGGGAGTGTATTGAAACTGATTATATTCGCATTGGTTTTTGTAAAAATGTTTTCAAAAATCAGAAAAACCAGTTTTGTCGACACTTGGGACCCAATTTCTAGGCAAACCTCTGGCAAAATTTCTGTAAAATCGGAACAAAAATTTGACTAAGTAAAATTGGTAGCAACATTTGGATAGTGTGGCACCTCTACTCGGCTTACACATGTAGGTCGGGAAGGGGTGTTACAACCTTACTCCAAATCCCTAACCCTAATATTAATCTGTCCTTAAAATAAATTTTAGTTCAATTAAGAAACTAATTTAAAAAAACCAATTGAAACCATGTCAATCTAGTGTGCCTGATCGACATGGACCAAGGCCATGTCGACCTAGGCAACCAGGTCGACATGCCCTTTGGCTCATGTCACTTGGCCCCTTTAAAATAATTTTTAGTTTTTTTATGGACCGGACTGTCTAAAAAGAACTTGGTTTAGGGTTTTGTAATTTAGTTCGTGACTTTTAAAATCGGAAGGACTTATTAGAAGTTGTAAATCGAATCGAATTTATTTTGGCATTCTTTAATTAAGGCCGTACCAACTTAGGGCCAAAATTAAGGGTCTATAGTTTGCCCCTACTTGAGCGATCTGAGACTACAGCAAAAGAGATGGGTATCAATGTGATTTTTGACTAATTTTGGATGAGGATGGGTACATGGATTTGATTTGGGTACTTGGACCTAAAACTAAACTTGATTTGGGTACTTGGACCCGAGACTGGATTTAATTTAGGTACTTGGACCTGAGATTGAATTTTATTTGGGTACTTGAACCCGAGATTGGGTACTTGGACTTGGGATTGAATATTATTTAGGTACTTGGACCCGTAACTGGGTACTTAGACCCGAGACTGAATTGAATTTGGGTGCTTGGACCCGAGATTGGGTACTTAGAACTGAGATGGGGTACTTGGACCTGAGATTGAATTTGATTTGGGTACTTGGACCTGAGATTGGGTGTTTGGACCCGAGATTGAATTTGATTTGGGTACTTCAACCAAAGATTGGGTGCTTGGACCTGAAATTGGGTGCTTGGACCCAAAATTGAATTTTATTTGGGTACTTGGACCCGAGATTGGGTGCTTGGATCCGAGATTGGATTGAATGTGGGTACTTGGATTCATGACTGGGTACTTGGACCCGAGAATGAATTAAATTTGGGTACTTGGTGTTAGTGTATGTGCCCTAGGCCATTTATTTGGATCTTTATGTTATACATTCATTATTAATAATTGAGGTTTTATTATCAATATTGTTTGTTTGCATGTTACACAATTTTGATATTTGTCCCTGGTTTATTATTGTTATAGAGATAAAAATAATAATTCTTAACCAGTATGAACATTGATTTGATAATCAGCAGATGGTTATGTGTATAGTGATACAAATCAATTTCATAGATACTTGTTAGAGAATAATGTATTAGATAGACCCATCATGAGATTACTACATGGGTTAGTGTCATAAGTAAATCTCATGATACTTATGTATTAATTCTTTGACTTGAGATTGTCATAGTTTCCAATATAAGGACTATTATATTTTGACATGATCAAACATTATCCGTAACTGGATAGTAATAAAGGTTATGATCATATATGATAGAAATTATGTAGAGGATAATGAACAATAAAGATAGAATTTGTTCCTCTCTTTGAGAGAGATATCTTTTGGGCCCCTCGATAAGTGAGACTGTGAAACGCATGGCCGTGCTCAAATGAATTGATAGTGTGATCAATTTCATTTGTTTTTATCAGTCTACTTGCAGATCAAGTAATCATAATTTTGGACAATATAAGTATGGCGTTGACCATGACTTATGTTCAAGCTAGATATCGTGTGACAAAGGGATTAATGCATGTACTATTATTAGGCAAATTGGACATTCCTTATATTAATTGGGTAGTTGTAACGCCTTGCTAGAGGCCAATTATGACTTGTTGGATTAATAGAGATTAAATTGACTGCCAATTAATATGGGCCTATCGAGTCACACACAAGAATGCGCTTTGGGCTGGATATAATATTAATAATATTAATATTAGATATTAATATTTATTATTATTATTATTTTCATTTTTTATATATATATTATTAGATAATATATTCAGAATCCTAATTAGATTTGGATTCTGAATTTGATTTACCTTATCCAATTATATATATTATTAGATAAATATTCAGAATCCTAATTAGATTTGGATTCTGAATTTGACTTACCTTATCCAATTTCGAATTGGATTCTGGAGTGATTATATTCACTCCATACATTAAGTCTTCTTATAGGTAACTTTAGAAAATAAAAAGAGAATGAAAAAAAAAAGAAACCCTAATACGTTTTAGAGAAAACATTTTTCAGCCTTCGCTGTTGCAGAGAGCTAGCACTCCAGACGGTAGCATTCGTGTGGATATGCGATAGAGGGTGTTTCGAGATCAAGGCATCTCTTCCAAACAGTGATTTTGAATCACCACCTTATCACTGCGATCTATCCTTGAGAAGGAAAAACTGAAAGAATGTGGGACTAATTTTGTTGACTGGTTTAGGAACCTGAGAATTGTTCTCAAACAAGAGAAAAAGTCCTACGTGCTTGATGAAGCTGTCCCTGACCCACCTCCTGCTGATGCTTCTAATGCTGCTAAGAGTAAGCATAAGAAGCATGTGGATGATTCCAATGACATAGGATGTCTTATGTTGGCTACCATGTGTCCAGGACTTCAGAAGGATCTGGAACACTTAGAGGCTTATGAGATGAGTGTGCATCTCAAACAAGCTTTCCAACAACAGGCTAGGCAAGATAGGTTTAACACCGCTGTTGCATTATTTGATTGCAAAATGTCTGAAGGTGAATATGTTAGTGCTCATGTTTTGAAGATGAAAGGCTATCTAGATCACCTTGCTAGACTTGCATATCCCTTGAGTTTAGAACTCTCCACGGATTTGATCCTACATTCATTGCCTAGCAGTTTCTCACAGTTTGTCATGAACTATAACATGAATGACATGGAGAAATCCATTCCTGAGCTACATGGCATGCTCAAAACTGCTGAGGGGAATATCAAAAAGCCTACCCAAATATTGAATGTCAATATTAAACAAATGAAAAAGAAAGCCAAATATACTAAAGGCAAGGGTAAGGCAAAAGGTGCTAAAGGGTCCAAGGGACAAGCTAAAAAAAAACCTGAACCTAAGGCTAAAGTTCCTAAGGAAGGGACTTGTTTCCATTGCAACAAGCCTGGGCATTGGAAGAGAAATGGTCAACTCTATTTGGATGAGTTAAAGAAGTTGAAGGGTAGTGCGACTACATCTTCAGGTATTTATGTTGTAGAAATTAATTTATCTATTCCTTCTTCCTGGTTATTAGATACCGGATGTGGATCTCATATTTGTATAAATATGCAGGGACTCAAAAGGAGTAGGATGTTGAAGAAGGGCGAAGTGGACCTACGTGTTGGCAATAGAGCAAGAGTTGCTGCTATAGCTGTAGGAACTTATGAACTTGTTATGCCCAATGGGTTTTTGTTAATTTTGAACAATTGCTTTTATGTTCCTACTATGAGCAGGAATCTTATTTCAGTATCTGTTTTGGATGATGAAGGTTATTCATTTTTTATTAAGAATAAGAAATGTTCTATTTTTGATAAAATGATTTGCTTTATGGTATTGCAAATTCTTATAATGGCCTTTATATCCTTAATCTTGATGATTCTAATGGTAATGATATCTATAACATAACTTCTAAGAGAACTAAGCCAAATGAGTTAAACCCTACTTATTTATGGCATTGTCGCCTTATCCATATAAATGAGAAACGCATTTCTAAGCTCCATCAATATGGATTATTAGTTTCATTTGATTTTGAATCATATGAAACATGTGAGTCTTGTTTGCTTGGTAAGATGACAAAGGATCCTTTTACTGGGCATAGTGAAAGGGCTAATGATTTATTGGGCTTGATACATACAGATGTATGTGGTCCTTTTAGCATTAGTGCTAGAGGAGGATTTCGATACTTCATTACTTTTACTGATGATTTCAGTAGGTATGGCTATGTTTACCTAATGAAACATAAGCATGAGTCTTTTGAAATGTTTAGAACTTTTCAAAATGAAGTACAAAATTAACTTGGTAAAATAATTAAACTACTTTGATCAGATCGAGGTGGTGAATATTTGAGCCAAGAGTTTGATGATCATCTAAGGGATTGTGGAATTGTTTCACAACTGACTCCTCCAGGAACTCCACAGTGGAATGGAGTTTCTGAAAGGAGAAATCGAACTCAATTAGATATGGTTCGATCAATGATGAGTCAAGTGGATCTTCCTTTATCTTTTTGGGGTTATGCCTTAGAGACAGCTGCATTCATTCTGAACCGTGTACCATCTAAGGCGGTTGAAAAGACACCATATGTGATATAGACAGGTAAGACACCTAGTTTGTCTTTTCTTAAGATTTAGGGTTGCGAAGCTTATGTGAAAAGACCAGTTTCAGATAAGTTAGCTCCAAAGTCTATCAAATGTAATTTTGTGGGGTATCCTAAGGAAACTAAAGGATACTATTTCTATACTCCTTCAGAGAACAAAGTGTTTGTTGCTCGAAATGGGATCTTTTTGGAAAAGGAATTTCTTTCTAAGAGAACTAGTGGGAGTATAGTAGAACTTAAGGAAACTCAAGTACCACAAGAAATCATTGAGCCATCTATAGAGCCTATTTCAGAACCACAAATAGTTGTGGAGTCTGAAGATGTAACACAAATCCCTCACAGGTCTGATAGGACATGTCGTCAGCCAGAGAGATATGGATTTCTTGTGACCGATGATAGTGAAGTAATGCTCATAGATCAAGATGAGCCTACTACCTATCAAGAAGCTGTGTCAGGTCCAGATTCAGACAAATGGCTTTGAGCCCTGAAATTTGAGATGCAATCTATGTTTGACAACCAAGTTTGGTCTTTAATTGATCCTCCAGAGGGTATTAAGAATATTGGTTGCAAATGGGTTTTCAAGAAGAAAACTGACATGGATGGGAATGTGCAGACCTATAAAGCAAGGCTTGTTGCAAAAGGTTTCAAGTAAACTCATGGTATAGACTATGATGAAACCTTTTTACTAGTTGCTATGCTTAAGTCTGTTAGAATTCCATTGCCATTGCAACATACTATGATTATGAGATATGGAAAATGGATGTCAAAACCGCTTTAGTCTTATATGTGGATGACATATTACTCATTGGGAATGATATCCCTACCTTGCAAAAGGTTAAGACTTGGTTAGGGAATTCTTTCTCAATGAAAGACTTAGGTGAGGCTGCCTATATCCTTGGTATAAAGATCTATAGAGATAGATCTAGAAGGATAATTGGCCTGAGTCAAAGTACATACATAGATAAAGTGTTGAAGAGGTTCAACATGCAAGATTCCAAAAAGGGATTCTTGCCTATGTCTCATGGCATTTATTTCAGCAAGAGTCAATGTCCTATGACATCTGATGAGCGAGATCGAATGAATAAGATTCCTTATGCTTCTGCTATAGGATCTATTATGTATGCCATGTTATGTACTAGACTAGATGTCTCATATCCATTAAGCGCAACTAGTAGATCTCAAGCTGATCTTGGTGATGGTCACTAGACAGCTGTCAAGAATATTCTTAAGTACCTTCGAAGGACTAAAGATGTATTCTTGGTTTATGGAGGTTTGGAAGATGAACTAGTTGTAAATGGTTACACAGATGCTAGTTTCCAAACTGACATAGATGATTTTAGATCGCAGTCAGGTTTTGTATTCACATTGAATGGTGGAGCTGTTAATTGGAAGAGTTCAAAACAAAGCACTGTGGCTAATTCTACAACAGAGGCTGAGTACATAGCAGCATCAGATGCAGCTAAGGAAGCAGTCTGGTTGAAGAAATTCATCACTGAGCTAGGAGTGGTGCCTAGCAATGCAAATCCTGTGGACATTTATTGTGACAACAATGGTGCCATAGCACAGGCAAAAGAGCCTAGATATCATCAAAGGTCTAAGCATATACTCAGGCATTTTCACCTCATTCGAGATATTATCGATAGAGGAGATATCAAGATATGCAAAGTTGACACAAATGATAACATAGCATATCCATTAACAAAGCCTCTCTCACGGGTCAAGCATGATCAGCACACTAGATCTATGGGTCTTAGAAATTTGTAGGCCTAGTGCAAGTGGGAGATTGTTAGTGTATGTGCCCTAGGCCATTTATTTGGATCTTTATGTTATACATTCATTATTAATAAATGAGATTTTATTATCATTATTGTTTGTTTGCATGTTACACAATTTTGATATTTGTCCCTGGTTTATTATTGTTATAGAGATAAAAAAATAATTCTTAACCAGTATGAACATTGATTTGATAATCATCAGATGGTTATGTGTATAGTGATACAAATCAATTTCATAGATACTTGTTAGAGAACAATGTATTGGATAGACCCATAATGAGATTACTACATGGGTTAGTGTCATAAGTAAATCTCATGATAGTTATGTATTAATTCTTTGACTTGAGATTGTCATAGTTTCCAATATAAGGACTATTATATTTTGACATGATCAAACATTATCCGTAACTGGATAGTAATAAAGGTTATGATCATATATGATAGAAATTATGTAGAGGATAATGAACAATCAAGATAGAATTTGTCCCTCTCTTTGAGAGAGATATCTTTTGGGCCCCTCGATAAGTGAGACTGTGAAATGCATGGCCATGCTCAAATGAATTGATAGTGTGATCAATTTCATTTGTTTTTATCAGTCTACTTGGAGATCGAGTAATCATAAGTTTGGACAATATAAGTATGACGTTGACCATGACTTATGTTGAAGCTAGATATCGTGTGACAAAGGGATTAATGCATGTACTATTATTAGGCAAATTGAACATTCCTTATATTAATTGGGTAGTTGTAACGCCTTGCTAGAGGCCAATTATGACTTGTTGGTTTAATAGAGATTAAATTGACTGCCAATTAATATGGGGCTATCGGGTCACACACAAGAATGCGCTTTGGGCTGGATATAATATTAATAATATTAATATTAGATATTAATATTTATTATTATTATTTTCTTATATATATATATTATTAGATAATATATTCAGAATCCTAATTAGATTTTGATTCTGAATTTGATTTACCTTATCCAATTATATATATTATTAGATAATATATTCAGAATCCTAATTAGATTTGGATTCTGAATTTGACTTACCTTATCCAATTTCGAATTTGATTCTGGAGTGATTATATTCACTCCAGACATTAAGTCTTCTTATAGGTAACTTTAGAAAATAAAAAGAGAACAAAAAAAAAAAAGAAACCCAAATACTTTTTAGAGAAAACGTTTTTCAGCCTTCGCCGTTGCAGAGAGCTAGCACTCCAGACGGTAGCATTCGTGTGGATACGCGATAGAGGGTGTTTCGCGATCGAGGCATCTCTTCCAAACAGTGATTTCGAATCATCAGCAGGTTAGTTCTTTGTACACTTTCATCGAATTAAACGAACAGCAAGGATCCTGGTGGGAAATCATAGATCAAAAATTTATCCGATGCGTGCTTTTGTTTGCAGTGATCTCCTTGATTTCCTAACACTTGGAGCCAAGACTGGATACTTGGACCGGTGACTGAATTGGGTACTTGGACCTGAGACTGGGAACTTAGACCCGAGACTGAATTGAATTTGGATACTTGGACCCGCTATTGGGTACTTGGATTAGAAACTAGATTGGATTTGGGTACTTGGACCTGTGACTGGGTACTTGGACCCGAGACTGAATTGAATTTGTGACTTGGACTCATGATTGGGTACTTGGACCCAAAACTGGATTGGATTTGGGTACTTGTACCTGAGATTACTTAGACCCGAGATTGAATTGGATTTCACTGACCTTTTATCTGTTGAGGATTCTGGCTTAACTGGTTGTTCCATTCTTTTTTTGTTTTTCCTTTTGCAAAAATTCAACTATTTTTAGTTGGCCCTCATATCTTCTCCTTGCCCCCTGTGTAGCAAAATATTTGCAAGTGAGTTTGAAAATGTTTTGTTTATAAACTCAAAAAATTGTAAAGGAGAAACTTTGCCTCCTATGTAGGCTCAAACCAAAGATTTTTTTTTCATGCAAGCTTTGATTGAAGTTTTTGCTGTCTAGTTCTTCGCACAAGCACGCATTTCTTCTCTTTGTAAAATTACTGGAGCTTTCTTGAGCAATGGGCTTTCCATGCCCCCCTGATTTGATATCTTCTTTTGATTCTTTACTTCGCAGGGTGTTTGCTGTTCACTTTGACAAAGAACATATAATACAAGAAAAAAAATGCCATGTGATATGCTCATGTATGCATGATATGCATAAGTAATACTTACAGTGGTTCCATTGACTCACAGATCGAGGTGCTCAGTAGAAGTGTTCTCATTAGTTCCTTTCAGATGCTCATTCAGGTCTTTCATTGGAATGACAGAATGATTCACATTTATGACTTTTATCTTCAAGATGTTGAGGAAATGAGTGGTGAGACCCCGAGCGGCAGAGTCAGAGATACATCCATTTCAAACTATGATTCAGCACGTCAATTGGTAGCTTCTTCACAACCTTGCAAATAATTCATTACTTTGCCTAGTGTGTCCTTTGAGGTTAGATTGTTCAACATATTTTCCTTAACTTGAAAGCTTTGAAAAAAAAATTTATAACAAGAAAATAGTTTTTTTTTAAAAATCAAATGCTGACTTTTGTTTTATTAGTTTTTGTTATAGATTTGTGTCTTGTTTATTATGATAATTATTGTTTTATTTAGGTATTTTGTTAGTTTTTATAGGTTTGTTTTGTGTTTTTATTAATTTTGGTATTTTAGTTTATTTCAGTGTTTATGTTATTTTTGATCTAGTTTTTAGTATGTGTTTTATGTTCTGTTGGTTATTGTCTATTTATTTCTTGTTTAAAGTTTTGTTGCAAGTATTGTGTTAGGTTAAAATAAGGCAAGGAAACAAATTGAAGGAGAAAGGGGTAGTGGCTAACACAGGCAGAGGACACGGCCAAGTCACTAGCCGTGTCCCATACCAAGTTAAAAAGGAAGAGCAAGTCCCAGTAGCAGACACAAGCAAGGGACATGGCCAAGTCAGTGGCCGTGTCCCTCCAATGAAGCCCAGACACGGCCAAGTCACCTTCACTTGGTCGTGTCTCACGGAGTTCCAAAGAAAAAGAGAATTACATCTTCATAGAAGCAAACACATGCAAGGGACACGGCCAAGTCAGTGGCCGTGTCCCTCCAAAAGGGTCCAACACGGCCAAGTCAACCTCCAACTGGCCGTGTCCCTCCAATGCACTCCAACACAGCCAAGTCACTTCTGACTTGGCCATGTCCCTCATGAACAAAACACGCAGCGGATTTTAAAGCGGACGATTGATATAAAAGGAAAAAGAAGCCAGGGCTTTGACTGTTGACGATTTGGAGAAGAGTTTCAGCCGTCTGAGAGTGAGCTTAGGGTTTTGACAATTGTTTTCTCTAATTTTGATTACACTTTTGATTACTTTAGCTTAGATTAGATTGTTCTAGCCATTGATTCATCCTTCTTGCAAGATTTGATCAAGAGATTCTTCAGAGCTTCAAGGAGTGTGTAACTTGGTTTTGTTCTCGAACTTATTCTCTTTATTTTCATTGAAATTGTATTAATGGATATTATCATGTCTAACTTGATTTCTTTGAATATTAATGAGATGAGTATGTTTGATTGCATCATGAACTAATTTGATCTAGTCTAGGGTTTGTATGGATCTGCTATGATTGTATGAATTGGTTATTCTCTCAGCTAATAATTTCTTTAGCCTTGATTGAATGGAAAATTGTTAATATATAATTGACTGGCCACCAATTATGTGTTTTAGGTATTAGATGATGGATTGAGAGATGAAGTCTAATACTGGAACAATTCAATTAGGGACTTAGGTGAATTAGAGATATAACCTATTAAAAAGATTGTTTTAATTATAACAAGATTAGTTGTAAGAGGTTTGAATGCGAGAGCTTATTTCCTTGACTCAATTAATTAAGTTGTTTGAGATTTAATCTTTGAAATTAAATTAGTTAAGAGGAATAACCGTTCATACATATCAGTAGTAGAGAAGTGCAAACCCTAGACCCTTTTATCAAGTGAATCAAAACATCAGCTCTTGTTTACTTTTATTGTTTTAAACTTCAATTAAACTTTTTCATTAGTTAGCAATTTAAATTTATTCATTACTTGTTACTTTTAATCTGATAATCAATTAGCTACTTTAGCTTCGTTGTGAGACGACCTTGGGGTGATCACCTTTGCTACAGCTACCTCATATACTTGCGAGTGACACTTTGTGGTAGAGTTAATTCGAGCGCAACAAGTTTTTGGCGCCTTTGCCGGGGAGGCTAATTGGCGAAATTGTTTATTAGGCAAAAATATTTTAGATTATTTTTCACTATTTTCATTTTATTTTATTTTGTCTTTTGCTTTTTATTGTTTCTTTTTCTAGAAAATTTTGTTTATGCAAGGCAGGAGATCACTCGAAGGAGAGCTACATCCATTCATTCCAGAAATTCAGAGGGTGAAAAGGAGCAGAGAAGAGTTTGAGCTCTACACCGGATTTGATACAGAGGAGGACACTTCTGAATTTGAGACAGATTCTGTACAATCAGTTAAAATGGCTGAAGAAAAACAAAGAACCATGAGAGATTTTGCTAGACCTGTCATTGGGACTTCCACATCTTGCATAAGATTGACAGATGCAGCAAGGAATTATGAGTTGAAGAACATTCACTACAATATGCTGCCATCATTTTATGGAGTTCCAAATGAAGATCCTTTGAACTTTATTAGGGATTTCTACTCCACCCTCAACACTTTTCCATTGGGAGGATTAACAGAGGATCAATTGAGGATGAGGTGTTTTCCATATACTTTGAAGGATAGGGCAAAGAGCTGGCTTATGATGTTGCCCGAAAACTCATTGACAACTTGGGAGCAAGTTTATAATAAGTTCATGGGCAAGTTCTATTCACATCAAAAGACAGTTGAATTGAGAGGGAAGATTGCTACATTCTCTCAATTTGAAGGAGAACCATTTCATGAGGCTTGGGACAGATTTAAGATGCTATTGATCCAGTGTCCGCATCATCACTACCCACTTCAACTCCTTAATAAGTTTTTCTATGATGGTCTCACCCAGCAATTACAGACACTGTCGATAATGCAGCTGGGGGAGCTATGGGAGAAAAGATAGCTGATGAGACTTATGAGATCTTTGAGATGTTGGGAGCTAATTCTCAACAAAAGAGTGTAAGGGGAAGAAGTTAAGGGGTGAATCAATTGGAAGCCAATAGTGAAATGGTCAGTCAAATAGTTGAATTGACAAGGCAGGTTCAGATGCTAAACATGAAGAACAATCTTTCTTCATCTACTCAAGAAGTGTGTGGAATCTGTGGGACATTAGGGCATGGAGCAAACAGTTGCCCCTCTGCATATGAATCATATGGGAATGAAGCTGAGCAAGTCAATGCCATGGGGGGATTTCAACCAAGAGCTCGGAATGATCCTTATTCAAATTCATACAATCCTGGTTGGAGGAATCACCCAAATTTTTCTTGGGCAACAAATAATTCTCAGCAGCCTTTCCATTTGCTCCAGAGACAGAACCAACAGCAGGGCCAATCCTCAAATCAAGGGCAGTCTAAGATAGAGAGCTTGGAGGAAAGTTTACAAGCTTTCATCAAAGTCAGTGTTCAAAATCAAGAGATGAATAATAAGAGGCTGGACTCATTAGAAGCATCCTTTAAAAAAGTGGAGACTCAAGTAGGACAACTTGCACAACAGATGCACATTCAACAGAAGGGGAAATTCCCAAGTCAACCTGAGCAGGCACATTCAGTGGCTGTTCTTAGGAGTGGTAAGGAAATTAACAATAATGTTGAAAATGATTTTGTGAATGCGGGTGACCAAGAGAACAAGGAGGAAGGAGAACCAGAGAACAAAGGTGATGGAGTTATATCCGTGGAGAAATCACCTTCAGCAGATTTACATAAGGCAAGCAATCCGTACCGGCCTCCTATACCATTCTCTAGCAGGTTGAAAGATGATAAAAAAGATAAGCAATTTTCTAATATCTTCAACATGCTGTCTAAGGTAAGTATTAACTTACCCTTACTTGAAGCAGCAAAGAATATGCCGGCTTATGCCAAGTTCTTCAAAGACCTGATCACCAAGAAAAAGAGGTATGAGCCAAACGAAAAGGTGATAGTTTTCGAGGTAGCTAGTGCTGTTCTGCAGCATAAACTACCTCCCAAACTAAAGGATCCTGGTAGCTTTATAATTCAACTTTCTATAGGGAATGGAAAGGGGACTGAGGGCATGTGTGATCTAGGAGCTAGTGTGAATTTGATGCCTTATTCTGTGTATAAAGAATTAGAACTAGGGGAACTCAAATCAACCAAAATGATGTTGCAATTAGCTGATAGATCTTTTAGATTCCCGAAAGGGGTTATAGAAGATGTGTTAGTTAAGGTTGGTGGGTTAATAGTACCTATAGATTTCATAGTTCTTGACATGGAAGGGAGTAATTCTGCACCATCAGCACACACTATTTTACTGGGTAGGCCTTTCATGGCTACTACCAACACCTTAAAAGATGTTAAAAATGGTAAGTTGTCAATGACTGTCTTAGGACAAACTGTAGAATTTTCTATTTTTAACACTTCTCCCATTCCTACAACTGCTTTATATGAGAATTGTTATTTAATTAATTGTGTTGATGCAGTTGTTTCAGATGATTTATTGCATACAGGTTCCTCAGATAAAATGGGACTGACACTGACCTTAGAAGAGGAGGCTAAACCAGTGGGGGAGTCCCAAAAGTGCCTTAACCCAAAGGCATATGAGAGCTCGAGGAATTATAAGGATCATACTAAAGCACTTCATGACAGATTTATTGGGTGATAGACATTGAGTCCAGGTATGAAAGTTTTACTTTTTAATTCTCGACTCCGTCTATTTTCAGGTAAACACAAATCTCGATGGAGTGGTCCTTTCGAGGTAACTAAGGTATGTCCTTCTGGTGCCATTGAATTGCTTAACTCTAGAACTAATAATATTTTTAAAGCAAATAGACATAAAGTTAAACCATATAAAGAAGGATTTCATGAAGTGAGGATCATTGACAGTACTTTGATCCATGATTCTTAGTCTTGCATGATGTCCAACTTTATGACATTAAAGAAGCGCTTAATGGGAGGCAACCCATTAGTTTGAATTTTTTTTTTCATAGTTATAATTTTATATTTAGCAATTTTGATTTTATGCTTAGTTTAAATAAATGGAAACCTTTAAGCTCTCTTGTATCTTGTTTTTGACCATTTGTGTTTGTGATTAAAAGTTAGGGTTTTGCCTCACCAGGGTATGATGGAAGACAGGTTGTACTTTCTCTTTCTCTTTATTAGTCTTGTTTTCCATTGAGGACAATGAAAATTCTAAAGTGTGGGGTAACCTTTTAGCTGTTCCTTAATTCTTGTTTTGTTTGTCTTGGTGTGTTTTATTGTGTTGTGCATGGCATAATTGTTGAAAATTTATTGATCTTTTCTGTGATTCTAGCATTGTAGTTGAGACTTTAGTATCAACATAGAAATGAGCATTTGAATTCATACAGGATCAATTTTCACATTCTGCAATTCATGACATATAAATCTTGGTGTGTGAGTTTTGAGCCTCATAAATTTGATATTATTGTCAATTGATTTTCTTTTCTTAAGTGTGCACCTTCATGATTTTGCATCTCTAGAGTTTGCTTTTGCATGCTAATTGAATTCACATTATGATTTAATCTCAAGTTTTAAAATGATGAACGCAAATTAGGTTAGCCCCTTTAGCTTAAAAAGACTTCCCTTAATATTGATTTCCTTAGTGAGCCAAGTTGAGCCATTGACCTTTTCTTGTTTGATCAACACAATTCTCAACTTAACATGTTCTTATTATCATCATACCTATGCATTAAGGAATGGAGTTTTCATGTTTTGACAATTGGGTAGTTTTGTAATATCCCCATATATGCCCTAGAAGTTTTGAATGTTGTTGTTGTTGTTGATGTTGTTGTTGTTGTTGTTTTAAATGGGATTGAATGTATATGTTGATTTGAAAGAAAAAAAGGAATTGGAAAGTGAATGCTTATGTATATGTGTTTTGGGAGAAAAGAGGGTTTAGAGAGAAATGTATATGTTGTTTATATGATAATATATATAACATATAAGTTGGTCAAGGGAGAGTCAATGCAAGAAGATATTTTCATTTGTGATAGGTGAAATTACTTATATGGGCATATAAGAGACAAGAGGTTAGTTAAATGGATAAGGGTATATAGGTAATTGTTTGGTTAAAAACTCTTGGTGGAGATTTAAAGAAGAATTGACTTTGTTTTCTTCATGATTTCTTCTTCTCCATTGTTGGCTGGCTCCTCCATAGACAAAGGAAAGCAAGAGACAAAGAGAAGATCTTGAAGAGTTAAGCTCAAATTGAAGGAAGATTAAGTGATCAAGTGATGATTCAAGAAGTTTATAACTAAGGTAAGTTCTTTTCTTTGATTTCTTTTATTCTTTTGAAGTGGTATTTGAAGTTAATGAGGGTTTGTTGATTTGATGATGAGATGTGTTTGTAATGTGTTTTCAAGTTTTAAATTTGGTTTTAAGTTAAGAGTTTAAATAGGTGGTGTTGTTGAAAGTGGTGGATGTTGATTTTGGAAGATGGAGAAGGATGTTGGTTTTAGGGTTTTGAGATAGTATGTGTTTAAATGTTTTGTGGATGTGTTTTAATAAGGTGAATATTGTGATAAACATGTAGAATTTGTGTTTAGAACATTGATTCCATTCATTTGAACCATGCTATTTTGTGTATGATGAGTTTGAGTGCAATTAGAGGAGACTTGTGTATGTTAGGGTTTCAATCCATGAGTGACACGGCCAAAAGCAAGGAGAGACACGGCCAATTCATGAGAGACACGGCCAAGTCAAGGGAATTTTGGCCGTGTTGGGTGGATTTTGAGGAGACACGGCCGTGTTCTATGCCAGTGTTGGTCACTGCCAATTTGTTTTGAGAGACACGGCCACAAGCTTGGCCGTGTCCTGTGCCCGTGTTTGCTACTGAAGTGTTGGATTGAGAGACATGGCCACAAGCTTGGCCGTGTCCCTTGGGTGTGTTGGTTACTGTGTTTGGTTTTTGTTCTTCTTAAATGATTGGAATTGAACTTACATTTGATAATGCATATGATATTATATGAACAAGGTTATGTACTATGCATTGTAAGTCTTGTGAATGGTGATGTGTTATATGAATAATGTATTTGAAATGTGATACTAATGATGCGATATGTATAATGTGAGTGATATGATGGGGTAATTGATTATGTATACTCGAATAATGAAAGGTTATAACATAAATTGAGATATGAGGCCATTGTGATTGGCAATGATAATTCAAATGACATGTGAAGCCATTGTTATTGGCTATGATGATTCAAATGACATGTGAAGCCATTGTTATTAGTTATGATAATTCAATTGAGAATGAAATTGATAAATGAATTGTATAGCTAATGTGTTATTCCATTTTCAGAGTTTGTTATTGGTGGCATGCCTAATATGAGTAACAAACTCTTGAAGTTAGGTTGGACTTGATCCTTGAAGCCAAGTTGGGTTGAAGTTTAACATGTTTTACTCCCCTTGAAGCTTGGTTGGGTCAAATCCTTGAAGCCTAATTGAGATGTTACAACCCTTGAAGCTAGGTTGGATTGGTTCTTGAAGCCAAGTTGGGTTGATACTTAGCATGCTTTGTTCCCCTTGAAGCTTGGTTGAACCTAAATCCTTGAAGCCTAGTTGGGATAATGATAAATGTGATGATTAAACCAAAGCATTAACTCTGATAATGGAATGGCATGTTAGTGTTTTGTTTGGGCCCGAGTCTGTCTTTGTTGTTAATGTGATATCCAAATGTTGAACTAAATGAGTAATGAGGTCTATGGTTGCTTTTGTTGGAAGTGTGTTTCATGATTGATAAATTTGTGAATAAAATAATGTTATGAAGTATGATTTGGTAATGTGTGTAATGATATATTGAAAATGAATATGGCTTGAGGAGTTTTGTTGAGATATGAGTTTATGAGAATATAGTATGATGTGTAAAATGTTTATGAATGTGGAATTTGCGAGAATTGTTCTCATGAAGGTTTGGATAGATCATTGAATAGTGATTTGTTAAAATGATGTATATGTATCTGTATATGAGATAGAAATGGTAAGTATAGTTTTGCGAATGTTCTATGTAAATATGTGTATGATTTATGAGATCAGTGGGAATATATGAAGAATGCTTTGAGAAAGGAAAACAGGGTAAGAAAACAATAAAACATGATGCTAAAAGTATAAGGTATGATCTTTATGTAAAGTATATATATTTTATATTTATTTGTATTACTAAGCTCTCGGGCTTAGCGCGGTGGTGTAATCGCGCAGGTGGTTATGTGGTTGATCTGGAAGTCCAGCTGTTATGCCACGAGAAGGGTAAGAGTGTCTCGAGACCAACTAGAAGGTGATGCATACATGTGTGACTTTAATTATGTTGTATTTTTTATAAGAATAATGATTTTTGTAAATGCTCTTTAAATTAATGCAATATTGCTTAAACTTGGATAAAGGTTTTTAATTGGAAACGAAAAGTGACATTCTTATACTTTATATACGTATTGTATGTATACTTGGTATATGTATAGTACTTATATAGAGTATGGGGGTGTTACAAGTTTATTTCAAAGTGTGGGGTGAGTAAGTAAAAAAAAAAATGGTATTGCTATTTGGGGTTGAAATGCATACTGTGCACATTGTGTTGGATTAAGAGTTGATTATTCTTTTCCTCTACATGTTAAGCTAGATGATATATGCAATGTTATACTTTGTATATATATGTATTAAAAAAATTATTATATATAATAAAAGAAAAAGAAAAAGAGAAAATAAAAAAAGAGAGATATATATATATACTAAAGTCAAATATGTTCTAGCATTGGTTATCAAAAGAGGAATGTCGACTTATGCATTTTTTCTTGATTATGCAAGTATGTGAGGTAGCAAGGGTTGGTGAGTATGCTATTTGAAGGAGTTATGAGTTTCCTTAGCAAGAGTAGTGTCTAATTTAGATACTCCATTTCTTGATGCTCTAGCTTAAATGTCTTTTCTCACACCTTCACCTTAGCCCCATTGCATCCAAATAAAAGACCTTCAGATTATTTCTTGAGACAATCAGTGAGGGAGATTGGATAATTAAGCAAGTTTATGGTAGTATGCAGTCATGAGTGGTTTGAGTGATTAACCTTTGAAATCGAGTGAAACACTTAGATGAGAGATAAGATTTGTATGTCTGGATTAATGAATGAGTTAAGAAAATCTTGATTGAAAGTAATTGCAAATATTTATGTCTGACTCTTAAAGTATTTCATCTTATATGTTGGAATTATGGTTAAGGTTGTTTGAATTTTTAATTTATGCCATGTGAATTTGCTTGAGGACAAGCAAAATTTTAAGTGTGGGGTAGTTGTTTTATTAGTTTTTGTTATAGATTTGTGTCTTGTTTATTATGATAATTATTGTTTTATTTAGGTATTTTGTTAGTTTTTATCGGTTTGTTTTGTGTTTTTATTAATTTTGGTATTTTAGTTTATTTCAGTGTTTATGTTATTTTTGATCTAGTTTTTAGTATGTGTTTATGTTTTGTTGGTTATTGTCTTTTTATTTCTTGTTTAAAGTTTTGTTGCAAGTATTGTGTTAGGTTAAAAAAAGGCAAGGAAACAAATTGAAGGAGAAAGGGGCAGTGGCTGACATAGGCAGAGGACACGGCCAAGTCACTGGCTGTGTCCCATACCAAGTTAAAAAGGAAGAGCAAGTCTCATTAGCAGACACAAGCAAGGGACACGGCCAAGTCAGTGGCCGTGTCCCTCCAATGAAGCCCAGACACGGCCAAGTCACCTTCACTTGGCTGTGTCTCACTGAGTTCCAAAGCAAAAGAGAATTACATCTTCACAGAAGCAAACACAGGCAAGGGACATGGCCAAGTCAGTGGCCGTGTCCCTCCAAAAGGGTCCAACACGGCCAAGTCAACCTCCAACTGGCCGTGTCCCTCCAATGCACTCCAACACGGCCAAGTCACTTCTGACTTGGCCGTGTCCCTCATGAACCAAACACGCAGCGGATTTTAAAGCGGACGATTGATATAAAAGGAAAAAGAAGCCAGGGCTTTGACTGTTGACGATTTGGAGAAGAGTTTCAGCCGTCTGAGAGTGAGCTTAGGGTTTTGACAATTGTTTTCTCTAATTTTGATTACACTTTTGATTACTTTAGCTTAGATTAGATTGTTCTAGCCATTGATTCATCCTTCTTGCAAGATTTGATCAAGAGATTCTTCAGAGCTTCAAGGAGTGTGTAACTTGGTTTTGTTCTCGAACTTATTCTCTTTATTTTCATTGAAATTGTATTAATGGATATTATCATGTCTAACTTGATTTCTTTGAATATTAATGAGATGAGTATGTTTGATTGCATCATGAACTAATTTGATCTAGTCTAGGGTTTGTATGGATCTGCTATGATTGTATGAATTGGTTATTCTCTCAGCTAATATATTCTTTAGCCTTGATTGAATGGAAAATTATTAATATATAATTGACTGGCCACCAATTATGTGTTTTAGGTATTAGATGATGGATTGAGAGATGAAGTCTAATACTGGAACAATTCAATTAGGGACTTAGGTGAATTAGAGATATAACCTATTAAAAAGATTGTTTTAATTATAACAAGATTAGTTGTAAGAGGTTTGAATGCGAGAGCTTATTTCCTTGACTCAATTAATTAAGTTGTTTGAGATTTAATCTTTGAAATTAAATTAGTTAAGAGGAATAACCGTTCATACATATCAGTAGTAGAGAAGTGCAAACCCTAGACCCTTTTATCAAGTGAATCAAAACATCAGCTCTTGTTTACTTTTATTGTTTTAAACTTCAATTAAACTTTTTCATTAGTTAGCAATTTAAATTTATTCATTACTTGTTACTTTTAATCTGATAATCAATTAGCTACTTTAGCTTCGTTGTGAGACGACCTTGGGGCGATCACCTTTGCTACAGCTACCTCATATACTTGCGAGTGACACTTTGTGGTAGAGTTAATTCGAGCGCAACAACTTTGTCAAATCAATGTCATTGTACCTTAGGACTTGATTTTTAGAATCATATCTATAACATGACAACCCTAGTTACCATACTAACCTCGGGAATCATTTCTATTTAAGTAAGAATTGTTGAACTTCATATAGGCACATAATCATTACTTGGTCAAAGGTCTTATTTGAGTTTGAATATTGTCTATCTCATATGCATGCTTATTCAAACTATCTCCACTAATAGACTCTACCTACTAAGAGAGATCAACAGGTCTTTGATAGGCTTGAAATGGGGTCTATAAGGGACACATGCTTAAGTGAAAGCCATTTTGAGATTAGAGCTGATGTGACACAATGGACAAACCTTCACACTACAATTTTCCTATTTAGACAGTTGGAAACATGAAAAGATAGAGCTTTGAGTGTTCTCCCATCTTCTTGGTATTAATCTAGATCTTGATTAGAATAGTCTTTGCCCTTGCAAAAAGTTTGGTACCCAAATTCGTTTCTTTTCTTCTTCTTCCTTTTCTTTCTTTTTATTTTTCTTACTCTTCCCTTTCTTTGAGCATTTTATCATTTTGTCCTTCTTCCTTGTAGGACTGTCAAGTACAGAACTTTCAAGAACTGGATGGCCTTTCTGCTTTTTCTCTGATTTTGATCGAATCATTGGTTAGGTTGGACCAATTCAAGTAAAACTTTCCTTATAAACCAAATGAAAGCCTTTCGCTGCTTTAGGTAAAAGAGAACTCAGTTGGATTTCTAAACATCCTTTTTAGGTTTTTTCTTTCTTTCTTTTTTCTTTTCTTTTTTCTTTTCTTTTTTCTTTTTTTTTCTTTTGTCCCTTTTTTTCTTTTCTTTTTCCATCCAAATTTAGGTAGAGGATTATTGTTGTGCTTATCAGGCTCAGGCAGCTTTCCACTGTCAATCAAATCTTGAATTTCATGACTTAATCGAACATATTTATCTGTCTCATGCCCTTGCATTTGATGGAATTGACAGAAGACCTTGGCATCAAAATTTAGTGGTAGAGGCTTATATAGAGGCCGAGATGCCAATGGTTGTAGCAAATCCATCTTTATTAGATTTTCTAACATCTTTGACAAAGGCTCCCCCAAGTTTTAAAATTTACGCTCCTTTGCTGGTTCAGTTGCTACATTTTTCTCAACACCTCTTCTTTTCCTTTGATTTTGCTCATTGGGGTGGTAGTTACCCTTATTGGCCCAGTTAGACAATGCATGGCTCGACTGGTCTTGAAAAATAGGGATTGATCCCTCGTTTTCCATTTGATCTCTATCAGTAGACATGTTTCTTATTAATGTTACCTTTTCCTTCTTCTTTACATCAATGGCAGATGCCTCGTTAGCATTGTTGATGATCTCTCGAATCTGAATCAACTAGGCCCTCATAATTTCAACCAATTGATCTCATAGCTCAGCTATCTTAGCTTCAACAACGTCATCGATTATGTCCTTTAGCTGGTTTGCATCCATCCTTCCAATGAAGCACTTGAAACAAAATCAATGTTATAGGTGGTATTGCTATATACTCTTGAATTTCCGTACTTCAGGTCTGTGAGCTAGAATGTAATGACCCCACCTGCATAGTCTTATGACAACTAGTCTATTGGGCCTTTTCTCCCATAAGTGGACCGTAGTCCCAGCCCTCAACCCGGCAGATAGCCATAGTACTGGACCGCCCTTGCGGGCCCTCCAGCAGGATTTGTTTATTTGGCTTAAATGGTGTACAAACCATTCAAGTCGCCTCCCCAGTTCGAACACCTGACCTCTCCTTTAAGAGAGCGAGCATGAGAGGTCAGGTGTTCGATCCGGGGAGGTGACTTGAATGGTTTGTACACCATTTAAGCCAAATAAATAAATCCTACTGGAGTGCCCGCGAGGGCGGTCCAGTACTGTGGCGGCCTGCAGGGTTGAGGGCTGGGACTATGGTCCACCTACAGGTGAAAAGGCCCAATAGACCAGCTGTCGTAAGACTATGCAAGTGGGGTCATTATAGTTGGTAGAAACGGTACTGGATGGCTCACGCTAGCTCTCTTAAGGGAGAGGTCAGGTGTTCGATTCGGGGAGGTGACTTGAATGGTTTGCACACCATTTAAGCTGTAATATCCTCATTTATGCCCTAGAAGTTTTGCATATTGTAGTTGTTGTTGTTGTTGTTGTTGTTGTTGGGTTAAATTGGGGGAAAGAAGAGTATATGTATATGTGTTTTGGAAATTTAGGGTTTAGAGACAAGTTTATATGTTGTGTATATGATGATATATATAACATATAAATGGGTCAAAGGAAGAGTCAAAGGAAAAGAGATATTTTTGTGTTAAGTGTGTAATTACATATAAGGGCTTATATGAGACAAGAAGTTAGTTATTTGAGTGAGGGCATTTTGGTAATTGCTTGGATAAAATCACTTGGTGGAGATTAAAAGCAAAATTTGACTTGGTGTGTTCATTATTTTCCTTTTTCTTTCAAGAGGTGGCCGGCCATTGAAGAGAAGAGAGAGCAAGGAAGGTGTTCTTGATGCTTGGAGCAAATTGAAGAATCAATCAAAAGATTTGACAAGGGATTTGTGGAATTTCTTCTTGTAAGTAAGTAATCTTTTGTTTTCTTTACTTATTTGGAGGTTGTGTTGGAAGTGAGTTAGGGTTTGGTGATTTTGTGATTTAATGGATTTGAGATGTGTTGTGTTGTGTTCTCAAGTATTAAATTGGTTTTAAGTTAATAGTTTATATAGTTGTTGTTGTTAGAAGTGGTAGATGTTGATTTGGAAGGATGGAGAAGGATGTTGGTTTTAGGGTTTTGAGATGATGTGTGTGCTTAATTGTTATATTAATGTGTTGTGAAGTGTTTCTTGTGATGATTATGTGTTTAGAACATTGTTTATGTTCATTTGAAACATGTTATATGAGGGATATTGCGTTTGAGTGCAATTGAGAAAGTGTTGGTTTTAGTTAGATTGTGTTTGTGGGTGACACGGCTAAGTGCATTTAAAGGGACACGGGCGTGTCAATTATTTGAGGAAGCTACTGCCTCTTTTGTTGTTAGTGACACGGGCATGTTCCATCAAGTGGTTGGGCGTGTCAATTGTTTGAATTGGCTACTGCCTCTTTTGTTGTTAGTGACACGGGCGTGTTCCATCAAGTGGTTGGGCGTGTCCTACAAATGAATTACATATTGCTTTTTACTTTGTTTCTTTTTACATTGTTTTGATTCTTTAAAGGTTCTATTGTTTCTAAACTTACATATGAACATTATAAACATGTTTCAAACACAAGAATGATTTAATCAAATGAATGTGGAAGATCATAAAACTATGAATCATATCAATTGTGTTTTGCCCTAATTGCATTATTGAGATTTAGCAATGTTATTATGCACTTTGAATGGTAATGTGTTTCATGAGTAATGTATATTGAAATGTTGTATCAAAGATGAAATGATAATTCAAATAAGACATGATATGAGACAATGCCATTGTGTTTGGCTATGATGAATGATGCTTTATGAGATATAATGTGATCATGGATGAGATAAATATACACTTGAATAATGAAGTGTTATATTGTGAAATGAAATGTGAAGCCATTGTTATTGGCTAATGTGATTCAATGGAAATAAATGAGGCATGTTTGCCTAAATGATAATGAGAATTGAGAATGAAATCTAAATGAATTGTGTGGCTAATGTGTTATTCCATTTTCAGAGTTTGTTGTCGGTGGCATGCCTAATAAGAGTAACAATCTCTTGAAGTTAGGTTGGATTGAATCCTTGAAGCCTAATTGAGATGTTACCACCCTTGAAGCTAGGTTGGGTTTTGTTCTTGAAGCCAAGTTGGGTTGAAGCTTAGCATGCTTTGCTCCCCTTGAAGCTTGGTTGAACCTAATCCTTGAAGCCTAGTTGGGTATATGATATTGATAAATGTGATGATAAAACCAAAACATTAACTCTGAAAATTGAATGGCATATTAGTGTATTTTGGACCCATGCATGTGTTTGCTTAGATGTAAATGTTGAATGGTGAAATGTTTGAATAATGAGATTATGTTTGTCTTTGTTTAGTGTTGACTATGAATGGTTAAATGAACAATAATAAGGTATATGACAAGATATTGAAATGTGACATGCAATGTGAAAGTATGTTGTTAGTTTTGCATATATGATGTTACATACATGATATGGTTTGAGAAATGACATTGCATTGCACTAAGTCATATCATTTGCATGATTATCTTACTAAGCCATTGGCTTAGCGCGATAGTGTTTAATCGCGCAGGTAATAGAGTTGAACCCGAAAGCTCTACGAAACCGAGTGAGAGTAGACCTTGAAGAATCCATTTTAGGAGCTTAAAGATCAGAAGAGACTTGCCAATTATGTATATTTCTTTTATATTTTGTAAAGTAATGTTTATAATGTAAATTTGTAAATATTTTATAACTTCCGCTGTGTAATATTTAAATGTGTATGTATATCTAATATGTTTTGGTTTTATAAGTAAATGACTTATTTTTCTATAATGTATATAATTGAAAGGTTATGGTTTTGTTTAAAATGTTTTGAATGTTAAGGAAACCGTAGCATCCCTATGTTTGGTGCACCTATGCTACATTGTTGGGGTTGTAGTGTGTGTGCATTGGATATGGGGGTGTCACAATTGTTTTGGTATCAGAGCCTAGGTTTGAGATTCTCAACCTAGGTAAAATATAAGAAAAAGAAATATTTTTATTTAAAAAGTGGTTTTTGAATAACATATACATTTGAGATTGGCAGTCTCTGATCTTTAATAAGATGTAATCTACTGTGTGTGCAGACATAGGTTGTGATGGATTCACATTCAAGTCAGTCGGTTGAGGCTAGTGCTGAGAGTAATGCTCCTGATGGTGGAGCTAGGGTTGATAGTACTGGTGAGGCACCTGCTTCTGGGTCAGGTAGACCAGTAGGTGATGAGGTTCCGCCAGCCTGGTTTATGCATATGATGGAAGCTATGAGACAAGCACCTGTGCAACCACAGCCACCACCCCCTCAGCCCTTAGTTTCTGTAAGGCATTATGACAAACTGAGGAAATATGGAGCAGAGGATTTCTTTGGTACAGTTGATCCAGTTGTGGCAGAACAGTGGCTTGATAGAGTTCAGAGGGTATTTGTTCAGTTGCAAGCCACCCCTGAGGAAAAGTTTGACTATGCAAGATCTTTGCTACAAAAAGATGCATATAGTTGGTGGAAAACAGTGCCCCATTCTATGGATGATCCACCAACTTTGTCATATGCTGACTTTTTGAGAGAATTTGAATTGAAGTATACTCCAAGGGAGTATAAAGATGGGAAGAAAAGAGAGTTTTTAGATTTGAGGCAGAATCACCGGACCGTGACAGAGTATGAGGTTGAATTTATCCGGTTGAGTGAGTATGCTGGGGGAATTATAGTTGATGAGATTGATAGATGCAGGAGATTTGAGGAGGGATTGCGGCCTTCTCTTATGTGTCATGTCGCTGGTTCAAGATATACTGATTTTTCCCAGCTTGTGGCAGCAGCTCGCAGTGTAGAGAGAGCTCAAGTTATTGCAGCTGCTTCAGAGGAAGAGACTAGAGTTAGGAGGCCCCAGTTCGAGGCAGGGTCTTCTTCTGCGAAGAGAGGAAAGGGGAGTTTTATTCCTCGGGTTGGTAGGAGTCAGAGGCCTACTGGTAGGTCAGTGCAGTCTCAGAGGCAGAGATTTAGACCTGCAGCTTCAGTGGCTAGTGCTCCAACTCCAATGACTCAGAGATCTACTTACCCCATCTGCATTCATTGTGGTAGGCCTCATGGTGGTTCTTGTTGGAAGGCAGGTGTTGCAGGGGTATGCTTCAGGTGTGGATCACCAGATCACTTTGTGAGAGATTGCCCGGAGAGGCAAGAGCCGATGCCAGTTGATTCTACCGCTTCTCGAGCTAGTGTGAGGGGAGGTAGAGGCAGCAGAGGTTCCAGCCGAGGAGGTAGAGCAGGATTCAGTTCTAGAGGCGGTGCTACATCCAGGGAGGGTAGACCAGAGGAGGTTGGTTCTTCCCAGAGGATGTATGTTATGCAGAGGCAACCTGATGCATCGGCAGTCATTGCGGGTACTTTTTATTTATTTAATACTGCAGTACTTGCTTTGATTGATCCGGGTTCCACGCATTCATATATTAGTGCATCTGTTTTGCCTATCTCTGATATGCATGCTGAGTCCTTAGGATTTGATGTGTTGGTGACAAATCCGTTAGGGCATAGTGTGGTTGTGAGTAAGGTGCATAGAGATAGTGCAGTAGTGGTGCAGGGTGAGGAGTTCCTTGGGGATTTGATTGAGATGCCATTTAAAGAATATGATGTGATCTTAGGCATGGATTGGCTATCTCGACATGGAGCTGTGGTAGATTGTAAAAAGAAGATTGTTTCTTTGAGAACTGCTAATGGTAGAGAGGTGATAGTATCTAATGAGCAGGAACAGCTAGCCTCCTTATTTGTTTCAGCTGTTGCAGCTAGGAGGTTGATTAGAAAGGGGTGTGAAGCCTATCTTGCTCATGTGGTAGATACTGGAGTGAAGGGTTCTTCCATTGATAGTATTGCCACAGTTGCTGAGTTCCCTGATGTTTTTCCAGAAGAGTTGCCAGGAGTGCCTCCTGAGAGAGAGGTGGAGTTTGGTATCGAATTGTTGCCTGGTACCACTCCTATCTCGATTACTCCTTACAGAATGGCACCAGCAGAGTTGAGAGAGCTGAAGGTGCAGTTACAGGAGTTGTTGGACAAAGGATTTATTCGCCCCAGTGTTTCTCCGTGGGGAGCTCCTGTGCTATTTGTGAAGAAGAAAGATGGTACCATGAGGTTGTGTATCGATTATAGGCAATTGAATAAGGTGACTATTAAAAATAAATATCCTTTGCCTAGAATCGATGATCTCTTTGATCAGTTGAAGGGTGCAGCTGTGTTTTCTAAAATTGATCCGAGATCTGGGTACCATCAGCTAAGAGTCAGAGCTGAGGATGTTCCGAAGACAGCTTTTTGGACCAGGTATGGGCATTATGAGTTTTTAGTTATGCCTTTTGGTCTGACGAATGCACCTGCAGCTTTTATGGATTTGATGAATAGGGTGTTTAGGCCCTATTTGGATCAGTTTGTAGTGGTCTTCATCGATGACATTCTGGTGTATTCGCGGAATGAGGAGGAGCATGATTTGCATCTGCGGATTGTGTTGCAGATCTTGAGAGAGAAGCAATTGTTTGCCAAATTGTCGAAGTGTGAGTTCTGGTTGGATCAAGTCGCTTTTCTTGGACATATTGTTTCATCAGAAGGTATCAGAGTTGATCCGAGCAAAGTTGAAGCAATTTTAAATTGGAGTCCACCCAAGTCCGTGACAGAGATTAGAAGTTTTCTGGGTTTGGTAGGCTATTACCGGCGGTTTGTGAAAGGGTTTTCTTTGATAGCTATTCCACTCACCAGATTACTTCGTAAGGGAGTTAAATTTGTGTGGACTGATCAGTGTCAGGCGAGCTTTGAGCAGTTGAGAGATATGTTGACTCAAGCGCCTGTTCTTACTTTACCTATTGAAGGCAAACCTTATGTGATCTATAGTGATGCTTCACATAGAGGTTTGGGGTGTGTTTTGATGCAAGAAGGGAAAGTTATAGCTTATGCATCTAGACAGTTGAAACCGCATGAGCTTAATTATCCTACCCATGATTTGGAATTGGCAGCCATTGTGTTTGCATTGAAGATTTGGCGCCACTATCTGTTTGGAGAGAAATGTTTCATCTACACTGATCACAAGAGTTTGAAGTATTTGGGTGTCCAGAAAGAACTCAATCTTCGCCAGAGAAGATGGTTAGAATTGATTAAAGACTACGACTGCTTGATTGACTATCATCCAGGTAAAGCAAATGTTGTTGCTGATGCTTTGAGTCGGAAGTCTTTAGCTGGTTTAACAATTTACTCGCTCTCGTTGCTTGTTGAGTTGAGAGCATTGTGTGCCAGTTTTGTATCTTGTGATAATGGTGCATTGTTGGCACAGTTGCATTTGAAACCGGTTTTGTTAGATCAGATCAAAGAAGCTCAGTTGGCTGATAAGAAGATACAAAAGATTGTTTCGGATTGTCAGAGTGGAAAGGGTAGAGATTTTGTTGTGAAGAGTGATGGGAGTCTATGGTTCAAGAGCAGATTGTGTGTACCCGATGATGCTTATTTGAAAAGGGTTATTTTGGAAGAAGCTCATCAGTCGATGTTTGCTATGCATCCGGGTAATACGAAGATGTATCATGATTTGAGACAGCATTATTGGTGGATTGGGTTAAAGAGAGACATTGCTGGGTTTGTATCGAAATGTCTCACTTGTCAGAAGGTTAAAGCAGAGCATCAAGTTCCAACCGGGTTGCTTCAACCGTTGTCAGTGCCAGAATGGAAATGGGAAAGAGTGACAATGGATTTTGTGTCTGGGTTGCCATTGACACAAAAGAAACATGATGCCATATGGGTGATTGTGGATAGATTGACTAAGACAGCTCATTTCCTTCCGGTGCGGATGGATTACTCTTTGGAGAGGTTGGCTGAGCTGTATATCGATGAGATTGTGAAACTGCATGGTGTTCCAACTTCTTTAGTGTCTGATCGAGATCCCAGGTTTACTTCAAGATTTTGGAAGAGTTTGCATAGTGCTTTGGGTTCTCGACTGCACTTCAGCACTGCTTTTCATCCACAGACGGATGGACAGTCAGAGAGGGTGATACAGATTCTTGAGGACATGTTGAGAAGCTGTATCATCGATTTCTCTGGAAGTTGGGACAGATTTCTACCGCTTGTGGAGTTTGCTTACAACAACAGTCACCAATCCAGCATTGGTATGGCACCATTTGAAGCATTATATGGTAGACGGTGCAGGACACCTCTTTGTTGGAGTGAACTGGGAGATGGTAAGTTGATTGGGCCTGATTTGATTCAAGAAACTGAAGAGAAAGTGAAGCTGATTCGAGGCAGATTGAAAGCAGCTTCAGACCGACAGAAGTCTTATGCAGATCTGAAAAGGAGAGACATTGAGTTTGATGTTGGAAATAAAGTGTTTTTAAAAGTATCTCCTTGGAAGAAGATTTTGAGGTTCGGTCGGAAAGGAAAATTGAGTCCTCGTTTCATTGGACCATATGAAGTTTTGGAAAGAGTTGGGCCAGTGGCGTATCGGCTTGCTTTACCACCTGAGTTGGATCGTATTCATAATGTATTTCATGTTTCTATGTTGAGGAGATACAGATCGGATCCATCTCACATATTGCCAGTTGAGTCTATTGAAGTGAGCCCAGACTTGACATTTGAAGAAGAACCAGTTGCTATCTTGACACGTGATGTGAAAGAGTTGAGAAATAAGAGAGTGCCATTGGTGAAGGTTCTATGGAAGAACCATGGAAAGGAAGAAGCAACTTGGGAAAGTGAACAAACCATGCGAGAGCAGTATCCTCAGTTGTTTCAGACTTGATATCAGGTAATTTCGAGGACGAAATTTCTTTTTAGAGGGGGAGAATTGTAATATCCTCATTTATGCCCTAGAAGTTTTGCATATTGTAGTTGTTGTTGTTGTTGTTGTTGTTGTTGTTGTTGGGTTAAATTGGGGGAAAGAAGAGTATATGTATATGTGTTTTGGAAATTTAGGGTTTAGAGACAAGTTTATATGTTGTGTATATGATGATATATATAACATATAAATGGGTCAAAGGAAGAGTCAAAGGAAAAGAGATATTTTTGTGTTAAGTGTGTAATTACATATAAGGGCTTATATGAGACAAGAAGTTAGTTATTTGAGTGAGGGCATTTTGGTAATTGCTTGGATAAAATCACTTGGTGGAGATTAAAAGCAAAATTTGACTTGGTGTGTTCATTATTTTCCTTTTTCTTTCAAGAGGTGGCCGGCCATTGAAGAGAAGAGAGAGCAAGGAAGGTGTTCTTGATGCTTGGAGCAAATTGAAGAATCAATCAAAAGATTTGACAAGGGATTTGTGGAATTTCTTCTTGTAAGTAAGTAATCTTTTGTTTTCTTTACTTATTTGGAGGTTGTGTTGGAAGTGAGTTAGGGTTTGGTGATTTTGTGATTTAATGGATTTGAGATGTGTTGTGTTGTGTTCTCAAGTATTAAATTGGTTTTAAGTTAATAGTTTATATAGTTGTTGTTGTTAGAAGTGGTAGATGTTGATTTGGAAGGATGGAGAAGGATGTTGGTTTTAGGGTTTTGAGATGATGTGTGTGCTTAATTGTTATATTAATGTGTTGTGAAGTGTTTCTTGTGATGATTATGTGTTTAGAACATTGTTTATGTTCATTTGAAACATGTTATATGAGGGATATTGTGTTTGAGTGCAATTGAGAAAGTGTTGGTTTTAGTTAGATTGTGTTTGTGGGTGACACGGCTAAGTGCATTTAAAGGGACACGGGCGTGTCAATTATTTGAGGAAGCTACTGCCTCTTTTGTTGTTAGTGACACGGGCGTGTTCCATCAAGTGGTTGGGCGTGTCAATTGTTTGAATTGGCTACTGCCTCTTTTGTTGTTAGTGACACGGGCGTGTTCCATCAAGTGGTTGGGCGTGTCCTACAAATGAATTACATATTGCTTTTTACTTTGTTTCTTTTTACATTGTTTTGATTCTTTAAAGGTTCTATTGTTTCTAAACTTACATATGAACATTATAAACATGTTTCAAACACAAGAATGATTTAATCAAATGAATGTGGAAGATCATAAAGCTATGAATCATATCAATTGTGTTTTGCCCTAATTGCATTATTGAGATTTAGCAATGTTATTATGCACTTTGAATGGTAATGTGTTTCATGAGTAATGTATATTGAAATGTTGTATCAAAGATGAAATGATAATTCAAATAAGACATGACATGAGACAATGCCATTGTGTTTGGCTATGATGAATGATGCTTTATGAGATATAATGTGATCATGGATGAGATAAATATACACTTGAATAATGAAGTGTTATATTGTGAAATGAAATGTGAAGCCATTGTTATTGGCTAATGTGATTCAATGGAAATAAATGAGGCATGTTTGCCTAAATGATAATGAGAATTGAGAATGAAATCTAAATGAATTGTGTGGCTAATGTGTTATTCCATTTTCAGAGTTTGTTGTTGGTGGCATGCCTAATAAGAGTAACAATCTCTTGAAGTTAGGTTGGATTGAATCCTTGAAGCCTAATTGAGATGTTACCACCCTTGAAGCTAGGTTGGGTTTTGTTCTTGAAGCCAAGTTGGGTTGAAGCTTAGCATGCTTTGCTCCCCTTGAAGCTTGGTTGAACCTAATCCTTGAAGCCTAGTTGGGTATATGATATTGATAAATGTGATGATAAAACCAAAACATTAACTCTGAAAATTGAATGGCATATTAGTGTATTTTGGACCCATGCATGTGTTTGCTTAGATGTAAATGTTGAATGGTGAAATGTTTGAATAATGAGATTATGTTTGTCTTTGTTTAGTGTTGACTATGAATGGTTAAATGAACAATAATAAGGTATATGACAAGATATTGAAATGTGACATGCAATGTGAAAGTATGTTGTTAGTTTTGCATATATGATGTTACATACATGATATGGTTTGAGAAATGACATTGCATTGCACTAAGTCATATCATTTGCATGATTATCTTACTAAGCCATTGGCTTAGCGCGATAGTGTTTAATCGCGCAGGTAATAGAGTTGAACCTGAAAGCTCTACAAAACCGAGTGAGAGTAGACCTTGAAGAATCCATTTTAGGAGCTTAAAGATCAGAAGAGACTTGCCAATCATGTATATTTCTTTTATATTTTGTAAAGTAATGTTTATAATGTAAATTTGTAAATATTTTATAACTTCCGCTGTGTAATATTTAAATGTATATGTATATCTAATATGTTTTGGTTTTATAAGTAAATGACTTATTTTTCTATAATGTATATAATTGAAAGGTTATGGTTTTGTTTAAAATGTTTTGAATGTTAAGGAAACCGTAGCATCCCTATGTTTGGTGCACCTATGCTACATTGTTGGGGTTGTAGTGTGTGTGCATTGGATATGGGGGTGTTACATAAGCCAAATAAGCAAATCCTACTGGAGGGCCCGTGAGGGCGGTCCAGTACTGTGGCGGCCTGCCGGGTTGAGGGCTAGGACTACGGTCCACCTACAAGAGAAAAGGCCCAATAGACCAGCTGTAGGATGACTGTGTAGGTGGCGTTGTTACAAAGAAGGGATTAATTATATGTCATGTGATGCGTGTATGTATGTATGCATGTATGCGCAATCAATAAATAAACAAGGATAAATAGGACATTCTTTCCAACCTTATAACATCCACACACAAATGGTGAGTCTCTTTTCCTAGGTATATAGTAAACAAAATATCAATATGGGGTATCTTGTTTTTGAATTATTTCCTCAAATGATTTTAGCCAATAGTTATATTTTCAAAAATGGAAATCAGTCCATGATAAATCCCATTAATTAGGTCTTAATTCATTCAATCAACTAAAGTAGCTTTTATGCTATATTGGATTAAAACTAAATTAAGAGGTTTATTATAGATAGATTTCTCACTTGAAAAAGTAACTAATGATTCATGCCATTCTTAGTATAAACTGGACTCACAATTGATTTTTGATATTCCATAATTGACCTAAATATTCATAAGCTCTTTCAAAAGGTTATGAAAAAAAAGTTTTTAGAAAAATTAGATTTTGGGCTTTGTATTTGAGTCATGAGAAAAGAACTAGTTTTTGGAAAAGTTTTATATCCAAAGACCATTTTAAAAAGTTATGAAAATAGCTTTGGTCTTTTGGACTGTAAAGAAAAATTATTTTGAGCTTACAGTGTACTTAGGTCATATTAGAAAAAGAACAAACCAAATAAGCCATGATTTAAACTAAGATAAACTAACCATAGTCAAATAACAAGCATTTAGGGTAAAACCTAAGGAAAGTAACTAGGCCAATTAAATGAGCTTTAGTCTTTGGATTAAAAGGCTTAGGTTCCCATAGCAACTATATACCAAATGGTACAAGGCTATGAGTGGTATGGCATGCTCAATCTTTATACCTTGAGTGAAAGTATGGTATCCCTTACATAACACAATGCGGGTAACACGGGCATCCTAACTCATGCACACAATGCAATCTAATATGATGCAATGAATAATATCATGATAAGAAAGAATATAATAATATAAAGACCAACGGAATCAACTTCTCTTATCCCTAGTGGAGTCGCCACTGTGAGCGGAGATTTTTGCCCCCACTCCCGGTGGAATGGTTGTTGCGACTTTGGCACTGTTTAGGCTCGGAGTCTTAGAGAACATGAGCCTAAGCCAGGAGAAAATGGAGGTGCCACCTGGATGAGCAGGAAAAAAGAAAGGGGTGGATGACTCAATTCCTAAGGAATCCCTAACCCCTTACTGGGTTCAAAAAGTTTGGTACGTGTAGGGAAGGTGAGAAATAGCCTAGCACCCCCCACAACACCCAGTTCATTGGAACCGGCCTCCTTTGCAGGACTTAATATTATAAAATTCTTGAATATAACAATATTATCCATACTACATGCAACAATTAAAATAAAACATCATTATATTAAAATCAAAGCAATGACCAAACAAAACAAATAAATGGACACCCATCCGAGGATGGAAACATGTCCTTACATCGTCCATGTCTAAAACTAAATAGGACACCCACCGAAAGGTGGAAACATGTCCTTTACATTGGTCCAAAATATTAGAGCAATTTAAATTACATAAAATTTAACTAATAAGGTAACCACAAAGTAAAAATATACCTCTAATAATTTTAATACCAAAACAAAGAAATAATAATCATAATAATAAAGAAAATATCCATCCATGATAAATTAAATAAATCAAGCATTGAAATTAAACAAATCAACCATCAAAACATATAATAAGATACATAATCAAATCTAAAATTAAATAAAGCAATAAATATATAAATTTAGGGTTTGCATCTTAAAATAGGGTTTTAGAATTTTAATTACTAAATTAGGACTTTGGAAAAAGAAAAGTTAACTACACGGACTCATAATACACAAATGAATATTGACCCCTTCGACGAGCCCATACGGCGGTCCCGCTAGCCGGTTAGTAGGTGGGGGTCAAGGGGGTAGCGCTACATAAAATTTTAGAAACTGGCTTTTAGGGTTGTAGGTTTTGGTGTTGAAAATTAAGATTTTAGGGTTTAGGATTTAGAAAATAGTTTTGGAATTTTGAGGAACTAATATTATTTTTAAAAGAATAATGCTACTTGATGTTTTAAAGATTTAGGTTTCTGATGTTTTATGAAAATAATGCTACTGTGATTTAAAATATTGGTTTGGTTAGGATTTTAGGGTTTAAGAGAGAAAGATTTATGGTTTTAAAATTTTTGAAATAAAAGAACAATTTAGGGTTTTGATAATTTAATCAATGACTTAGGCTACTGGATGATTTTAAGTTTTTAGTTTTTATAAAACATGCAAGTGGAGTTTTGAAAACCAACTGATTAATGTATTAACTAAAGTAAACATTAAAGTTATTAAAACACAGATCAAGTTATTGCATATTCTTATTAATCAAAGAAAGCGAAGCTACTGTGAACATATGATTTATGATTGAAGATCAAAACTGGGTAGTCGGTTCCACCAAAAAATTATTTCCGGATGAAAATTAAGAAAGGCAATGTTACTGCCTTTGATGGATTGTGGATTGATGAATGATTACCTGTTGCTATTTCCTTTTTGTCGTCTCTTGTTTTGCCGTTTAATCATCTTAATGTTAATTGCCACTCTCTGCTTTGTTGTTTTTTTTTCTCTTAATGTTAATTGCCGCTCTCTTAATTTTAATTGCCGACCCTTTTAATGTTTTTTGCCAACCCTTTTAATGTTTCCCTTTTTCTAAATTATGAAATGTTATTATTTATAGGCCAAAACCTTACTCCAAATCCCTAAAACTAATATTAATCTGTCCTTAAAACAAATTTTACTTCAATTAGGAAACTAATTTAAAAAAAAACCAATTGAAACCATGTCGATATGGTGTGCCAGATCGACATGGACCAAGGCCATATCGACCTGGGCAACCAGGTTGACATGGCCTTTGGCTCATGTCAACCTAGGCATCTAGGTCAACATGAGCCAATGCTCATGTCATCCTGGGGCCTCCAGGTCGACATGAGCCAAGGCTCATGTCACTTGGCCCCTTTGAAATAATTTTTAGTTTTTTTGTGGACTGGATCGTTTAAAAAAAACTTGGTTTAGGGTTTTGTAGTTGAGTTTGTGACTTTTAAAATCGGACTAACTTATTAGAAGTTGTAAATTGGATCAAATTTATTTTGGCATTCTTTAATCAAGGTCGTACCAACTTAGGACAAAATTAATAGTCTACATCACCCAGATTGCATCATGCTTCTTTTGGGTCAAAGGCAGTCCAGTCACAAAATTCATTGTCACTTGCTCCCATTTCTACTCTGGCACCGATAAAGGTTGGAGCAACCCTGAAGGAACTTGGTGCTCAACCTTTACTTTCTAGCAGGTGAGACATCTGAATACAAACTCTGCTATGTCCCTCTTCCTACCTGACCCCTAATAATGTCCCTTCAAGTCCTGATACATCTTGATACTCCTAGGGTGCATAGCAAAAAGTGACTGATGTGTTTCCTCTAATATCATTTTTTTCAATTCTGCATCATCAGAAATACACAATCTATCTTTGTACCATTGACTGCCATCATCCCTCAGATAAAAGTCTCAACTCTCCCCCTTTTGACAAACTAACACAATTTTTTGAATTTTCTCATTTGCCAACTAAGCCTCCCTAATATCATCCAACAAGACTGGCTTCAACTGCAACTGAGCCATCAAAGCACCATCATCAAAAGACTCAAATCTCACATGCAACGCTCTCAATTCAACAAGCAATGAGAGCGAATAAGCAGTCAAACCTGCCAAAGACTTTCGACTCAAGGCATCTGCAGCAACATTTGCCTTACTAGGATGCTAATCAATCAACTCTAACCACCGTCTTTGCTAAAGATTCAGCTCTCTCTGAACACCCAAGTATTTCAAACTCTTGTGATCCGTATAAATGAAACACTTTTCCCCCTACAAGTAATGCCGCCAAATCTTCAAGGCAAAAACTATTGCTGCTAATTCCAAATCATGCGTCGGGTAATTCAACTCATGCGGTTTTGACTGTCGAGAGGCATAAGCAATGACTCTACCCTCCTGCATCAGAACACAACCTAAACCACTATGTGAAGCATCACTGCATATCACATATGGTTTACCTTCCACAGGAAGGGTAAGGATAGGAGCCTGAGTCAACATCTCCCTCAGCTGTTCAAAACTCGCCTGACACCGATTTGTCCACACAAATCTAACTCCTTTCCGAAGTAATCTGGTGAGTGGTGTAGCTATTATAGAAAAACCATTCACAAACCGATGATAATAGCCTGCCAATCCCAGAAAACTTCTAACCTCTGTCACAGTCATTGGTTGACTCCAATTCAAGACAGCCTCAACTTTACTCGGATCAACTCTAATACCCTCTGCTGAAACCACATGACTGAGAAAAGCTACCTAATCAACTAGAACTCACACTTAGACAGCTTATTATACAACTATTTCTCTCTCAGAGTCTGCAATACAATCAGCAAATGCCTATCATGATCCTCCTCATTATGCGAATGCACCAAGATGTTATCAATGAAGACCACCGCAAACTGATTTAAATATAGTCTGAACACCCTGTTCATCAAATCTATAAAAGCTGCTGGTGCATTCATCAATCCAAAAGGCATCACCAGAAACTCATAATGCCTATACCTCATGCAAAAAGCTATCTTAGGTACATCCACATCTCTGACTCTCAACTGATGATACCCTGATCTCAGATCAATCTTAGAGAATATTGTTACTCCCTTCAACTGATCAAAGAGATCATCTATCTGAAGCAAAGGATACTTGTTCTTGCTGGTCACCTTATTCAATTGCCTATAATCAATACACAATCTCATGGTACCATTGTGTGTGGGGATTTTTGCCCCCACTCCCAGTGGAATGGTTCTTGCGACTTCGGCACTGTTTAGGCTCGGGGCCTTAGAGAATATGGACCTAAGTCCGGAGAAAATGGAGTCGCCACCCGGACGGGCCTGGAAAAAGAAATGGGTGGATGACTCAATTCCTAAGGAATCCCCAATCCCTTAATGGGTTCGGAAAGTTGGGTACGTGTGGGGAAGGTGAGAAATGGCCCAACACCCCCACAACGCCCGGTTCATTGGAACGGCTTCCTTTACAGGTCTTAATATTATAAAATTCTTAAATATAACAACATTATCCATATTACACACAATAGCTAAAAGAAAGCATCAATATATTAAAATCAAAGCAAGGTCCAAGAAAAACAAATAAATGGACACCCACCCGAAGATGGAAACATGTCCTTACATCCCATGCCTAAGTAGGACACCCACCGAAAGGTAGAAATATTTCCTTTACATAAGTTCTAAAATAGAAAAGCAATTTAAATTACATGATATTCAATTAATGAGGTACCCACCAATTGGAAACATACCTCTTACAACATTTGGAAATCTAAATAAATTGATAAAATAAATTTCCATTCCCATAAATAAATCATTCATCAAAGCTATTAATCTAAATATAAAATAAACATCCATCCATGATAAATTAAAATAAATCAAGCATTGAAAATAAATAAATCAACCATCAAAATATATAATAAACTATATAATCAAATCTAAAATTAAATAAAGCAATAAATATGTAAATTTAGAGTTTTAAAGAATTATCAATTGAATTTAGGGTTTTGAAATTTAGGGTTTTAGAAACTAAAGTTTTATAATTAAGATTTTGAAATTAGAATTTTTAGGGTTTTTGAAACTAGGGTTTTAGAATTAGGGTTTTTGGAATTAGGGTTTTTTGGAATTAGGGTTTTTAAAATTAGGGTTTTTAAAACTAAGGTTTTGGAAATAGGGTTTTTGGAATTAGAGTTTTTAAAACTAGGGTTTTGGAATTAGGGTTTTTGGAATTAGGATTTTTAAAATTAGGGTTTTGGAATTAGGGTTTTTAGAATTGACTTACTGCCTAAAAAAACACAATTTTGGATTTGGAAAAATAAATTAATGTTTTGGAAATTTAATCAATATTTTGGAGTTTAATAATGGAATGGTTTAGGCTTTTGGATAAAAATAGTTTGAGGTTTTGAGTTTTAATGAAATAACATACGGTTCTCGAAGTTAAAGTAAACAAGATAGATTTTAACAATTAATTGTTGACTACTGGATAATTTTATGCTTTATGAAATATGCCAGTGGGATTACAAATACCAATCGATCAATGTGATAATTAAAGTAAACGATTAAAGTTATTAAAACGAAAAAACAATTTACTGCATGTTCAAAGATCAAGCTATTGTGTGTTCAAAGTTACTGCATGCATGCATGTTCTTATTAATCAAAGAAACAAAACTACTCTAAACAAAAATAATTCATGAATAAAGATCAAACCTCCACTCATTGGTTACTCCACAATTAACTTCTGGATGAACAATTAACAAAGACAGCACTGCTGTCTTTGATGGATTGATTACCGATGAATGTTTGATGCTAATCTTTTCTGTTTGTTGCCGTCTCTTTGCTATCTTGTTAATGTTCCTTGTCATCCCCCCTTAATCTTACCTTGTTAATGTTTTCTCCTCCCTTTATGAATTCTAAAACATTGTTACTTGTAGCTGACCCTCACTCAGAATCCTTAACCTAATATAAAATAGTCCCTAAAACAAATTCTAGTTGAATTAGGAAACATATTGAACCCATGTCGACCTAGTTGCCCTAGGTCGACATGAGACCAACCTCATGTCGACCTTAGGCTGACCAAGTTGACTTGAGGCATGCTCATGTCGATCTTGGGCTGCCAAGGTCGACATGAGGCATGTTCATGTCGACCTAGCCTCCCAAGGTCAACATGAAGCATGCTCATGTCGACCTAGCTTGCCCAAGTCGACATGAGGCATGCTCATGTCGATCATGGGCTGCCAAGGTCGACATAAAGCATGCTAATGTCTCCAGGCCGGCCTCAATTAAATCATTCTGGCCTTTTTTAACTTATGAACCGAAAAATTTTAATTTGTGCCAATTTCACTTGGTTTTAGGGTTTTACAATCAAATATATGCCTCCTTAATCCGAACCGACTCCTTTTAAAAATTATAAACTAGGTTTAAATATTTAATGTCGGATCAAATTTATTTTGGCATCCTTTAATTAGGGCCATCTCAAATTGGGGTAAAAATTAAGGGTCTACATCCATCCTTCTTGTTCACAAATAACATAGGTGCTCCCCACGGGGACACACTAGAGCGGACAAATCCTTTTTCCAATAACTCCTGCAATTGCACCTTCAATTCTCTCAACTCAGCAGGTGCCATTCGATAAGGGGTAATAGAGATAGGAGTGGTACCAGGCAACAAATCGATACCAAACTCCACTTCTCTTTCAGGAGGTACCCCTGGCAACTCATCAGGGAAAACATCTCGAAACTCGACAACTGTGGGTATATTGTCCAGTAGGGACCCCACTACTCTGGTATCTACAACATGAGCAAGATAAGTCTCACATCTCTTCCAAATCATCCTCCCAGCTGAAACAGCTAAAATAAACATGGATGAAAGATACCTTTGCTCACTGGATACTATAACATCCCTACCATCATGTGTTCTCAAAGTAACATATTTCTTCTGATAGTCTACCATAGCCCCATGCTTGGATAACCAATCCATGCCTAAAATCAGATCACACTCCCTGAAAGGAATCTCAATCAAGTCACCAAGAAACTCCTCATCCTGAACAACAACTGGACTATCTCGGTGCACCCTGCTTACCACAACAATATGCGCTAAAGGATTTGTGACCAAAACATCAAATCCTAAGAACTCAGAATGCAAACCACTCACAGGCAAGATTGATTCACTGATGTAAGAATGAGTCGACCGAGGGTCTAATAATGCAAGAACTTAAGTACCAAATAATGTAAAAGTACCAGTAATAACAGCTGAAGCATCTGGCTACCTCTGCATCACATAAACCCGCTGTGATGGTCCTACCTCATTTGGTCTACTACCTCCAACTATAGAACCTTCTCTCTAACTAGACCTAGATCGACCACCTCTACCAAAACATCTTCCACCACAACCCCCTCTGACATTGGGTCGAGAAGCTGTAGTATATTCCTATCTATCCTCTGGTGGCTCGGGACAATCTCTGATAAAATGGTTTGACGACCCATATCTAAAACACACTCCCGAAGCACCTCTCCACCAGCAGAAACCTCTGTGTGCTCTGCCACAATGAACACAAGTAGGTGGAGCAAGTCTTTGAGCCACTAGGGTCGGAGCACTAGCCACTAAAAATGCAGGTCTTTGTCTCTATCTTTGCTGGTGTACTGACCTGTCAAACTACCCCTGACTCTTACTAAAACTCTAAAAATATCCTCCTCGACCTCTCTTCACTGATGAAGACCCTGCCTCACTCTGGGGTCAACTAGCTCTAGTCTCCTTAACCCTGGCAGCTGCTGCAAGACCCTGTGCTCTCTCTACACTCCTGGCAACCGCAACTAACTAGAAAAAATTATGATACCGGGAGCCTGTGATAATGCACATGATAGAGGGTCTCAGTCCCTCCTCAAACCTCCTACACTTGTCAAACTCGTCAGAAATGATCCCACCAGCATAGTGACTCAATCGGATAAACTCGATCTCATACTCGATCACTGTCCTAGTATCCTGTCTCAGACTCAGGAACTCCATCTTCTTTGCATCTTTATACTCTCTTAGAGTATACTTCTGCTCAAATTCCCATAGAAAATCATCATAGGTTAGGACTGGTGGATCATCCAGAGCATATGGAACCGTCTTTCACCAATCATATGCATCCCTCTACAGAAGAGATTTGGCATAATCAAACTTCTCTTCTGGACTAGCCTGCAACTTAATGAATACCCTCTGAACCCTGCCTAGCCACTACTCTGCTACTGTAGGGTCTGTAGTATCAACAAAGTCTTCAGCTCCATACTTTCTCAATTTATTATACTGCCACACCGGCAACTGCAGCTGTGGCTGTGGTTGTGGTGGCTGCTGAACTGGAGCCTGCCTTAATAACTCTACCATATGCCATACCCAGTCAGGCTGAATCTCATTAGCTACTGGTCTCACAGGCATAGAAATAGACGCCTCACCAGTAGACACAACTCTATCTCCATCTCTACCCTCATCTGGAGCCACACTCTCTGCACTACCCTCAGCAGCCCGATGCGTCCGAGATGCCATAACTACCTATATCTGCAAACACTGCAGAAAATACTATATCAGAGATCAGAAACTGACAGTGCCAATGTAACACCCCGATACCCTATATAAGTACTATACATATACCTAGTATACATACAGTAAGTATATAAAGTATAAGAATGCTACTTTTCGTTACCTTTTAAAAACCTGTAACCGAATTTAAACCATAATACATTAATTTAAATAACATTTACAAAATCATTATCTTTATCCAAATTACATTTATACATATAAATACTCTCTCATCAGAAATACATCAAAATTAAAAGTTATACATGTATGCATTACCCTCTAGTTGGTCTCGACAAACTCTTACTCTTCTTGTGGCATAATGAGAGACTTCATATCTTCACCTATTTACCTGCGCGAATACACACCCGCGCTAAGCCCGAGAGCTTAGTAGTCCAAATATAAAATGTAAACATATAGTATAGAAGTATTAACATATAATGATATATCCATTCAATGTATAATTAATTCTTATCATATTATCTTTTCTTTTTAATTGCATCATTCATATATCTTAGCTAATTTCATATATAATGTACATATATATACATAATATTATCACCAACCCCAATCTATCACCAATATATTAATACACCCACATTATATATACCATACCAATCATTATTGCAATACACACATTACATATCATACCAATCACTATTGCAATACACACATTACATACCATATCAATCACTATTGCAATACGCACATTACATATCATACCAATCACTATTGCAATACACACATTACATATCATATCAATCACTATTGCAATACACACATTACATATCATACCAATCACGAATCACATTTTTAATGAAGATAACCATTATCATCAACCACTATTCATTTACATATCATACCTCATAACATTATCTTATTCACAATTCACCAATCATGATTCATTTATTTCAACACTTGTATTTCACATTGGCAACAAAGACAGACTCGGGCCCAAAACACTAATATGTCATTCGACTTTCAGAGTTAATGCTTTGGTTTAATTATCACATTTATCATTATCCCAACTAGGCTTCAAGGATTAGGTTCAACCAAGCTTCAAGGGGAGCAAAGCATGCTAAGCATCAACCCAACTTGGCTTCAAGAACCAACCCAACCTAGCTTCAAGGGTTGTAACATCTCAATTAGGCTTCAAGGAATCAATTCCAACCTAACTTCAAGAGATTGTTACTATTAGGCATGCCACCAACAACAAAACTCTGAAAATGAATAACATATTAGACACACAATTCATTGATCATTCCATCACCAATATCATTTACAATTCTCATCATCATTTAGGCAAACATGCCTTACATATCTCAATTGAATTGTCATAGCCAATCACAATGGCTTCATATCATATTTGAATCATCATGGCCAATTACAATGGCTTCACAACATATCCTATCTCAATCCATATGATACATATAGCATCATTGATATAACATTTCAAAGTATTTTATTCATATAATACATTGCCATTCACAAGATTCACAATGCATATAACATAACATTTCATCATTTCTCAAAATACATAAACACCATTCATTATTAGAGCATTTATCATAATAATTTGCACATACCTTAAGAATGATCCTCATTTCTTCCTATCTTTCCCATTTCATATATCATCCTTTATATATATATAGCAATTGACATTATTCATTTACATTCACAATATAATAGAGTATTTAACACATTCATCCAAATGTGTTAAGGTTCAAGGACATATAAGGATATACAATCAAATAGGATTTATGCTTACCTTTTAAATGATCTTCACAACTTTCACCTCATTCAATCATCACCTTAGTCAAATTATATTAACAATATAGTAAACTACTTAACACATTTGCAAACAAATGTGTTAAGCCTCAAATCATGTAAATAAATACAATCATATGTATTGGTACTTACCTCAAGAACTACTCCCATCAATTTATACATTTCTTTATTCCAAGAATTCTCCACATTTAGGTTAATGCAACCCAATCTCTTCAAAACCTAATCCAAAGATCATTATTCATAAGTTTAGTATCATCTACATACATTTGTTTAGGTCATTCTTTGTTTACAAAGTGTTTATGTTTAGGTTTAGAGACCAAACTATCTTTGAAGAATCAAAACCATACAAAAAGAACAAAGAAATCAAACAATATCCAACTCATTTGAGGGACACGGGCAGCCCACTTGAGGGACACGGCCGTGTCTCTCAACTATAAAAGAGGCAGTAGCCAACACGGCTAGGTGACACGGCCGAGCTTGTGGCCGTGTCTCTCACCAAAAACCACAGTAGCTGACACGGCTTGGGGACACGGCCGTGTCTCCCAAAAACACTCTAACACATCCAAAATTTTTCATGACTTGGCCGTGTCTCTCCCTTGCCTTTGGCCGTGTCACTCAAGAACACAAACCCTATTTTATGGCCAACTCTTCCAAATGCATTTAAACACATAATACCCAACACAAACTCACTCAAATGGATGTAATCAAACTCATTAACACTTATTTTGCACATTTAACATAATACTTACATTAACCAAACATTAAATCATTCATCAACTCCAAACCTTAAAACCAACTTCACACTTGAACTTCCACTATCAAAACCCACTTAAACTTACAATTTTCACAATCAAACCAACACCAATTCAATCCTTTATCTCACCATCAATTTTAACACTTATAAACACCTATCAAACACACCAAATCATCACATCAACAAATCACAATTTCCTTTATACACAACTTCAAAATTAACAAAGGAAAACACAAGATTACTTACTTGAAATGAAGAAAATCCACAAATCTCTAACCAAAACCCTTGATTCCTTCTTCAATTTGAGTTAAGATCTTCAAACACCTCTCAAGCTCTTTCTCTTCTTGGATGGCCGGCACACACAAGAGAAGAAAAGAAATTCAACAAAAGTCAACAAGCTTTTCTTCTTTAAATCTCCACCAAGAGATTTTAACCAAGCAATTACTAAAACACCCTTTTCCATATAACTTAACTTTTGTCTCTTATATGTCCACATAGGTAATTACACATGCCACAAAATAAATATCTCTATTGCATTGACTCTTCCTTTGACTTATGTATATGTTAATTATACAACCATATAAACAACATATACACTTCTCTCTAAACCCTATTTTATTTCCCAAAACACATATACACAAGCATTCTCTTACCAATTTCTTTTCTCTTCACATAACATATACATTCAATCCAACTTACAACCACAACATAATCAAAACTTCTAAGGCATACATGAGGATATTACAGCCAATGCATGTATTACAATTAAAAACTATTTTCAAATCCCCCATTTTCTCTCTCTATCAACCCACCTAGGTCGAGAACCTCAAACCTAGGCTTTAATACCAAAACAAATGTAACACCCTTATACCCTATATACGTACAATATATATTTTCAGCATATGTAAAATACACATATATAGTATAAAAATGTCATAGACCGATTTAATAAAGAATTTTCACATTTCCAATTTAAAATTTAAATTTTAAATATATAAAATTAAATATCATATAAATATTCTTTACTTGTTATAGGAACCCAAAATAAATATTATATATGAAAATCTCTAGGAAATATTCGCCAGAGTTTTCTCTCTAATTTGGACATTCCAAAATTCAGCAAACCACAACCTGCTAAAAAAAAACACTCCTAAATAATTTCTATTCACCATCTCAACCATACTCATCAATTTCACCAAGTTTCTCAAGCATTTATATATATATATATATAATTTAAAACACATTTACTCTCCCATTTCAAATACATTGACCCAAACATTCTTTATAATATACAATACATAAAATCCAAAACATAATATATTATGCATAATACTCAAAATGTACAATAACATAAAAATATATACATGCTACTAACAATGTTTCTAATCTCAATAACAACTCAACAAGCTTAACAACAAGTCTAGACCCAACCTGGTCTAAAAGAACTCTCTGGCTCAGCTGAGTCTACCCTATCACTTACGCAATGGAAACAATCACAATAAGCCAAAGCCTAGTGGTACAAACTTTCATAATAATAATAAAACTCAATGCAATATCAATGCACAATGCATATAGGTGTCACATCATTCCACTTTCTTATATTTTTCAAATATTTCATAATCACAATTCACATATAAACAAACATAAACATGGGCCCAAAGATAACTAACATGCTATTCAAATTCAAGAGTTACTGTTTTGGTCTATAATGACACCATGTGTCTAGCCCCGTAGGTAATATATCCATAGATAATCCAACTAGATTTGAGCTTACAACCCAGTCTTTTCACTCAGTCTAGCTTCAAGGATTTATTTTTTAGGCTTACGACCCAGTCTTTTCACCCCAAAACATCAGATTTATCAGTTGGACCTAGCTTATGACCCGATCTTTTCACCAACCCAGCGTTTAGCCCGTAGGCAATCATAGGCATGCTGGCAAACACAGAACTTTGAAAATTGAATAACATACTAGACACACAATTTATTTATTTTTCTTATTATTAATTTCTTTTCTCATTGTCACATATTCAATCTAGGCACATTGCCTTATTTTCATTTTTTTTTCTAACTTTTCTCATTTTTCACATCTTTCTAATTTTTCTCACTTTTATCAATATCAATTCATTTCATTATACCACATGTCCCATTTTTGCATTCACAACACATTACCCAATTACTTTGGTATTTCCACATAATATACATATTTCGCATTTTACACAATTTAGCCATTATCAATGGCTTTCACAATAAATTTAACACATATATGACATTACAAATGTTATAGCACATTATTCATACACAGTCAATGTACCAAGTAGCTTAACACATTTTCCAACCAAAATGTGTTAAGCCCAAATGTCATGCAAATATGAACAATATATTCAAAGTTTGTACATACCTCCACTAGCAACCCAAAGCAAGCTTAAAATAACCTCCAATCCTATCTTTCCAACTTGCCCTTCACCACTTAGATGAAGAAAATCAACCTCCCTCAATGCCTAAACCAAATGTGATAGCAAATAATCATTTAGTATCACATTTAATGGCATTTTCAATATTTAACCATAATTAAACATCACTCCTACAAACTTCCAAAAATTTAGCCTTTCCTTACTTTAACATTAGAATTCCATTCTACTACAATTAAATTAGTGTTTTAAGTTTATTTATATTATTAAAAATATATTTTAATACATTTAAATCATTTACATTATAAACATACACTCTTATACATAAAATCTCAAAAATGGCATAACCTTCCCCCATTGAAGGTTTTCCATTCCAAAACAATTCATTATTCATTTCAAGCTTATATTCATCGCTTTTAACACTAAGCAACATGCTTAAACAAATAAAATCACACAATTCAACCACTTTGGAAAATCACTTTTTCAAAATCCTAAATCTCCACTTCCATTCTCAAACTCCAACCAAACACAACCAAATCCAATATTTGACTTCAAAATACTTGTTTATGAATCAAAAAAACACATTTAGAACCAATTTGTACAATTAAAGCTCATATTTTCAAAACCCCAAAAATCCATAACCCTAAATTCTCTCTCTTCGCCATTCTTTATCCAAACTCCATCATCTCTTCAATTTAACCTTAAAATCATTGTTAACTACCTAAAATGTCATCATACACACCAATTCCAACAATTATAACATACTACTTCAAAAATCTAAAACTCACATAATCCAAATTTTCATGGAATTCAAAAAAAAAAGAGTTGGAAACTTACTAAATTTGGTGGAAATCACCAAAAATCCACTTAAAACTTGTTAAATCCTTCGATTTATGGAGTATGGAAGAATCAAAATCTTGCTCCAAGCTCCCATAGATATTCGGCCTAGATGAAGAAGAAGAAGAAGATGAAGACTTTTTAAAATTTGTTTTTCTTTTCATCTTTATTTTTAAACCATATATATATATATATTAAAATAATTTAATAATTAATTATTTAATAAATTAAAAGGCCTAATTTCCCTCTTCCATTAAAAAATAATTTATTTTTAAATTATTTTATTAATTTTAAATTTCTAAAAATTTATTTACAAAAATGCCATTAGACTTTGACTTTTCCTTTAAAAAGTGTTGACTTTTATTTGTTATGTATATTTTTCATATATATCACATATATATTCCACTTTTTCATTTAAAATCTCTTCATTTTTCATTTAAAATAATAATTTTAATTTATCCTTTTAAATTATAATTTATTTTATCAAATTTCTAAAAATTAAAAATTTTCAAAAATTTTGGGATATTACAATATGTATATGTCATATATATGTTACTTATATATTACATATACCATTATATATATTTATGTAATGTATATACTATGTATATGTAATATATATTTAATATATATTTTACTCAAATGTATATATAATGTTTATCCTATGTATAAATCAAGTATACCTTATATGTACATTATATATATTAAATATAATATATTTATCCAACTTATATAGTAATTATATGTTATTCATACACTAGGATTATATTATATTTATACATTACATATACCTCTAAATACTGATTTAATTTCTCCAAGATCACGGATATTACATGCATAGCTTTCGTTTTCTCCTTGTAGATCCTTGCACTCTCATAAGCCTCATTCCTAAGCTCATCAAACTCAAATATTTGTAACATCCTTTGCTCTTTTGCTCCTTCCAAGTCCATATTCGTGGCCTTGATTGCCTAATATGTTGTGTGTTCTAATTCCACCGGTGGGTGGCAAGCCTTGCCAAAGACCAATCTATACGGACTCATCCCCAAAGGTGTCTTAAAAGCCGTTCAATAATCCTACAGTTCTTCTATAAGACATATCAACCAGTCCTTTCTCGTCGTTTTCACTGTTTTCTCCAAGATCCCTTTAATTTGCTTGTTAAATATCTCGGCTTGTCCGAATATTTGGGGATGATATAGGGTTACAACCTTATGTTGAATTCCCATCATGGTCATCAACCTTTCAAACTACGTATTGCAAAAATGGCTTACTCCATCACTCAAGATTGCTTTGGGGGTCCCAAACTTGCTTAAAATATTTTCCTTCAAGAATTTCAAAATAAAATTAGTATCATTAGTCCTAGTGGGGATAGCCTTAACCCACTTGGACATATAATCCACTATAAGAAGGATATATTAAAAGCCAAACAACTTTTGAAATGGCCCCATGAAGTCTATTCCACACATATAAAAAATTTATACCATAACAAAAATATTGAGCGACATTTCATTTCTTTTTCTTTTGTTCCCTAATCTTTGGATTTATCACATCTTATACAAAAATTATAAGCATCATTGAAAAGAGTAGGCCAATACAAACCACTTTGAAGAACCTTCTCGATGATCTTCTTTCCTCTAAAATGCCCTCCACAATACATGTTGTGGCAAAATTACAGTGCTTGTAATTGCTCTTCTTCTGGCATACATCTTCTGATAATTTCATCCCTGTAAATTCTAAACAAATATGGCTCTTCCAAAAAGTAATACTTGCAGGAATGTAGAAATCTCCTTTGCCTGAAAACATAAATCATTCCTCACAACATCATAAGAAAGATAGTTAGCAATATCAGCATACCATGGTGCTTGAGTCAAAGTAAATAAGTGTTCATCCATAATTTTTTCAAAAGCATTTTCACAAGCAAAATTTTTATCATTATTATGAGAATTCAATCTAGAAAGATGGTTAGCTACTATATTCTCACTTCCCTTCCTATCTTTCATTTCAGCATAAAATTCTTGCAACATCAAAACCCATCTAATGGCCATAGGTGTCATTGCTCAGCGAGTTGAGTTTTCTTGACTCGTAGGTTCGGAGTAGTAGATTTTGGTGATTAGTATCGAGCAGCACAACACAGCGCAGCACCTCAGAGTAGCCTTTCATTTCCTATATTATGAGTTAGCTAGTTGTGGCATGTATATGTATATATTTATATATAAGATTGGGAAGTACTATGTTATACTGTACGTTAGTAGTATGTAATAATAAAAAACCTCTACTTTATTTTGTATTAGAAGTGTGAATTCTTCTTGCAAGTTGTAGTTGAGGGTATAAGGGGTATTCATTGGGAGTGTATTGAAACTGATTGTATTCGCATTGGTTTTTGTAAAAATGTTTTCGAAAATCAAAAAAACCAGTTTTGTCGACACTTGGGACCCAATTTCTAGGCAAACCTCTGGCAAAATTTCTGTAAAATCGGAACAAAAATTTGACTAAGTAAAATTGGTAGCAACATTTGGATAGTGTGGCGCCTCTACTCGGCTTACACATGTAGGTCGGGAAGGGGTGTTACAACCTTACTCCAAATCCCTAACCCTAATATTAATCCGTCCTTAAAATAAATTTTAGTTCAATTAAGAAACTAATTTAAAAAAACCAATTGAAACCATGTCAATCTAGTGTGCCTGATCGACATGGACCAAGGCCATGTCGACCTAGGCAACCAGGTCGAAATGCCCTTTGTCTCATGTCACTTGGCCCCTTTAAAATAATTTTTAGTTTTTTTATGGACCGGACTGTCTAAAAAGAACTTGGTTTAGGGTTTTGTAATTGAGTTTGTGACTTTTAAAATCGGACGGACTTATTAGAAGTTGTAAATCGAATCGAATTTATTTTGGCATTCTTTAATTAAGGTCGTACCAACTTAGGGCCAAAATTAAGGGTCTATAGTTTGCCCCTACTTGAGCGATCTGAGACTACAGCAAAAGAGATGGGTATCAATGTGATTTTTGACTGATTTTGGATGAGGATGGGTACATGGATTTGATTTGGGTAATTGGACCTAAGACTGAACTTGATTTGGGTACTTGGACCCGAGACTAGATTTAATTTAGGTACTTGGACCCGAGATTGAATTTTATTTGGGTACTTGAACCCGAGATTGGGTACTTGGACCTGGGATTGAATATTATTTAGGTACTTGGACCCGTAACTGGGTACTTAGACCCGAGACTGAATTGAATTTGGTTGCTTGGACCCGAGATTGGGTACTTAGAATTGAGATGGGGTACTTGGACCTGAGATTGAATTTGATTTGGGTACTTGGACCTGAGATTGGGTGTTTGGACCTGAGATTGAATTTGATTTGGGTACTTCAACCAAAGATTGGGTGCTTGGACCTGAAATTGAATTTGATTTGGGTACTTGGACCCGAGATTGGGTGCTTGGATCCGAGATTGGATTGAATGTGGGTACTTGGATTCATGACTGGGTACTTGGACCCGAGAATGAATTAAATTTGGGTACTTGGTGTTAGTGTATGCGCCCTAGGCCATTTATTTGGATCTTTATGTTATACATTCATTATTAATAAATGAGGTTTTATTATCATTATTGTTTGTTTGCATGTTACACAATTTTGATATTTGTCCCTGGTTTATTATTGTTATAGAGATAAAAAAAATAATTCTTAACCAGTATGAACATTGATTTGATAATCAGCAGATGGTTATGTGTATAGTGATACAAATCAATTTCATAGATACTTGTTAGAGAACAATGTATTGGATAGACCCATCATGAGATTACTACATGGGTTACTGTCATAAGTAAATCTCATGATACTTATGTATTAATTCTTTGACTGGAGATTGTCATAGTTTCCAATATAAGGACTATTATATTTTGACATGATCAAACATTATCCGTAACTGGATAGTAATAAAGGTTATGATCATATATGATAGAAATTATGTAGAGGATAATGAACAATCAAGATAGAATTTGTTCCTGTCTTTGAGAGAGATATCTTTTGGGCCCCTCGATAAGTGAGACTGTGAAATGCATGGCCATGCTCAAATGAATTGATAGTGTGATCAATTTCATTTTTTTTTTATCAGTCTACTTGGAGATCAAGTAATCATAAGTTTGGACAATATAAGTATGGCGTTGACCATGACTTATGTTCAAGCTAGATATCGTGTGACAAAGGGATTAATGCATGTACTATTATTAGGCAAATTGGACATTCCTTATATTAATTGGGTAGTTGTAACGCCTTGCTAGAGGCCAATTATGACTTGTTGGTTTAATACAGATTAAATTGACTGCCAATTAATATGGGCCTATCAGGTCACACACAAGAATGCGCTTTGGGCTGGATATAATATTAATAATATTAATATTAGATATTAATATTTATTATTAATATTATTTTCATTTTTATATATATATTATTAGATAATATATTCAGAATCCTAATTAGATTTGGATTCTGAATTTGATTTACCTTATCCATTTATATATATTATTAGATAAATATTCAGAATCCTAATTAGATTTGGATTCTGAATTTGACTTACCTTATCCAATTTCGAATTGGATTCTGGAGTGATTATATTCACTCCAGACGTTAAGTCTTCTTATAGGTAACTTTAGAAAATAAAAAGAGAGTGAAAAAAAAAGAAACCCTAATACGTTTTAGAGAAAACGTTTTTCAGCCTTCGCCGTTGCAGAGAGCTAGCACTCCAGACGGTAGCATTCGTGTGGATATGCGATAGAGGGTGTTTTGAGATCGAGGCATCTCTTCCAAACAGTGATTTTGAATCATCAACAGGTTAGTTCTTTGTACACTTTCGTCGAATTAAACGAACAGCATGGATCCTGGTGGGAAATTATAGATCAAAAATTTTTCCGTTGCGTGTTTTTGTTTGTAGTGATCTCCTTGATTTCCTAACAGTGGTATCAGAGCCACTTGTTGTTTTCGTTTAAGTCGGAAATGCCATGTTGATATGATTACATGAGATATATAGATTTCGTATGGCATGTTAACTGTAAAACCCTAATTCTTTTTTCATATGATGAGAAAGGATTGGTTTTTGGTTTCATTTCTGTAAAACCCTAATTCATTTTTCATATGATGAGAAAGGATTGGTGTTTTTAATTTCATTTTCATGAGATGATAATGTATATATGATTGGTTGATTAAAACAATTTTCATATGATGAAAATGATTAAGTTTATATGCGATATAAACATTTGGTAATGATTCTGTAATGGGTTGTACATATTCGAAATAAAACAGTAAGAAGGTTAATGAGATTAATGATTCTGTTTTAGGGTTTTGCCAAAGAAAACTGTTAATGAGATTAACGTTTCTATTTGACTTCGAGGGGCTCTGCCCCTCGACCCCGCCCAGGGGCGCTGCCCCTTTAGAACCCCGCCCGCTAATAGGCTAGCGGGACCGCCGTATGTTCGCTCCCTATAGTTCGTTACCGCGACATTAAGAATGTCAATATATTTGTTTCTATTTAACATGTTGGTGATGAATATGTTATGTTTGTTTGATGTCTTGGCATGGTGCATAGCATGGCCTTATGACCTATGTGATTGGTTTATTCATATCTTAATTTTGGGTAAATACGGCCTGCGTGTCGTTTATTTTGTTGTAATTTATTTTACTTGTAGTTAGATTTTCTTTTATTGTAATAAATGAAGATTCAAGCTACAATGTTTGTGATGGAGATTCATACCAAGGAGAAGATGGTTCCATGGTGATGGAAGCACAAGCTCAAGTTTTGAAGATATGTAATATTGCAAGTGTTGTAATAGATAGGTTTTTCACCTAGGGTTGCCATTATGATCTTCATTTGGTCTCTTGAAGATCATATTTAGTTTGGCCATGCTATGTCACGTTTACATATTTTGTCATTTGGTATATGATGCTTATGTGATAAATTATATATATGCATATAGGATGCTAAAATATAATGATATGTAATGCAAGACATGATAATAATTTAGTTGAACCCTCATTAATAATTTAAGTCTAAATGCCATCCATGTTTTGAACACCTATCAAAACTAAGATTGTATTAAAGTAGGTATTGCTAAAGCAATATGCTTTAAACATTCCTAGCTAAGTAGGATGAGTAATAGTGCTACTCATATGTTTTAAAATTGGTTAGACTTAATTAGGCTATTAAAATGGTTTTGGGCCTAAGGCATTAGATGGAATTCAACATGCTATGAAATATGATGTCAATATTCCATAATTACTAAGAGTTACATGAGATGTAATTGGTAAAGATGTTACCTACCTAAATAACTTGATTTTAAGCGTCACGCCAAAGCTGAGTTTAGAATTAAGTGAAATACGAATCTTAGCCTACTAAAATATTTCTTTAGAGGGTTATATTTTTAGTAGGAGTTTAAATAATTTTAACCTCATTATTAATTAAAATTTGACTTTGAATATTTATCAATAGATGGCTACTAATAACAATTCCACCTTATCACTGCGATCTATCCTTGAGAAGGAAAAACTGAAAGAATGTGGGACTAATTTTGTTGACTGGTTTAGGAACCTGAGAATTGTTCTCAAACAAGAGAAAAAGTCCTACGTGCTTGATGAAGCTGTCCCTGACCCACCTCCTGCTGATGCTTCTAATGCTGCTAAGAGTAAGCATAAGAAGCATGTGGATGATTCCAATGACATAGGATGTCTTATGTTGGCTACCATGTGTCCAGGGCTTCAGAAGGATCTGGAACACTTAGAGGTTTATGAGATGAGTGTGCATCTCAAACAAGCTTTCCAACAACAGGCTAGGCAAGATAGGTTTAACACTGCTATTGCATTATTTGATTGCAAAATGTCTGAAGGTGAATCTGTTAGTGCTCATGTTTTGAAGATGAAAGGCTATCTAGATCACCTTGCTAGACTTGCATATCCCCTGAGTTTAGAACTCTCCACGGATTTGAGCCTACATTCATTGCCTAGCAGTTTCTCACAGTTTGTCATGAACTATAACATGAATGACATGGAGAAATCCATTCCTGAGCTACATGGTATGCTCAAAACTGCTGAGGGGAATATCAAAAAGCCTACCGAAATATTGAATGTCAATATTAAACAAATGAAAAAGAAAGCCAAATATACTAAAGGCAAGGGTAAGGCAAAAGGTGCTAAAGGGTCCAAGGGACAAGCTAAACCAAAACCTGAACCTAAGGCTAAAGTTCCTAAGGGACTTGTTTCCATTGCAACAAGCCTGGGCATTAGAAGAGAAATTGTCAACTCTATTTGGATGAGTTAAAGAAGTTGAAGGGTAGTGCGACTACATCTTCAGGTATTTATGTTGTAGAAATTAATTTATCTATTCCTTCTTCCTGGGTATTAGATACCGGATGTGGATCTCATATTTGTATAAATATGCAGGGACTCAAAAGGAGTAGGATGCTGAAGAAGGGCGAAGTGGACCTACGTGTTGGCAATAGAGCAAGAGTTGCTGCTATAGCTGTAGGAACTTATGAACTTGTTATGCCCAATGGGTTTTTGTTAATTTTGAACAATTGCTTTTATGTTCCTACTATGAGTAGGAATCTTATTTCAGTATCTGTTTTGGATGATGAAGGTTATTCATTTTTTATTAAGAATAATAAATGTTCTATTTTTGATAAAAATGATTTGCTTTACGGTATTGCAAATTCTTATAATGGCCTTTATATCCTTAATCTTGATGATTCTAATGGTAATGATATCTATAACATAACTTCTAAGAGAACTAAGCCAAATGAGTTAAACCCTACTTATTTATGGCATTGTCGCCTTATCCATATAAATGAGAAACGCATTTCTAAGCTCCATCAATATGGATTATTAGTTTCATTTGATTTTGAATCATATGAAACATGTGAGTCTTGTATGCGTGGTAAGATGACAAAGGATCCTTTTACTGGGCATAGTGAAAGGGCTAATGATTTATTGGGCTTGATACATACAGATGTATGTGGTCCTTTTAGCATTAGTTCTAGAGGAGGATTTCGAAACTTCATTACTTTTACTGATGATTTCAGTAGGTATGGCTATGTTTACCTAATGAAACATAAGCATGAGTCTTTTGAAATGTTTAGAACTTTTCAAAATGAAGTACAAAATTAACTTGGTAAAACAATTAAACTACTTCGATCAGATCGAGGTGGTGAATATTTGAGCCAAGAGTTTAATGATCATCTAAGGGATTGTGGAATTGTTTCACAACTGACTCCTCCAGGAACTCCACAGTGGAATGGAGTTTCTGAAAGGAGAAATCGAACTCTATTAGATATGGTTCGATCAATGATGAGTCAAGTGGATCTTCCTTTATCTTTTTGGGGTTATGCCTTGGAGACAGCTACATTCATTCTGAACCGTGTACCATCTAAGGCGGTTGAAAAGACACCATATGTGATATAGACAGGTAAGACACCTAGTTTGTCTTTTCTTAAGATTTGGGGTTGCGAAGCTTATGAAAAGACCAGTTTCAGATAAGTTAGCTCCAAAGTCTATCAAATGTAATTTTGTGGGGTATCCTAAGGAAACTAAAGGATTCTATTTCTATACTCCTTCAGAGAACAAAGTGTTTGTTGCTCGAAATGGGATCTTTTTAGAAAAGGAATTTCTTTCTAAGAGAACTAGTGCGAGTATAGTAGAACTTAAGGAAACTCAAGTACCACAAGAAATCATTGAGCCGTCTATAGAGCCTATTTCAGAACCACAAATAGTTGTGGAGTCTGAAGATGTAACACAAATCCCTCACAGGTCTGATAGGACACGTCGTCAGCCAGAGAGATATGGATTTCTTGTGACTGATGATAGTGAAGTAATGCTCATAGATCAAGATGAGCCTACTACCTATCAAGAAGCTGTGTCAGGTCCAGATTCAGACAAATGGCTTGGAGCCATGAAATCTGAGATGCAATCTATGTTTGACAACCAAGTTTGGTCTTTAATTGATCCTCCAGAGGGTATTAAGACTATTGGTTGCAAATGGGTTTTCAAGAAGAAAACTGACATGGATGGGAATGTGCAGACCTATAAAGCAAGGCTTGTTGCAAAAGGTTTCAAGCAAACTCATGGTATAGACTATGATGAAACCTTTTCACTAGTTGCTATGCTTAAGTCTGTTAGAATTCTCATTGCCATTGCAGCATACTATGATTATGAGATATGGCAAATGGATGTCAAAACCGCTTTCCTTAATGGAAACTTGCTTGAGGATATGTATATGACACAACTTGAGGGTTTTGTAAATCCTGTGGATTCTACAAAGGTTTGCAAGCTTCAAAGATCCATTTATGGATTGAAGCAAGCATCTCGAAGCTGGAATCTTTGTTTTGATGAAACAGTTAGGAACTTTGGTTTCATCAAGAATGAAGATGAACCTTGTGTTTACAAGATGGTTAGTGGGAGTGCAGTAGTGTTTTTAGTCTTATATGTGGATGACATATTACTCATTGGGAATGATATCCCTACCTTGCAAAAGGTTAAGACTTGGTTAGGGAATTCTTTCTCAATGAAAGACTTAGGTGAGGCTGCCTATATCCTTGGTATAAAGATCTATAGAGATAGATCTAGAAGGATAATTGGCCTGGGTCAAAGTACATACATAGATAAAGTGTTGAAGAGGTTCAACATGCAAGATTCCAAAAAGGGATTCTTGCCTATGTCTCATGGCATTCATCTCAGCAAGAGTCAATGTCCTATGACATCTGATGAGCGAGATCAAATGAATAAGATTCCTTATGCTTCTGCTATAGGATCTATTATGTATGCCATGTTATGTACTAGACCAGTTGTCTCATATCCATTAAGCGCAACTAGTAGATTTCAAGCTGATCTTGGTGATGGTCACTGGACAGCTATCAAGAATATTCTTAAGTACCTTCGAAGGACTAAAGATGTATTCTTGGTTTATGGAGGTTTGGAAGATGAACTAGTTGTAAATGGTTACACAGATGCTAGTTTCCAAACTAACATAGATGATTTTAGATCGCAGTCAGGTTTTGTATTCACATTGAATGGTGGAGCTGTTAGTTGGAAGAGTTCAAAACAAAGCACTGTGGCTGATTCTACAACAGAGGCTGAGTATATAGCAGCATCAGATGCAGCTAAGGAAGCAGTCTGGTTGAAGAAATTCATCACTGAGCTAGGAGTGGTGCCTAGCATTGCAAATCCTGTGGACATTTATTGTGACAACAATGGTGCCATAGCACAGGCAAAAGAGCCTAGATATCATCAAAGGTCTAAGCATATACTCAGGATTTTCACCTCATTCGAGATATTATCGATAGAGGAGATATCAAGATATGCAAAGTTGACACAAATGATAACATAGCACATCCATTAACAAAGCCTCTCTCACGGGTCAAGCATGATCAGCACACTAGATCTATGGGTCTTAGAAATTTGTAGGCCTAGTGCAAGTGGGAGATTGTTAGTATATGTGCCCTAGGCCATTTATTTGGATCTTTATGTTATACATTCATTATTAATAAATGAGGTTTTATTATCATTATTGTTTGTTTGCATGTTACACAATTTTGATATTTGTCCCTGGTTTATTATTGTTATAGAGATAAAAAAATAATTCTTAACCAGTATGAACATTGATTTGATAATCATCAGATGGTTATGTGTATAGTGATACAAATCAATTTCATAGATACTTGTTAGGGAACAATGTATTGGATAGACCCATAATGAGATTACTACATGGGTTAGTGTCATAAGTAAATCTCATGATAGTTATGTATTAATTCTTTGACTTGAGATTGTCATAGTTTCCAATATAAGGACTATTATATTTTGACATGATCAAACATTATCCGTAATTGGATAGTAATAAAGGTTATGATCATATATGATAGAAATTATGTAGAGGATAATGAACAATCAAGATAGAATTTGTCCCTCTCTTTGAGAGAGATATCTTTTGGGCCCCTCGATAAGTGAGACTGTGAAATGCATGGCCGTGCTCAAATGAATTGATAGTGTGATCAATTTCATTTGTTTTTATCAGCCTACTTGGAGATCGAGTAATCATAAGTTTGGACAATATAAGTATGACGTTGACCATGACTTATGTTGAAGCTAGATATCGTGTGACAAAGGGATTAATGCATGTACTATTATTAGGCAAATTGGACATTCCTTATATTAATTGGGTAGTTGTAACGCCTTGCTAGAGGCCAATTATGACTTGTTGGTTTAATAGAGATTAAATTGACTGCCAATTAATATGGGCCTATCGGGTCACACACAAGAATGCGCTTTGGGCTGGATATAATATTAATAATAATAATATTAATATTAGATATTAATATTTATTATTATTATTTTCTTTTATATATATATATTATTAGATAATATATTCAGAATCCTAATTAGATTTTGATTCTGAATTTGATTTACCTTATCCAATTATATATATTATTAGATAATATATTCAAAATCCTAATTAGATTTGGATTCTGAATTTGACTTACCTTATCCAATTTCGAATTGGATTCTTGAGTGATTATATTCACTGCAGACGTTAAGTCTTCTTATAGGTAACTTTAGAAAATAAAAAGAGAACGAAAAAAAAAAGAAACCCAAATACTTTTTAGAGAAAACGTTTTTCAGCCTTCGCCGTTGCAGAGAGCTAGCACTTCAGACGGTAGCATTCGTGTGGATACTTGATAGAGGGTGTTTCATGATCGAGGCATCTCTTCCAAACAGTGATTTCGAATCATCAATAGGTTAGTTCTTTATACACTTTCATCGAATTAAACGAACAACATGGATCCTGGTGGGAAATCATAGATCAAAAATTTGTCCGCTGCGTGTTTTTGTTTGCAGTGATCTCCTTGATTTCCTAACGCTTGGAGCCAAGATTGGATACTTGGACCCATGACTGAATTGGGTACTTGGACCTAAGACTGGGTACTTAGACCTGAGACTGAATTGAATTTGGATACTTGGACCCGCGATTGGGTACTTGGATTAGAAACTAGATTGGATTTGGGTACTTGGACCTGTGACTGGGTACTTGGACCCGAGACTGAATTGAATTTGTGACTTGGACCCATGATTGGGTACTTGGACCCAAAACTAGATTGGATTTGGGTACTTGTACCTGAGATTACTTGGACCCGAGATTGAATTGGATTTCACTGACCTTTTATCTGTTGAGGATTCTGGCTTAATTTGTTGTTCCATTCTTTTTTTGTTTTTCCTTTTGCAAAAATTCAACTATTTTTAGTTGGCCCTCATATCTTCTCCTTGCCCCCTGTGTAGCAAAATATTTGCAAGTGAGTTTGAAAATGTTTTGTTTATAAACTCAAAAAATTGAAAAGGAGAAACTTTGCCTCCTATGTAGGCTCAAACCAAAGATTTTTTTTTCATGCAAGCTTTGATTGAAGTTTTTGCTGTCTAGTTCTTCGCACAAGCACGCATTTCTTCTCTTTGTAAAATTACTGGAGCTTTCTCGAGCAATGGGCTTTCCATGCCCCCCTGATTTGATATCTTCTTTTGATTCTTTACTTCGCAGCGTGTTTGCTGTTCACTTTGACAAAGAACATATAATACAAGAAAAAAATGCCATGTGATATGCTCATGTATGCATGATATGCATAAGTAATACTTACAGTGGTTCCATTGACTCACAGATCGAGGTGATCAGCAGAAGTGTTCTCATTAGTTCCTTTCAGATGCTCATTCAGGTCTTTCATTGGAATGACAGAATGATTCACATTTATGGCTTTTATCTTCAAGATGTTGAGGAAATGAGTGGTGAGACCCCGAGCGGCAGAGTCAGAGATACATCCATTTCAAACTATGATTCAGCACGTCAATTGGTAGCTTCTTCACAACCTTGCAAATAATTCTTTACTTTGCCTAGTGTGTCCTTTGAGGTTAGATTGTTCAACATATTTTCCTTAACTTGAAAGCTTTGAAAAAAAAATTTATAACAAGAAAATAGTTTTTTTAAAAAAATCAAATGTTGACTTTTGTTTTATTAGTTTTTGTTATAGAATTGTGTCTTGTTTATTATGATAATTATTGTTTTATTTAGGTATTTTGTTAGTTTTTATCGGTTTTTTTTGTGTTTTTATTAATTTTGGTATTTTAGTTTATTTCAGTGTTTATGTTATTTTTGATCTAGTTTTTAGTATGTGTTTATGTTTTGTTGGTTATTGTCTATTTATTTCTTGTTTAAAGTTTTGTTGCAAGTATTGTGTTAGGTTAAAAAAAGGCAAGGAAACAAAACGAAGCTGAGCAAGTCAATGCCATGGGGGGATTTCAACCAAGAGCTCGGAATGATCCTTATTCAAATTCATACAATCCTGGTTGGAGGAATCACCCAAATTTTTCTTGGGCAACAAATAATTCTCAGCAGCCTTTCCATTTGCTCCAGAGACAGAACCAACAGCAGGGCCAATCCTCAAATCAAGGGCAGTCTAAGATAGAGAGCTTGGAGGAAAGTTTACAAGCTTTCATCAAAGTCAGTGTTCAAAATCAAGAGATGACTAATAAGAGGCTGGACTCATTAGAAGCATCCTTTAAAAAAGTGGAGACTCAAGTAGGACAACTTGCATAACAGATGCAGATTCAACAGAAGGGGAAATTCCCAAGTCAACCTGAGCAGGCACTGTTTTGTTAGTTTTTGTTATAGATTTGTGTCTTGTTTATTATAATAATTATTGTTTTATTTAGGTATTTTATTAGTTTAAATCGGTTTATTTAGTGTTTTTGTTAATTTTGTAGTTTTAGTTTATTTCAGTGTTTATGTCGTTTTTGATCTAGTTTTTAGTATGGTGTTTATGTTTTGTTGGTTATTGTTTATTTACTTTTTGTTTAAAGTTTGTTTGAGTTTTGTTTTAGGTTAAAAAAGCCAAGGAACCAAGACTGAAGAAGAAGAAATCATCACAGTAGGTGACACATGCAAGCGACATGGCCAAGTCAGGCGACACATGCAAGCGACATGGCCAAGTCACCTGGCCATGTCTCTCCAAATATGCTCAAACACGGCCAAGTCATCACAGTAGGCGACACATGCAAGCGACATGGCCAAGTCAGGCGACACATGCAAGCGACATGGCCAAGTCACCTGGCCATGTCTCTCCAAAATGAAGCAACACGGCCAAGTCACCTCAAACATGGCCGTGTCCCTCCAAAAATGCTCCAACACGGCCAAGTCACTTCTGACTTGGCCGTGTCTCACCAATTCCAAAGGCAAAGAAGACTAAAAACTCACAATGGAAGACACAGGCAAGGGACACGGCCAAGTCATGTGGCCGTGTCCCTCAATCATAGTGCAACACGGGGACACGGCCAAGTCACTCATGACTTGGCCGTGTCACTCAACTAAAGAAGAAAGAAGAGAGAAACAAGCAGAGGCGGACACTGGCAAGGGACACGGCCGTGTCTTGTGGCCGTGTCCCTCCAACAAGCCCTCACACGGCCATGTCCCTCATCACCTGGCCGTGTCCCTCATGAACCAAACGCGCACCGAATTTTAAAGCTGACGTTTCGTATAAAAGCAAAAAGAAAAGTTAGGGTTGAGGTTATCGACGATTTTGAGAGCAAATTAGCCGTCTAAGAGAGATCTTAGGGTTTTTACATTTGTTATCTTGGATTTTGATTTTACTTTGGATTAAACTAGTTTAGATTAGATTGTTCATGCCATCGTTTCATCCTTCTTGCAAGATTCGATCAAGAGATTCATCAAAAACTTCAAGGAGTTTGTAACTTGGTTTTATTCTTAAACTTTGTCTCTTTAGTTTCATTGAAATTGTGTTTATGAACATTATCATGTCTAAATTGATTTCTTTGATTATTAATGAGATGAGTATGCTTGATAACATCATGAACTAATTTAATCTAGTCTAGGGTTTGTATGGATTTGCTATGAATTGTATGAATTGGTTATTCTCTTAACTAATGATTTCTTTAGCCTTTATTGAATGAAACATTGTTAATATATAATTGATTGATCACCAATTATGTGTTTTAAGGTATTAGATGATGTATCGAGAGATGAAGTTTAATACTTGAACAATTCAATTAGGGACTTAGGTGAATTAGAGATATAACCTATTAAAAAGATTATTTCACTTATAACAAGATTAGTTGAAAGAGGTTTGAATGCGAGAGCTTATTTCCTTGACTTGATTAGTTGAGTTGTTTGAGATTTAATCTTTGAAATTGAATTAGTTAAGAGAAATAACCGTTCATACATATAAGTAGTAGAGAAGTGCAAACCCTAGACCATTCTATCAAGTGAATCAAAACATCAGCTTATTTTAATTTTCTTTGTTTTAAACTTTACGTAATCTTCTTCATTATTCAGCAATTTAAATCTCTTTACTACTTGTTAAACATAATCTGATAGCAATTAACCACTTTAGCTTCCTTGAGAGAACGACCTTGGGGCGATCACTTTTGCTACAGCTACCTCATATACTTGCGAGTGACGCTTTGTGGTAGAGTTAATCTGAGCGCAACAGGCACATTCAGTGACTGTTCTTAGGAGTGGTAAGGAAATTAACAATAATGTTGAAAATGATTTTGTGAATGCAGGTGACCAAGAGAACAAGGAGGAAGGAGAACCAGAGAACAAAGGTGATGGAGTTATATCAGTGGAGAAATCACCTTCAGAAGATTTACATAAGGCAAGCAATCCGTACTGGCCTCCTATACCATTCTCTAGCAGGTTGAAAGATGATCAAAAAGATAAGCAATTTTCTAATATCTTCAACATGCTGTCTAAGGTAAGTATTAACTTACCCTTACTTGAAGCAGTAAAGAATATGCCGGCTTATGCCAAGTTCTTCAAAGACCTGATCACCAAGAAAAAGAGGTATGAGCCAAACGAAAAGGTGATAGTTTCCGAGGTAGCTAGTGCTGTTCTGCAGCATAAACTACCTCCCAAACTAATGGATCCTGGTAGCTTTATAATTCAACTTTCTATGGGGAATGGAAAGGGGACTGAGGGCATGTGTGATCTAGGAGCTAGTGTGAATTTGATACCTTATTCTGTGTATAAAGAATTAGAACTAGGGGAACTCAAATCAACAAAAATGATGTTGCAATTAGCTGATAGATCTTTTAGATTCCCGAAAGGGGTTATAGAAGATGTGTTAGTTAAGGTTGGTGGGTTAATAGTACCTGTAGATTTCATAATTCTTGACATGGAAGGGAGTAATTCTGCACCATCAGCACACACTATTTTACTGGGTAGGCCTTTCATGGCTACTACCAACACCTTAAAAGATGTTAAAAATGGTAAGTTGTCAATGACTGTCTTAGGACAAACTATAGAATTTTCTATTTTTAACACTTCTCCCATTCCTACAACTGCTTTATATGAGAATTGTTATTTAATTAATTGTGTTGATGCAGTTGTTTCAGATGATTTATTGCATACAGGTTCCTCAGATAAAGTGGGACTGACACTGACCTTAGAAGAGGAGGCTAAACCAGTGGGGGAGTCCCAAAAGTGCCTTAACCCAAAGGCATATGAGAGCTCGAGGAATTATAAGGATCATACTAAAGCACTTCATGACAGATTTATTGGGCGACAGACATTGAGTCCAGGTATGAAAGTTTTACTTTTTAATTCTCGACTCCGTCTATTTTCAGGTAAACACAAATCTCGATGGAGTGGTCCTTTTGAGGTAACTAAGGTATGTCCTTCTGGTGCCATTGAATTGCTTAACTCTAGAACTAATAAGATTTTTAAAGCAAATAGACAGAGAGTTAAACCATATAAAGAAGGATTTCATGAAGTGAGGATCATTGACAGTACTTTGATCCACGATTCCTAGTCTTGCATGATGTCCAACTTTATGACATTAAAGAAGCGCTTAATGGGAGGCAACCCATTAGTTTGAATTTTTTTTTCATAGTTATAATTTTATATTTAGCAATTTTGATTTTATGCTTAGTTTAAATAAATGGAAACCTTTAAGCTCTCTTGTATCTTGTTTTTGACGATTTGTGTTTGTGATGAAAAGTTAGGGTTTTGCCTCACCAGGGTATGATGGTAGACAGGTTGTACTTTCTCTTTCTCTTTATTATTCTTTTTTTTCCATTGAGGACAATGAAAATTCTAAACTGTGGGGTAATCTTTTAGCTGTTCCTTAATTCTTGTTTTGTTTGTCTTGGTGTGTTTTATTGTGTTGTGCATGGCATAATTGTTAAAAATTTATTGATCTTTTCTGTGATTCTAGCATTGTAGTTGAGACTTTAGTATCAGCATAGAAATGAGCATTTGAATTCATACAGGATCAATTTTCACATTCTGCAATTCATGACATATAAATCTTGGTGTGTGAGTTTTGAGCCTCATAAATTTGATATTATTGTCAATTGATTTTCTTTTCTTAAGTGTGCACCTTCATGATTTTTCATCTCTAGAGTTTGCTTTTGCATGATAATTGAATTCACATTATGATTTAATCTCAAGTTTTAAAATGATGAAGGCAAATTAGGTTAGCCCCTTTAGCTTAAAAAGACTTCCCTTAATATTGATTTCCTTAGTTAGCCAAGTTGAGCCATTGACCTTTTCTTGTTTGATCAACACAATTCTCAATTTAACATGTTCTTATTATCATCATACCTATGCATTAAGGAATGGAGTTTTCATGTTTTGACAATTGGGTAGTTTATTTCAAAGTGTGGGGTGAGTAAGTAAAAAAAAAAATGGTATTGCTATTTGGGGTTGAAATGCATACTGTGCACATTGTGTTGGATTAAGAGTTGATTATTCTTTTCCTCTACATGTTAAGCTAGATGATATATGCAATGTTATACTTTGTATATATATGTATTAAAAAAATTATTATCTATAATAAAAGAAAAAGAAAAGGAGAAAATAAAAAAAAGAGATATATATATATATACTAAAGTCAAATACGTTCTAGCATTGGTTATCAAAAGAGGAATGTCGACTTATGCATTTTTTTCTTGATTATGCAAGTATGTGAGGTAGCAAGGGTTGGTGAGTATGCTATTTGAAGGAGTTATGAGTTTCCTTAGCAAGAGTAGTGTCTAATTTAGATACTCCATTTCTTGATGCTCTTGCTTAAATGTCTTTTCTCACACCTTCACCTTAGCCCCATTGCATCCAAATAAAAGACCTTCAGATTATTTCTTGAGACAATCAGTGAGGGAGATTGGATAATTAAGCAAGTTTGTGGTAGTATGCAGTCATGAGTGGTTTGAGTGATTAACCTTTGCAATTGAGTGAAACACTTAGATGAGAGATAAGATTTGTATGTCTGGATTAATGAATGAGTTAAGAAAATTTTGATTGAAAGTAATTGCAATTATTTATGTCTGACTCTTAAAGTATTTCATCTTATATGTTGGAATTATGGTTAAGGTTGTTTGAATTTTTAATTTATGCCATGTGAATTTGCTTGAGGACAAGCAAAGTTTTAAGTGTGGGGTAGTTGTTTTATTAGTTTTTGTTATAGATTTGTGTCTTGTTTATTATGATAATTATTGTTTTATTTAGGTATTTTGTTAGTTTTTATCGGTTTGTTTTGTGTTTTTATTAATTTTGGTATTTTAGTTTATTTCAGTGTTTATGTTATTTTTGATCTAGTTTTTAGTATGTGTTTATGTTTTGTTGGTTATTGTCTATTTATTTCTTGTTTAAAGTTTTGTTGCAAGTATTGTGTTAGGTTAAAAAAAAGGCAAGGAAACAAATTGAAGGAGAAAGGGGCAGTGGCTGACATAGGCAGAGGACACGGCCAAGTCACTGGCCGTGTCCCATACCAAGTTAAAAAGGAAGAGCAAGTCCCATTAGCAGACACAAGCAAGGGACACGGCCAAGTCAGTGGCCGTGTCCCTCCAATGAAGCCCAGACACGGCCAAGTCACCTTCACTTGGCCGTGTCTCACTGAGTTCCAAACCAAAAGAGAATTACATCTTCACAGAAGCAAACACAGGCAAGGGACACGGCCAAGTCAGTGGCCGTGTCCCTCCAAAAGGGTCCAACACAGCCAAGTCAACCTCCAACTGGCCGTGTCCCTCCAATGCACTCCAACACGGCCAAGTCACTTCTGACTTGGCCGTGTCCCTCATGAACCAAACACGCATCGGATTTTAAAGCGGACGATTGATATAAAAGGAAAAAGAAGCTAGGGCTTTGACTGTTGACGATTTGGAGAAGAGTTTCAGCCGTCTGAGAGTGAGCTTAGGGTTTTGACAATTGTTTTCTCTAATTTTGATTACACTTTTGATTACTTTAGCTTAGATTAGATTGTTCTAGCCATTGATTCATCCTTCTTGCAAGATTTGATCAAGAGATTCTTCAGAGCTTCAAGGAGTGTGTAACTTGGTTTTGTTCTCGAACTTATTCTCTTTATTTTCATTGAAATTGTATTAATGGATATTATCATGTCTAACTTGATTTCTTTGAATATTAATGAGATGAGTATGTTTGATTGCATCATGAACTAATTTGATCTAGTCTAGGGTTTGTATGGATCTGCTATGATTGTATGAATTGGTTATTCTCTCAGCTAATAATTTCTTTAGCCTTGATTGAATGGAAAATTGTTAATATATAATTGACTGGCCACCAATTATGTGTTTTAGGTATTAGATGATGGATTGAGAGATGAAGTCTAATACTGGAACAATTCAATTAGGGACTTAGGTGAATTAGAGATATAACCTATTAAAAAGATTGTTTTAATTATAACAAGATTAGTTGTAAGAGGTTTGAATGCGAGAGCTTATTTCCTTGACTCAATTAATTAAGTTGTTTGAGATTTAATCTTTGAAATTAAATTAGTTAAGAGGAATAACCGTTCATACATATCAGTAGTAGAGAAGTGCAAACCCTAGACCCTTTTATCAAGTGAATCAAAATATCAGCTCTTGTTTACTTTTATTGTTTTAAACTTCAATTAAACTTTTTCATTAGTTAGCAGTTTAAATTTATTCATTACTTGTTACTTTTAATCTGATAATCAATTAGCTACTTTAGCTTCCTTGTGAGACGACCTTGGGGCGATCACCTTTGCTACAGCTACCTCGTATACTTGCGAGTGACGCTTTGTGGCAGAGTTAATTCGAGCGCAACAACTTTGTAAAATCAATGTCATTGTACCTTAGGACTTGATTTTTAGAAACATATCTATAACATGATAACCCTAGTTACCGTACTAACCTCAGGAATCATTTCTATTTAAGTAAGAATTGTTGCACTTCATATAGTCACATAATCATTACTTGGTCAAAGGTCTTATTTGAGTTTAAATATTGTCTATCTCATATGCATGCTTATTCAAACTATCTCCACTAATAGACTCTACCTACTAAGAGAGATCAACAGGTCTTTGATAGGCTTGAAATGGGGTCTATAAGGGACACATGCTTAAGTGAAAGCCATTTTGAGATTAGAGCTGATGTGACACAATGGACAAACCTTCACACTACAATTTTCCTATTTAGACAGTTGGAAACATGAAAAGATATAGCTTTGAGTGTTCTCCCATCTTCTTAGTATTAATCTAGATCTTGATTAGAATAGTCTTTGCCCTTGCAAAAAGTTTGGTACCCAAATTCGTTTCTTTTCTTCTTCTCCCTTTTCTTTCTTTATATTTTTCTTACTCTTCCCTTTCTTTGAGCATTTTATTATTTTGTCCTTCTTCCTTGTAAGACTGTCAAGTACAGAACTTTCAAAAACTGGATGGTCTTTCTCCTTTTTCTCTGATTTTAATCGAATCATTGGTTAGGTTGGACCAATTCAAGTAAAACTTTCCTTATAAACCAAATGAAAGCCTTTCGCTGCTTTAGGTAAAAGAGAACTCAGTTGGATTTCTAAACATCCTTTTTAGGTTTTTTCTTTCTTTCTTTTTTCTTTTCTTTTTTCTTTTTTTTTCTTTTGTCCCTTTTTTTCTTTTCTTTTTCCTTCCTAATTTAGGCAGAGGATTATTGTTGTGCTTATCAGGCTCGGGCAGCTTTCCACTGTCAATCAAATCTTGAATTTCATGACTTAATTGAACATATTTATCTGTCTCATGCCCTTACATTTGATGGAATTGACAGAAGACCTTGGCATCAAAATTTGGTGGTAGAGGCTTATATAGAGGCCGAGATGTCAATGGTTGTAGCAAATCCATCTTTATTAGATTTTCTAACATCTTTGACAAAGGCTCCCCCAAGTTTTAAAATTTACGCTCCTTTGCTGGTTCAGTTGCTACATTTTTCTCAACACCTCTTCTTTTCCTTTGATTTTGCTCATTGGGGTGGTAGTTACCCTTATTGGCCCAGTTAGACAATGCATGGTTCGACTGGTCTTGAAAAATAGGGATTGATCCCTCTTTTTCCATTTGATCTCTATCAGTAGACATGTTTCTTATTAATGTTACCTTTTCCTTCTTCTTTACATCAATGGCAGATGCCTCGTTAGCATTGTTGATGATCTCTCAAAACTGAATCAACTAGGCCCTCATAATTTCAACCAATTGATCTCATAGCTCAGCTATCTTAGCTTCAACAACGTCATCGATTATGTCCTTTAGCTGGTTTGCATCCATCCTTCCAATGAAGCACTTGAAACAAAATCAATGTTATAGGTGGTATTGTTATATACTCTTGAATTGCCGTACTTCAGGTCTGTGAGCCAGAATGTAATGACCCCACCTGCATAGTCTTATGACAACTGGTCTATTGGACCTTTTCTCCCATAAGTGGACCGTAGTCCCAGCCCTCAACCCGGCAGGCAGCCATAGTACTGGACCGCCTTTGCAGGCCCTCCAGCAGGATTTGTTTATTTGGCTTAAATGGTGTACAAACCATTCAAGTCGCCTCCCCAGTTAGAACACCTGACCTCTCCTTTAAGAGAGCGAGCATGAGAGGTCAGGTGAAAAGGCCCAATAGACAAGCTGTCGTAAGACTATGCAAGTGGGGTCGTTATAGTTGGTAGAAACGGTACTGGATGGCTCACGCTAGCTCTCTTAAGGGAGAGGTCAGGTGTTCGATTCGGGGAGGTGACTTGAATGGTTTGCACACCATTTAAGCCAAATAAACAAATCCTACTAGAGGGCCCATGAGGGCGGTCCAGTACTGTGGCGGCCTGCCTTGTTGAGGGTTAGGACTACGGTCCACCTACAAGAGAAAAGGCCCAATAGACCAGCTGTAGGATGACTGTGTAGGTGGCGTTGTTACAAAGAAGGGATTTATTATATGTCATGTGATGCGTGTATGTATGTATGCATGTATGCGCAATCAATAAATAAACAAGGATAAATAGGACATTGTTTCCAACCTTATAACATCCACACACAAATGGTGAGTCTCTTTTCCTAGGTATATAGTAAACAAAATATCAATATGGGGTATCTTGTTTTCGAATAATTTCCTCGGATGATTTTAGCCAATAGTTATATTTTCAAAAATGGAAATCAGTCCATGATAAATCCCATTAATTAGGTCTTAATCCATTCAACCAACTAAAGTAGCTTTATGCTATATTGGATTAAAACTAAATTAAGAGGTTTATTATAGATAGATTTCTCACTTGAAAAAGTAACTAATGATTCATGCCATTCTTAGTATAAACTGGACTCACAATTGATTTTTTGTATTCCATAATTGACCTAAATATTCATAAGCTCTTTCAAAAGGTTATGAAAAAAAAAGTTTTTAGAAAAATTAGATTTTGGGCTTTGTATTTGAGTCATGAGAAAAGAACTAGTTTTTGGAAAAGTTTTATATCCAAAGACCATTTTAAAAAGTTATGAAAATAGCTTTGGTCTTTTGGACTTTAAAGAAAAATTATTTTGAGCTTACAGTGTACTTAGGTCATATTAGAAAAAGAACAAACCAAATAAGCCATGATTTAAACTAAGATAAACTAACCATAGTCAAATAACAAGCATTTAGGGTAAAACCTAAGGAAAGTAACTAGGCCAATTACATGAGCTTTAGTCTTTGGGTTAAAAGGCTTAGGTTCCCATAGCAACTATATACCAAATGGTACAAGGCTATGAGTGGTATGCCATGCTCGATCTTTATACCTTGAGTGAAAGTATGGTATCCCTTACATAACACAACGCGGGTAACACGGGCATCCTAATTCATGCACACAATGCAATCTAATATGATGCAATGGATAATATCATGATAAGAAAGAATAGAATAATATAAAGACCAACGAAATCAACTTCTCTTATCCCTAATGGAGTCGCCACTGTGAGCGGAGATTTTTGCCCCCACTCCCAGTGGAATGGTTGTTGCGACTTCGGCACTGTTTAGGCTCGGAGCCTTAGAGAACATGAGCCTAAGCCAGGAGAAAATGGAGTTGCTACCTGGATGGGCAGGAAAAAAGAAAGGGGTGGATGACTCAATTCCTAAGGAATCCCTAACCCCTTACTGGGTTCAAAAAGTTTGGTACGTGTAGGGAAGGTGAGAAATAGCCTAGCACCCCCACAACACCCAGTTCATTGGAACCGGCCTCCTTTGCAGGACTTAATATTATAAAATTCTTAAATATAACAATATTATCCATACTACATGCAACAATTAAAATAAAGCATCATTATATTAAAATCAAAGCAATGTCCAAACAAAACAAATAAATGGACACCCATCCAAGGATGGAAACATGTCCTTACATTGTCCATGTCTAAAACTAAATAGGACACCCACCGAAAGGTGGAAACATGTCCTTTACATTGGTCCAAAATATTAGAGCAATTTAAATTACATATAATTTAACTAATAAGGTAACCACAAAGTAAAAATGTACCTCTAATAATTTTAATACCAAAACAAAGAAATAATAATCATAATAATAAAGAAAATATCCATTCATGATAAATTAAATAAATCAAGCATTGAAATTAAATAAATCAACCATCAAAACATATAATAAGCTACATAATCAAATCTAAAATTAAATAAAGCAATAAATATATAAATTTAGGGTTTGCATCTTAAAATAGGGTTTTAGAATTTTAATTACTAAATTAGGACTTTGGAAAAAGAAAAGTTAACTACACGGACTCATAATACACAAATGAATATTGACCCCTTCGACGAGCCCATACGGCGGTCCCGCTAGCCGGTTAGCAGGTGGGGGGTCAAGGGGGTAGCGCCCCATAAAATTTTAGAAACTGGCTTTTATGGTTGTAGGTTTTGGTGTTGAAAATTAAGATTTTAGGGTTTAGGATTTAGAAAATAGGGTTTTGGAATTTTGAGGAACTAATATTATTTTTAAAAGAATAATGCTACTTGATGTTTTAAAGATTTAGGGTTTCTGATGTTTTATGAAAATAATGCTACTGTGATTTAAAATATTGGTTTGGTTAGGATTTTAGGGTTTAAGAGAGAAAGATTTATGGTTTTAAAATTTTTGAAATAAAAGAACAATTTAGGGTTTTGATAATTTAATCAATGACTTAGGCTACTGGATGATTTTAAGTTTTTAGTTTTTATAAAACATGCAAGTGGAGTTTTGAAAACCAACTGATTAATGTATTAACTAAAGTAAACATTAAAGTTATTAAAACACAGATCAAGTTATTGCATATTCTTATTAATCAAAGAAAGCGAAGCTATTGTGAACATATAATTTATGATTGAAGATCAAAACTGGGTAGTCGGTTCCACCAAAAATTTATTTCTGGATGAACAATAAGAAAGGTAATGTTGCTGCCTTTGATGGATTGATGATTGATGAATGATTACCTGCTGCTAATTCCTTTTTGTCGTCTCTTGTTTTGCTATTTAATCCTCTTAATGTTAATTGCCACTATCTGCTTTGCTGTTTTTTTTTCTCTTAATGTTAATTGCCGCTCTCTTAATTTTAATTGCCGACCCTTTTAATGTTTTTTGCCAACCCTTTTAATGTTTCCCTTTTTCTAAATTATGAAATGTTATTATTTATAGGCCAAAACCTTACTCCAAATCCCTAAAACTAATATTAATCTGTCGTTAAAACAAATTTTACTTCAATTAGGAAACTAATTTTAAAAAAAACCAATTGAAACCATGTCGATATGGTGTGCCAGATCGACATGGACCAAGGCCATATCGACCTGAGCAACCAGGTTGACATGGCCTTTGGCTCATGTCAACCTAGGCATCTAGGTCAACATGAGCCAATGCTCATGTCATCCTGGGGCCTCCAGGTCGACATGAGCCAAGGCTCATGTCACTTGGCCCCTTTGAAATAATTTTTAGTTTTTTTGTGGACTGGATCGTTTAAAAAAAACTTGGTTTAGGGTTTTGTAGTTGAGTTTGTGACTTTTAAAATCGGATTGACTTATTAGAAGTTGTAAATTGGATCAAATTTACTTTGGCATTCTTTAATCAAGGTCGTACCAACTTAGGACAAAATTAATAGTCTACATCACCCAGATTGCATCATGCTTCTTTTGGGTCAAAGGCAGTCCAGTCACAAAATTCATTGTCACTTGCTCCCATTTCTACTCTGGCACCGATAAAGGTTGGAGCAACCCTGAAGGAACTTGGTGCTCAACCTTTACTTTCTAGCAGGTGAGACATCTGAATACAAACTCTGCTATGTCCCTCTTCCTACCTGACCCCCAATAATGTCCCTTTAAGTCCTGATACATCTTGATACTCCTAGGGTACATAGCAAAAAGTGACTGATGTGTTTCCTCTAATATCATTTTTTTCAATTTTGCATCATCAGAAATACACAATCTATCTTTGTACCATTTACTGCCATCATCCCTCAGATAAAAGTCTCAACTCTCCCCCTTTTGACAAACCAACACAATTTTTTGAATTTTCTCATTTGCCAACTAAGCCTCCCTAATATCATCCAACAAGAGTGGCTTCAACTGCAACTGAAACATCAAAGCACCATCATCAAAAGACTCAAATCTCGCATGCAACGCTCTCAATTCAACAAGCAATGAGAGCGAATAAGCAGTCAAACCTGCCAAAGACTTTCGACTCAAGGCATCTGCAACAACATTTGCCTTACTAGGATGCTAATCAATCAACTCTAACCACCGTCTTTGCTGAAGATTGAGCTCTCTCTGAACACCCAAGTATTTTAAACTCTTGTGATCCGTATAAATGAAACACTTTTCCCCCTACAAGTAATGCCGCCAAATCTTCAAGGCAAAAACTATTGTTGCTAATTCCAAATCATGCGTCAGGTAATTCAACTCATGCGGTTTTGACTGTCGAGAGGCATAAGCAATGACTCTACCCTCCTGCATCAGAACACAACCTAAACCACTATGTGAAGTATCACTGCATATCACATATGGTTTACCTTCCACAGGCAGGGTAAGGACAGGAGCCTGAGTCAACATCTCCCTCAGCTGTTCAAAACTCGCCTGACACTGATCTGTCCACACAAATCTAACTCCTTTCTGAAGTAATCTGGTGAGTGGTGTAGCTATTATAGAAAAACCATTCACAAACCGATGATAATAGCCTGCCAATCCCAGAAAACTTCTAACCTCTGTCACAGTCATTGGTTGACTCCAATTCAAGACAGCCTCAACTTTACTCGGATCAACTCTAATACCCTCTGCTGAAACCACATGACTGAGAAAAGCTACCTAATCAACCAGAACTCACACTTAGACAGCTTAGCATACAACTATTTCTCTCTCAGAGTCTGCAATACATTCCTCAAATGCCTATCATGATCCTCCTCATTATGCGAATGCACCAAGATGTTATCAATGAAGACCACCGCAAACTGATTTAAATATAGTCTGAACACCCTGTTCATCAAATCTATAAAAGCTGCTGGTGCATTCGTCAATCCAAAAGGCATCACCAGAGACTCATAATGCCTATACCTCGTGCAAAAAGCTATCTTGGGTACATCCACATCTCTGACTCTCAACTGATGATACCCTGATCTCAGATCAATCTTAGAGAATATTGTTACTCCCTTCAACTGATCAAAGAGATCATCTATCTAAAGCAAAGGATACTTGTTCTTGCTGGTCACCTTATTCAATTGCCTATAATCAATACACAATCTCATGGTACCATTGTGTGTGGGGATTTTTGCCCCCACTCCCAGTGGAATGGTTCTTGCGACTTCGGCACTATTTAGGCTCGGGGCCTTAGAGAATATGGACCTAAGTCCGGAGAAAATGGAGTCACCACCCGGACGGGCCTGGAAAAAGAAATGGGTGGATGACTCAATTCCTAAGGAATCCCCAATCCCTTAATGGGTTCGGAAAGTTGGGTAGGTGTGGGGAAGGTGAGAAATGGCCAAACACCCCCACAACGCCCGGTTCATTGGAACGGCTTCCTTTACAGGTCTTAATATTATAAAATTCTTAAATATAACAACATTATCCATATTACACACAACAGCTAAAAGAAAGCATCAATATATTAAAATCAAAGCAAGGTCCAAGAAAAACAAATAAATGGACACACACCCGAAGATGGAAACATGTCCTTACATCCCATGCCTAAGTAGGACACCCACCGAAAGGTAGAAATATTTCCTTTACATAAGTTCTAAAATAGAAAAGCAATTTAAATTACATGATATTCAATTAATGAGGTACCCACCAAGTGGAAACATACCTCTTACAACATTTGGAAATCTAAATAAATTGATAAAATAAATAACCATTCCCATAAATAAATCATTCATCAAAGCTATTAATTAAAATATAAAATAAACATCTATCCATGATAAATTAAAATAAATCAAGCATTGAAAATAAATAAATCAACCATCAAAAAATATAATAAACTATATAATCAAATCTAAAATTAAATAAAGCAATAAAAATGTAAATTTAGGGTTTTAAAGAATTATCAATTGAATTTAGGGTTTTGAAATTTAGGGTTTTAGAAACTAAAGTTTTATAATTAAGGATTTGAAATTAGAATTTTTAGGGTTTTTGAAACTAGGGTTTTAGAATTAGGGTTTTGGAATTAGGGTTTTTGGATTTAGGGTTTTTTGGAATTAGGGTTTTTAAAATTAGGGTTTTTAAAACTAAGGTTTTGGAATTAGGGTTTTTGGAATTAGGGTTTTTAAAACTAGGGTTTTGGAATTAGGGTTTTTGGAATTAGGATTTTTAAAATTAGGGTTTTGGAATTAGGGTTTTTAGAATTGACTTACTGCCTAAAAAAACACAATTTTGGATTTGGAAAAATAAATTAATGTTTTGGAAAATTAATCAATATTTTGGAGTTTAATAATGGAATGGTTTTGGCTTTTGGATAAAAATAGTTTGAGGTTTTGAGTTTTAATGAAATAACATACGGTTCTCGAAGTTAAAGTAAACAAGATAGATTTTAACAATTAATTGTTGACTACTGGATAATTTTATGCTTTATGAAATATGCCAGTGGGATTACAAATACCAATCGATCAATGTGATAATTAAAGTAAACGATTAAAGTTATTAAAACGAAAAAACAATTTACTACATGTTCAAAGATCAAGCTATTGTGTGTTCAAAGTTACATCATGCATGCATGTTCTTATTAATCAAAGAAACAAAACTACTCTAAACATAAATAATTCATGAATAAAGATCAAACCTCCACTCGTTGGTTGCTCCACAATTAACTTCTGAATGAACAATTAACAAAGACAGCACTGCTGTCTTTGATGGATTGATTACCGATGAATGTTTGATGCTAATCTTTTCTGTTTGTTGCCGTCTCTTTGCTATCTTGTTAATGTTCCTTGCCATCCCCTCTTAATCTTACCTTGTTAATGTTTTCTCCTCCCTTTATGAATTCTAAAACATTGTTACTTGTAGCTGACCCTCACTCAGAATCCTTAACCTAATATAAAATAGTCCCTAAAACAAATTCTAGTTGAATTAGGAAACATATTGAACCCATGTAAACCTAGTTGCCCTAGGTCGACATGAGACCAACCTCATGTCGACCTTAGGCTGACCAAGTTGACATGAGGCATGCTCATGTCGATCTTGGGCTGCCAAGGTCGACATGAGGCATGTTCATGTCGACCTAGCCTCCCAAGGTCGACATGAAGCATGCTCATGTCGACCTAGCTTGCCCAAGTCGACATGAGGCATGCTCATGTTGATCATGGGCTGCCAAGGTCGACATGAAGTATGCTAATGTCTCCAGGCCGGCCTCAATTAAATCATTCTGGCCTTTTTTAACTTATGAACCAAAAAATTTTAATTTGTGCCAATTTCACTTGGTTTTAGGGTTTTACAATCAAATATATGCCTCCTTAATCCGAACCGACTCCTTTTAAAAATTATAAACTAGGTTTAAATATTTAATGTCGGATCAAATTTATTTTGGCATCCTTTAATTAGGGCCATCTCAAATTGGGGTAAAAATTAAGGGTCTACAGCCATCCTTCTTCTTCAAAAATAACACAGGCGCTCCCCACGGGTACACACTAGGGCGGACAAATCCTTTTTCCAATAACTCCTGCAATTGCACCTTCAATTCTCTCAACTCAGCAGGTGCCATTCGATAAGGGGTAATAGAGATAGGAGTGGTACCAGGCAACAAATCGATACCAAACTCCACTTCTCTTTCAGGAGGTACCCCTGGCAACTCATCAGGGAAAACATCTCAAAACTCGACAACTGTGGGTATATTGTCCAGTAGGGACCCCACTACTCTGGTATCTACAACATGAGCAAGATAAGTCTCACATCCCTTCCAAATCATCCTCCCAGCTGAAACAGCTAAAATAAACATGGATGAAAGATACTTCTGATAGTCTACCATAGCCCCATGCTTGGATAACCAATCCATGCCTAAAATCAGATCACAATCCCTGAAAGGAATCTCAATCAAGTCACCAAGAAACTCCTCATCCTGAACAACAACTGGACTATCTCGGTGCACCCTGCTTACCACAACAATATGCGTAAAGGATTTGTGACCAAAACATCAAATCCTAAGAACTCAGAATGCAAACCACTCACAGGCAAGATTGATTCACTGATGTAAGAATGAGTCGACCGAGGGTCTAATAATGCAAGAACTTAAGTACCAAATAATGTAAAAGTACCAGTAATAACAGCTGAAGCATCTGGCTACCTCTGCATCACATAAACCCGCTGTGATGTTCCTACCTCATTTGGTCTACTACCTCCAACTATAGAACCTTCTCTCTGACTAGACCTAGATCGACCACCTCTACCAAAACCTCTTCCACCACAACCCCCTCTGACATTGGGTCGAGAAGCTGTAGTATCTTCCTATCTATCCTCTGGTGGCTCGGGACAATCTCTGATAAAATGGTTTGACGACCCATATCTAAAACACACTCGTGAAGCACCTCTCCACCAGCAGACACCTCTGTGTGCTCTGCCACAATGAACACAAGTAGGTGGAGCAAGTCTTTGAGCCACTAGGGTCGGAGCACTAGCCACTAAAACTGCAGGTCTTTGTCTCTATCTCTGCTGGTGTACTGACCTGCCAAACTACCCCTGACTCTTACTAAAACTCTAAAAATATCCTCCTCGACCTCTCTTCACTGATGAAGACCCTGCGTCACTCTGGGGTCAACTAGCTCTAGTCTCCTTAACCCTGGCAGCTGCTGCAAGACCCTGTGCTCTCTTTACACTCCTGGCAGCTGCAACTAACTAGAAAAAATTATGATACCGGGAGCCTGTGATAATGCACATGATAGAGGGTCTCAGTCCCTCCTCAAACCTCCTACACCTGTCAAACTCGTCAGAAATGATCCCACCAGTATAGTGACTCAATCGGATAAACTCGATCTCATACTCGATCACTGTCCTGGTATCCTGTCTCAGACCCAGGAACTCCATCTTCTTTGCATCTTTATACTCTCTTAGAGTATACTTCTGCTCAAATTCCCATAGAAAATCATCATAGGTTAGGACAGGTGGATCATCCAGAGTATATGGAACCGTCTTTAGTATCAACAAAGTCTTCAGCTCCATACTTTCTCAATTTATTATACTGCCACACCGGCAACTGCAGCTGTGGCTGTGGCTGTGGTGGCTGCGGAACTGGAGCCTGCCTTAATAACTCTACCATATGCCATACCTAGTCAGGCTGAATCTCATCAGCTACTGGTCTCACAGGCATAGAAATAGACGCCTCACCAGTAGACACAACTCTATCTCCATCTCTACCCTCATCTGGAGCCACACTCTCTGCACTACCCTCAGCAGCCGGATGCGTCTGAGATGCCATAACTACCTATATCTGCAAACACTGAAGAAAATACTATATCAGAGATCAGAAACTGACAGTGCCAATGCATGTATTACAATTAAAAACTATTTTCAAATCCCCCATTTTCTCTCTCTATCAACCCACCTAGGTCGAGAACCTCAAACCTAGGCTCTAATACCAAAACAAATGTAACACCCTTATACCCTATATACGTACAATATATATTTTCAGCATATGTAAAATACACATATATAGTATAAAAATGTCATAGACCAGTTTAATAAAGAATTTTCACATTTCCAATTTAAAATTTAAAATTTAAATATATAAAATTAAATATCATATAAATATTCTTTACTTGTTATAGGAACCCAAAATAAATATTATATATGAAAATCTCTAGGAAATATTCGCCAAAGTTTTCTCTCTAATTTGGACATTCCAAAATTCAGCAAACCACAACTTGCTAAAAGAAAACACTCCTAAATAATTTCTATTCACCATCTCAACCATACTCATCAATTTCACCAAGTTTCTTAAACATTTATATATATAATTTAAAACACATTTACTCTCCCATTTCAAATACATTGACCCAAACATTCTTTATAATATACAATACATAAAATCCAAAACATAATATATTATGCATAATACTCAAAATGTACAATAACATAAAAATATATACATGCTGCTAACAATGTTTCTAATCTCAATAACAACTCAACAAGCTCAACAACAAGTCTAGACCCAACCTGGTCTAAAAGAACTCTCTGGCTCAGCTGAGTCTACCCTATCACTTACGCGATGGAAACAATCACGATAAGCCAAAGCCTAGTGGTACAAACTTTCATAATAATAATAAAACTCAATGCAATATCAATGCACAATGCATATAGATGTCACATCATTCCACTTTCTTATATTTTTCAAATATTTCATAATCACAATTCACATATAAACAAACATAAACATGGGCCCAAAGATAACTAACATGCTATTCAAATTCAAGAGTTACTGTTTTGGTCTATAATGACACCATGTGTCTAGCCCCGTAGGTAATATATCCATAGATAATCCAACTAGATTTGAGCTTACAACCCAGTCTTTTCACTCAGTCTAGCTTCAAGGATTTATTTTTTAGGCTTACGACCCAGTCTTTTCACCCCAAAACATCAGATTTATCAGTTGGACCTAGCTTATGACCCGATCTTTTCACCAACCCAGCGTTTAGCCCGTAGGCAATCATAGGCATGCTGGCAAACACAGAACTTTGAAAATTGAATAACATACTAGACACACAATTTATTTATTTTTCTTATTATTAATTTCTTTTCTCATTGTCACATATTCAATCTAGGCACATTGCCTTATTTTCACTTTTTTTTTCTAACTTTTCTCATTTTTCACATCTTTCTAATTTTTCTCACTTTTATCAATATCAATTCATTTCATTATACCACATGTCCCATTTTTGCATTCACAACACATTACCCAATTACTTTGGTATTTCCACATAATATACATATTTCGCATTTTACACAATTTAGCCATTATCAATGGCTTTCACAATAAATTTAACACATATATGACATTACAAATGTTATAGCACATTATTCATACACAGTCAATGTACCAAGTAGCTTAACACATTTTCCAACCAAAATGTGTTAAGCCCAAATGTCATGCAAATATGAACAATATATTCAAAGTTTGTACATACCTCCACTAGCAACCCAAAGCAAGCTTAAAATAACCTCCAATCCTATCTTTCCAACTTGCCCTTCACCACTTAGATGAAGCAAATCAACCTCCCTCAATGCCTAAACCAAATGTGATAGCAAATAATCATTTAGTATCACATTTAATGGCATTTCCAATATTTAACCATAATTAAACATCACTCCTACAAACTTCCAAAAATTTAGCCTTTCCTTACTTTAACATTAGAATTCCATTCTACTACAATTAAATTAGTGTTTTAAGTTTATTTATATTATTAAAAACATATTTTAATACATTTAAATCATTTACATTATAAACATACACTCTTATACATAAAATCTCAAAAATGGCATAACCTTTCCCCATTGAAGGTTTTCCATTCCAAAACAATTCATTATTCATTTCAAGCTTATATTCATCACTTTAACACTAAGCAACATGCTTAAACAAATAAAATCACACAATTCAACCACTTTGGAAAATAACTTTTTCAAAATCCTAAATCTCCACTTCCATTCTCAAACTCCAACCAAACACAACCAAATCCAATATTTGACTTCAAAATACTTGTTTATGAATAAAAAAAACACATTTAGAACCAATTTGTACAATTAAAGCTCATATTTTCAAAACCCCAAAAATCCATAACCCTAAATTCTCTCTCTTCACCATTCTTTATCCAAACTCCATCATCTCTTCAATCTAACCTTAAAATCATTGTTAATTACCTAAAATGACATCATACACACCAATTCCAACAATTATAACATACTACTTCAAAAATCTAAAACTCACATAATCCAAATTTTCATGGAATTAAAAAAAAAAAGAGTTGAAAACTTACTAAATTTGGTGGAAATCACCAAAAATCCACTTAAAACTTGTTAAATCCTTCGATTTATGGAGTATGGAAGAATCAAAATCTTGCTCCAAGCTCCCATAGATATTCGGCCTAGATGAAGAAGAAGAAGAAGATGAAGACTTTTTAAAATTTGTTTTTCTTTTCATCTTTATTTTTAAACTATGTATATATATTAAAATAATTTAATAATTAATTATTTAATTAATTATTTAATAAATTAAAAGTCCTAATTTCCCTCTTCCATTAAAAAATAATTTATTTTTGAATTATTTTATTAATTTTAAATTTCTAAAAATTTATTTACAAAAATGCCATTAGACTTTGACTTTTCTTTTAAAAAGTGTTGACTTTTATTTGTTATGTATATTTTTCATATATATCACATATATATTCCACTTTTTCATTTAAAATCTCTTCATTTTTCATTTAAAATAATAATTTTAATTTATCCTTTTAAATTATAATTTATTTTATCAAATTTCTAAAAATTAAAAATTTTCAAAAATTTTGGGATATTACAATATGTATATGTCATATATATGTTACTTATATATTACATATACCATTATATATATTTATGTAATGTATATACTATGTATATGTAATATATATTTAATATATATTTTACTCAAATGTATATATAATGTGTATCCTATGTATAAATCAAGTATACCTTATATGTACATTATATATATTAAATATAATATATTTATCCAACTTATATAGTAATTATATGTTATGCATACACTAGGATTATATTATATTTATACATTACATATACCTCTAAATACTTATTTAATTTCTCCAAGATCACGTATATTACATGCATAGCTTTCGTTTTCTCCTTGTAGATCCTTGCACTCTCATAAGCCTCATTCCTAAGCTCATCAAACTCAAATATTTGTAACATCCTTTGCTCTTTTGCTCCTTCCAAGTCCATATTCGTGGCCTTGATTGCCTAATATGTTGTGTGTTCTAATTCCACCGGTGGGTGGCAAGCCTTGCCAAAGACCAATCTATACGGACTCATCCCCAAAGGTGTCTTAAAAGCCGTTCAATAATCCTACAGTGCTTCTATAAGACATATCAACCAGTCCTTTCTCGTCGTTCTCACTGTTTTCTCCAAGATCCCTTTAATTTGCTTGTTGAATATCTCGGCTTGTCCGAATATTTGGGGATGATATAGGGTTACAACCTTATGTTGAATTCCCATCCTGGTCATCAACCTTTCAAACTACGTATTGCAAAAATGGCTTACTCAATCACTCAAGATTGCTTTGGGGGTCCCAAACTTGCTTAAAATATTTTCCTTCAAGAATTTCAAAATAAAATTAGTATCATTAGTCCTAGTGGGGATAGCCTTAACCCACTTGGACACATAATCCACTATAAGAAGGATATATTCAACGCCAAACAACTTTTGAAATGGCCCCATGAAGTCTATTCCACACACATAAAAAATTTATACCATAACAAAAATATTGAGCGACATTTCATTTCCTTTTCTTTTGTTCCCTAATCATTGGCATTTATCACATCTTATACAAAAATTATAAGCATCATTGAAAAGAGTAGGCCAATACAAACCACTTTGAAGAACCTTCTCGATGGTCTTCTTTCCTCTAAAATGCCCTCCACAATACATGTTGTGGCAAAATTACAGTGCTTGTTATTGCTCTTCTTCTGGCATACATCTTCTGATAATTTCATCCTTGTAAATTCTAAACAAATATGGCTCTTCCAAAAAGTAATACTTGCAGGAATGTAGAAATCTCCTTTGCCTGAAAACTTAAATCATTCCTCACAACATCATAAGAAAGATAGTTAGCAATATCAGCATACCATGGTGCTTGAGTCAAAGTAAATAAGTGTTCATCCATAATTTTTTCAAAAGCATTTTCACAAGCAAAATTTGTATCATTATTATGAGAATTCAATCTAGAAAGATGGTTAGCTACTATATTCTCACTTCCCTTCCTATCTTTCATTTCAACATAAAATTCTTGCAACATCAAAACCCATCTAATGGCCATAGGTTCAGCTTGTGGTTTAGTCAATAGGTATTTTAAGGCGGTATAGTCCAAAAATACAATGACTTTAGAACCTATCAAATAAGATCTAAATATGTCAAGTGCAAATACCATAACTAACATTTCCCTTTTCGTGCTTGTACAATTCACTTGTGCATCATTTAAAGACAAATTTGTAAAATAAATTACACACATTAATTTATTCACCCGTTGGTCCAAAATGACTACAATAGAATAATTTGATGCAGCACACATAATTTGAAAAGGAAAATCCTAATTAGGTGCAACAATTATAAGGGCAGAAGTCAATTTTTCATTAAAAATTTTAAATGCTTCAAAGCATTCATCATAAAAAATAAATGGGACATCTTTTACACAAAGGGCGTGAGATTTTAGAAAAATCTTTTATGAACCTTTTATAGAATCCAGCATGTCCCAAAAAATTTTTGATTCCTCTAACAAATGTGGGGGTGTTAGATTCATAATCAAATCAACATTATCTTTATCCACTTTAATTCCTTTATGGGAAACAACATATCCCAAAACAATGTTGTAGACTCTTAATTTTTACCCTAGCTAGTCTGATCCCATTTAAGGAAGGCCAAGCTAAATTTGATCTAATTATAAAAGCTAATCCTAGTTTATAGCTTTAAAATAGGTCAGTCCATTTTTAAAAGGCCTAAAGTAAGTTAGTTTAATTTCTAAGGCCCTAAAATGGTCCAATCCAATATTAAAATACCAAAGCAATCCGGTCTGACCCAAAATTGGCTTAGCCAATTTGCTAGTAGGCTAAGCATGGCAAATTAGCTTTGCCAATTCACCATAGGTCATGCCTGGGGCGAATTGGCATGGTCAATTCATCCTAGATCCTTGTTGTGGCAAATTTGCCTTGCCAATTTATCCCAAACCATGGCTAATTAGTCCCATATCCTTTTCTGAGGTGAATTGGTCTTCCCAATTCACCGCAGGCCATGCCTAGAGTGAGTTGGCATAGCCAATTCACCGAAGGAGCATGGATCAAAGACAACGGTAAATTGGATAGCCCAATTCTCCGTGGTCCATTAATCTAACCTTAATTCAGTTTGTTAAGTTTTCTAATTGAGATCAAACTTTATTTGACCATTGGATTAGTGTATTAGGATTTTTGTTTAAACCTTCTTTGCCTATAAATAGCAAAAATTAATATGAAAGGGTATGACTCACCCGGGAGCAATTAAAAAAGCAACAAGCAATAGAGAATTAATTTAAAACCCTAGTAGCAACTATCAAAGATACACAAAAAAAGAAACACCCCACAAAGTCAATAGCATACTGTCTTTGCTTTTTCTTAGTCAGAGTTCCAAGTTGGTGCAAGAAATGTTGGATAAATGTATAATTTTTGTGGTACCAACAAACAAAGGTACATTCTCCAAGTTTAACTCAATTAAATTCAATGTAGGATGCTTTGATAATGATGTTAAACACTGATTATATTTATATCTATTCTTTTGTCCAAATAACTCCAGTAACTTATATTCCTAGATTTCAATTCATATATATTTATTAAGAAATGTCCAGTAGGTTATGTGGATTACTTTAAACTCATAGTAGGTAATATATTTATCTTTGCTTCATCCAGTAGCTCATTTAGTAATCTTTTATTTGTTTTAGATTCATAATAACTAAAAGATTTAACTTGAACCTTTTATTTACATACTGGTTTATTAGTTTATAAAAACCAAAAACCCTAAATACAAACCCTAATCCCTTAAACCCTAAAATCCAAAACCCTGATTTCCAAGCTAAAGCCCTAATTTTTATAAATATAAAACTAACTATATAGAAACTCTAATTCCTTAACAAAACTATATCTTATAAATTGTTTACCTTTTAAAGGCGCTGCCTCCTTGACCCCCACCCGCTAACTGGCTAGTGGAACGGCCGTAGGCTCGACCCTTGTTGTAGTGTACTATATTTGCTTAGTGGGATAATATTAAGATGTATTTGTTTATTTTCTTTTTAATTATTCAATTATTTTCATTTGCATTGTATTATTTCCTTGCTTCATTCTTTTCCTTAGATTTATATGTACTTTTCAAGGGAATTGTAAAATGCATGTTTCCATCTAGCACAGGTGCCTTGTTTATTTTGTTTATGTAATTTGGTTTATTTCAAAGACTTTGGACAATTGTAAGGGTCACAATTCCACCATTTGGTGGGTGTCCTATTTTATTTATTTTGTTGTGAACATTTAAGGATTGAAAGGGTATGTTTCCATCAAAGGTTGGGTACCTATAGTATTTTTTGATTTACTGTTTTATCTTATATTAATGAATGAATCCATTTTTTTTAATAATTGCATGTAGTATGGATAATATTATAATGCAGAAGAATTTAATAATATTTAGACCTAAAAAGGATGTCAATTCATATGAACCGGACGCTATGGGGTATCTGGGATATTTCTTACCTTCCCCTTGCATACCCAACATTCCGAACCTAATACGAGGATGGCGATTCCTTAGGAATCTAGTCATCCACCCCTTTCTTTTTCCCAGCACATCCGTGTGGCGACTCCATTTTCTGCGGCTTTAGGCCCATCTTCTCTAAGGCCTTTGGCCTAATAATGCCTAAGTCGCAAGAATCATTCCACATGTGAGTGGCGGCAAAAATCTCTACTCATAGTGACGGCTCCACTGGGGATAAGAGAAGTTGATTTCGTTGGTCTTTATATTATTTTATTCTTTCTTATTATGATATTATCCATTACATCATATTAGATTGCATTGTGTGCATGAGTTAGGACGCCCTTGGAACCCGTATTGTCTTATGTAAGGGATACCATACTTTCACTCAAAGTATGAATATTGAGTATGTTAAAACTACTCATATCCTTGAACCTTTTGGTTTATACTTGCTATGGAAACCTAAGCTTTTCATGCCAAAGACTAAAGTTCATGTAATTGGCCTAGTTACTTTTCCTTGGTTTTTACACATGCTTGTTGTTTAACTATGATTGATATATCTTAGTTTAAACCAAGACCTATTTGGTTTGTTTTTTTTTTCTAATATGACCTAATTATATTATAAGCCCAAAATAATTTTATTCTTTTAAGCTACAAAACCAAAAATATTTTCAAACTCTTTTTAAAAAATGGTCTTTGGCCATGAAACTCTTTTTAAAGATGGGTCAAAATTTCTTTTTTACCTCAAGACCCAAGTACAAAGCCCAAAATTAATTTACAAATCTTTTTACAATGGGCTTTGAAACAAAAAAAAATTCACTCATTCAGATTGCAAACCTTTTCTTAAATGGGCTTACAACTAGTTAGGTCAATTATGGAATATAAAAAATCAATTATGGGCCTAATTTATACCAAGATTTATTAATCATGGGTTTGTTTGAAGCATGAATCATTAGTTACCTTTCCAAATGGAAAATCTATTTATGATAAACTCCTTAGTTTGGTTTTAATCCCATAATATAGCATAAAAGCTATTTTTAGTTGATCCAATGGATTAAGGCTTAATTAAAGGGAATTATCATGGACTAACTTTTAAGTTTGAAAACACAACTATTGGTTCAACAGTCCGAGTGAATTTTTTTGAAAACAAGATATCCATGTTGATATTTTGTTGACCATATAACTGGGAAAAGAGACTTACAATTTTTATGTGGAATATATAAGATTCGAAGGAACATCCTATGTATCTTTATCTATCTGTTACTTATGTATCCATGCATATATGCATACATACATTGCATTACATATTATTGATCCATTCTGGCACATAGACCTGGAGTATAGCAGTTCAAGAGCATACGATAACACCATCTACAATAGTGATTTTGATTCAATTGCTTCGTTGGAGGATGGACACAAACCAACTAAGAGATATAGTCGATGAAGTTGTCGAAGCTAAGATGGCCAAGCTACGAGATCAATTGACTAAAATTATGAAGGCTCAGTTAATTAAAGTTCTGAAGATCATCAACATTGAAGTGTCTGACACTAACATAAAGAAGAAGGGAAAGGCAACATTAAGGAACCGATCCATTGATCAGATAAGAAATAAGGGTCAATTCCTATTCTACAAGATCAATTGGGCCATATACCGACCAAAAATTTTAAAGACTTGTATTAGGTTAACCTTCAGCTAAAAAATTAGGGGAGAGAAAATAAATGCAAAGTCAAAGAGGACAGAGAGATGTTAAAATAAATGCAACAACTAAGATGGCAAAGAAGCACAAATTTCTAACTTGCGGGAATATTTGTCAAAGGTTTTTTAAATTCAAATGAAGATGGATTTGCTACAACCACTAGCAGCTTGACCATTGCCATATCCTCTACCACCTAAGGTCAACACTCAGTGGTATCACAACTTCCATCAAATACTAGGTCATGACATAGATCAATGTATATGCTTGAGGCATGAAATATAGAACCTCATCAATGATGAAAAGATCCTCGCCCTTGACATGCCCAAATAGATGAACCGTCTTTCACTCAAACTCAACAAACTTTCTTTGGTTTGAGCGTTACTCATTTTATTTTGCTTTATTTGATATTTCATTGGAACAATCGTGTTTTTCAAATTAAAATTATTTAAATAAATTGCTTTTGTTACATTTATAATTTTGCTAGTTATGGTTCATTTTCACTACAAAAAAACACGCTATCTGCGACGGACAGAATCCATCGCAGATCCGTCGCAAATCAAGTTTTGCGACCGATCTGCGACGGATACGATCCGTTAATAAAAAAGGCATCGCAATTTTCAATTTGCGACCGACCGTCGCAGATTGCGACGGATTTGCAATGCAACCACTCGGCGGTTGCAAATCTCGCGCTTAAATTTTCGCGGGTAAAGGGCAGCCGTCGCAGATTCCGTCGCAGATTTCGTCGCAGATTTCCGTCGCAGATTCCGTCACAGATTTTCGTCGCAAATTCATTGCAGATTTCGTCGTAGATTGCCATCACAGATTTCGTCGCAGATTGTCGTCGCAGTGTCTGTCGCAGATTCCATCATAGATTTCAAATATCCGTCGCAGATTCGTAGCAAATTCGTAGTAATTTAATATTGATTTTTATTGGAACTATTTGTATTATCAATTAATTTTATGAGAACTTTATAAATACATTTGGAACATTTAAACACAATCTAAAAAAATACTAATTACATTGATAAAAATAATTCTTTTATTAATCTTCAATAAAATAAAATATTTTACAATTTAACTATACAAGTGTTAAGAACACTACTATAAATAATCTATCTTGAAAATAACAATATAGATCTTCAATTATCATTTTCCATTGAATCATGACTTGCATCATCATTATTAACCTGCAAATAATATTAAAAAGAGTAAATGAAAAGAATAATATGATACATGTTAACAAAGTAATACTAACCGTGGTGTGTAGGCTTTTTCATTCAACTCGTGTAGCTGCTCAGGAATTTTGTATATACACAAGCTGTTTGTCGTCGGGTGCATGTAAACGTGCTCTCTTTGCATTGACTTTGCTAATTTATTCACATCAACTATTGTCTGAATCACTGGCGCCGTTGCCTACAACCAGAAGAAATAGAAATTTTATTTTATTTTATTACTGATTATGCATCAATATACATTTTAGAAAACTGACTCTGTATCTTATATCAAATGCATTTGAGAAATGCCTTTTACATGATGAGTCAATTTGTCAATACTGCGAGTATAGATTTGGTCTAAATTGAAGTGTCCAAGGAAAGTACCCCTGTTTAGAGACTAAGAAACACCATTTATGAATGAATATGAATCAACAAAAGAAGCAACGACCAGTTCACAGCTTCTGAATTCAATGTGTGTTGCAGAGTGCACCGAAGCCATAAAAGTCTTTTAGATATTGAATGAAAGAACGATTTAACAGTTTTAAATGGGTCCAAAAAAAGTAATAAGATTAACACAATATCAAATCCAAATGAAAAATCAGCAAGTTTGCAAAGATGTCAGACATCAATTTACAAATAAATGAACAAAATCAACAAGCTGATAAATATCAGTTTCTTACCTGTACAAAGATAGAAAAAGAAAGAAAAGGTTTCTCCCCAACCTTTTTATGCCGAGCCTGAGGAGGGCAAAGTAGAACAATATGAATTAAATTAAAAGGAATAACAGTAGAATTTGTGAAGAATGACTATATGTAAAGAAAAAAGTTCTTCAATCACAACTCATAAGGAAGTCAAGGAGGATCACAGTAACAAGTTTCTTGCTCTCTGGGTACCTTAATCAAGATTCTAAGTAAAACCAGTCTTTGTGAGCTAAATTACAGAAAAATAAACTGAAATTTCTTTACTGAGTCCATAACATTGAAAGGGTGAAACTTCTACCGGTACTAGCAAGCATTTAAGGTGGTTCCTATTACATAATACAAACAAGAACAAGAAAGGCCTATGTTTACTAGAGAATTTTCTTCTTCTTCTTCTTTATTTTATTTTATTTGGAAGGGGTTGGGATAACAAGCAAGAAGAATAGAACAACACACAAACAGTGTTTACTGAATCATGCTAGCTTGGTAGTTTTGTGCAACAATATTCAATTTAATCCACCAATATTCAGATTCTGAAATGGAAACAAATAATATGAGCATCATCCAAGCATCATGTGCCCATTGGGCTACAGGCGATGCCCCTGAGGCACCCTCACCCCCAAGTCCCTCCATGGAATTTAACCTTCACAATCCTGTAGATTTCGCAAATAAAACACATCAAACAAAGCTGCAAAACTCAAAGAACATCAAAACATACAACAAATACTCATCATTTGTAGCATAAACAGAAGTGATTGGCAACAAGAACTGACTAAAATCCAAACGTGTTCACATGATTTATTAACCACACATTGAAGTATTCATTCAATTGAAGCTTCACATTGAAGTATTCAGTTCCCCAAGTAGCAACCCTTTTTTCCTCCAATGGTGCTGGCAACTCTGTTGCAGGTTTATAAACACACAAGATTAATAAAAAACTTTAACATTGATAATGAACTTCAAAAAGAAGCCACCAAAGTTAATACACAAACCTTCAGTGGTCTCTTTGCAAGCAATATTAGCCTTCATGAGATCTGTTGCTACCTCAGCAGCCTTGATTCCAGCAGCCCCTGTGCAATAGTTGTTCCGAATTGTCTGCTTGCAGCACTTGTAGCCCCATTGATGATCCTTCCACCATGAACCCCATACACATGTGTGGTTGTTGATGAAAACATAAATAAATAAATAAATTTCTTGTATCAGAAAAGAAAAGAACACCGCCAATCATGGCTGCAACCAAGAACTGCCAGTAAGTGAGGGAAAACCCACCATCTCACTGACACCAGAAAGGTTGCCTAGCCAAGAAATTGACTATTTTCTATCCGAGTCTGATTTTAGATCACTGAGTATATCTTCATAGCCTCATTATTATTATTACTACTACTAATACTACCATTGATATATAAAGACAGAAAGAGTCAGAAGTGTTTGATAATGCTTTTCATTTTCTTCTCTTTCAAGGGATGCAATATAAGACATGAAATCAATGGCTCCGCTGCCGATCAGAGAGGTAGAGTTAACCACCCTGAAAACCTTCCACCTATAAGAGAGCAAAGCCTCATTCTTGATCAGACAAACAAATGATACCCTAAACTTTTAAATGCTCATAAGCTAATTTTTTAACCTCAAACACCCTCTTAGTTCTCCTTCCCTGTATTAAAAAAAATACTTGATTTTAGGTCACATATTTCTTGTTCTTCATCCTCCGATCAAGATATGAGGTTAACAAAGCTTGAGGCAATGTTCATCATGGTTTGCAAGGTGTTTCTGCAAGCAAATGGAACCTGGACAGTGAAAAACTAGAACAAATTACAGCAGCAATAAGATTCATGCACTAGTACAAAACTATTATGAAACCAAACTCAAACAAAGATCTGAAAAAATTCAGATTTAGTTTTTTAAAGATCTGAAAAAATTTAGATTTAGTTTTTTTCTGAATCTCAACTGTAAAATCATCAACAACAACAACAACAACAACAAAGCCTTAATCCCAAGTTAATTGGGTCGGCTATATGAATTTTTTTTTTCACTCCGTTCGATTTAGGACTACCTTCTCTAATAAATGTAGAGCGAAAAGATAAATGTAGAGCAGAAAATCTCAACAGTAAGATCAAATAAACAAAATCCAAGGACACGTCAAAACATATTTGGAGTTATGAATTACGAAAATCCATCCACATGAATATAGTAACGGGTTTATTTAGTGCTTAGAGGCTTTCTCCACGTAGAACTTAAACTAACTAATAAATCACATTTTATTTGAACAATTAGGTTAAACCAACCTCAACATCTAAGACAAAGGAATAACTGAATAGAAAAAAAGTATTTAAAAACGATTATTATGAACAATCTGCGTAATTCCAATTTAAAAAAAAATAAACAAACATCTAGACAACAAGAAAATAGAAAAGAATTCAACAACTTGAAATTCTTTGATAAAACAATTGAAAAAAGGCACTCAAAACTTAACAATAAAGCTTTGGTTGGGTTTGATGTTTCAAGAATTATGGTTTTCTATTTACTCATACCAATTTCAAATCATAATTCAATGTATAATGCTGGATGAGAAGCTGCAATGCTGACAAAACCACTTATCACAAAAACAACACAAAATCAGAGAGAAAGAAATGGATATAAATTAATATAGACATAACAGACCTTAGCACTACAATCAATCAAACATACAAGGTTGAAGCCTGCAACCAAGAAAGAAACACTACTGATGTGGCTGCATCCAAGAACTACTGAACCCAAAAAGTTGCCCCTCCAAAAAATTGAGCATTTTCCCTTCGAATCTAATTTGGGCCTTCAGAGGAGAAATCAGAAGAGAGAGAGGAGGCTCAGATCAGATATGCCATGGACAGAACAAGAAAGAAACACAACAGAACCATGGCTGCAAACTGAGGGAAAAGCCTTCCCCATTTGTTGCCCCGCCATGAAATGTTGCATTTCTTGTAAAGTCTGATCATGGGTCACTGAGAATAGTATTCATCATAGCCTCGCCGTAGATAGATAGATAGATAGATAGAGAAAGAGATTTATTTATTTATTTATTTTTTAGGGCTATTGGGGTTGCTAATACAAGAAATGAAATCATTGGCTCCAAGTGCAATTTTTCACTACAAAAATATTCAATTTTTATAGGCACCTCCATTTTTGACTAAAAAATGGTTGGTGCCTACTTCTTTGACAATGTTGTAGGTTCTTTGCTCTTCTTTTAAAGCAACACTTCAGAAGAACACTTGCTAGAGTACATGAATATGACATTTCAAAGTAAAGCCAATGACAAAATGACATCACAAATTTAAAATCAAGAAGTTAATCACTAACAACTGAAGTGTCCGCATGATGCCAGCTGATGCTGCCATATACAGAATTTGGAAGGTGTTCAACTGTCTTCTCAAAAGATAGCTTTGACTCTTTGTTGACCTCAATACACTTAACAGATATGGAGAGAAATAATTCCAATACTACAATTAAATTTCCATTAATTCAACATAAAAGGCCCTAGAGCATTTAGAATAAATAAACATAAGTATTGCCTGCATTTTCTAGTGGCAGCCAACGATAACCCAATCACACCAGCTCCTGCATATAAATTGGCAACAGATGCTCCATAAGGAACATATTTTTGTAACTTTCGCAGCAAAGCATCAAAAGCCTGAAAAGAAGCATGGTTAAGAATAAAACAAAGCCTGACATGTGATGCAATAAAACAATGAAATCGGTGATTGCAATCCCAAATAAGAAGAGAACTTGTCAAATTAGATGTTTGTCTTACCCGTGTATTTGCTTGTCCGAAACTGGATGGAGCCAAAGATATATCGATCCCTCCAACATGTTCCCAGAAGTCTCTGTCTCCTAAAAGATGTCTCCACCTATTCCCAAAAAGAATCTGCATCATTGTAGAGATAATCTAAGTTTCAAATAAAAAATGCTTTAGAACATAAGAGCTGACAAATTCTTGTCAGTTATTCAATAGGATAATGTGACTGTTATGTAGAGTTAGCACTATTGCAAAATTCAATTTCTATGTCACAGTTTGTTCCCAAACCGAGAATCCGAAAAAATTTGAAGTATTTTTCATGAAGAAAATATGGAAGTTTTAATTGCATTGTTCTTACAATTGGGCATCTTATAATCTGATAACACAGAAATAGATAATATGCTTCTATCATTTTTTTGATCAATAAGCACTTCTCATGCAAGAAAGCATGCACCAAATTATTATATTCTATTTATCCATAAAAGAACTTTCAACTCACATTGCTAGTTGATGTCTGAAAGTTAGCCCATATAGAGTGAATGAAATGTGCATCACTTTATACTCCACCATTTATCTCCACAAGTACTGTGAAACATGGTAATTTGCAATCAAATATGTTATTTAAATAGAATGATAGTGTTGAGAAAGTAATGCAAAAACTGTGAGCTCACATTAGCCAAGGCATTTAATTTGCCAACGTTAGGAGAGTTCTCATTTCTTGAATTACAAACTAAAGGAACTTGTACTTTACCTATAATAAAAGATTAAAGAAAGTAGATTATTTAGTTATGGCAATTTTAAGCAGATCAAAATCATACAGTCTATAAAAGCAATGCAGAAAATAAAATCATAAGCTAAGAGAACAACCATTTTTATATCTTTCCAATGCAGGAAGAGAAATATTGTAATTTGTCACAGCCATCTGCGGGATAATCATCATTCCAAAAACACACAATAATCAAAATTACACAGAATTCTACAATCAAGGATTGATGAACCCAACTATCTTATTTTGATAATGATAGATAACTGCATTAATCACCTGAACATATCGTAAATCACCCGTCCCCTGATCTTCATCGTATGGCTCAACATTCAATTCGGTAATGCCTAAGATCAGTCCAAAGGAGAACAATATAATTCAAAAATTAAACACCAACTTCAAAACAAATAAGGAATTCTATACATTGTATACAAAAGTAAATACTATGAAATAAGAAATAGACCTTGTCTAAGTAATTCAACAGCAGCATTAATACTTGGGTGGTGAGCTGCACAAACCACAAACCACAAAAAAACAAAAATAAATAAACACAAGAATTTAAACCGACTAAGATTTAACATTAATTCATTTCCAACTTAAAAAGGGAGAAACTGCAGCACGGACCTTTACAATGGGGAATGTCTACTACATTATGAGTGCCTTCTTGGTAAAGCCCAATCAGAGGGTTAACTGAGGAACACTACAAAAATATTCGGCATTTGCGACGGAAATCTGCGACGGACATGTTTCCGTCGCAAATTTGCTACGGATCTGCGATGGATTTGCGACGTAAAATTTTTCGCAAAATTCTCGGCGGGAGTAATCCCGCCAACTTTAGCGACGATTATTTGCGACGGACTGATTTTCGTCGCAGATCTGCGACGGATTTGCAACGGATTTGCGACCAATTTCTCAAAATTCCTCTGACTCATCCTTCCGTCGCAGATCCGTAGCAAATTTACGACGGAAACATGTCCGTCGTAGATTTCCGTCGCAGAATTCCGAATATTTTTATAGTGAAATTTGCGACGGCAATAGACGGTAGCAGATCTCCGTTGCAAATTGGTTTTTTTAGTGTTTTCTCTCGCGCCAAGTTTCCGCGCCAACTTTTGCGACGATTATTTGCGACGGAATGATTTTCGTCGCAGATCTGCGACGGATTTGCAACGGATTTGCGACCAATTTCTCAAAATTCCTCTGACTTGTCCTTCCGTCGCAAATCCTTCGCAGATCCGTAGCAAATTTGCGACGGAAACATGTCCGTCACAAATGCCGAATATTTTTGTAGTGTTTGGTGCTTAACAAGTGATAAGTATATCTTGATATTCATAAATTAGTATAATTATGCATCATAATTCAAATAACTTTACTAGATGAGGGAATTATTCTTTTACATTGAGCTATGTATGCTTACTTAGAGAGGGCTGCTACATAATTATGAGTGTCTAGGTCATAGTCAACCTTTGAACATGCTTTGATGAACTTTCGGGGCAAAATTGAACTCAGCTTATTTAAGGGAGAAATGATGTAGGCATTGTTTGGTAAGCCAACAACTACAATCTACCCAATTAAATATCAATCCCTAGTGTTGACCCTTAATTTTTGGCCCAGTCTGGTCCGATATATTTTATTTAGTTCAAAATAATTTTTATGTTATCTTAATTAAATGATATTTGTTTTAGTATTTATTTTTTATAATTATAGTAATAAAAAATAATAAATAAATAAATAAAAATAAAAATCGGCGACAAAAAAATTCGTCGCCGAAAGTGTTGGACGAAATGGCCCGCAGCCCACCCCTCGCAATTTTTCGACGCAGTTCCTTGCAGCAGCCCGCAGCAGTTTTCTGACTCAATTTTCCTTTTCCTAATTAATGATAAATTCCTTAAACAATTGGAATTAAGCTTCCTAAATTTCCTATAAATAACACTAGAAAGACACAGAAAAAGGGAGATGACAGTCAGGAAAAAAAACTTAAAGAATTGGATCGGATAGTGGGACTTCAAAAATTCTAGCAATAAGCAAGCAGATCAACGATTGATCAAAGGCAGCAACCTTGCCTTTGTCCTTATTCATCCAAGAAGCAATTTTTGGTGGAACCAACAAACGAAGGTTTGAATCTCTAATTTCTTTTTATTTTCTTACAGTAGCTTTGTTTCTTTGATTCATAAGATTATACCTTTGATCTTTGAAGATGTAATGATTTGATCTTCATTTCCAAGAACCTTAAGAACCCTAAAAATACTTTTCTATTTCTTCTAAACCCTAAGAACCCTAAATTTATTTCTTCTATGTCCAAAAGACCTTAATTCATTACTTTTCTTTTTCCAACAACCTTAAACCGTTTTTCTTATTTCCAAAAACTTTATAAAAGTCTAAATTGTTTTCACAAATTTTAAAACCAAACATAATTTCCAAGACACCAAAAACCCTAAATTGTTTTATTAATTCCCAAAACCCTAATCTTTATTCCAAAAGTGAGTGGCCTTATTTTTTTAAGCATCAAAAGCTTTAACTCTAATTAATTCTTCTTTCCAAAATCACACAGTAAGCATTACTTTTTACAAATAGCATTAGTTTCTTCCAATTTCAAAAACCTATTTTCTAAATTCTAAACCTTAAAATCTTAATTTTCAACACCAAAACCTCCAATCTTAGAAGCCAGTTTCTAAAATCTTAATTTCAAGCGGGACCGCCATATGGGCTCGTCGAAGGAATTAATATTCATTTGTGTATTATGTCTCCGTATATTTAACTTTCCTTTTTCCAAAGCCCTAATTTAGTAATTAAAATTCTAAAATCTTATTTTAAGATGCGAACCCTAAATTATATATTTATTTAATTTTAGATTTGATTATATAGTCTATGATATGCCTTGGTGATTGATTCATTTAATTTCAAAGCTTGATTTATTTAATTTATTATGGATGAATGCTTATTATATATTTTGATTGATGTTTAATATCTTTGATAATGATTTATTTATTATGAATGGTTATTTACTTTTATCGATTTATTTTTTATTTCCAAATGTTGTAAGAGGTATGTTTCCACTTTGTGGGTGCCTCATTAGTTAAATATCATGTAATTTAAATTGCTTTTATATTTTAGACCAATGTAAAGGACATGTTTCTACCTTTTGGTGGGTGTCCTATTAGTTTAGGCATGGATGATGTAAGGACATGTTTCCATCCTCAGATGGGTGTCCGTTTATTTGTTTTGCTTGTACATTACTTTGATTTTAATATAACGATGCTTTATTTCAATTATTGTGTGTAATATGGATAATATTCTTATATTTAAGAATTTTATAATATTAAGACCTGTAAAGGAGGCCGGTTCCAATAAACCGAGCGTTGTGGGGGTGCTGGGCCATTTCTCACCTTCCGCACACATACCCAACTTTCCAAACCCGTTAGAGGGTTGGAGATTCCTTAGGAATCGAGTCATCCACCCCTTTCATTTTCTTGGTCCGTCCGGGTGGAGTCTCCATTTTCTCCTAACTTAGGTCCATGTTCTCTAAGGCCCCGAGCGTAAACAGTGCCGAAGTCGCAAGAACCATTCCACCTAGAGTGGGGGCTAAAATCCCCGCTCACAGTGGCGACTCCACTGGGGATAAGAGAAGTTGATTCCGTTGGTCCTTATATTATTCTATTCTTTCTTATAACGATATTATCCATTGCATCATATTAGATTGCGTCATGTGTATGAGTTAGGATGCCCGTGTTACCCTTGTTGTGTTATGTATGGGATACCATACTTTAACTCAAGGTATGGAGATTGAACATGGCATTACCACTCATAGCCTTGTACCATTTGGTATATACTTGCTATGGGAACCTAAGCCTTTTAACCCAAAGATTAAAGCTCATGTAATTGTCCTAGTTACTTTCCTTAGGTTTTACCCCAAATGAATGTTGTTTGACTATGGTTAATTTATTTTGGCTTAAATCATGGCTTATTTGGTTTGTTCTTTTTCTAATATGACCTAACTATATTGTAAGCTCAAAAAAAATTTTTCTTTAAAGTCCAAAAGACCAAAACTATTTTCAAAACTTTTCAAAATGGTCTTTGGACATAAAACTTTTCTAAAATCAAATCAAAAATTCTTTTGCTCATAACCCAAATGCAAAGCCCAAAATCCATTTTTTCTAAAATCACTTTACAATGGGCTTAGAAACAAAATTATTTTCATCCAACCTTTTCTTACAAAGAGCTTGCAAAATATTTAGGTCAATTACGACTTACCAAAAATCAATTGTGAGCCTAGTTTATACTAAGAGTAATTAATCATGGGCTTGTTTTTGGCATCAATCATTAGGTACTTTTTCAAGTGAGAAATCTATTTGTAAAAAACCTCTTAATTTTGTTTTAATCCAATATAGCATAAAAGCTACTATTGTTGGTTGAATGGATTAAAACCTAATTAATGGGAATTATCATGGACTGATTTCTATTTTTGAAAATATAACTATTAGTTGAAACGTCCGAGAGAATTTTTCAAAAACAAGATACCCATGGTGGTATTTTGTTAACTATATACCTAGGAAAAGAGACTCGTCATTCTTGTGTGGATGTTATAAGGTTGGAAAGAACGTCCTATTTATCCTTGTTTGTTTATTGTTTGTGCATGCATGCATACATGCATCACATGACATATCATTAATCCCTTCTAGCTCACAGCCCTGGATTACGATAGTTCAAAAGCTTACGATAATCCGACCTACACCGGAAGCGAAGAATCTAGCAATGACTCAATCACTTGCTCACCAAAACAATGGATCTAGAACAAATTCAAAGAATGGTGGATGATGCCCTCAATGCCAAAATGGATGAAATAAAAAAGGCCCTAGCTGAGACTATGAAGAACCAATTGACTGCAATTTTAGAAAATCATGTCGAAGCATCTGTTAGCCCTAAGAAACCAAAGGACAAAGGGAAGACTAAAGTTGGTGAAGTGGTTTTTGATGATGAAAAGGTGATCATTGATGATGATGATGATTGGGCTCAATACTACCAAGATCCTCAAGATAAGACGAAAGAACCAAAGATTGTTGAAAGATCAGCTTTGGAGAAAACCAAAGCTTCTGATGTTGAAAAGATGATTACTGATTTAGAAAAGAAATTTGAGAAGAAAATGAAAATCGAAGAAATATCCGAAGTTGACAAATTATTTGAGCTAGATGAAGAAGTTCCATACAAGTTCAAGGTGTCATCTTTTGCGAAGTTTGATGGAACTGGAAATCCTCATCTCCATGTGAAGCAATATATCACTGCTATGCAGTCTGCCCGAGCTACTAAGGCTTAAACTCTAAGGCACTTTATGCTCTCATTGGACCCTGTTGTCCAAAATTGGTTCAATACCTTAGATGATGGAACACAAAAGAGTTGGGATTTGCCATACAAGGCCTTCATCCAACAATATGGATATAACGTTGAAATGGAAGTTACCTTAATGGAAGTGGAGTCCATTAGATAAAGGCCAAATGAGAATTTTGTGAATTATGTGAAAAGATGGAGAAACAAGGCCACTTTGCTCATGAAAAGGCCCGATGAATCTGATCAAATAAAGATAATCGTCAAAGGCGTCCTGCCCAACCTTCTTGAAAGGCTGTCTCACACCCTTATAAGGGATTTCAAAGATCTTCTCCAAGATGGTCTAGAAATTGAAGAGTGGGAAAGGGAGAAAAATCACTTTTCAATAAGAAGGAATGAGAAAGGGAATTATCAGCCTGGCAATCAAAGCACGCAAAAAGAAGTTGATGTTAATGTGACTGGTTAAGGAAATAAAAGACAATTCTTAGAATTGGGGAAACCTCTATCTTGGGTTTTTAGCAAGCTGCAAAAGAAAGGGTTGCTACAACCGTTAACTCCTTGACCGTTACATAATCCACTGCCACCAAACTTCAATGCCGAGGCCTTCTGTCAATTTCATCAAATGCAAGGGCATGAAACAGATAAATGTGCTCGTCTAAGGCATGAGATCCAAGATTTGATTGATAGTGGTAAGCTACCCGAGCCGGATAAGCACAATACCAACAACAACCCTTTGCCTAAATTTGGAAGAGTGCCACCACCAGCAACCTTCATGGTGGAAAAAAGATTGGAAGAAGATTTTATTTTATCCTCTTTTCAAAATGGGAATGTTGAAGATGTGAGAGGAAAGGAAGCTTAAATTCAACAAACTTTCCTTAGTTTGAATGTTGCTTTTCAATTTTAATTTCTTTAATTTGAACAATCTTATTTTTCAAATTTAAATTTATTTGAATAAATTACTGTCATAAAAAATCTTGCTGGTCTTTGTTCATTTTTGTGCTCAACCAATGAGGAATCTAGCTTGATAATTCATGAATTAATATATTTATGCATCATGACTCGAATGACTTTACTAGGTGAGGGAATTGCTCTATAGCATTGAGTTGTGTATGCTTACTTAGAGAGGGCTCCTACATAATTACCTTTGTCTAGGTCTTAGTCAGTCTTAGAACATGCTTTGACAAACTTTCGAGGCAAAATTGAACTCTACTTATTTAAGGGAGAGATGATCTAGGCATTGTTTGGTTAGCCAACAACTTGTATCCATCCTATTAAATATCAATCCCTAGTTGTCCCTTTGAGCCTTCATAAAATTTTAGCTTTCTTTTCATTGGCTTACAAACCCCAATAACCTACCCTGAGATATTGTGATACTTTTGTCAAGTCTTATGATCACTAAGATGAAGAGGCAAGAAGATCAAAGAAAGCAATGATTAGTCAAGATCATGAGGATAGTTGAAGTTCTCAAGACCATGAAGATAGTTGAAGTTCTCAAGACCATAAGGGTAGTTGATGTTTTCAAGACCATAAGGATAGCTGATGTTCTCAAGACCATAAGGGTAGTTGAAGTTTTTCTAATATCTCTAATATATCAAGACAATATCTAAGTAACAAATGATTTTTCCCTATTAAAGAAGATTTATGTCACTCCACTCATCCATTATTGGAAACCCAAGTTGGTACAAACAAGACAACTCTTTTAGAGCTAGAACCAAAAAAGAAAAGAAAAGAAGAAGAAGAAAAAGAAAAGAAAAAAAAAGGAAAAAATAGAAAAAAACAAGGAAAAGAAAAGGAAAAAAGAAAGATAATACCCAAAACGGTTCAGAAAGCCAACTGAGTTCTCTTTTACCTAAAGCAGCAAAAGGCTTCCATTTGGTTCATAAGGACATTTTGACTTGAATTGGTCCAACCCCACCAAAAATTCAATCAAAATAAGAGATAAAAGGAGAAATGCCATCCAGTTCTTGAAAGTTCTATACCTGACAGTCCTACAAGGAAGAAGGACAAAATGATAAAATGCACAAAAAAAGGGAAGTGTTTAGTTCATATTTGTACTAGTTTTTAGTATGATTTTATTTGTGTTTTAGTTAATGTTTTGATTGATTTTTGTTTTAAGTGTGTTTAAAGTGTTTGTTTTAGGTTTAGGTGCAAAAACACCCTTGGAAGATCAAAACCGGGCAAGAAAAGCATGAACCAAGCAAGACATGGCCAAGCCAAGCAGACTGGCCATGTCCCTCAAAATTTCTTCAAGGCAGTAGCTGACACACCCAGAGACACGGCCAAGCCTCTGGCCGTGTCTCATTCAAAAGGCAAAACAAAGAACAAAGAAAAGAAAGAGCAAAAATGAAGGCAGGAAGAGACACACTCAGAGACACGGCCAAGCTTATGGCCGTGTCACCTGACACGGCCAAGACAAAAATGGCTTGGCCGTGTCCCATTCATACCAAAGAACAAGAGAGTAAGCAAAGAAGGAAAGAAAAGAGGCAGAGACTGACACTGTCAAGGGACACGGCCAGGACACTGGCCGTGTCACATGACACGACCGTGTCTCATTCTATATCAAAGAGAGTGAGGGACACGACCAGGAGCTTGGCCATGTCCCAAAGAAAAAAATCAAGAGACACGGCCAAGCTCCACATGGCTTGGCCGTGTCACCTCTCACAACTAAAGAGAAGAAAGAAAGAATGAAAGAGGTTCAGTGAGGGACACGGCTAAGGGACACGGCCGTGTCCCCTGAAGAATCAAGAGACACGGCCAAGCCAACCAAGGCTTGGCCGTGTCACCTCATGAAAAAAAAAAAATTGCAAGAGACACAGCCAAGCTTGTCTTGGCTTGGCCGTGTCCCACCTGAAAAGTCAAAATTCTTTCAACAAAGTGGGGAACAAGTGGGAGACAAAGACTTATTGCTTGCCAAAAGAAATATTAAACAAATAAAAAGTGGGGGACAAAGGGAAATGGGATGAGTTGGAAGGCATGGGTGTGGATTTTGAATGAATTAAAAGGAGAGGAAGAGGAAAATGAAGGAGTTCTTGGCTTCTCGGAGCCAATTTTCTGCAAAACGTGGGAGAGGGAGAGAGTGACACTCTCCCTTGTCCCTTCACCTCCAAACCTCCATTTCCATCCTCTCCACCTTCTCCATCTTCCATTGATAGGATCTTTGAGGTTCTTTGGGATAAATTGGGTTACAAGTTCTCAAAGGTTGAAGAAGCTTCATTGAAGGGAGTGGTGACTTGAGAAAGCTCCATTCCATCTTCCAAAGGCATATCCATTGAAGGTTGGTGACTTGAGAAAGCTCCATCCAAAGGTTTGGTGACTTGAGAAAGCTCCATTCCACATTGCAAAGGGAAATCAACCATTGAAGAGGGCTTGGGTTCTTCATCAAATACATCAAGTGGAGCTAGGAGGAAGACTAGCAATCCTACTCTTGGCATCTTCATAAGGGGTTTTTCTATTCTCTCTTTTAATTCATTTCTTATTGTTGTTGTTGTATTAAGAGATTGATATTGTAATGGACAATTTGTATTTGTTTTATATTGAGTTGAATGAATGTTATAAATTGATGATGTTGAGCTAAATACCCATGTTTAGGTTTTATAGTACATTTGGTTGAATGCTTTGATTTGATATTTAAATTGATGTTCCTTGTTGATTGGTTGATTGTATTGCATTAAATGCTAGGTTGATAGATTAGCTACCTATTGATCTTTGAATATTGGATGACGGACCGAGAGGTGAAATCCGATATCAGAACTATATAATCGACCACCCTATGAATGAATTAGAAATATAAGTTCTAGGGTTTCATTAATTTGGGAATGTAAAAGAATTGGTCATTGTTAATTCATGAATGTGAGAACTAATGGATTGGTAATTGACTAATTAATCTTAAGGAACAAATTAATTTTCAAGGTTATGTTAATGGACAATTGAGAATCGAGCTTTGATTGAATGGACCTATGACCCTAGGCACCTTCCCAAGAACCAATTTGATCTTGTACACCCACAAACATTAATCTCTACGCACGGTTAAATTTAGGTTTAATTATTCTCGCACCACTCCGAACAACAAACTCTCGCATTTAAATAAATTGTCAATCAAGCTATTACGAACCACACCTCCTTGGGGAAACGACCTTGGGGCGATCACCTTTGCTACAGCCACCTCGTATACTTGCGAGTGATGCTTTGTAGTAGTACTTAATTCGAGCGCAACAGGAAGCATAAGAAAAATAAAAAGAAAAGGGAGAAGAAGAAAAGAAACAAATTTGGGTACCAAACTTTTTACAAAGGTAAAGACTATCCCAATCAAGATTTAGGTTAACACCAGAAAAAAAGAAAAATGTTCAAAGCTCTGTCTTTTCATGATCCCAACTATCTAAAGTTTCAACAAGCAGTTTGTAGTGTGAAGGTTTGTCCATTGTGTCACATCACCTCCTATCTCAAAATGACCTTCATTTAAACCCGTGTCCCTTATAGACCCCATTTCAAGCCTATTAAAGACCTGTTGATCTCTCTTGGTAGGTAGAGTCTATTAGTAGAGATAGTTTGAATAAACATGCATATGAGATATACAATATTTAAACTCAATGAGACCTTTGGCCAAGTAATGTGTATATGCCTATCTGAAGTGCAACAATTTTTGCTTAAATAGAAATGATTCCCGAGTTTAGTATGGTAACTAGGGTTGTCATGTTATAGATATGTTAATTTGGAAAAATCAAGTCCTGAGGTACATTGACATTGATTTGACAAAGCCAACATTTGATTTCAAAATCAAAATTCAAAAACCAAAAACCAAAATAAAATGTTTTGTCATACAAAGCCTTCAAGTTAAGGGAAAAATGTTGAACAGTCAAACCTCAAAGGACACATTAGACAATTGGCAAGGTCATGAAAAAACTACCAACTAACATGCCGAAACATAGTTTGAAATGGAGGTATCTCCACTGCTTGGGTCTCATCACTCATGTTTTCAATATCCCAAAGATAAAAGCCATAAATGTGAAGCATCCTATCATTCCGAAGCAAGGACTAAACAAGCATCTCAAAGGAGTCAATTAGAATACTTCTGCTGATCACCTCGGTCTATGGAATGACTAAAAGTATTATTCATGCATATCATGCATACATGAGCATATCACATCGCACTTTCTTGTCTTGTATTGTCTATTCTTTATTAAGGTGAACAGCAAACACCCTGCGAAGTAAAGAATCAAAATAAGATATCAAATCCAGGGGGCATGGAAAGCCCATTGCTTGAGAAGGCTCCAGTAATTTTGCAAAGAGAAAAAAATGCATGCTTGTGCGAAGAACTAGACAATAAAAACATCAATCAGAGCCCGCATAGAAAAATCATGGGTTTGAGCCTACACAGGGGGCAATGTTTCTCCTTTTCAATTTTTTGAGTTTATATATAAAACATTTTCAACTCACTTCTAATATTTTACCACGCAGGGGGGCAAGGAGAGGATATAAGGTCCAATTACAAATAGCTAAAGTTTTGCGAAAAGGAAGAAAATGGAACATTAGAACTCTCAGAAGAATGAAGAAGCAAAAGAAAAAAGGTCAGTCCAGCTAAAAGAGCTGAGCCAGGGTAAAGACCCAATTTCTAATGGATAAAGATCCATTTTTCAAGGTTAAAGACCCAATTTCCAATGGATAAAGATCTATGTTTCAAGGGTAAAGGCCCGATCTCTAATGGATAAAGATCCAATTTTCAAGGGTAAAGACCCGATTTCCAATGGATAAAGATCCATGTTTCAAGGGTAAAGACTCGATTTCCAATGGATAAAGATCCATATTTCGAGGGTAAAGACCCGATCTCTAATGGATAAAGATCCATGTTTCAAGGGTAAAAACCCGATTTTTAAGGGATAAAGATACATGTTTCAAGGGTAAAGACCTGATCTCTAATGGATAAAGATCTATTTTTCAAGGGTAAAGACCCGATTTCCAATGGATAAAGATCCATGTTTCAAGGGTAAAGACCCAAAGTCCAATGGATAAAGATCCATGTTTCAAGGGTAAAGACCCGATTTCCAAAGGATAAAGGTCCATGTTTCAAGGGTAAAGATCCGATTTCCATTAGATAAAGATCCATATTTCAAGGGTAAAGACCCAATTTCCAATGGATAAAGATCCATATTTCAAGGGTAAAGACCCGATTTCCAATGGATAAAGACCCCTATTTCAATGGTAAAGACCCGATATTCAATTGATAAAGATCCATGTTTCAAGGGTAAAGACCCAATCTCTAATAGATAAAGATCTATGTTCCTAGGTTAAAGACCCAATTTCCAATAGATAAAGATCTATTTTTGGTGGGTAAAGACCCACAATTCATAAAAATGGAACAACCAGTTATGCCAGAATTCTCAGCTGATAAAAAGTAAGTCAAATCAAATTCAATCTCAGGTCCAAGTACCCAAAACAAATTCAAGTAACCATCTCATCAAAAATTAAGTCTTATTGCTTTTCACTCTCTTTTACTAAAGTCTCAGATCGTTCAATCAGGGGGAAAAACACTGTGAGCAAGGATTTTCGTCCCCAATCCCGGTGGAATGGTTCTTACGACTTTGGCACTGTTTAGGCTCGGGGCCTTAGAGAACACGGACCTAAGTCAGGAGAAAATGGAGTCACCACCCGGATGGGCCGGGAAAAAAAAAGGGGTGGATGACTCGATTCTTAAGGAATCCCCAACCCCCTAATGGGTTTAGAAAGTTGGGTACGTGTGGGGAAGGTGAGAAATGGCCCATCACCCCCACAATGCTCGGTTCATTGGAGCCGGCTTCCTTTACTGGTCTTAATATTATAAAATTCTTAAATATAACAATATTATCCATATTACACACAATAATTGAAATAAAGCATCGTTATATTAAAATCAAAGTAATGTCCAAGCAAAATAAATAAACAGACACCCATCCAAGGATGGAAACATGTCCTTACATCATCTATGTCTAAACTAATAGGACACCCACCAAAAGGTAGGAACATGTCCTTTACATTGGTCTAAAATATAAAAGCAATTTAAATTACATGATATTTAACTAATGAGGCACCCACAAAGTGGAAACATACCTCTTACAACATTTGGAAATAAAAACAAATCAATAAAAGTAAATAACCATTCATAATAAATAAATTATTATCAAAGATATTAAACATCAATCAAAATATATAATAAGCATTCATCCATGATAAATTAAATAAATCAAGCTTTGAAATTAAATAAATCAACCACCAAGGCATATCATAGACTACATAATAAAATCTAAAATTAAATAAATATATAATTTAGGGTTCGCATCTTAAAATAAGATTTTAGATTTTAATTACTAAATTAGTGCTTTGAAAAAAGGAAAGTTAAATACACGAACGCATAATACATAAATGAATATTGACCCCTTCGACGAGCCCATACAGCGGTCCCACTTGAAATTAAGATTTTAGAAACTGGCTTCTAGGATTGTAGGTTTTGGTGTTGAAAATTAAGATTTTAGGGTTTAGAATTTAGAAAATAGGGTTTTGAAATTGGAAGAAACTAATGTTATTTTTAAAAGAATAACGCTTACTGTGTGATTTTGGAAAGAAGGATTAATTAGGGTTAAAGCTTTTGATGCTTCAAAAAAATAAGGCTACAGATTTTTGGAATAGAGATTAGGGTTTTGGGAATTAATAAAACGATTTAGGGTTTTTGGTGTCTTGGAAAATATGTTTGGTTTTAAAATTTGTGAAAACAGTTTAGAGTTTTATAAAACTTTTGGAAATAAGCAAAATGTTTTAAGGCTTTTGGAAACAGAAAAGTAACGAATTAAAGTCTTTCGAACATAGAAGAAATAAATTTAGGGTTCTTAGAGTTTAGAAGAAATAGAAAAGTATTTTTAGGGTTCTTAAGGTTCTTGGAAACGAAGATCAAATTATCACATCTTCAAAGATCAAAGGTATAATCTTAGGAATCAAAGAAACAAAGCTACTGTAAGAAAATAAAAAGAAATTAGAGATTCAAACCTTCGTTTGTTGGTTCCACCAAAAATTGCTTCTTAGAAGAACAAGGACAAAGGCAAGGTTGCTACCTTTGATCAATCGTTGATTAGCTTGCTTATTGCTAGAAGTTTTGAAGTCCCACTATCCGATCCAAAGTTTTTCTTTAAGTTTTTTTCCCAATTATCCTCCCCCTTTTTCTGTGTCTTTTTAGTGTTATTTATAGGAAATTTTAGAAGCTTAATTCCAATTGTTTAAGGAATTTATCATTAATTAGGAAAAGGAAACCGAAACCAAATAGAATTTGGTTTCGAAAAAAATTGCATTGACAAAATTTCACTGGCAAAAAAACTGCTGCGGGCTACTACAAGGAACCACGTTGAAAAATTTCGAGGGGTGGGCTATGAGCCATTTCTCCCGTAGGAAACTCCTGCTAGCAAAATGGCCAAAGGCCATTTCGTCCAACACTTTCGGCGATGAATTTTTTCATCGCCGATTTTTATTTTTATTTATTTATTATTATTATTATTTATTACTATAATTATAAAATAAATAAATACTAAAAAAAATATTATTTAATTAAGATAACACAAAAATTATTTTGGACTAAATAAAATATATTGGACCGGACAGGGTAAAAAATTAAGGGTCTACACCTAGTTGTCCCTTCAAGCCGTCATGAGATTTTAGCTTGCTTTTTATTGGGTTTTAATCCCAATAACCTACCATATGCTATTGTGACACTTATGACAAGCTTGATGATCACTAAGATGAAGGACCGAGAAGATCAAAGAAAGGAATGCATAGTCAAGACCATAAGAATAGTTGAAGTTCACCTGAAACTAGACCTAATATCTTTTATGTTTTAAGATGACATCAAGGCACCAAATGATTTATCCTTATTGAAGCAAACTAACTCTACTCTACTAATCCATAGTCAAAAGCATAGAATGGTGCAGACAAGATAACTTTCTTAGAGCTAGGATAAAAAAAAGAAAAAAAAAGGAAACAAGGAAAGAAAAGAAAATAAAACAAGAAGGATGAAAAAGGAAAGAAAATAAAACCCAACAAGGGTAGTTCAAAAGTTAACAAAGTTCTTTTTACTTGAAGCAGCAAAGGACTTCCATTCAGTTAATGAGAATAGATTGACTTGAATTGGCCCAACCCAGCCAAAAACTCAAATCAGACTAGGCAATAGGGGAAAGACTTAAATTTGATATTCCAAAAATCTTTCATCCCACACAACTCCAAATCTGCAATTTTGAAAGTCTTAAATTTGATATTCCAAAAAGAGAAAAGGGAAGGATGGTCCTGAGTTTCTGCAAAAAGAAAAAGATCAAGATCATACTAATTACATATAAATTTCTGCCAAAAGATGGAAGAATATTCAAGCTCTGTAGTTTCATGAAGCAAGATAACAAGATGTTTGAAAGGTGGAAATGAAGCCTAGAGTTTATTGTTTCCAACTGTCTATAGTTCCAGCATAAATTTTATAGTGTGAGGATTTGTCAGCAGTGTCACATTAGCTCTAATTTGAAAATGGCCTTCATTTATTATAGACCCCATTTCAAGCCTATTAAAGACATTTTGATCTCTCTTGGTAGGTAAAGTCTATTAATGAAAATTGTTTAAATAAGCATGCATATGAGAATAGATATTATTCAAACTTAATGAGACCTTTGGCTAAGTAATGTATATGTGCCTATCTGAAGTGCAACAATTCTTGCTTAAAATGGTTCCTGAGTTTAGTATGGTAACTAGGGTTGTCATGTTATAGATTTGTTAATTTAGGACTCGACAAAGCCAAAGTATGATTTTAAAATTAATACATATATATTTGTCATACAAAAACTTCAAGTTAAGGGAAGTATGTTGCATTATTGATCCTTAAAGGTGACATTGGCCAAAAGAAATGATCATTTCCAAGGTTATAAAATAAGATACAAACTAACATCCTAAATCATGATTTGAAGTGGATATATCTCTGACTATGCTACTTGGCACCACCACTCATGTTTTTAACACCTTGGAAATAAAGACATAAATGTGATGTCTTTCGCCATTCAAATTCAAGACTTGAACAAGCATCTAGAAAGAATCCATGGGAGCACTTCAGCTGATCACATCAGTCTATGAGTCAATGAAACAACTCTAAGTATCACTCATGCATATCATGCATACACGCATACATAAGCATATCACACTGTATTTTTTGTCTTGTATTGTCTATTCTTTGTTGATGTGAACAACATATACTATATGAAGTAAACATGAAGTACAAATGGAATCAGGGGCATGAAAGACCCATTGCTTGAGGAAGATCCAGCCACTTTACAAAAATAGAGTATATGCTTGTGCAAAGAACCAGACAAAATGTGAACATCAATCAAAGCTTATATGGTAATAAAATCATTTGTTTGAGCATACATAGGGGGCAAAGTTTCTCCTTTCAATTTTTGAGTTTATACATATGCAAAATATTTTCAGACTCACTTTCAATATTTTTTCTACGCGGGTTGTGAAGAGGGAATAGCCAGAACTCTCAGATGACAAAAGGTCAGCATAATCCGTTGAAGAATGGAACAATGGCTAGAAGAAAGCCATAACTCTCAGATGATAGAAAGTCAGCAGAATTCGTTGACTAATGGAGCGGGTGGCTAGAAAAGAGAAAAAATCCTCAGAAGATCAACAAAGCTAGAAGAACTGAAGTTAATATGATTTTTTTTAATCATTGAAACATTAAGTCTCGGGTCCATGTACCCAAATCAAGTCTAGTCTAGGTTAGATAACTCAAATCTAGTCTTAGGTCCAAAATCCAAAATCTAGTATCCGGTTGAGAACCCAAATCAAGTCTTGGGTTAAGAACCTAAAATTCAATATTTGACTGAGAACCCAAATCCAATCTCGAGTCGAGAACCCAAAATCTAGTTTCGTGTCGAGAACCCAAATCCAATCACAGGTCGATAACCCAAAATCCAGTATCAGGTCGAAAACCCAAATCCAGTCTTGGATTAAGAACCCAAATCAAGTCTTGGGTTGAGAGCACAAGTCTAATTTTAGGTTGAGAACCCAAATCTAGTATTTGGTCTAGAACCCAAAATCAACTTAGAGCCAAGAATCCAAAATCTAGTCTTGGGTCGAGAACCCAAAATTCAATATCAAGTCCAGACCCAAAATCCAGTATCATGTCAAGAACACAAATATAGTATCGGGTCAAAAACCCTCAGATCCATAACCATAACTAAGATCATCTCAAAGTTATGTTGCTTTTTACTCTCTTCTACTGAAGTCTCATATCATTCAAGCAGAGGGAAAAACTGTAGGCCCTTGATTTTTGCCCTAGCTAGCCTGATCCAAATTGAAGAAGGCCAAGCTAAATTCGGTCCAATTTTAAAAGCTTAAACCTAGTATATATCTTTGAAACAAGTCAGTCTTATTTTAAAAGGCCTAAAGTAATTTGATTTAATTTTTAAATCCCTAAAATGGTCTGATCCAATATTAAAATCCCAAAGCAATTCACTCTGACCCAAAATTGGCTTAGCCAATTTGCTACCAGGCTAGGCATGGTGAATTGGCCTTGCCAATTTGCCATAGGCCATGCCTAGGATGAATTGGCATGGCCAATTCAGCCCATTCCCTTGGTTGGGGTGAATTGGCCTTGCCAATTTGTCCCAGACCATGATCGGGGTGAATTAGCATGGCCAATTCATCTCAGGCCATTGCTTGGGGCGAATTGGCATGGCCAATTCATCCCAAGCCATTAGCATGGCCAATTTGTCATAGACCCTTGGCTGGGGTGAATTGGCCTTGCCAATTCCCTGTAAGCAATGCTTATGGTGAATTGACATATCCAATTTGCCACATGAGCATAGAGTAAGGACTACGGTGAGTTACATAGGCCAAATCACTGTGGTCCCTTAATCCAGCCTTAATTTGGTTTGTTAAGTTTCCTAATCAAGATTAGACATTGTTTGACTGTCAGATTAGGGTATTAGGGCTTTTTGTTTAAACCTTCTTTGCCTATAAATAGCAACAATTAATACGAAAGTTCAAAACTCACTCGGGGGCAATAAACAAATCAACAAGCAATAGAGAATTATTTCAAAACCTAGTAGCAACTATCAAAGATACACAAAAATAATACACCCCATAAAGGTAGTCATATACTATCTTTCCTTTTGCTCAACTAAAGTTCCATGTTGGTACAAGAAAAGTTTAGATCAATGTATAATTTTATGGAGCCAAAAAACAAAAGTATGCTCTCCAAGTTTAATCAATTTAAATTCAATACAGGAAGCTTTGAAGATGATGTGAAACACTAATTATATTTATTTCTATTCTTTTGTTCAAATAACTCTAGTAGTTTATATTCCTTGATTTTAATTCATATGTATTTATTAAAACATGTCTAGTAGCTTGTATAGATTGGCTTTAAACTCACAGTGTGTAACATATTTAACTTTGCTTTGCCCAGTATCTCATTCAGTAATTTTTATTTATTTCTTATTCATAATTACTTAAAGATTTAACTTCAACCTTTTTTTACATACCAGTTTATAAGTTTGTAAAAACCAAGAAACCCTAAATCCTTCAAATGCTAAATCCAAACCCTAATCCCCTAAAACCCTAAAATCCAAAACCCTAATTCCTAAGTTAAAGCCCTAATTTCTATAAATATAAAACCCTAACTTATATAGAAACCCTAATTCCACAACAAAACCATATCCTATAAACCGTTTACCTTTTGAGGGAGTTGCCACCGATCCCCTGCAAGGGGCTTTGCCCTTTGACCCCTTCCCACTAGCTGGCTAGCAAGACTGGCGTAGGCGCGACCCTCATTGTAGAGCACTATATTTTCTTAATGGGATAATAATAAGATGTGTTTGTTTATTTTATTTTTATCTATTTAATTATTTTTACATGTGTTGCATTATTTCCTTGCTTTATTCTTTTCCTTTGATTTTTATGTACTTTTCAAGGGAATTGTAAAAGGCATGTTTCTATCTAGCATGGGTGCCTTATTTATTTAGTTTATACAATTTAGTTTATTTTAAAGATTTTGGATAAATGTAAAGGATATGTTTCCACCTTTTTGTGAGTGTCATATTCTATTTATTTTCTTTGTGAACATTTAAGGATTGTAAGGGTATGTTTCCATCAATGGATGTGTACCCATATTATTTTATGATTTACTGTTTTATCTTTTTTTAATGTGTGAATCTATTTTATTAATTATTCAATGTAGTATGGATAATATTATAATACATAAGAATTTAATAATATTTAGACTTAAAAAGGAGGTTGATTCCAATGAACCGGGCTTTATGGTGGTTCTGGGCCATTTCTCACCTTCTCCATGCATACCCAACTTTTTGAACCCAATACGGGTTGACGATTCCTTAGGAATCAAGTCATCCACCCCCTTTTTTTCCCAGTCCATCCGGATGGAGACTCCATTTTCTTTTGGTTTAGGCCCATCTTCTCTAAGGTCCTGAGCCTAACAGTGTCGAAGTCACAAGAACTATTCCAAATGGGAGTGGGGGATAAAATCCCCGCTCACTAATGCTATGATCAACCATAAAGTGACTCTTTTCCCAACTCAAAGTCAGATTACATTCAATACATCTTTCAAGTACAAGAGTTAACTTATACAAACAATCATCAAAATACTTACCAAAGACAGAGAAGTCATCCATAAAAACCTCAATGTACTTGTCCAACTGTAGACCCTTAATTTTTGCCCTGAGTTAGTATGATCTTAATTAAAGGATTCCAAGATAAATCCAATCCGATTTTAAAGATGTAAACTTAGTTTACAACTTCTAAATAAGTCGATCAAGTTTTAAAAGGCATAAATTCAGCTATAAAACCCTAACTTGAGTTTTTTAGGCCTAAAATTAAGTTTTCCCAACCAAAAAATTAAAAAATACAAAAATAAATTGAGTTAGGATGGCCGAGGTGTACTTGAGCCTTTGCTCATGTCGACTTGGAGGGCCCATGTCGATATAAGCGAAAGGCCATGTCGATATGGCTACCTAGATTGACATGACCTTGGTCCATGTCAATTTGATGCCCCAGATCAACATGGTTTTAAGTTCTTTTAGGGTTTTATGGATCAGTTATTTTTCTAATTAGCTTAGAAGCCATCTGAAAGACAAATTAGCAAAAATAGGTTTAGGGTTGGATTAGTTTTTCTTATAAATAATGAGGCTTAATACTTTAAAAAAGATATGCAATTCGGAGCAAGAAAAGTAGCATTGAGCAACCAACATTAATAAGAAATAATCATCAATAATTAATTTTCATCAATAATTAACAAAGGTAGTAATCACTGTCTTTGATCTTGGCTCGACCAAACATAAAATAAACATTGATGCAGGCAACAACTTGGAGTCAATAATCAATTTGGTGGAGCCTTCAAACACATGTTTTGTTTCTTAAATTTATTTTGTTTAAGCACACAGTAACTAGTAATCTTTTCATATTTTGATTTGTTTGCTTCAATTATTATATTGATCACTAAAGTTTAATTGCTAGAACCTTAGTTGCATATTTTATGAAATGAAAACTCAATCTGTTAAATCATCCAGTAGCCTAAGATTTAAAGTAATTTCCAAAACTCTAACCTATTTTCCTAAATCCCAAAAAGCCTAAACCATCTTTATCCAAAACCCTAAACTATTTCATTAAATTCCAAAACCCTAATTATTTTTTACATAGTGATTTAAACTCTATTTTTCACTATTTATTTGATTTTCTATTTGGTATATAATGGATGCTTATTTTACTTTATGATGGATGTTTTGTTTTAATTATCATGTTTGAATGATTAAATTTGCTTAATTAATTATTCATTTGATTTCTTGAATTGTACGAGGCATGTTTCCACTTTGTGGGTGCCTCAGTTTTTATTATATAATTTAATTTATCATTTAAAGATTTTGGATTAATGTAAAAGGATACGTTTCCACCTTTTGGTGGGTATCCTATTTATTTAGTATTAGGCATTGGATTTGGTTGTAAGGGTACGTTTCCACATCGTGTGGGTGCCCGTTTATTATTTTTTTGAACATTGTTTTATGAAATTTTATTTTATTATTCAATGCAGTATGGATAATATCATAATAGTTAAGAATTTTATAATATATAGACCTGAAAAGAGACCGGTTCCAATGAACCAGGTGTTGTGGGGGTGCTGGGTCATTCTCACCTTCCCCATGAGTACCCCAAATTTTGAACCCATTAGGGGGTTGGGAATTCCTTAAAAATTGAGTCATCCACCCCTTTCTTTTTCCCGAACCATTCAGGTGGTGATTCCATTTTCTTCGAGTTTAAGCATGTGTTCTCTAAGGCCCTGAGCCTAACAGTGCCAAAGTCACAAGAACCATTCCACCGGGAGTGAGGGCCAAAATCCCCACTTAAAGTGGCGACTACACTGGGGATAAGAGAAGTTGATTTCATTGGTCTTTATATTATTTTATTATTTTTTATCATAATATTATCCATTTTATCATATTAGATTGCATTGTGTGCATGAGTTATGATGCTCGTGTAACCCATGTTTTGTTATGTAAGGGATACCAAACTTTCACTCAAGGTATGAAGATTGAGCATTGATAACCACTCATAGCCTCATACCTTTTGGTATATACTTGCTATGGGAACCTAAGCCTTTCAACGCAAAGACTAAAGCCCATGTAGTTGGCCTAGTTACTTTCCTTAGGTTTATACCCAAATGCTTGCTCTTTGACTATGTTTGATATATCTTGGTTTGAATCATGGCCTATTTGGTTTGTTATTTTTCTAATATGACCTAATTTCATTATAAGCCAAAAATAATTTTCAAAGGCTAAAATAATTTTTAAAACTCAAAAGACCAAAATTATTTTCAACACTTTTTAAAGATGATCTTTTAACATAAAACCTTTTCCAAGATGGGTCAAAAAAATTTTTTTATCTCGTGGCCCTGGTTTAAAGCCCAAATCTATTTTCAAACAATTTTTTTCACAACAGGCTTTAAAACAAAAATATTTTTCACCTCATGGCCCAAGCTCAAAGCCCAAAAATTCATTTTTGAAATAAATCTTTCTCAAAGGGCTTCAAAACTAAACCATTTTTAACAAACCTTTTAAATGGGCTTACAACCAATTAGGTCAATTATGGAATATTTAAAATCAATTGTGGGCCTAGTTCATGCCAAGATTTATTAATCATGGGCTTGTTTGTGGCATGGATCATAGGTTGCTTTTTTAAATGGGAAAATCTATTTATGATAAGCTTTTTAATTTAATTTTAATCCAAAAGTTATCTTTTGTTGACCCAATGGATTAAGACCGAATTAATAGGAGTTAACATGGACTGACTATTGAAATTACAACTATTGGTTAAAACCATCCGAGTGAATTCTTTCAAAAATAAGATATCCCATGTTGATATTTTGTTGACCATATACCTAGGTATAGAGACTCGCCATTCGTGTGTGGAAGTTATAAGGTTGAAAGGTCTGTTCCTACTATTTTGAGTTGAGTTGCTTTGTTTGTTTATTACTTATGCATCCATGCATACATCACACATGCATTTGCATTTCATATCGTTGATCCTTCTGGCTCATAGCTCTGGATTACAATAGTTCAAGAGTGTACGACAATCCAACCTATGCCGACAACATAGAATCCAGTAATAATTTAGTCAGCTTCTCACCAAGAGAGCAATGGAACCATAATAGATTTAGAGGATGATAAACAATGCAGTCTACACAAAGATAGAAGAGATAAAGGGGGTCTTGGATGAAACTAGGAGAAGCCAAATGACTACAGTATTTGGGAACACGGCTGAAGCATCTACTAGTACCAAGAAACAGAATGATAAAATGAAGGCTAAGGTTGGTAAAGTAGTCTTCGATGATGAAAAGATGGTTATAGATGGTGATGAATACTAGGCTTAGTACTTTTAAGATCCACAAGATAAGAAGGAGCCGAAGGTTATGGAGAAATCTGCTATTAAAAAGACCGAGACTTTTGATGTGGAGAAAATGATTGTGGACTTAGAGAAAAGTTTGAGAAGAAGCTGAAAACTGAAGAAATGTCAGAAGTAGACAAGCTTTTTAATCAAGATGATGAGGTCCCTTGTTCAAGATGCCATCATTTGCTAAATTTGATGGAACTAGCAACCCTCATCTTTATGTGAAACAGTATATCACAGCTATACAGTCTACCCGAGCTACTAAGGCTCAAACTCTAAGGTACTTCATAATTTCATTGAATCTAGTTGTGCAAAATTGGTTCAACACCTTAGAAGATAGTACTCAAAAGAACTAGAATTTGTTGTCCAAGGCTTTCATCCAACAATATGGGTGCAATGTTGAATTAGAGGTCTTTTTGATGGAAGTCGAATCAATAAGGCATAAATCAAATGAAAATTTTGTTGATTATGTGAAGAGGTGAAGAAACAAGGTTGCATTGCTCAAGAAGAGGCTTGATGAATCTGATCAGATTAGGATGATTGTAAGTAGGGCACTGTCTAGCCTTTGTAAATGGTTGTCTCACACACTCATCAAGGATTTCAAGGATCTTCTTCAAGCTGGTTTACAAATTGAAGAGTGGGAGTGGGAGAAGAACTATTTTCTATAAGAAGAAATGAGAAAGGAAATTACCAGTTTGGAAACCGAAGCATGCAAAAGGTGGTCGATGTTAACACAACTGGTCAAGGTGGTAGAAGACAATTTTCAAAATTGCACAAACCTTTGTCTTAGGTCTTTAATAAACTGTAGAAAAAGGGGTTGTTATAGCCATTAGCCCCACGCCCATTGCCAAATCCTTTACCACCTAATTTTGATGCCAAAGCATTTTGCCAATTTCACCAGATGCAAGGGCATGATACAGACAAGTGTTTAAGATTGAAACATGAAATTTAGAACTTGATTGTTAGTGGGAAGTTGCTCGAACCTAACAAGACAAGCATGAAGGATAATCCATTTCCAAGGTTCAACAGGAAGCCACCTCTGGCAACCTTCATTGGTGGAGGTTTAAATGAGAAATTTGTCATGTCTTCTTTTCAAAATGTAAGTGATGAAGTAGTTAAAGAAGAAGTGGTGATTAGTAAGAAAGAGCAAGCTGTAGTTAGAAAACAAGTAGCTATTTGTGTAATGAGCAAATTTTAGGACCCAACTAATAGTGATGATGATTCTAAGCCAAAGAAGGAAGATTGGACCTAGTCTAAACTTGAAGAAGATGAGGTGATGAGCACTCGATCTGGTAAGCCTTATGCAAGGCCACTGCCAAAGGAAGTGGAAGCTGACAAGGGAAAGGATGTCACAATTGGGAATAAAGAAGAAGAACATGATGCTATTCTTAAGCAATTGAAGAGCACACAAGCTAGTATCAGCATATTGGATTTTCTAGCTACATCCAAAAAAGCATCTAGAGACAATGGCCAAGGCTATGGCTAGCATGCCAATTTCCACTTCTATAACACTAGAGGAGCTAGTTAATTTTGTGAAAGTCGAAGGAGTGACAAAATGTGAGCATGATCAGAAGTAGAACTATGTTGGTGCAGGCATGGTGTTATTTTCATATGTGAATTTTCCAGAGGAAGAGAGAGACCACATCCACCCACTCTTTATCAAGGTGGAGGTCAAAGGGAAAAGGACTCCATGTGTGATGGTTGATGATGGGTCTACCATAAATGTTTGTCCACTCAAGATCTTGCCAAAGCTTGACATGTTGACAAGGGATCTAAGCCCAACTGAGGTAACAATCAGAGCTTGTGATAATACTAAGAGGCATGCTAAAGGAACCTTCAAAGCTATTATGAGGGCTGGTCCCATTGAATCCATGGTTGAATTTGCAGTCTTGGATATCCCTATCACTTTTTCACTACTATTGGACTACTCTGGTTTCATCCTCTTGATGGAGTTCCTTCCACACTCCATCAAAAGATTAAGTTCAAAAATGGGGATGAGACAGTGGTCATTTAAGCTAAGGACAATGCAGTTGTAAATGCTCTGATGGTTGAGAGGCCTCTCAATGGGTTCCAAGCAGCAATAATTTATGGTGATGAAGTGGTAGATCCCAAGATCTTGACTATGATGAAAAACATGAAGTACATGCCTGATGTTGGTCATGGAAAGGGTAAAAAATAGGTACGACAAAGCTTCCAGACTTTAAGACTCAGACTACCAAGAAATGGTTGGGATATGATAAAGCTAACAAAGATGCTCTGCCAAAGAAGGATGAGAAGATGAACTTCCCACCACTTGAAGAGGTCTTTGTCAAAGCTCTCGACATGGGACAACTCCAAGAAAAGCCCAAGCCAGTCATGTTCATAGGAAATCTAATCCTGGGTTTTGAGATTTTTGTTGATGTTGTTGAATTGGTGGAACATATGAAGAAAGAGCTAGTCCTGCTGGCTGACGAGGAGCCTAATCTAGAAGAAAAGAAGGAGATTGTCCTGAAAGTTTAGAAGACCGTAGAAGAAATTGTTGCTTTAGTTGAAGAAAAATTTGAAGATGTTTTAGTTTATGATTTTGAGAACACTGATGTTGATTTTGATTTTAATTTGTCTACTTTCTATGAGGAGGATGATGTTTTATTTTCCAAAATGAATGCAATAAAGTCTAATTTTGCTTACTTATGTCATGTTTTTCCTGATGGTTGCATACATTCATGTAGTAATTAAATATGTATTTTTAATATTAACTATGTTGACACACAAACATTAAATTTGGGAACAACCAACAATCCTAAAAATATTAGCATAGCATCCAAACTTACTCCTAAAGAGAGAGAGAGAGAGATTTGAATAAAAAAAGTAAGAAATATGAAGAAGTCTTTGCTTGGTCTTATGAGGATATGCCTGGGATTGATTAAGACATAGCTGAGCACTTGATTTCTACCTACGCTCACATGAAACCTGTCAAACAAAAGTTTAGATGGTTAAGGAGAACTGGGCAGAATTGGTCAAAGAAGAAGTCACTAAGAAAATACAAGTCAAGTCCCTTGAGGTGATAGACTATCCAGAGTGGTTAGCTACTATAGTTTTTGTGCCAAAGAAAAATGGAATAATTAGGGCTTGTGTGAATTATAGAGATTTAAATAAAGCATCCACTAAAGATGATTTTTTGTTTCACCTTATCGATGTCCTTATTGATAGGGCAGCCTCTAGCATGCTACACTCATTCATAGATGGATTTTTTTGGATATAATCAAGTGTTAATGGCCCAAGAGGATAAAGCTAAAACTTTCTTCATTACTACATGGGGTATGTTTTGCTATAAGGTGATGTTGTTTGGGTTAAAGAATGCCGGGGTGACCTACCAGAGGATGGCTACCACTTTGTTTCATGAAATGATGCTCAAAGAAGTTGAGTTCTATTTGGATTATATGATGGTGAAGTTGGATATGAGAGAGCAGCATTTCCAAAACATAGAATTATTCTTTGAGAGGGCAGTAAAGTACAAGCTAAGGTTGAACCCGAAGAAGTGCATGTTTGAGGTTACTTCAGGCAAGTTATTAGGGCATGTGGTTGGTCCAAATGGCATTGAGATTGACCCCGACAAAGTTAAGGCAATCCAAGATATGCCAACCCCTAAGACAGAGACAAAAGTTTGGGGGTTTATTGGCAGGTTACAGTACATTAGCAGATTGATAGCGAAGCTTTCCACAATCTATGAACCAATCTTTAAATTGCTTAAAAAGAACCAGAATCTATGTCAAAAGGCTTTTGAGTTTCTTAAGGAATATTTATTGAATCCACATGTTTTAAAGCCACCTAAGCCTGGTAGATCTTTATTACTATACTTTGCAGTAGAGGAAGAATTGATAGGAGCAATGCTCGCCCAAGCAGATGAATCAAGGGTTGAGTATGCAATTTGCTACATAAGCAGGAAGCTCCTGTCTTATGAAATAAAGTATAGTATCATTGAAAAGACATACATAGCCGTGGTGTGGTCATCTAAAAATTTGTGGCATTACTTTCAATCTTATAGTGTGCAAGCAATCTCTAGGATGGATCCAGTAAATTATCTAAGGGAAACACCTTCATTGATTAGGAAATATACAGATGGTTAATCATTTTGGAAGAGTTTAAGATCGAATATATAACAAGGAAAACCATTAAAGGAAGAGTAGTAGCATAATTCCTAGCCCAACAACCGTTGCTAGATAGTGAGGAGGCAATTTTGGAATTTCCAGATGAACATTTAGAGGCCATAGAGGAATAGGGTTGAAAAATGTACTTTCATGGAGCAGTAAATAGAAAAGGTGTTGGTTTGGGTGTAATTTTGAAATTGTCCCAAGGGGAGTTCATTCCTCTTGCTAAGAAGTTGAAGTTTAGGGCAACCAACAACATGGTCATGTATGAAGCTTGCATTTTTGGCCTGGAAACCCTAATGATAATGAGGGAGGATAAGGTGCAGGTTTTTTGTTTTGTTGGTAATGTTCCAAGTAAATGGAGAGTGGGAGTTGAAGGAAGAAAAATTAAAACCGTACCATGATTATTTGACTCTAATAAAGAAGAATTTTAAGGAGTGCAAATTTATACACCTGCCAAGGGAGGAAAACCAGATAGCTGATGCCCTAGCCACATTGGCTTCAGTATCAGAAGATCTTGTTAAGTTATTTCTTAAGCCTCTGCTTTTAACTAGTTCATTAACTCCTTGTTATGAATACAAAATAGTCATAAAAACTGATACGAACCACGATACATAGTACGACGCCATCATACTATGTTTTGAAAGTAGGGATTACTTGCAAGATGCAACAAAAGAAGAAAAAAGAGCTATAAGGTGGTGGTCTTTGCAATACATCACATTTGATAGGGAATTGTAAAAAAGATGGCCCGATGGAGTGCATTTAAGATTCTTAAGGAAGTTTAAAATTGAGCAGATCATGTCTGAGATACATGCTGAAAGTTATGGACCACGCATGAACGGATTGGCCCTAGTTAAAATGATAATTTGAAAAGGCTATTATTGGCTAACTATGGAAAAAGATTGTATTAATTTTTTGAGAAGGTTTTAGCAGTGGCAGATGCATGAGAATTTGAATCACCAGCCTCCTAAGGAACTATATTCCATGTCTTCTCCTGGCCTTTTGCAACATGGGGATTTGACATTATTCAAGAGAGGCATCCGATGGCTTCAAACGATAACCAGTACATTGTAGTAGCAGTTGATTATTTTTCAAAATGGGTTGAAGTTGAGTCTTTTAATAAGCTGGGGGCAAGAAAAATGGCTAGGTTTATTAAAAAGAACATCATCTTTAGATATGCGGTCCTACACAGTGTGATATCAGATAATGGGGTGCAGTTTTAAGGAACAATTAAGGATTTATTCTCGAAGTACTAGATTTTTCATCACCGGTCTTCACCTTATAGACTGAAGGCTAACGATGTAGTGGAAGAAACTAATAAGACAATTAAGTAGATTCTGTCCAAGATAACCAAGACATACATGGATTGGTCGAAAGTGCTTCATTATGCTTTGTGGGAGCACAGGACTAATGTGCGAATCTCGATTGGAATGATGTCATCTTCCTTGGTGTATGGGATGGAAGTTGTATTGCCAATTGAGATTGAGATCAAATTGCTACAGGTAGTCCTAAAAGTTGAATTGCCTAAGATGAAATGGGTAGCAAGCAGATATGCACAGCTGGCCTTATTAGAAGATAAAAGTTGAAGGAATTGTATCATCACCAGCTGTACAAAAGAAAAATAGCTCGAGCTTACAACAAAAGGGTTAAGATTGAAAAGCTTAAAGTCGGTGACTTGGTCTTGAAGCAGTGAAAGCCCAATGTATCCGAGCCGAAAGGGAAGTTTAGACCTAGTTGGTAAGGGCTGTATGTTTGTGAAACAAGTCATGAGTAAGGGAGCGGTCAAGTTGTCAGACATAGACAAGAGCGAATTTACTGAGCCAGTAAATATTGACATGTTGAAGAGGTTCTATGTTTGAAATAATAATAATAATAATAATAATAATAATAATAATAATTAAAAAAAGAGAGCTCGCTAGGTTGAAAACCCGAGAAGGTGACCTAGGCAAAAGTTAGAGTAGTCCACTAGTTCCGAATATCTGAAGGGCGGACAAGACAAAAATTAGGGCAAAATGAATGAAATTATTCCCCAATTTAATAAACAGAGTTAGTGACAGGAGTAATTTTATGTATGTTGGCTTAATATTTTTGGTTTTTCCCTAATTTAATAAACAGAGTTGATTTTTAAATTGTTCTATGTGAACTATTTTGAATTTTCTGAATAAAGGTAAAATAAATATCATAATAGCAAAAGGTGGTGACAAGTTATAAAGAGAAAGAAAACATCTTTTATTAATCATTATTGTCATCTTAACATTATTTTTCTAAAGATTGACAAATGTAAAGTCTATGGCAGATGATAAGTGTAGAGTGTAGGCCAACTTTGCTTCAATCGATCCAAGAAGGCTTCAGTCAGACGAGGCATGTCCAAATTAGTTGTGAACTCAGAACCTTGAGGCTCTGCCCCATACTGGTGGTCAAGTCAATGTGGATCATAGCAAGTGCCTCAATGAAGCACATCAAGAGGAATATACATCAGATACGTCTGAATGATGATGTGGGAAATCCTCCACCAAGTTACCAACCAGCAAATGTTAATCATATCTCATGAGCGAATCCAGTTGATCCAGTTAGCATATGAAGAAGTAGGACAGAGTAATTTCCTGGAAGAATGATGTTATGGTAGATATTTGGTGAAGTCTACATACGAGATGTCGAGTAGGCAAAGGCACTCCTATAGCCAGATTTGAAAAAAAGAAAAAAAAAGAGCCCATTAGGTTGAAAACCTGCATGGGTGGCCTAAGCAAAAATTAGGGTAATTTTCTAATTTTGAAAACTTGCAAGGGTGATCTAGGAAAAAATTAGAACCAATATATATAAAAAAAAAGTCCACTAGTTGAAAACCTATAAGGGCGGCCTAGGCAAAAGCTAAGACAGCTCGCTAGTTCTGAAAACCCATAAGGGCGGGCTAGGCAAAAATTAAAGCAAGAAAAATAAAAGCCTAAATTGAAAACCCACAAGGGTAGTTTAGGTAATAACCTAAAGTAGCAAAGGACTCCAGCCAATCTTCTTGAAGAATCTATTTTGAATTGGTCCTACATAACAAGGGGTTCACCTAAGATCATGGGTACTGGCGATAGTCCTCCTTCCATTTGGTCCATGATATCCAGAACTCAAGGATCAATGTCACCATCAACAGAAATAAGCAAGAATTGTCCAAGCAAACATAGACAGAACATGCATCACCATGCTTTGGTCGGTGCCAAATGAGAAGTGCAAAAACTGATCAAGGGATCGAGCATAATTTTCTTACCTCTAGTTAATTGCAGAATTTTAGACTTTGAAAATTAAAACAACATTTGCATCTTTTATTGAGTTTTGGAAGTCAGTATAGGTAATGCCATTGGCCGGTTGCTTGGCTATCCAAGGATGGCTTCAAATTCTTCAACCATAGGACATATTTCAAAGTTGTTGATCTTAAAAGTCCTAGTTTTCACATCCCAAGATGAAGCCATGGCATGTAAGAATGATTAGTCTTATTTGATATTTTGAAAACATTTCAAGACAGTGAGTTGAGAACATGACAATTGTTCCCAATGTGTAGCCTTGAATAAATTCCTTATCTTTTTCAAATTAGCTTCTATCACCTTGAAAAGCGTAACAATTAAGTTTGATTTGGATTTATAAGGAAGTCTTAATAGATGGCTGAAATTATTTTTGTTGGTACAATGAAATTCATGTGATGTGATTATGTTTTTGCTATAGTCAAGAATTGTGGCATGTTTGGCAAAAATTAGGGTTGGTTTATATAAGTTCTAGTTTATGGACTGGGGTGCACAAGGAAAGAGCGTTGATTTAAATCTGAAACACGCAAGGAATGGACTTTGGATTGGGTGGTAATTAGAATGCTGAATATCTTAGGGTTTTTGTAAACTTTAATCCATTCTTCATGTGCTACTATGTATGTACATATATAAAAAAAATTACAGAACAACAAAAGTAAAATAAAAAAAAGTCAATTCACCAGAAAAGTTATTATTATTGTTATTGTTATTTTTATTATTATGATTATTATTGTTACAAGTTTTTATTTGATTGGATACAAATTTTTACAAGTCAGTCACTGCGAAGAAGAAGAAGGCAATCCATAATTGAACAAAGCCCTAAGAAAGTCATCAACTATTGAAGGAGGGGGCATATTATCTGTCCAATGTCCACTTGAGGAAGAAGCGCCCGAACTGCTATTGTCTTAAAAGTTGATTAAATTGTCACTTGAAAAGGAAGGAGGCATATCATGGATATCAGTCCGGGGCCCCCTTGATAAAGAAGCATTCGAATCTCTCATTCCCTAAAATTAGAATTATAAGAAGTCCCATGCCTCCTTTTGGCATATTTCATAACTCTTCCTGAAGCTTTTTATTTTACTCCTCGAGCGTTCACTGTGAACCAGATAAAGAAAGGATAAATCCATACATTTTCATGCATACATACAAGTATTATCATTATAGAATAAGATGACAAACTAGATAATTTGGATCAAAACCCTGCGGGTAGGATGACATATCAAGGTAAGAAGGAATAAATGGAGAAAACAACCACTGTATCAGAGTATCATATAAAGGGACGTCTCCATGACCAGGGGAACCAGCAGCCTGCTGTAATCATATAGATAGTCAGAAAACTATAAGAAATAGCTGTAATGAAAACAAGATAGATACCTGAGAAGTGCCAACTTCAGGATCAGCGTGGGAATAAGAAGACGGCTCATTCTCCTCCTCCTCATCTTCATCTTCTTCTGCATGTTATTCCTCTTCTCCTTCTTCCACTTCTATCTCCTCTTCTTCACCTCCAGAGAGCTCGTGAATGCCAATAGGTGACACTTAAAAATTTAATAGCTAACCCTAAATAAGTTGGGCATATGGTATGTTTGGTGAAAGCAGGAAGTCATGAACATCGAGGCTATCATGGCAACCGCTCCAATATGGTTCTGGCTTGGACATAGTGTTCAACACAAATAATGGAATATCAGCAGGTATTCTCCACCAGTCAGGTCTGAGGAACCATCATGTATTCTTTCTCCAAGAAACTAGCCACAAGAGACCGGACCAGCAATAATCCAATAAGAGTTTTGCAATGGCATTGAGTGAGTGATGCATCTAATCCAACCATTTCTCTCTTCATCTCTCCACCATGCCGCATCCACTTATAGAAAATCTAATAGATAATTTATTTTGATCATTAGTTTGATATTAATATTAACATTTTTCTTACTTGGTCCTGGGTTAGGCAACTCAAGTGGTAGTGGCAACTATGCACATGGTGGCTTCCAGGTACTTCCCTATAGCCTGACAAATAGACACCTAATCTTAGGTATCCAATCCGTGGCCATGTAATGTTTGGAACCCTCACCAAGTTATGCTCGTATGCCTAAACCAACATATAAAAGAGAGAATTAAGTCTATGCACGTGCATTATTCGGATCAATAGTTTTAAAAGAAAGTAATACCTTGGCAAATGGGTATAAAACCAATGAAGGATCTTTTCTTCCTATAGAGTGCATCAAAACCGTGATAAAGGCAAGCAAGACCATACTCCCCAAATGCATAAGAAGATACATGGTCCAATTCAGAAAGGGCACGTAACACTGATAAGTGAATGGCAGACTCGGTGCTGCCTAAAATTGTCGCCCCTAATAGATATAATAGAAACCCTCGAGTATATTGTTTCACCCTCTCGACTTGAACAAGTCCAACATACTTTACCCAATACTCTCAAATGGGTTCATATATGATTTTGTACGATCTCCTATACTGGGGCCTAACACCGATCAACTGTCAAATTTCTTCTTCCTTTAAGATATTGTTAGTCAAAGGGACAGGGGTTCCATCACATCGAAGACAGTTATAGAAGCAAAGTCGACCGAACCAATTGTCATCTCTCTAATTAGCAAATGGAAAGTATGGGGGTTGTGTCCAGCTATAATTTGATTTTTTCGCAAACACCTGAATTACACTCCGAACAATTTGATAACCTTGGGCTAGTGATTGCAAAATGAAGTCCTTGAAACCACTTTCTTGGATTATTCTCTTTATTGCCGATGGGGCCCGGTCATACCAATTGTGAGCCTTATGGATATTTACTCCCACCTTAATATCACAATCATCATTTTGTCCAAATACAGGTAAGTATACACATAAATTATCACAAATATTTTTGTGTTGTTGTGCAATATTTCTTATAAACATTTTGTATGCACACCCATTATTGTTTTTTTTTATTATTATCTTATGCAACAATTCTATAAATTTTTATTATGCAAATTTTGTACACATATAATTTTTTATATTATTAAATTAATATTTTCAATGCATATTTTTAAATAATAATTTTTATAAACCTTTCCTACATTTTTCTATAACTTTTACAGATTAATTTTACTATGCATTTGTATACAATAATTTTTACTACATAATTTTTTATACATACTTTTGTATATTTCTAATACATCAATGGTTTCATAAATAAATCTTTTAAAATTTGCTATATATATTTTTTGTACACTAATAGCCACACCTCTTGCATTAATTTTTATAAATTTTACAGTATAAATTTTTATGTATATTTTTATACTTATCTTTTGTGTAATTTACATAAATAATTACAGGTGTTTTTACAGCAAAATAACACTTACAGGTGTTTTTTCATTGGAACTCTGATGGAAATGCATCCTGAGCAAAAATGGAATTCGCTCCATCTCATTACCTCAGAGGTAAGCCATAATTTCATTATTTGATCGAGTCCCATACCTTGAGGAGTGTTGGATGCCAGCCATGGTAAGTATTTAAGCTTTCAAATTCTCAAATTCTAAGCAGAAGGATGAAGAAGAAAGGGTTCTATGTTCTACTTGACAAGTTGAAAAGTGTGACACTTTGTATGTATATATATAAAATGTAACATAAAACAAAAAATATAATAAAAGGACAAAGTCACATGCCCTTGTCCCTATCTCATACATTTCAATTATTTAAAGTTAATTTAGTTAGCATTATTACTTTCTGATGGTAGTACTCAAAAGTTTGCTTTTCTTGGTTTCAATAATTCACGGCACATGTCATAGTAAATAGATATTTATTGTGGGTATATATTTTATGCGTGCTTAAAAATATTTTTTATATTTATAAATATTTTTTTCATACATGGGGCAAGAGTATATAGGTATAGTAAAAAATGGCCTAATTTTTTATGAAATGCTTTACTGACTATAATTAATTTTTGCAGGTACCTAGGGTCCAGAACCCAAAATTATTTTTTGAGTCCAGAACTCAATCTGGAACCAAAAACCAAACCAGCTTGGGTCTAGAATCCAAAATCATTTTTTGAGTCCAAAACTTAAACCGGGTCCAGAATCCAAATCAGCTCAGGTCTAGAATCCAAAATTAATTTTTTGAGTCTAAAACTCAAACCGGGTCCAAAACCCAAAATAAATTTTCTAGTCCAGAACTCAAATCGAGTCTAGAACCCAAGCCAGCTCAGGTCCATAACTTAAAATTATTTTTTGAGTCCAAAACTCAAACCGGGTTTAGAACCTAAACTAGATTGGGTCCAGAATGCAAAATTACTTTTTGAGTCCAAAACTAAAATCGGGTCTAGAACCCAAAATTATTTTTTGAGTCTAGAACTCAAATAGGGTCTAAAACCCAAACCACTCAGTCCAAAACCCAAATATTTTTTGAGTCCAAAACTCAAACCGGGTCTAAAACCCAAACCACCTCAGGTCCATAATACATTTTTGCCAAAATTAATCAAATAGTCATGTTGCTTTCCACTATCTAAATCAATTCAAGATCGTTTAAGCAGGGAAAAAATGATAGACCCTTTTTTTTGGCCCTGAGTTAGTACGGTCTTAATTAACTGATGCTAAGATAAATTCGATCTGACTTTAAAAGATGTAAACTTAGTTTGCAACTTTTAAATAAGTTGGTCCGATTTTAAAAGGCATAAATTCAACTATAAAACCCTAACTTGAGTTTTTTTAGGCCCAAAATTAAACTTTTCTATTTACAAAAATTAAAAAATACAATAATAAATTGAGTTAGGATGAACCAGGTCGACTTGAGCCTTTGCTCGTGTCGACCTGGAGGGCCCAGCTCGACATGAGCCAAAGGCCATGTCTATATGGCTGCCCAGATCGACATGTTTTTAAGTTGTTTTAGTGCTTTCTTGACCGGGTAGTTTCCTAATTAGCTTATAATTCATCTGAAAGATAGATTAGCAAAATTAGGATTAGGGTTGGATTATTTTTTCTACAAATAATGAGGCTTAATATTTTAACAAGGATCGAAAATTTGGAGCAAGAAAAGTAGCAATGAGCAACCAACATTAATAAGTAATAGTCATCAACAATCAACAAAAGCAGTAATCACTATCTTTGATCTTGACTTGACCAAAACAAACATTGATGCAGGCAGCAGATTGTAGTCAATAATCAATTTTGGTGGATCCTTCAAACACAGGTTTTGTTTCTTAAATTTAATTTGTTTGAACATAAAGTAGCTAGTTATCTTTCCATAATTTGATTTGTTTGCTTAAATTATTATATTGATAACAAAAGTTTAATTGCTATATGTAATATCCCAAAGTATGCCCTAGGAGTTTGGAATATTTTATTGTTGTATTTGGATTAAGTGTATATGTGTAATGGAAAGAGAAAAGATGAGAAGAGAGATGTGTATATGTTGTATATATAGAGATATATACAACATATACAAGTCAAATTTTTATATAGTCAAAAGAAGATATTTATTTATTTTAAATTAGTGAATAAATTAAAAGGAAAATAAAGGAGTGGAAGAGAATATTTTATGATTATTTTATTAGTTAATTTTCTTGGTGGAGGTTTAAAGAGAAAAGAAGTTTGACTTGGCTATTTACTCTTTTTCTTCTTCTTTTCTTTTTCTTCTTGGCCGGCCATCCAAAGCAAGAGAGAAGAGAGTTTTTGATTATTTTCCAAGCTCAAAATTGAAGGAGATTTCAAGTGATCAAGTGGGAAATCTAAGAAATTTCATCAACTTTGGTAAGTTTCCACTTGATTTCCTTGTTTTATTTTAAGTTGTAATTGAGTTTGATGATTGATGGTGGATAGTATGAGTATGTTTGATTGTAGTGTGTTTGAGAGTGTTGGATTTAATTGATTGTGATTTTGAAGTTGAATGGAAGAGTAAGAGTGGTGTATATGTTATGGTTTTGAATTGGTAATTGATGTCAATATTGAGTTTAATCAATTATTTTTGGTAGATCTTCAAGATGTTTGTGTTTAATGGAGTTGAAAGCATAGAATACATGAGTTTGGTCCAAAACAAAAGCATTTTTGATGCCACGCCCGTGGCCCATGAATGCCACGACCGTGGGGTCTTGGGTAAATTGGACAGATTCGTTTTCTAACCCACGACCGTGGGGGCTTGTGAGGCCACGACCGTGGGGTTGTGAGGCCATGACTGTGGGCCCTAGTTAGTGGTTTTGGTTTGTAATTTGTGATCTTTGGGTCTAGTATAAGGCTAATAGGTGAATAATTGTATTGGAATTCATGTGTATGTTTAAATAAGTGTGTATTTTCCTTTTGAATTAGGTTGTGAAGAGGTTGAATTGCCTTAACCCTAGTAGTGAAGAATTCTTGGAAGAGGAAGTGTATAGATTGGTGTGAGTTGTTCTTGAGGTAAGTACAAACTTGCATGATTGCATACATTCATATGATTTTGAGATTCAACACATTTGGTTATGAATGTGTTAAGTAATTTATTACATTGTTAATACATTTGATTAATGCTATGGTTTGCATGATGTGGAAGATACGATAATCATTCAAAATGTATGTTCAATGCACTTGGTTAAGTATACTTTAATGATGAATTGCTTTAATGTGAATTGAGATATGATGAAATGTGAAACCATTGTTGTTGGCTATGATAATGCAAATGAAATAATTGGGGCATGATTGCCTATTTACTTATGGAATATGAAATGAGAAATGAATGGAGAAAGAGAATGATAGAGATAAATGAAATATTTGTGTGCTTAATATGTTATTCAATTTCAGAGTTCTGAGTTTGGCGGCATGCCTATGAATCACTGGATTGGTGAAAAGACCGGGTCGTAAGCCGAGTCCAGCTGATAAATGTGATGATTTTGGGGTGAAAAGACTGGGTCGTAAGCCTCAAAAACAAATTCTTGAAGCTAGATTGAGTGAAAAGATTGGGTCGTAAGATCAAATCTAGTTGATTATCCATGGATAAATATATGTATCGCCTACGGGTTTGATGATTGTGATTATGGACCAAAGTAGTAACTCTGAACTTTGAATAACATATTAGTGTCTTTTGGGCCCATGCTTGTCTTTGTTTCAATGTGATTCATAAATGGAGAAAGAATTGAATAAGATAATGAAATGTAGTGTTATGGAAAAATATTAATATATCCTTTATGAATATTGTCTTTATGGTTGAAATGTGTGACATTGGCATTGCATTAAAGCATATTGTTATTGTGGTTTGTACCACTAAGCCGTTGGCTTAGAGCGATTGTGGTTCATCACGCAGGTGACAGGATAGAACCAGAGAGCTCAGTTAGACCGAGTTGAGTCTAGATTCTGAGGTGTTGATAGTGGGCTTAAAGATCAGAGACAAACTGCCAAACATGTATAAATGTTATGTTTTTGTAAAATTTGGTTTTTGATGTATATATATTTGTAAATGCCGCTATATTTTCCGCTGCATATTAAATGAATGTTTTATCTATTGTATTTTATAATATGTCTTAAATGTTTTAAGTTTTCTTATAATACTGCTAAATTGAAAGATCGGTTTGCTTATTATAAACTATAGCACACCTGTATTCTGTATACGTATATTACAGGTGTATGTAGTATGCGTATATGGGGTATAGGGGTGTTACACTAGAACCTTAGATGCATATTTTATGAAACTAAAACTCAATCTATTAAATCAACTAGCAGCATAAGATTTAAAGTAATTGCCAAAACTCTAACCTATTTTCATAAATCCCAAAAACTTTAAACCATCTTTATTCAAAAACATAAATTGTTTCATTAAATTCCAAAACCCTAATTATTTTTTACTTAGTTATTTAAACTATAGTTTTCATTATTTATTTGATTTGCTATTTATTATATGATGAATGGTTATTTTACTTTATGATGGATGTTTTATTTTAATTATCGTGCTTGAATTTAATTTACTTAATTAATTATTTATTTGATTTCTTAAATTGTAAGAGGCATGTTTCCACTTTGTGGGTGCTTCGATTTTTATTATGTAATTTAATTTATCGTTTAAAGATTTTAGATTAATGAAAAAGGATACGTTTCCACCTTTTGGTAGGTATCCTATTTATTTAGTTTTAGGTATTGGATTTAGTTGTAATGGTATGTTTTCACCTTGTGAGTAGGGATTTTTGCCCCCACTCCCGGTGGAATATTTCACTTACGACTTCTGCACTATTAGGCTTGGGACCTTAGAGAACACGAGCCTAAGTCCAGAGAAAATGGAATCACCACCCGAATGGGCTGGGAAAAAAAAGGGGTGGATGACTCGATTCCTAAGGAATCCCCAATCCCCTTTGAAAAGTTGGGTACGTGTGGGGAAGGTGAGAAATGGCCCAGCACCCCCACAATGCCCGGTTCATTGGAACCGACCTCCTTTGCAGGTCTTAATATTATAAAATTCATAAATATAATGATATTATCCATACTATATGTGTTCATAAGAATAAATAAATACTTTATTAAATTCAAAACAATGTCTAAACAAAATAAATAAATGGACACCCATCCAATAATGAAAACATGTCCTTACATCGTCTAATATCTAGAAATAAATAGGACACCCACCGAAAGGTGGAAATGTGTCCTTTACATTGATCCAAAAACTTTAAAATAAACTAAATTACATGACACTCACAATATGAGGTACCTATAATATGGAAACATACCTCTTACAATGTTAATAAATAAATAAGAATTGAAAAATATTCATCCATGATAAATTAAATAAACTAAATGTCAAAATTAAATAAATCAATCATCAAAACATATAATAAGCTACATAATCAAATCTAAAATAAAATACAGCAATAAATATATAAATTTAGGGTTTATATCTTAAATTAGAATTTTAGAATCTTAATAAAAAAATTAGGGTTTTAAATAAAGGAAGTTAAACACAAAGACTTATAATACACAAATAAATATTGACCCCTTAGAAAAGCCCATACAGCGGTCCCTAATTTTTAGTTTAGAAATTAGGGTTAGGGTTTTGATAAAAATTTGTTCGCTGTGTATTTCAAATTACGGTTTGGATTTTAAAATTCGCTACAATGATGAATAAAACAAATGTAAATACTGATTTGTTTGAATGTCTAGTAAATTAATGCATGAGATAATAATAATGTAACTATTATAATTTAAATGAATTAAACATAACAAACAAACATTCGTTCGTTGGCTCTACTGAAATTAAAAGATTTGAACCAAGCTTTTGTTTGATTTTTGCTACTGCCTGAGTCAATTACTTTTTTAGTTGAAGTTTGGCAATTTGGCAATTGCCTTGACACTGCCAATTGCTTCTTTAGTTCAATAATTTTTGCTCCTTTGGCTGCTAGGGTTTCTCATTTATTATTTTTGCTTTTTTCTTTTAAATTTTCAAAGTCTAGTCCCTAAACCAATTTCTAAGAAAAAGTCCAAATAATTCTTTCGTAAATTTTCCCTTCTAGTCGAATAAAATTCTTCTTGGCCGAATAAAAAAAAATTTTCTCTCTGTGTCTTTTAATGTGGTATTTATAAGAAAAAAATCAAAACCTAATACTAATTGGTTAAGGAAATAAAAACTGTTTAGGAAAATATTAAAAACCAAGTAAAATAAGGTTTTGACAAAAATTGCGTGCGGGCTCGGGCGAGACCGGTGCTGGACGCTGCTGTGCAAGGATATTGTTGGTGAGGATTAGCCTGGGCGCTATGAGGATCTGCGAGGGCCAACTATGAGGACAGAGGCTGGGGTGCTAATTCGCCGTAGCTGTGCTTGCGGTAAATTGGCCTAAGCCAATTCGTCGCCTATTTTTATTTTTTTTATCTTTTTATCTTTATTTTTTATTTTTTATTTTTTAATTTCATTATTAAAATAAATATTATAAGTAATAAATATTATTAAAATAAATAATATTTTATTAAAATAAATAATAAATATTAAAATAACACAAAAATTATTTTGGACTATTTAAAAATATCGAACTAGACTGGGTAAAAAATTAAGGGTCTACACACCTCATGTGGGTGCCCATTTATTATTTTGTTTTGAGTATTGTTTTAATTTTAATATAATGAAATTTTATTTTATTATTTGCATATATTATGGATAATGTAGTAATAGTAAGAATTTTATAATATATAGACCTGAAAAGGAGGCCGGTACTAATCAACCGGGCATTATGCGGGTGCTGGGTCATTCTCACCTTCTCCATGCATATTCAACTTTCTAAACCCGTTAGGGGGTTGGGGATTCCTTAGGAATTGAGTCATCCACCCCTTTCTTTTTTTGGCCCTTTTGGGTGGCAACTCCATTTTCTTCGAGTTTAGGCTCGTGTATTCTAAGGCCCTGAACCTAAGAATGCCAATGTCACAAGAACTATTCCATTGGAAGTGAGGGCCAAAATCTCCTCTCACAACAACATATCAAAAAAAAAAAAATAGAAGGATGCATCTTTGACATGTCCCTGGTGCATTGCAGAGTCCAAATGGCTTCCTCCGAAAAGTAAACGTCACAAAGGGACAAGTGAAAGTTATCTTTGGTTGATCTTTTAGTGCTATAGAGACTTGGTAGTAACCTGAAAAACGATCAAGAAAATAGTAAAAAGCATGTCCAGATAATCTATGAAGCATTTGATCAATAAATGGTAAAGGAAAATGATCTTTCTTTGTAACATTATTTAATTTCCTACAATCTATGCACATTCAGCACCCAATTTGTGATCGTGTAGGTACCAACTCTCCTTTCTCATTTTAGACAATAGTTAAACCTGCTTTCTTTGGCACAACATGTGTAGGACTAACCCACTCACTATTGGCAATGGGGTAAATCACCCCTTCATTAAGTAATTTAAGAACCTCTTTTTTGACTACTTTACTCATATTAGGGTTAAGCCTCCTTTGAGTCTCTCTCACCAGTTTAGCCCCCTCTTCTAAAACTATCTTATGCATACAAATAGAGGGACTAATACCATTGATATCACTCAACCTCTAACAAATGGTTCTCTTGAATTTTTTCAACATTTCACCAGTTTATCTTCTTTATCTCTATTGAAAGTCGCAAAAATTATCACTGATTGTGTGTTGTTCTCTCTAAGAAAAACATACTTCAAATGCTTTGGGAGTACTTTATGTTCAACCACTTTTAGTTGAATCTCCTTTCTCTCAATTTTGAGTTCCCTCTCAACACTCTCATTGTCCAACTTGGACTTGCATTCCTTAATCTCCGCATCAGAAATCTCAACTTCTACAGCTAAAGTTAGGGCCATCTCTAGCTTGTCTTCACTACTTTCTAGCAAGAAAACTTCTTCAAAAGCAAGATCGGTAAAAATAATAAAAGATCAGTCTTCATACACAATAGTAGTGGGAATAGGGGTAGTGTTAAAAATTAAAACTTCCACAATTTGTCCTAAAACAGTCATGGTTAATTTTCCATTTTTAACATCAATCAATTTATTAGTTGTAGCCATAAAAGGCCTCTCTAACAAAATTATATGTTCTGAATCCCTAGGGATTTCTTCCCCCAATTCCAAGACAATGAAATCAACAGGAATAATCAAACAACCTAATTGGACTAGAACATCCTTTATGATTTTCTTAAGGTATCTAAGAGTTTGATTTGCAAGTTGCAATACCATTTTAGTTGGTTCAAGTTCCCCTATCTCTAATTTCAAATAAATAGAATATGGCATCAAATTTATGCTAGCTCCTAGATCACACATGCCAATGGTTTCCTTCCCATTCCCTATGGAGATATTAACCATAAAACTTCCAGGATCCTTTACCTTAAGATGTAACTTGTATTATAAAATAACACTTGTTATTCTAAGACTATCACCTTTTCATTCAACTCATACCTTTTATTTTTAGTGTTTAGTTCCTTGAAGAATTTGGCATAGGCTGGTATATTTATATTTACCTCAAGTAAGGGAAGATTAATACTTACCTTTGAGAGCATGTTATAAATTTCAAAAAATTATTTATCTTACTTCTCATTTTTTAACCTACTTGGGAAATGAACTGGCGGACTGTAAGGATTTAGAGATTTATGCAACTTTGGTAAAATAGACGCCTCCTTACTCTCCTCCTTCGATTCTCTTGGTTGAGCTTTGCTTGCTTGCATTCCTCTCCATTTTCTTGAATTGTACCCACATTTAAAGAATTACAAATTTTATTATCAATTACCTTACCACTTCTTAAAACGGTAATTGCTTTGGCTTACTCTAGTTGACATGGAAATTTTCCTTTTTCATGAGCTTGAAGTTGGTTAGCTAGTTGACCAACTTGAGTTTCCACCATCTTAAGTGATGCTTCCAAAGAGTCAACCCGCTAGTTATTCACCTCTTGAATTTGAGTAATTTGAATAAAGGCATTAAAATTATCTTCAAGCGAAGGTTTCTTGACTTGCTTTTAATTTGATGTTTGCCCATGGAAATTGAGTCCTCTTTGATAAGGTTGGAAAGGTTGTTGATGTAGGACTTGTTGATTTTTTCATGAAATATTTGAGTGGTTCCTTGTAACACCTCTATACCCAATATACGTACATCACATGCACCCATATATGTAATATACGTATACCGGACACAAGAATGTCACAGTCTATATTAAACAAACCAATCTTTCATCTTAACATCAATTCATCATTTCAACAATATGAGAAAAACTTAAAACATTTGACTCATATTATAAATAGTAATAGATAAATCATTCCTTGCTAAAATACATATATATATATATCATCATTACACAAGAGTTTATCCAAAACATCTTTGATTGCGGAAGCGAAATATACATTTCTATATACATCAAAATCAATAAGTAAAAAAACATAGAATTTATACATGCTGGCAGTTCGTCTCTGATCTTGAAGTCCAAATCTACACTGCTCTCACAGACTCAAGTCTAGACTCGACTCAGTCTAGCAAAACTCTCCGGCTCAATCGGATCTACCCTGTCACCTGTGTGATAAATCACAATCACACTAGGCCAAAGGCTTAGTGTTACTAACCATGATAACAATATGATTCAATGCAATGTTGATGTCAAACTTTCAATAATTAGAAACAATATACAAGGATATCATATTTCATAACATTAAATCTCATTATATTGTTCAAATGCTCCATCATTCATAATTTACATTAAAGCAAAGACAAGCATGGGCCCAAAAGAAACTAATATGCCATTCAAATTCCAAAGTTACTGTTTTGGTCCAATAATCACATTTATCAAGCCCGTAGGCGAATCATTATCACAATGAGGATTACCTCATATGTAACATCCCAACTAGGCTTGAAGGACTAGGACCAACCAAGCTTCAAGGGGAGCTCAGCATCAACCCAACTTGGCTTCAAGGACCAAGCGCAACCCAACTTTAAGGGATTGTTACTTTTAGGCATGCCACCAATAACAAAACTCTAAAAATTGAATAACTTACTAGGCACACAATTCTTTTATAATTTCATTAACAAATCCATTCTTATTTTCTCATGATCATCCAGGCACAATGCCCCAAATATTTCATTTATATCATTATAGCAAATATCAATGGCTTCACATTTCATCATTTGAGTGCACAACACAAATTACATTGTTCATCGATTTTGAATCCTCAACATATAATTCACATAATACAAACCATTGCACCATTTTCATATATCAACAATATAATAGGTAACCTAACATATTTTCCAACCAAATGTGATAAGTCCCAAAGTCATGTAAAAGTATGCAATCATGTAAGCTTTGTACTTACCTTAAGAGCTACAAACACAAATCTAACAACCTCCTCTTCCATGAATCCTTCAACACTTGGATTGGTATAACTCAATTCTCTTAAAAACCTAATCCAAATGTGATTATACAAACTCACTTAGTGATACACATAAGAAAATAAGGATAAGAACTATCTAGGACAACTCTATACATGACACGCTCAACAATACGGGTATGTCCCTGATCGTGCCCTAAACCCACAACATAGAAGCTTTGACATGCTCAGTGACATGGGCGTTGTAGACCCTTAATTTTTGACCCAATCCGGTTGAATATGTTTTATTTAGTCTAAAATGATTTTTGTTGTCAAATTGGTCCAAAATAATTTTTATTAAATAATTTTTGCTTTAGTATCTAATTTTTTTTAATAAAAAATAGAAATAAACAAATAAAAATCAAAAAATAAAAATAAAAATCAGTGTCAGAAAAATCGGCGATGAAAAAATCATTGCGCGGGCTAGTAGGCATTTCGCCCGCAGGAATTTCCTGCGGGCGAAATCACTGTGCTATTTCATACGCAGAAATTTTCTGGGTGCGAAGTAGCCACGCAAAAATTTTCTACCTGCGAAATAGCTTACGGGCCCGCTCCGCGTGTGCTGCCGCAGATTTATGCGGTAGAATTTTTTTTTGCAGCTCAAATTTTTCGACGCAAATTTTTCGAAACCTAATCCAATTAGGTTTTGGTTTCTTTTTTTTATTAATATTACTTACCCTAACTAATTAGGAATAAACAACCTCTAACCACTATAAATAAGGACCAAAGACAATTAAAAATGGGGAGGCAAAAATCCAAGAGTAGTTTGGAAAATTTGAAACCAAATCAAGGAAGGAAAAGAAGAAATTCAATTCAACTCTTTTCTAGAACAGCAGCAGCACAATTAAGAGGATTCAAAGGCAAAAAAAGGCTTGTCTTTGAAGCTAGTTCATCCAAGAAGAATTATTTTTAGAGAAATCATCAGAAGAAGGTATGTGTTAATTAATTTTCCTTAATTGTTTTTTTTTTTTACACAGTAGCAAATTTATGAAATCAAAATTAAAAATCTTTGAACTTTAATTTAGTTTTTCTAAAGCCAAAAAAAACCTTATTTCGTTGGATTATCATCCAAAAAGCTTAAAATTGTTATTTTTTCTTCTTAAAAACCTTAAAACTCTAATTAAACATATTCTTCGATAAAACCAAAATCAAATTCTGTTTCTTTCAAAACTTTAAACTTGGTACTTTTTCCTTCAAAAAGTCTTCTAAAACATCTTTTCTAGTTATAAAAACTTTAATTCACTTGTTTAAATTCATAAAATTCCATAAAATATTAAATTGTCTTCCAAACCCTAAGATTAAAATTACCACCCGTGACCCTAATTCCAAAATATCAAATCCAAATTCAACTTCCAAAATTCAAAATAATGAACACTAACCCGTTTAAAACCTTAAACCCTAATTTTTATGAACCCTAATCTTTTTAAAACATTAAAGAACATAAAAACATAAAAACCTAAATTTTACACAGTAGCTTAGGAACCGAGTAACCAAAAATCACAAATTAAAGTATTTTAAAGTGTTTAAAACCCTAGTTTCATGATTTCATCATTCAAACCTTAATTTGGTTAATCAAAGTGTCTTACCAACCTTTTAAAACATAAAACACTAATCTATTAATTCCATTAAAAGTCACAGTAGCTATAATTGAACTTTTATTTGCTTTAGTCAATTCCATATTTGATTATGCTTTGATTTATTTCTTATGCTTTAAATTATTTAATTTCAATACTTGATTTATTTAATTTAACATGGATGGATGTTTATTTTATATTTTGATTAATACCTTTGATGAATAATTTATTTATGATGAATGATTATTTACTTTTATCAATTAATTTAGATTTCCAAAAGTTGTAAGAGGTATGTTTCCACTTGGTGGGTACCTCATTAGTTAAACATCATGTAATTTAATTTTCTTTTCTATTTTAGAACCTATGTAAAGGGCATGTTTCTACCTTTTGCTGGGTGTCCTATTTAGCCATGTGATGTAAGGACATGTTTCCATCCTTGGATGGGTATCCATTTATTTGTTTTGTTTGGACATTGCTTTGATTTTAATATATTGATGCTTTCTTTTAATTATTGTGTGTAATATGGATAATATTGTTATATTTAAGCTGGGCCATTTCTCACCTTCCCCACACGTACCCAACTTTTTGAACCCATTAAGGGGTTGGGGATTCCTTATGAATCGAGTCATCCACCCCTTTCTTTTTCCTGGTCCATCCGGGTGGCGACTCCATTTTTCTCTGGACTTAGGTCCGTATTTTCTAAGGCCCCGAGCCTAAACAGTGTCAAAGTCGCAAGAACCATTCCACCGGGAGTGGGGGCGAAAATCTCCGCTCACAGTGGTGACTCCACTAGAGATAAGAGAAGTTGATTCCGTTGGTCTTTATATTATTCTTTTCTTTCTTATAATGATATTATCCATTGTATCATATTAGATTGCATCGTGTACGTGAGTTAGGACGCCCGTGTTACCTGTGTTGTGTTATGTAAGGGATACCATACTTTCACTCAAGGTATGGAGATCGAGCATGGCATAACCACTCATAGCCTTGTACCATTTGGTATATACTTGTTATGGGAACCTAAGCCTTTTAACCCAAAGACTAAAGCTCATGTAATTGGCCTAGTTACTTTCCTTAGGTTTTACCCCAAATGCATGTTGTTTGACTATGGTTAGTTTATCTGAGTCTAAATCATGGCTTATTTGGTTTGTTCTTTTTCTAATATGACCTAAGTATATTGTAAGCTCAAAATAAATTTTTCTTTAAAATCTAAAAGACCAAAACTATTTTCAAAATTTTTCCAAGATGGCCTTTGGACATAAGATTTTTTTTAAAAACAAATCAAAAAAAAATTTCTTTGGCCCATGGCCCAAATACTAAGCCCAAAATCCATTTTTCTAAAATCTTTTACAATGGGCTTAGAAACAAAACTATTTTCACCCAACCATTTTTTACAAAGAGCTTGCAAAAATTTTTACGTCAATTATGAAATACCAAAAATCAATTGTGGGCCTAGTTTACATTAAGAATAAATTAATCATGGGCTTGTTTTTGGCATGAACCATTAGTTACCTTTTTCAAGTGAGAAATCTATCTATAATAAACCTTTTAATTTCTTTTTAATCCAACATAGCATAAAAGCTACTTTAGTTGGTTGAATGGATTAAAACCTAATTAATGGGAATTATCATTTTCGAAAATATAACTATTGGTTGAAACGTCCGAGGAATTATTCAAAAGCAAGATACCCCATGTCATATCCGCCCACCGCATTTATGCATAATAGTCACGTGCATAGTGAGAGAAGGGGAAAGGAGAAGATAATTCTTGACAACGGCCCCAGATAAGGCTATAGGATCAATGGGACCTAATTGAAGAAAAATGCAAAGTTTTGGGGAGGTGAGAGAAGGGGAAAGGAGAAGATAATTCCTGACAATGGCCCCAGATAAGGCTATAGGATTAATGGGACCTAATTGAAGAAAAATGCAAAGTTTTAGGGAGGTGACTGTAATTTCAAAAAGTTTTGATGAGGTGACTGTAATTTCAAAAAGTTTTGGGGAGGTGACTGTAATTTCCAAAAGTTGTACTGGATGTTCTTAATAGTGCACATAACAGATTCCAAAAATGGAGACTAGAGAAAAATCGGGTTGCAACGACGTGTAACGGTTTTTCCAGGAAACGTCCCGTTAGAGAGAAACGAAGACATGTAGACTAGGGGCATTTTGGTCATTTTAATTAAAATTTATACATGAATCCAAAGTAGGAAATAAACACACGAGTGCGTAGAGGATGTTGAGGGGTTGAATATGAAATGATCGACAGTAGAAACGGAGTCCGGGCAAAACCCGAGCAAAGAAAGGACCTAAAGGAAATTTTGCAAAAAGTCGAGGGCTTATTGGTAATTTTTCAAAATGACTTAGAAACCTAAAATAGACCTTAAAAATAGAAATTAGAGGTCAAGAGGATCAAAACCATATGTAGTTTGCCTCGTGAAATTGTACGGTTTAAAAGATACTATCAATTAATTAACGGAGCATAAAATGGGCCCGGTTCTATGTGGGTACCATATGGGTGACATGGAACAATTTGGGGTACCAAATGGGAAGAGGGACAAGTTGGAGGACTTAATTGGAAAGAAAAATATAAAAATCTTGTGATGGCCAATCATAATTAGCCATTTAGCCTTTATAAAAAGAAGAAAAGAAAAAGAGGTGGACAAATGGCCCTAAGGCATTTATCCAACCCAAAAGTGAGCATCATTTCTCCTATATATATATATCATAGTAAGAAGAACAAAACCTCTCTCACTCACCTCCAAACCGTCGGCCTCCATAGGAAAAACACCAAAGAAATTCCAAATTTTATCAAGTTTGATTCAAGTTCAAGGTGAGTTTTAAGGTTTTCAAGCATGTAGATTTCAATTCTAGTATCAATTTTAAGTATTTATATATCCATTGGAAGATTGGAAATTAGGGTTCTTATGGTGGATTTGGGAAAATTTTAAGTAGTGATGATATTGATTAATTAAATGGAAGAATCAAGGTTCCTAAGGTTTAATAAGGTTAGATTAGGGTTTAGTTTGAAAAGAAATGGAAATGAGCTTCCCTCAAGTCAAAGTAAATCCCCTCTCTTAACCGCACAAAAACTCTCTTTAATCTCAACCAAGCAATTAAATATTATAATAATAATAAATATCATCTTCCACCATCATATAATTTCTATTTTTATTAATTAATTATCTATTTTGACCAAATCAACTTATTGACTTGTATATTTTGTATATATCTTCTATATACAACATAAACACACTTTCCTTTCTTATCTTTCCACTTAATCAAATATACACTAATTAAACAATTCAATTCCAACAATTAGCATTTCCAAAATTTTAGGGTATCATTTGGGATATTTCAATTCTCCCTCTCTATAAATAAATTTTGTCCTTGAAATTACTTGATATCAAGTCTGGAAGAACTGGGGATACTGATCTCGCATCACTTGTTCACTCTCCCAAGTTGCCTCTTCCTTAGCATGATTCTTTCAAAGAACCTTTACAGGTGGCACTTTCTTATTTCTCATCTCTTTCACTTCATGTGCCAAAATAGCTACTGGTTCTTCTTCAAAAGTCAGATCCGGACTCACCTCAATAGTTTCCACTGACAAAATATGTGATGGGTCTGACCTGTACCTTCGCAGCATAGAGACATAGAAGACATTGTGAATTTTATCCAATTCAAGCGACAAAGCGAGTCGATAAGCAACTGGTCCAACTCTTTCCAGTACCTCATAAGGCCTAATGAAATGAGGACTCATCTTCCCTTTGTGGCCAAATCTCAAAATTTTCTTCCAAGGAGACACTTTCAAAAATACTTTATCTCCAACACTGTGCTGAATGTCTCTCCTCTTCAAATCTGAATAGGACTTATGTCAGTCTGAAGCTGCTTTCAACCAATCCCGAATTATCTTAACTTTCTCTTCTGTTTCTTTAATCAAATTGAGACCAACCAATTTACCTTCTCCTACCTCATCCCAACATAAAGGCATCCTGCATCTTTTACCATACAATGCCTCATAAGATGCCATTTTAATGATGGAATAATGACTATTGTTATAGGCAAATTCTATCAATGGCAAGAATCTGTCCCAACTTCTAGAGAAATGAATGATATAACTCCTCAACATGTCCTCTAAAATTTGTATCACTCTCTCTGATTGCCCTTCTGTCTGAGGATGAAAAGCAGTGCTAAAATGTAACCGAGAACCCAAAGCATTATGCAAACTCTTCCAAAATCTCGAAGTAAACTGGGGATCTCGATTTGACGACAAAGAAATTGGGACTCCATTTAACTTCAGTATCTCACTAATATACAGCTCAGCCAACTTCTCAAGAGAATAGTCCATCCGAATAGAAAGAAAATGAGCTGTCTTCATTAACCAATCAGCAATCACCCAGATGGCATCATGTTTCTTCTGAGTCAATGGCAAACCAGTCACAAAATCCATTGTTACTCGCTCCCATTTCCATTCAGGCACCGATAAAGGTTAGAGCAACCCTGAAGGAACTTGGTGCTCGGCCTTCACTCTTTGACAAGTGAGACATTTAGATACAAACTCCGCTATGTTCCTCTTCATACTTTACCACCAATAATGTTGTTTCAAATTATGATACGTCTTAGTACTCCCAATGTGCATAGCAAAAGCCGACTGATGTGCTTCCTTCAAAATAATCATTTTCAATCTTGCTTCATTAGGAATACACAATCTATCCTCGTACCATAAACTGCCATAACGTTTCACAAGAAAATCTAGGCTCTCACCTTACTGGCAATCCAAAACAATCTTCTGAATTCTCTCATCTGCCAATTGAGCCTTCTTTGTCTGATCCAACAATACTGGTCGCACTTGCAAATGAGCCATTAAAGCACCATCATCACATGATTCAAATCTAGCATGCAACGACTCAACAAGCAACGAGAGTGAATAAGCAGTCAAACTTGCTAAAGACTTCTGACTCAAGGCATCAACAACAACATTTGCTTTGCTAGGATGATAATCAATTAAACAGTCGTAGTCTTTAATCAACTCTAACCACCGTCTCTGCCAAAGATTCAGCTCTCTCTAAACACCCAAGTATTTTAAACTATTGTGATTTGTATAAATGAAACATTTCTCCCTATAAAGGTAATGTCGCCAAATCTTCAAAGCAAAAACTATGGCTACCAATTCTAAGTCATGCGTCAGATAATTAAGCTCATGTGGCTTCAACTGCCGAGAAGCATAAGCTATGACTCTAGCCTCCTGCATCAAAACACAACCTAAACCATTATGTGAAGCATCACTGTATATCAAATATGATTTATCTTCCACAAGCAGGGTAAGAACAGGAGCTTGAGTCAACATCTCTTTCAACTGCTCAAAACTTGCTTGACACCGATCCGTCCACACGAATCTAACTCCTTTTCAAAAGTAATCTAGTGAGTGGAGTAGCTATTAAAGAAAAACCCTTCACAAACCATCGATAATAGCCTGCCAAACCCAGAAAACTTCTAACTTCATTCACTGTCTTCAGTGGACTCCAATTCAAAATAGCTTCAACTTTACTCAGATCAACTCTTATACCTTCTATTGAAACTACATGATCGAGAAAAGTCACTTGATCAAGCCAAAACTTACATTTAGATATCTTAGCATACAACTGCTTCTCTCTTAAAGTCTGCGATACAATTCGCAGATGCTTGTCATGCTCCTCCTCATTGCATGAATGCAGCAAAGTATCATCGAAAAAAACCATTACAAACTGATATAGATAGGGTCTAAACGCCTTGTTCATCAAATCCATGAATGCTGTTGGTGCATTCGTCAATCCAAAAGGTATCACCAAAAACTCATAATGCCCATACCTTATGCGAAAAGCTGTATTAGATACATCTTCAGCTTTAACTCCCAACTGATGGTACCCAGATCTCAAATCAATCTTGTAGAATACTACTGCTCCCTTCAACTGATCAAAGAGATCATCTATCCTAGGCAAAGGATACTTATTCTTGATAGTCACTTTATTCAACTACCTATAATCAATGCACAATCTCAAAGTACCATCCTTCTTCTTCACAAACAAAATAGGAGCTCCCCACGGAGAAGCAATAGGGTGAACAAACACTTTATCCAACAACTCCTGCAACTGCACATTCAATTCTCTCAACTCAGCAGGTTCCATACGATAGGGAGTAATAGAGATGGGAGTGGTATCAGGTAATAAATTGATACCAAACTCAACCTCTCTCTTAGAGGGAATCCCTGGCAACTCCTCGGGAAAAACATTTGAGAATTCAACAACTGTGGCTATACTATCAAGTTGAGAACCCACTACTCTGGTATCTACCACATGAGCAAGATAAGCATCACACCCTTTTCGAATCAACCTCCTAGCTGCAGCAGCTAAAACAAACATAGATGCAAGATGTCTCTGCTCACTAGATACCATAACACTTCTACCATCACTGGTTCTCAGGGTAACACACTTATTTTGACTGTCTACAACAGCCCCATTCCTAGACAACCAATCCATGCCTAAGATCAGATCATACTCTTTAAAAGGCATTTCAATCAAATCACCCAAGAGCTCCTCATCTTGCACCACAACTGAACTATCATGATGCACCTTGTTAACTACCACACCATGCCCTAAAGGATTTGTCACCAAGACATCAAATCCTAGGCATTCTGAATGTAATTTAGACATAGGCAAACTAGATGCACTTATGTAAGAATGAGTAGATCCTGGATCAATTAGAGCAAGAACTGAAATGCCAAATAAAAAAGATGTAAACGCAATGATGGCCGAAGCATCCGGCTGCCTCTGCATCAAATACACTCACTGAGATGACCCAGCCTCATCTGGTCTACTGCCTCTGGATGTAGAGCCTCCTCTCTGACTAATCCCAGGTCGACCACCTCTACTAAAACCTCTGCCCCCTCAACCTCCTCTAACACTGGGTCGAGAAGCTGCAGTATCAGTCTATCTATCCTTCAATAGCTCAGGACAATCTCTGAGGAAAGGATTCGGTGACCCATATCTATAACAAACTTCTGATCCACCAGTCTTCCAACAAGCACCCTACCACAATGGACACATGTATAAGAAACGGTCCTCTGAACCACTGGAGTTGGTGCACTAGCCACATAAATTGTAGGTCTTGATCTCTGCCTCTGCTGCTGCGCTGACCTACTAGGCTGCCTCTGCCCCTAATGAATCTCAAAAAATAGCCTCCTCTTCCTCTTTTCATAGATGAAGACCCTGCCTCACTCAAAGGTCTCCTAACTCTAGTCTCCCCCTCAGTACCAGCTGCTGCAATACCCTGTGCTCTTTCAACACTTCTGGCAGCTACAACCAACTGAGAAAAATCTTAGTATCGGGAGCCTGCAACAATACACATAATAGAGGGTCTCAACCCCTCCTCAAATCTCCTACACTAGTCTATGTCATCTGAAATAATCCCACCGGCATAATGACTCAATCGGATGAACTCTATCTCATACTATGTCACTGTCTGGTTATCTTTTCTCAGATTCAGAAACTCCATCTTCTTGTCATCTTTATACTCCCTCAGAGTAGACTTCTGCTCAAACTCTCGCAAAAAATCAACATAAGTCAAGGTCGGTGGATCATTCATCCCATGTAGAACCGTCTTCCACCAATCATAGGCATCTCTCTACAAAAGTGATCTAGCATAATAAAATTTTTCTTCAAGAGTAGCCTGCAGTTGAATGAATACCCTCTGAACTCTATCAAGCCACTGCTCAGCTACTGCAGGATCTGTAGTACCAAAGAAGTGCTCAGCTCCAAACTTTCTTAATCTATCATACTGCCTCACAGGTACTTGTGGATGTGGTTGCATGGTGACTACTGCACTGGAGCCTACCTCAACAATTCTACCATATGTCGTAACCAAATTGGCAGAATTTCATCAGTAGCGGGTCTCTATGACACAGGAGCAGGTGCCTCACTAGCTATCTCAACCCTAGCTCCATCTCTACCCTCATCAAGAGCTACACTCTCAGTACTAGCTTCTATGGACTAATGTGACTGAGAAGCCATTACTACTTTTATCTACAAACATAGCAGAATATACCTCATCAAAGATCAGAAATTGTCAGTGGTAATGCATGTGTCTTATTTAGAAACCATATTTTAAAAATCAAAATTTTCTTTTTCTTACAATTTACCTAGGTTGAGAACCTCAAACCTAGGCTCTGATACCAAAAAAATTGTAACACCCCTATACCCAATATACGTACAACACATACACCCACATATGTAATATACGTATACCTCATACAAGAATCACATACTATATTAAACAAACCAATCTTTCATCTTAACATCAATTCATCATTTCAACAATATGAGAAAAACTTAAAACATTTGACTTATATTATAAATAGTAATAGATAAATCATTCATTGTTAAAATACATACATATATATATCATCATTACACAAAAGTTTATCCAAAATATTTTTGACTGCGGAAGCAAAATATACATTTATATATACATCAAAATCAATAAGTACAAAAACATAGAATTTATACATGCTAGTAGTTTGTCTCTGATCTTGAAGTCTAAATCAACACTGCTCTCACAAACTCAAGTCTAGACTCAACTCAGTCTAGCAGAACTCTCCGGCACAATAAGATCTACCCTGTCACCTGCGCGATAAATCATAACCGCTCTAAGCCAAAGGCTTAGTGTTACTAACCATGATAACAATATGATTCAATGTAATGCTGATGTCAAACTTTCAAGAATTAGAAACAATATACAAGGATATCATATTTCATAAAATTAAATCTCATTATATTGCTCAATTGCTCCATCATTCATAATTTACATTAAAGCAAAGACAAGCATGGGCCGAAAAAAGAAACTAATATGCCATTTAAATTCCAGAGTTACTGTTTTGGTCTAATAATCACATTTATCAAGCCTGTAGGTGAATCATTATCATAATGAGGATTACCTCATATGTAACATCCCAACTAGGCTTCAAGGACTAGGCCATTAATGAATAGCCAAAGTGATAGTGGGCACCTCGTGCCATTAATGAACACATTGTGTTATCAGTAATAGTGGGCATAATTGCCATTATAAATTCTTGAGATTGCTACACTAACATGTTATCCAAACCTATGATCTAAGTTTAGTATGTATGGGCATAATTAATGAAATTATATGTGAACATGATAGTTGTGACTAATGAAAGATGTGTAAAATAATAATATAAGTCAATTACTTGAAATTGAAGTATTATGTTATAGTGTAAAAGTGAGTGTTAATATATATATATATTAATGCTTACAAGTGAAAGTACTAATGCATGTAATGAAAATGTTATGCTCAATGTTTTGAATTAATCAAACAATTGAACGTGTATATAATGATGTGATATATAAAGTACTCTAAAGTATAGTACTAGATGTAAGTGCTGAAAAGTATAGACTAAATGAAATGATCCTATATGTGAACTTGTAAAGGAAGACTTATTGAAAAACAAAATAAGCGTATTATGATCAATGTTATCAAATGAGAAAACAAGTCTTGAATAAAATGATTCTTAATGAGACAAGTTGCAATATCAAAAGTATTGTATTATATGATAACTTTTATATAGGGATAATTATTATTTTGTGTAATCAACATGGTATGTTGATTTGATACTGAAATTAGTTCATATATTGAATTAATTCTTAAAACTAAGTGTTATTACGATATTTTCATAAATATATTTCTTTAATATGAATTGATAAAATATGTGTATACAAGCACCACTAAGCTTTGCTTAGTGTGTTAGAATTTTTTTCTGACACGCAGGTATCAGGACATCGGAGCAAGTTAAGAACAGATAAAGATCTTGTGTATATTGTATTCATAAGTGATAAATGTATATAGATACTTCAGTTTGGCTATTTGAGAGATTGTATAAATGTGTAAACATAAAAGGATATATGTATTTAGAGAATGAAGTTTGAGAATTCTAGTGAATGATTATAAAAGAAAGGATTATATTGTTTAATCATTTGATTTGACAAATGTATGATTGTTATCTGATTTGTAATGGATTATTGAAAATTGGTTTAAACATTGGACCTATAAGTGTTGTGATATGCAGATTGTATTATTATTTGAAAAATTTTTAATTATGAAGAGAGTTTTCTCTGAATTATTTGGAGCGTGAACAGTATATCGAATAACATTCTCTGATAGTTTTTATATAAGAATTGTCAGAGGATGTTACAAAGAAAATTCAAATGCAATCAATGCAAGGCTGTCAAAATATGTACTAACCTTTAATATGATAATATCCAAGCTCAAATCACCTTTCAACATCAACTTCATCAATTGTCCTTTTTCACTTTGATTTTACAAATCCACTTTAATCAATCCTAAACCATATTACAAGTTTCAACATAGCATTAGCAATTCATTTTAATACACTTTAATCATTCAAATACCATTTACATCATTTCCACCAAGAATTCCACCAAAACACTATTTTCACCATTATTACCTTATTTAAACTTCATTCTATCACTCATTTTCAATATTTAACTATAAAAACATCATTTATACATTAATATAACATTAAAATAATTCACTTCCATAATTATGGAAATCTCTTTCAAAATCCAAATTTCACATAATGTAACTATTAATATTAAGTTCACCAAAACATACCCATATCACATTTTTCAACCTTAAGATCATAACATTTATATTAAAATGACACTAATTCATCTCATTAAAATAATTATTAACATTCATATTAGAAACCCTAATTTTGCATAATAGGTCCAAAACCCTAAACTTAACCAAACTCTCATAATCAATTTATAATCATAAAATCATTACATACATATCAAAACAACATTAAATTCATCCATTACCATAATTATCATCAACCATGTTAGAAACATTAATTGCACTTTAACTTTAAAATTCTATACTAACCAATTCCAAATTACATCTTAGGTTAATTTCTATCATTAAAATTATAATTCTACTCACTTTAATAATTCAAACTATAAATTTTACAATTATATCCAATTTTTTAAATTTTTACCTAATAAACTTTAATTATAGAAAAGTATTCCAACCCAATCCAAAATTTAGTTGTAAGTTCAATTACATCATTAGAACCCCATTTAAGCACAATTTAATCAATTAAATTCAAATTAAATGCATTCTAACCAAAAACCTCCATCACAACCCTAAACACCCTTACTACCTCTCTCAAATCCCAACCAAACTTGATCTTTTCTACAATCTAACCCTAAAATTATTTACTATTAATATTATTCAAAGCCACTTTATAAATCAACAAACACTCATTCAAAAATGAATATTCTACATAATCATAAATTAAGAGAAACTTCTTTAAAAAAAATATCCTTACCTTATGATAGGAAACTTCCAAATCCACCACTAAACCTTGAACTTTTTGTGATATTTTAAATATCAGACAGAATCAAAAATTCCAATATGGATCACCATGAAAATCGGGCAAAGAAGTGGAGAAGAAGAAGATGTAGAAAACTGTTATTATTTTTTTCCTCTTATTTAATTCCTAGCCAAGTATATATATATTTAATTAATTAATTAACATTTAATAAATATCTAATTCCCATCATCTTCCACTATCCATTATCTTTTTAATTTTTAATTTTTTTTTTAATTTTTTAACTTTTAGCTTTCCCATACTTAAATATATAATAATTAACTAATTTAAACAATACCAACCAATCAACTTATTCCCTTCTTTGACTTTTATTTCTTCTTCTTCTACTATTAGTATTATTATTATTATCATCATCATCATCATCATCACCACCTTTTCCAACACTATTTTATACTTTATATATATGTATTGTACATTCCATGTATATTTATATGTTTTATATATGTCATTTATATTGCAAACAATCAATATGCATATATATCTTAGATTTCTGTCTTCTTTTGACTTTTTTCTTTTATTATTTTTATTTGTTTATTTACTCATTTATCATCTTCCCACCACTAATTATTCATATATATTTATATTTCATTTATATTAGAATTATATAATATGCATATGTATATGTATATGCATATGTATATGTCATATATAAGTTACTTATATGTTGCATATATTTTAATGTATATGTTTATGTAATGTATATACTAGGTATATGTAATCTATGTTTTATGTATATTTTACACATATGTATATATAATATATATCCTATGCATGCATCAAGTATACCTTATATGTACTTTATACATATATTAAATATTATATATATCCAATATATATAATAATTATTATATGATATGTATATACTATATACACACTAGGTATGCATTAAATATATACAACACCTTATAACTCTAAATACTTATTTAATTTCTCTAAAATCATGGATATGACATATACAGGCCCTTTCAATGATACTATACTTAATCTCACAAGGCAGGAGCTTTGTACTCATATAGTAAATTGCGTACTCAACTCCTGATTCATCTACTGAGGCCAACATTGCCCCTATCAATTCTTCCTCTACTACTAAGTATAGTAACAATGGTTTACCAAGTTTAGGTGGCTTCAAAATTGGCGGATTTAGTAAATACTCTTTTATGTGCTTGAAGGGCTTTTGACACTCTTCTTTCAACTTAACTAGCTTATTCTTTTTAAGTAATTTAAAGAAATTCCGTCTTTGTCTTAGGGGCTGCATATCCCTTATTGCCTTAACCTTGTTAGGGCCATTTGGGCCAATCACATGCCTTAGCATCTTTCTCGATTTAACTCCAAACACACACTTTTTCCTTAGATTATAATTCACCTCTCTCTCAAAGAAGATCTATAAGTTTTGGAAATGTTGCTCCCTCATATCCGACTTTGCCATCATATCATCAATATAAACTTCATCCTCCTTATGTATCATGCCATGAAACAAGGTGGTGGCCATACTCTGGTAGGTTGCTCCAACATTTTTAAATCCAAATGGCATCACCCTATAACAAAATATACCCCATGTAGTAATGAAGGCAAGTTTAGCTTTACCCTTTTGGGCCATTAATACTTGATTATATTCAAACAATCCATCTACAAATGAGTGTAGCATGCTAGAGGTTCCACTATGGATAAGGACATTTATATGGGGTAAAGGAAACTTATCCTTTAGGGAAGTCTTTTTCAAATCCCTGTAATCTACACAAATCCTAATTCTCCCATCCTTCTTCAGTATGAGAACTATATTAGCTAACTAGTCGGGGTAATCTATAAATTCTAGGAATTTCACCTGTATCTGCTTAGTGACTTATTCTTTGACCAACTCCACCCATTTCGCCCTTAAATGCCTCAATTTTTGTTTGATAGGATTAATATGAATATAAGTTGCGATCATATCCTTGGCTATATCTCGATCAATTCTAGGCATATCGATCCTTAACTTTGGCCTTAAGCTAGTTTGATCTCGATTAATAGAGGCATAGTCAAGTTTGGTCCATTCTTAATGGCTTAAACCTATTTTAAAGCTTTTAATAAGATTGGTCCAGTTTTATAAGGCTTAAAATAAGTTGATGCAACTTTCAAAGCCCTAAAATGGTATGATTTGAAGTTCAAATGAGTTTGGTTTAGGTTTAATCTGATATGGGCTATGCAATGTTGAATTAGGCCTACCCAACTCGATGGACATTGTCCATATAGAATTGGATAAGTCCAATTCAATGTGGACAACATCCATATCGAATTGGATCATGTCTAATTCCATATAAATGTGTTCATATCGAATTGGATTTGATCCAATCTGATATAAAGGTGTTAATATCAAATTTGACTCATCCAATCCATATCGAATTAAATAAGGTTTAATTCGATATGGGTGGGTTTCAGGTAAAAAACAAATAATTTTATTTTGAAATGGTTCCTGGTTTAGGACTTGATTCGAGCCCTGTTTAGTGAAAAATCTTGATTAAGCTCAATTTAGGTACTAAGGTTAACCTAATTTGTTCCTTATAAATACAGGCATAAGTAAGGATCAAAGATGGGAAAAAATAAACAAAACAGATAGCAACAATTAAGCAATTGACAGAAGAGACAACAATAATTAAATAATTGATAAGCAGTAGTTATTAAAAATAATTCAAAAATTTAGACACAAATAAAAACACAATATCAAGCCAGCAATCATGGAAGGTAGGGAGATTGTCTTCAGATTGCTTCGCTCAACAAAAAATTAGAGTGATCCAGGCAGTGGCATAAGATAGAAAGCTTGGTTCAACATCAAACTTTAGTGGAGCCAACAAACAAAGGTTTGAGTTTTTTACTTTACTTGTTTTAAACTTATAATAGCAATTTTTAAATCCTTAAAATAATACCATAGTGTAATAGCTTGTTTAAATAACATATATTGATCATTAGCTCTAAAAATCCAATACTTTAGTATTTAATTAAATTTAAAGCTAGGTCAACATTTATTATATGATCTAATTAATTTTGATCTAAAACCCTAAAAATCTTATTTTGATCCAAAACCCTAATAATCCTAATTCACATGTAAAATCTTAGTTTAGGAAAAAACCTAATTTTAGTAAATATAAAACACTAGTTTAGATAGAAACCCTAATTTCCCAATAAAATTGGATCATGTAAATTGCCTACCTTTTGAGGGTACTGTCCCCTTGACCCCTGCCCACTAGTCAGCTAGCGAGACTGCCGTATGTACCCTTTGTCAATTAGGTCAATATTTATTTGCAGATTGCAAATTATGATTAACCTTAATTTCCTTTTATTAAACTCTAATTTATTATTATTTTTGTGATAATTAAACTACTTATTTGGATTATTTATTTTGCTATGAATAGTTGAATGATGTTAATTTTACTTTTTGGATTTCAAGGATGAAAAGTGCGCTTTTCTACTCATGGGTGCCTTATTTATTTAATTTATTTATTTTCTATTGTTTAATTTATTTCAAGACTTTGGGACAATTGTAAGGGATACCTTTTCACCTTTTGGTGTGTCCCATTTTATTTAATTATATTTTGGACATTGGAAATATGAGGGCATATTTCCATCTTGTATGGTGCCCATTTTATTGCTTTGTTTGAACTTGTTTTGATTTCAATACAATAAAATATTCTTCAATAATTGTATGTAGTATGGATAATATTATAATTTTTAAGAGTTCACTAATATTTAGACCTGAAAAGGAGGTCGATTTCAATGAACCGGGCTAACATTATGGGGTGTTGGCCATTTCTCACCCTTCCCATGCATACCTAACTTTTTGAACCCAATAATGGGTTGGGAATTCCTTAGGAATTGAGTCATACATCCCTTTTTTTTTTCTCAGCCTGTCTGGGTGGCAACTCCATTTTCTCCGATTTAGGCCTTATTCTATAAGGCCCTTAGCCTAATAGTACCGAAGTCGCATTAACCATTCTACCAGGAGTGGAGGCAAAAATTCGTGGTCACAAGGCATATCCTTATAAGACCAAGCAAGTACTTCTTCATATTTTTTGAATATTTTTCAAATCACTCTCTCTCTCTCTCTTCATGAGTAACGTCGGATGCTATACTAATATTTTTAGAATTATCGGTTATTTCCAAATTTGATGATTGTGTATCAATAGAGTTAATATTAAAAATGTTCATGTAATCACCACATGAATGTATACAACTATTATGAAAAACATCACACAAATAAGTAAAATCAGACTTTATAGTATTTATTTTGGAAAAGAAAACATCATCATCCTCATTAAGATTAAACAAATCAAAATCAAAATTAGAGTCATTATTCTCATAATCATAAATTAAAAGGCTTTCAAACTATTCTTCAATGAGAGCAGCAATCTCCTGTGGAGTCTTCTGGATCTTCAGGACAACTTCCTTCTTTTCTTCTGGGATGGATTCCTTATCAACTGGTAAGACAAGCTTCTTCTCTACCTATTCCACCAACTCAACAACATTAGCAAATAACTCAAAACCCAGAATCAGCTTTTGCATGAACATGATTGGCTTTGACTTCCCTTGGAATGGCCCTATATCTGGATTTTTAACAAATGTCTCATCAAGTGGAGGGAAATTCATCTTCTCATTCTTTTTTCAGTAATACTCCTCCAGTAGATTCCTTGTGTCCCAACCCTGTTCTAGAAACTTAAGTCTTGAAATTTGAAAGCTCTGTCATGCCTGTCTACCCTTTCTTAATGCTAGTGCTAGGTAGATAATTTATTTTCTTCACCATCATCAAGACTCTGGAGTCCACTGTCTCATCATTAGAAACAGCTGCTACTTGAAACCCATTAAGAGGCCTCTCAATCATTAGATCATTCATCACTTCAATGTCCTCAGCCTCAATACCTCCATTTAGGAACTTGACCTTTTGATGGAGCATTGAAGGAACTCCACTAAGAGGATGAAACCATGGTCAACCCAATAGTAATGCAAAAGTGAAATGTATATCCAGTAGTATAAACTCCACTATGGATTCAATTGGGCCAGCCTTCACAAGAGCTTTAAAGGTTCCCTTAGCATGCCTTTTAACATTATCTTAAGCCCTAATTGTCACCTAGGTTGGGCTCAGATCTGTTATTGACATAGCTACTTTGACAAGATCTTGAGTGAATGGATGTGATCTCTTCCATCTTTATGGCAAACATGATGCATGAAGTCCTTTTTCCTTTGATGTCTACCTTAATGAAAAGTGAATGGATGTGATTGTTTTATTAGTTTTTGTTATAGATTTGTGTCTTATTTATCATGATAATTATTGTTTTCTTTAGGTATTTTGGTAGTTTTAATCGGTTTATTTAGTGTTTTCATTAATTTTGGTAGTTTTAATTTATTTCAGTGTTTTTGTCATTTTTGTCCTAATTTTTAGTGTGTGTTTATGTTTTGTTGGTTATTGTTTATTTAATTCTGGTTTAAAGTTTGTTTCAAGTTTTGTTTTAGGTTTAATATGCAAGGAACCATGCTAAGGAAGGAAAAACTAAGGAATCAAGAGGAAGAAATCAATGGACAGTAGCTGACACATGCAGGGGACACAGCCAAGCTTGTGGCCGTGTCCCATACCGAGCTAAAGAGAAGCCACAAGACACAGAAGGTGACACATGTAAGGGACACGGCCAAGCTTGTGGCCGTGTCCCTCCAAAATTGCTCAACACGGCCAAGCTTCCTCCAAACTGGCCGTGTCACTCAACCACTCCAAAGAAGAAAAGAAGAAACTCTCACAGAAGCGAACACAAGCAAGGGACACGGCCAAGCTTGTGGCCGTGTCCCTCCAAAGAAGCTCAAACACGGCCAAGTTGTGTTAGCTTGGCCGTGTCTCACTCAGGTCCAAAGCAAAAGGAAGAAAATCAAGTAATAGATGACACAAGCAAGGGACACGGCCAAGCTTGTGGCCGTGTCCCTCCAAAGACCTCAGACACGACCAAGTCTCCTTTAACCTGGCCGTGTCACTCATGGATTAATGAAGACGCACGGAGGTTTCGTATAAATGTGAAAATTAGTGTAATATCCCAATATATGCCCTAGAAGTTTTAATACAATTGTTGTGTGATTTAAATTAAAGGTATATATGTTTTTGCAAAGGAAATGATTGTGTAAATGGAATGTATATGTTGTATATATGTTAATATATAATACATATAAATTGGTCAAAAGAAAAGTCAAGAGAAGAAAGGGTGTGGTGGAGGATTTTTGGAAATAAGTAATTATTATTATTATTATATATATATATATATATATATGGTTACCGTGAGAAGAGGAGGAGATATTTTCTTTTTTCTTCTTCTTCCCCTTTTTGGTTCTTACACGAGAGAGAGAGAGAGAGATAGAGAGAGGTGATGAACTTCATCAAATTTCTTAAGGATTTTAAGAGTATTGAAGATGGAGATGAAGATTTGGCAACATATTCAAGTAAGTATTAATCTCTTGAGTTGATTTTATTGATTATATGTATATATGAGTCTTTATCTTCTTGTTTTGATTTTCTTTTGGATTGAGGTTATGTTTGGTATAATTGGTGTGTAAGATGAAGATAATGAAACATTGAAGTATGTAAATGTGTGGAATTGATAACTAAGTGATGATATGTTGAGATAATTGTGAGGATGATGATGAATGGTTGAGTTAGGGTTTAGAATAAATGAATTGGTACTTTGAGTAATTGATTCTAGTGATGTATATATATATATTAATTAGTATGATGATATAATGAAGTTATATAAATGTTAAGGTGATAGAAAATTGATAAATATAAACAAAGATAATGGTTAAGAGGGTGGTGGTGTGAATTTTGAAGGGTTTGGATGAATTTTGAAGTGTTTGGTCTTTAAATCAATGAAGGACACGGCTAAGTTATGAGAGACACGGCCAAGTTAAGGCAAACCTGGCCGTGTTGGATGAGTTTGGGAGAGACACGGCCATTGGCTTGGCCGTGTCCCTTGCCTGTGTTCGTTACTGTTGGATTTTTGTTGAGAGACACGGCCGTGTCCCTTGCCCGTGTCTGCCTCGGATGAATTGGTGTTGAGTGACACGGCCACAAGCTTGGCCGTGTCCCTTGACTGTGTTGGCCACTGGATGATTGTGTTGGGAGACACAGCCACAAGCTTGGCCGTGTCCCATGAGGGTGTTAACTTTTGTGTTTGTTATTTGTTCTCCATACATTGTTGGATCTTCAAATGTCTTTTGTACCTAAACACAATTAAAATAATAATGATCCAACTAAATGGATATGGAAGGTTCTAAATCCATGAATAATGTAAATTGTTATGTATATATATCAATGATGATATAGGAAATGTGGAAAATATAATGATCATTGAAAAAGTATGTGTAATATCCTCATGTATACCTTAAAAGTTTTGATTATGTTATTGTTATATATTGGATTGAATATATGTGTTAAATTACAAGAGAAAAGAAGTTGGGAAAAGAATATATAGGTATTTGTGTTTTGAGAAGAAAAGAGGGTGTAGAGAGAAGTGTATATGTTGTTTATATGGTTGTATAACTAACATATACATTCGTCAAAAGGGTTGGTCAATACAAGATGATATTTATTTGTGGCATGTGAAATTATATATATGGGTATATATGAGACAAAAGATTAATTAAATGGATGAAGGGCATGGAGGTAATTTTCTTTGGTTAAGTTGCATGGTGGAGATTAAAAGAAGAAAAGTGGTTGACTTGTTGGTATTTTCTTCTTTCTTTCTTGAAGAGGCCGGCCATTGAAGAAGAGAAAGAGCTAGGGAGGTGTTTGAGGTTCTATAATCAAATTGAAGAAGGAATCAAGGGTTTTGGTTAGAGATTTGTGGAATTTCTTCATTTAAGGTAAGTTTTCTCTTGATTTCTCTTGTTCTATTTGGAATTTTGTTTGAGTTTGATGGAGTGTGTTTGTGTATGGTGTGTGTAAAAGTGTTGAAATGGAATTAAAGATAAGAAGCTAGGTTGGTGTTGGTGATGGAAGAGTAAGAGTTGTGTTTAGTGAATTTTTTTCTGTTTTACAATTAGTAAAGGCTGTGACTTGTATGATTTTTAATTAATTATAGAAAAATGTTCTTGAAGTGAATTTTTGATATGTTGTGCCTCTATGAGTCTAGAATGACTGAAAAATATGTTGATTCGATTTTGGAATGGTTATGAGTTTAGAAAGATTATTTTTATTAGACCTGTTCCAGCAGGTACCTTAACTGAGACAGCTATATTTCGGGATTTTTAATAAAATTTAGAAAAATCATATCCAATTGAATTTTGGATATGTTGTTGCTTAGTGAGTCTAGTATTTGAGAAAAATAATTTGGAACCACTTTGATTGAATTTGATTTATGGAATTCACAAAGTTCAGAACTGCTGCCAGGATGCAGGGCAATTGGGGCAGTCTGGTTAGGTGAACTATTTGACCAAGATTTTGTGTTCAGTTTGATCTGAAATTTTAAAGGAATGATTTTAAGATACAAAACTAAATTCTGTAAAAATTTTAGAATTTTTAGTCAAGTAGATTATTTTATACAATTTTTCAAAATAAGGATAAAATGGAGTCTTAAACCAGAATGTACTATTCATATGGTCATTTTGCTAATATTCCTTTTGGATTAGATTGTGAAGAGGTTGAATTACCCTAACCGTGTCCCTCAAGTGGTGCTGCCCGTGTCCCTCAAAGGTTTTGAAGAGATTGGGTTGCATTAACCTAAATGTGGAGAATTCTTGGAAAGAAAAGAAATGTATAGATTGATGGGACTAGTTCTTGAGGTAAGTACCAATACATATGATTGTATTTAATTACATAATTTGAGGCTTAACACATTTGTTTGCAAATGTGTTAAGTGATCTATTATATTGTTAACATAATTGGACTAAGGTGATGATTGAATGATGTGAAGGATGTGAAGATCATTAACAAGGTAAGCATAAACCCTATTTGATTGTATATCCTTATATGTCTTTGAACATTAACACATTGGGATGAAAGTGTTAAATAAGCTATTATATTGTGAATGTAAATGAAGAATATATATAAAGGATGAAATATGAAATGGGAAAGGTAGGAAGAAATGAGGATCATTCTTAAGGTATGTGCAATTTGTTATGATAAATGCTCTAGTAATGAATGATGTTAATGTGTTTTGAGAAGTGAGAAAATGTTATGTTATATGCATTGTGAATCTTGTGTATGGCAATGTATTATATGAATAATATACTTTGAAATGTGATATCAATGATGCTATATGTATCATATGGATTGAGATATGATATGATATGAAGCCATTGTGATTGGCTATGATAATTCAATTGAAAGAGATAAGGCATGTTGGCCTAATTGATGATGAGATTGATAATGAAATAATAAATGAATTGTTTGTTTAATATGTTATTCAGTTTCAGAGTTCTGGATTTGGGTGGCATGCCTAAGAAATGATGAAAGGTAACAGTCTTGCCGGGTTGAGGATCTCCTCATATGTGTTGAGTTGATGGTCCAAGAGACTGGGTCTGTTACACTATGAGAAATGTGAATATGAGATATATGATTTGTAACAGTCTTGCCGGGTTGAGGATCTCCTCATATGTGTTGAGTTGATGGTCCAAGAGACTGGGTCTGTTACACTATGAGAAATGTGAATATGAGATATATGATTTGTAACAGTCTTGTCGGGTTGAGGATCTCCTCATATGTGTTGAGTTGATGGTCCAAGAGACTGGGTCTGTTACACTATCCATGGATAGAGATACATGTATATACATTGTCTATGGGCGTGATGATTGTGACTATGAACCAAAGCAGTAACTCTGAACTTTGAATAACATATTAGTGTTTTGGGCCCGAGTCTGTCTTTATTGTCAATGTGAAATGCAAGTATTGAAATACTGATTTGTGAGTATTAATAATGAATTATGCTTGGTGAATTGTGAATAATATAATGTTATTAAGTGTAATATGTAAATGAATTGTGGTTGATGATAAAGGTTGTCTTTATTGGAAATATGATTTATGATTTATATGATATGTAAATTGTGTATTGCAATAATGAGTGATATGATGTGTAATGTGTGTATTGCAATAATGAGTGTATGATATGTAATGTGTGTATTGCAATAATAATTGGTATGATATGTAAAGTGTGTATTGCAATAATGGTTGGTGTGGTATATATATAATGTAGGGGTATTAATATATTGGTTTTGAGTATTGGTGATGCATTGGGGTTGGTGATAATATTATGTATATATATACATCATATATGAAATTAGCTAGGATATATTAAAGATAAAATTAAAAAGAAAAGAAGATATGATAAGAACTAATTATATATTGAATCGATGTATCATTATATATCAATACTTCTATACTATATGTTTATATTTTATATTTGGACTACTAAGCTCTCGGGCTTAGCGCGGGTGTTTATTCGCGCAGGTATATAGATGGAAGATATGAAGTCTTTGTTATGCCACAAGAAGAGTAAAGTTTGTCGAGACCAACTAGAGGGTAATGCATACATGTATAAATTTTAATTATGATGTATCTCTGACGAGAGAGTATTTATATGTATAAATGAAGTTTTAATAAAGATAATGATTTTGTAAATGTTATTTAAATTAATGTATTATGGTTTGAACTCTGTTACAGGTTTTTAAAAAGTAACGAAAAGTGACATCCTTATACTTTATATATTTACTGTATGTATACTAGGTATACGCATAGTACTTATATAGGGTATCGGGGTGTTACAATTGTTTTGGTATCAGAGCTTAGGTTCGAGATTCTCGGCCTAAGTGAGATTAAAAAAAAAAAATTTTTTTGAAAAGTTTAAATAGAAATAAAAAGGAAAAGTTTTGAAATGAAATTTGTAATACGTGCATATGCATTGACATCTAGGTTGGTCTCGGATGTGGCATAATATAAATTGTAGAATATTTGTGTTATATGATATGTTCAATATAGTTGATGATATATGTGTATACTATTTTGATGTGATGAGAAATTATGATTGTTGACAATGATGTTGGAAATGAATTATAATTGAGGCATAGTGCCTAATTGATTATGAGAAACACATTGTAAAATGTAATGTGATATTTGTATATTAATGATGCATATGAAAAATGTCATGTTGTGTGCAACATGAAATGTAATGTTGATATTTATGAGCAATATTATGTAGGGCATAATGTGAATTGAAACATAAAGAAATAAAAAGGAGAATAAAGTTGAAAATAAGTAGCAATCAAAATCAAGATTAAAATATGTATTCTTTCCTTTATACTTTGAACCTCTTTATAATAATGTTTATGTTGAGGTTGTTAGACAGAGAAAATATTGCTGGATTGTTATTATTGAAAGATATGTTACTAAAATGAGGAAAGAATGGTGGAATAGTGAATGAGTTAGTTAGTATAGACAAAGTGTGATTATTTAAAGTTGAGATATATGTATATAAAATTAAGGTTTTGTGTTAAGGAAAAAGAGATGATATTGGTTAAGTAAGAAAATAAGTTGATATTGTTATTTTAATGCGAACATGGTAAATTCAATGTTAGAAATGTGAGATGCTTGGATATTGTGAAAGCTCATGGTAATGGTGATAATATGTGATATTTGAGATTTTTGAAGTGAGCTTTATGATTGTGGAAATTATATGTTTTAATATTGCTTTGTGATATATATTTGTAAGATGTTTTTAAAGTGATGATAGAAAAGATGAGTTTGGCAAATTGAAGCTTAAACGAAGTAGTAAATTGAGAAGTTACAGTTTTAGTGGAATTTGATAAAGATTATTGGGATATTGATAGTTAACTGTATATGCAATGCATGAGCTAAGTGAAATGACTAGTATTGCATATGGAAGTATTATGAATTGAGTAATGTGATTGATAGTATGAGAATTTGTTTTGAAATAATCAAGGAAGTGGATAAGTAAATAGAAATGAGTTATTTTTAGTCATTTTACTGAACAGGGTAAGAATGAATATGGGAGTGTATTAAATATTTTTAAAGGCGAAAGTGAAAGAGATGTCACATTGGGAATGTGACTGAGATGAATATGAAGTGTTACTATAGTCGGAATATATATATATGTTTGTAGTGTGAATAAATACTTTATATCATATTGGAAGAATGAGAAGGATAGTGTTTAAAAGAAAATGATAAACACTAAATTTGTATTGAATGTATGAAAAAGGAAAATACTATAAGAGCATATAATTAAGTGTATACATGTATATGATATGTGAATTGAGTTTTCCAATATGAATGAAATTATGATATATAAACACATTTGTGAATCACATTATGAGGATGGCTTATGAAGATATATGTGGTATAATTATAGAATTAGTGATATGGAAAAACAATGTTATATGTATTAGTGGACCTAAGAGAGATTAGGTCTTGAACTGTGTAAAGCTAGATGGATTATGTGATGGAAGTGAGAATGGAAAGAACTTGAGTAATATTGGACAGTGGAAATTGTTATAATGAGTATTGAACTTGATGATTATATTATATTTAGAGTTTCAAAGTATTCACATATGAAAAGTTCTATGTAATTATATTATAAGAGATTGTAGATGGATTAGAAATGAAGTGATGAATAGAAATTGTATAAGAACTGTATATGATTTGACTGAAAATAGATTGAAAGAGAGCAGAAATTGAATATAAGTTTGCTCTTATGGAATTAAGTTATATTTATACTTATATGAAAATTGTGAAATTTCATGATGAGTTAGATTACTTAATCGTTGGTTGGAATTGAACAAGATTGGAACGTGGGTATATTGTGACAGATAGATTAATTGATCTGGATTTGGCTAAGATTATGGATCATTAATAAAATTTAATGTGTATAGTTGTATTAAGAAAATAGGTATTTACATGATAATGTATATGATGTAAATTTTAAAGTATGATTGGACATGAATGAGTGGAGTATAGTAGTTGTTAATCATGATAAGAAGAGAAAAAGATTGGTTATTTATAAAATAAGTTGAAAGATAATGTATTAATATGTAAGTTAAGTGAAAAGCATGCTAAAGAAATAACTCCATTTATGAAAAATCAGGATTTTGTTATCTATTGAGGGTGGTAAATGTCTATTTAGACAGTGATTGTAATGAAGGGATAATTAATGTTCAGATATAAGTCAATGATTTTTAATGTTAAAGTTAAGAGAGTAATTATACAGAAGTGAAATAACAAAATATATTAAATATAAAGATTAGATGGAGTATAAGTGTACTATAGAATGATCTGATTCTTATATAAAGACATTAACAAGAAATGTAATGAGTTCTTTTGAATGTTTGATTAAGGAAATAACAAGATGTATAAACATATAGAATCATGAGTTATGGAATTTAAAGAAGGTGGTTGATTCTAAAGAGGAGAGTTGAAGTTATATAATTTGATGATATAATGACTTAAGCGTATAATTAACTTCATATGGAAGTTAAGATGGTATAGTATTATGAATGGATTACAATTATGCTAGATAATTTCGAGGACGAAATTATTTAAGGGGGAGAGAATTGTAATATCCTCATGTATACCTTAAAAGTTTTGATTATGTTATTGTTATATATTGGATTGAATATATGTGTTAAATTACAAGAGAAAAGAAGTTGGGAAAAGAATATATAGGTATTTGTGTTTTGAGAAGAAAAGAGGGTGTAGAGAGAAGTGTATATGTTGTTTATATGGTTGTATAACTAACATATACATTCGTCAAAAGGGTTGGTCAATACAAGATGATATTTATTTGTGGCATGTGAAATTATATATATGGGTATATATGAGACAAAAGATTAATTAAATGGATGAAGGGCATGGAGGTAATTTTCTTTGGTTAAGTTGCATGGTGGAGATTAAAAGAAGAAAAGTGGTTGACTTGTTGGTATTTTCTTCTTTCTTTCTTGAAGAGGCCGGCCATTGAAGAAGAGAAAGAGCTAGGGAGGTGTTTGAGGTTCTATAATCAAATTGAAGAAGGAATCAAGGGTTTTGGTTAGAGATTTGTGGAATTTCTTCATTTAAGGTAAGTTTTCTCTTGATTTCTCTTGTTCTATTTGGAATTTTGTTTGAGTTTGATGGAGTGTGTTTGTGTATGGTGTGTGTAAAAGTGTTGAAATGGAATTAAAGATAAGAAGCTAGGTTGGTGTTGGTGATGGAAGAGTAAGAGTTGTGTTTAGTGAATTTTTTTCTGTTTTACAATTAGTAAAGGCTGTGACTTGTATGATTTTTAATTAATTATAGAAAAATGTTCTTGAAGTGAATTTTTGATATGTTGTGCCTCTATGAGTCTAGAATGACTGAAAAATATGTTGATTCGATTTTGGAATGGTTATGAGTTTAGAAAGATTATTTTTATTAGACCTGTTCCAGCAGGTACCTTAACTGAGACAGCTATATTTCGGGATTTTTAATAAAATTTAGAAAAATCATATCCAATTGAATTTTGGATATGTTGTTGCTTAGTGAGTCTAGTATTTGAGAAAAATAATTTGGAACCACTTTGATTGAATTTGATTTATGGAATTCACAAAGTTCAGAACTGCTGCCAGGATGCAGGGCAATTGGGGCAGTCTGGTTAGGTGAACTATTTGACCAAGATTTTGTGTTCAGTTTGATCTGAAATTTTAAAGGAATGATTTTAAGATACAAAACTAAATTCTGTAAAAATTTTAGAATTTTTAGTCAAGTAGATTATTTTATACAATTTTTCAAAATAAGGATAAAATGGAGTCTTAAACCAGAATGTACTATTCATATGGTCATTTTGCTAATATTCCTTTTGGATTAGATTGTGAAGAGGTTGAATTACCCTAACCGTGTCCCTCAAGTGGTGCTGCCCGTGTCCCTCAAAGGTTTTGAAGAGATTGGGTTGCATTAACCTAAATGTGGAGAATTCTTGGAAAGAAAAGAAATGTATAGATTGATGGGACTAGTTCTTGAGGTAAGTACCAATACATATGATTGTATTTAATTACATAATTTGAGGCTTAACACATTTGTTTGCAAATGTGTTAAGTGATCTATTATATTGTTAACATAATTGGACTAAGGTGATGATTGAATGATGTGAAGGATGTGAAGATCATTAACAAGGTAAGCATAAACCCTATTTGATTGTATATCCTTATATGTCTTTGAACATTAACACATTGGGATGAAAGTGTTAAATAAGCTATTATATTGTGAATGTAAATGAAGAATATATATAAAGGATGAAATATGAAATGGGAAAGGTAGGAAGAAATGAGGATCATTCTTAAGGTATGTGCAATTTGTTATGATAAATGCTCTAGTAATGAATGATGTTAATGTGTTTTGAGAAGTGAGAAAATGTTATGTTATATGCATTGTGAATCTTGTGTATGGCAATGTATTATATGAATAATATACTTTGAAATGTGATATCAATGATGCTATATGTATCATATGGATTGAGATATGATATGATATGAAGCCATTGTGATTGGCTATGATAATTCAATTGAAAGAGATAAGGCATGTTGGCCTAATTGATGATGAGATTGATAATGAAATAATAAATGAATTGTTTGTTTAATATGTTATTCAGTTTCAGAGTTCTGGATTTGGGTGGCATGCCTAAGAAATGATGAAAGGTAACAGTCTTGCCGGGTTGAGGATCTCCTCATATGTGTTGAGTTGATGGTCCAAGAGACTGGGTCTGTTACACTATGAGAAATGTGAATATGAGATATATGATTTGTAACAGTCTTGCCGGGTTGAGGATCTCCTCATATGTGTTGAGTTGATGGTCCAAGAGACTGGGTCTGTTACACTATGAGAAATGTGAATATGAGATATATGATTTGTAACAGTCTTGTCGGGTTGAGGATCTCCTCATATGTGTTGAGTTGATGGTCCAAGAGACTGGGTCTGTTACACTATCCATGGATAGAGATACATGTATATACATTGTCTATGGGCGTGATGATTGTGACTATGAACCAAAGCAGTAACTCTGAACTTTGAATAACATATTAGTGTTTTGGGCCCGAGTCTGTCTTTATTGTCAATGTGAAATGCAAGTATTGAAATACTGATTTGTGAGTATTAATAATGAATTATGCTTGGTGAATTGTGAATAATATAATGTTATTAAGTGTAATATGTAAATGAATTGTGGTTGATGATAAAGGTTGTCTTTATTGGAAATATGATTTATGATTTATATGATATGTAAATTGTGTATTGCAATAATGAGTGATATGATGTGTAATGTGTGTATTGCAATAATGAGTGTATGATATGTAATGTGTGTATTGCAATAATAATTGGTATGATATGTAAAGTGTGTATTGCAATAATGGTTGGTGTGGTATATATATAATGTAGGGGTATTAATATATTGGTTTTGAGTATTGGTGATGCATTGGGGTTGGTGATAATATTATGTATATATATACATCATATATGAAATTAGCTAGGATATATTAAAGATAAAATTAAAAAGAAAAGAAGATATGATAAGAACTAATTATATATTGAATCGATGTATCATTATATATCAATACTTCTATACTATATGTTTATATTTTATATTTGGACTACTAAGCTCTCGGGCTTAGCGCGGGTGTTTATTCGCGCAGGTATATAGATGGAAGATATGAAGTCTTTGTTATGCCACAAGAAGAGTAAAGTTTGTCGAGACCAACTAGAGGGTAATGCATACATGTATAAATTTTAATTATGATGTATCTCTGACGAGAGAGTATTTATATGTATAAATGAAGTTTTAATAAAGATAATGATTTTGTAAATGTTATTTAAATTAATGTATTATGGTTTGAACTCTGTTACAGGTTTTTAAAAAGTAACGAAAAGTGACATCCTTATACTTTATATATTTACTGTATGTATACTAGGTATACGCATAGTACTTATATAGGGTATCGGGGTGTTACAGTATGTGCAATGTCATTGATTAGGTATACTTGAGTGATGAATTGATCAATATGATTGGATGATAATGTTGATACTATATGAACCATATTATGTCTTATGCATTGTGAACCTTGTGAATTGTAATGTGGTATGTGAATAATGTAAATTGTGATGTTATACCAATGATGCTATATATATAATGTGAAGGATATGATGAAGTAATTTCTTATGTACAATTGAATAATGAAATATTATGATATGATTTGAGATATAATATGATATGAAGCCATTGTGATTGGCTATGATGATTCAAATGAAATGTGAAGCCATTGTTATTGGCTATGATAATTCAATTGAGAATGAAATTGATAAATGAATTGTATAGCTAATGTGTTATTCCATTTTCAGAGTTTTTTGTTGGTGGCATGCCTAATATGAGTAACAATCTCTTGAAGTTAGGTTGGATTTGATCCTTGAAGCCAAGTTGGGTTGAAGTTTAACATGTTTTACTCCCCTTGAAGCTTGGTTGGGTCTAATCCTTAAAGCCTAATTGAGATGTTACAACCCTTGAAGCTAGGTTGGATTGGTTCTTGAAGCCAAGTTGGGTTGATACTTAGCATGCTTTGTTCCCCTTGAAGCTTGGTTGAACCTAAATCCTTGAAGCCTAGTTGGGATAATGATATTGATAAAAGTGATGATTAAACCAAAGCATTACTCTGAAAATTGAATGGCATATTAGCGTGTTGTTTGGGCCCGAGTCTGTCTTTGTTGTCAATGTGATATCCAAATGTTGAAATAAATGAATAATGAGATCTATGAATGCTTTTGATGAAAATATGATTTATGTTTAATGAATTGTGAATAATACAATGTTATGAAGTATGATTTTGTAATGTGTGTATTGATATATTGAAAGTGAATATGGCTTGAGGAGCTTTGTTGAGATATGAGTTTATGAAAATATAGTATGTTGTGTACAATGTATATGAATGTGGAATTTGTAAGAATTGTTTTCATGAAGGTTTGGATAGGCCATTGAAAGATGATTTGTTGAAATGATGTATATGTATATGTATATGAGATAGAAATGGTAAGTATTGTATTGTGAATGTTCTATGTAAATATGTGTATAATTTTATGAGATTAGTGGAAATATATGAAGAATGCATTAAGAAAGGAAAAACGGGGTAAGCGAACAATAGAACATAATGCTAAAAACATGAGGTATGATTATTTTGTAAAGTATATTTTAAATATTTATTTATACTACTAAGCTCTCGGGCTTAGCGCGGATATGTAATCGCGCAGGTATTTATGCGGATGATCTGGAAGCCTAGCTATTATGCCACGAAAAGGATAAGAGTATCTCGAGACCAACTAGAAGGTGATGCATACATATGTAATATTAATTATGTTGTAGTTTTGATAAGAATAATGACTTTTGTAAATGTTCTTTAAACTAATATAATATTGCTTGTACTTGGATAAAGGTTTTTAAATTGAAACGAAAAGTGACATTCTTATACTTTATATACGCATTGTATGTATACCAGGTATATGTATAGTGCTTATATAGAGTATGGGGGCGTTACAATTAGGGTTTTCTTAAGGGGGTTGGATGTTTAAGTTTAGATTGAGCCGTCATAGAGAGTTTAGGGTTTCATATCTTGTTTTCTTTGATTTTTGATTGCACTTTGGATTAAACTAGCTTAGATTAGATTTGTTCTTGCCATTGATACATTCTTCGAGCAAGTTCTGAACAAGAGATTCTTCAAGAGCTAAGAAGTTTGTAATTTGGTTTTGTTCTTGAACTTTATCTCTTTAATTTCATTGGAATTGTATTAATGGATATTATCATGTCTGAATTGATTTCTTTGAATTTTAATGAGATGAGTATGTTTGATAGCATTATGAACTAATTTGACCTAGTCTAGGGTTTGTATGGATCTGCTATGATTGTATGAATTGGTTATTACTCTTAACTTAATTATTTCTTTAGCCTTTATTGAATGGATTATTGCTAATATATAATTAACTGGCCACCAATTATGTGTTTTAGGTATTAGATGATGGATTGAGAGATGAAGTCTAATGCTGGAACAATTCAATTAAGGACATAGGTGAATTAGAGATATAACCTAGGAAAAGATTATTTCAGTTATAACAAGATTATTTGACAGAGATTTGAATGCGAGTGCTTATTTCCTTGATTTGATTAATTAAGTTGCTTGAGATTTAATCTTTGAAATTAAATTAGTTAAGAGGAATAACTGTTCATATATATAAATAGTATAGAAGTACAAACCCTAGACCCTTCTATTAAGTGAATCAAAACATCAACTCAATTTACTTTTATTGTTTTAAACTTCGATCAATTTGTCTTTATTAATTGTTAGCAATTTAAATTTATTCATTACTTGTTATTTATAATCTGATAATCAATTAGCTATTTTAGCTTCCTTATGAGACGACCTTGGGGTGATCACCTTTGCTACAGCTGCCTCGTATACTTGCGAGTGACGCTTTGTGGTAGAGTTAATTTGAGCGCAACAAGTTTTTGGTTATTAGCATAGATATTTTAGATTATTTTTCATTAGTTACTTCTTATTTTATTTGTCTTTTGCTTTTTATAATTCTTTTATTCTAGAAATTTTATGTATGCAAGGCAGGAGATCACTTGGAGGAGAGCTATACCCAATCATTCCAGAAATTCAGAGATTGAAAAGGAGTAGGGAAGAGTTTGAACTGTACACCGAATTTGATACTACAGAGGAGGACACTTCTAATTTTGAGTCGGAATCTGCACAATCTGTTAAAATGGCAGAAGAAAGACAAAGGACTATGAGAGATTTTGCTAGACCTGTTATTGGAACTTCCACCTCTTGCATAAGACTGACAGATGCAGCAAGAAACTATGAGTTGAAGAACATTCATTACAACATGTTGCCATCATTCTATGGAGTTCCAAATGAAGATCCTTTGAACTTTATTTGGGATTTTTATTCTACCCTCAACACTTTTCCATTGGGAGGACTAACAGAAGATCAGTTAAGGATGAGATGTTTCCCTTATACATTGAAGGATAGGGCAAAGAGCTGGCTTATGATGTTGCTTGAAAATTCTTTGACAACTTGGGAGCAAGTTTATAACAAATTTATGGGCAAGTTTTACTCACATCAAAAGACAGCTGAATTGAGAGGGAAGATTGCGACATTCTCTCAATTTGAAGGAGAGCCATTTCATGAGGCTTGGGACAGATTTAAGATGTTATTAATCCAGTGTCCACATCATCACTACCCACTTCAACTTCTGAACCAATTTTTCTACGATGGTTTAACCCAGCAATTTCAGAATACAGTTGATAACGCAGCTGGGGGAGCTATGGGAGAAAAGACAGCTGATGAAACTTATGAGATTTTTGAGATGTTGGGAGCTAATTCTCAACAGAAAAGTGTAAGGGGAAGAAGTAAAGGGGTGAATCAACTGGAAGCCAATAGTGAGATGGTCAATCAGATAGCTGAATTGACAAGGCAGGTGCAGATGTTGAATATGAAAAATAATACTTCTTCATCTACTCAAGATGTGTGTGGAATATGTGGGACTTTTGGGCATGGAGCAAATATTTGCCCCTCTACATATGAGTCTTTTGGTAATGAAGCTGAGCAAGTCAATGCTATGAGGGGATATCAACCAAGGGCCCGGAATGATCCTTACTCAAATTCATACAATCCTGGTTGGCGAAATCATCCTAATTTTTCCTGGGCAACAAATAATTCTCAACAGCCTTTCCATTTGCTCCAGAGACAGAACCAACTGCAGGGTCAATCTTCAAATCAAAGGCAGCCTAAGAGAGAGAGAGTTCGGAGGAAAGTTTACAGGCTTTTATCCAAGTCAGTGCTAAGAAATCAAGAGATGACAAACAAGAGGCTGGATTCCTTAGAAGCATCTTTTAAGAAAGTGGAGACTCAAGTAGGGCAACTTGCACAACAGATGCAGATTCAACAAAAGGGAAAATTCCCAAGTCAACCTGAGCAGGCACAATCAGTGACTGTTCTTAGAAGTGGCAAGGTAATTAACAATAATGTTGAAAATAATTCTATGATTGCAAGTGAGCAAGAAAACAAAAAGAAAGGAGAACCAGAGAACAAAGGTGCTGGAGAAAGATCAATGGAGAAGTCCCCTACAACAGATTTACGTAAGGCAAGCAATCCATACCGTCCTCCTATACCATTCCCTAGCAGGTTGAAGGATGATAAAAAAGATAAGCAATTTTCAGATATCTTCAACATGCTGTCTAAGGTAAGTATTAACTTACCCTTACTTGAAGCAATAAAGAACATGCCGGCTTATGCTAAATTCTTCAAAGAACTGAATACCAAGAAAAAGAGGAATGAGCCGAATGAAAAGGTGATAGTTTCAGAGGTAGCTAGTGCTGTTTTGCAGCATAAACTATCTCCAAAGCTAAAGGATCCTGGTAGTTTCATCATTCAAATTACTATGGGGAATGAAAAAGGTACTGATGGCATGTGTGATTTAGGAGCCAGTGTGAATTTAATGCCTTATTCTATGTACCTTGAATTAGAACTAGGGAAACTTAAACCAATAAAAATGGTGTTGCAATTAGCTGATAGATCTCTTAGATTCCCGAAAGGGGTTATAGAAGATGTGTTAGTTAAGGTTGGAGGGTTAATAGTACCTGTGGATTTCATAGTTCTTGACATGGAAGGGAGTAACCCTGCAACATCAGCACACACTATTCTGCTGGCTAGGCCTTTTATGGCGACTACCAACACTTTGATAGATGTTAAAAATGGTAAATTATCAATGACTGTCTTGGGACAAACTATTGAATTTTCTATTTTTAACACTTCTCCTATTCCTACAACTGCATTATATGAGGATTATTCTTTAATTGATTGTGTTGATGCAGTTGTTTCAGATGTTTTCTTGCAGACAGGTTCCTCAGATAAATTGGAGTTGGCGTTGACTTTAGATGGTGGTTTAGAAATTTTTGATTCAGAAATAGCTAGTTGTCTTGAGATATTAGAGAGTGCTGAAATAGAGGAACTTAAGGAGGACCCAACTTTTGAGTTCCCTTCTTTCAAAAAGAAGAGAAGAACCCTTCACTTGAGTTAGAGCTGAAAGAGTTACCTAAGAATCTGAAATATGTGTTTTTAGGAGATCACAATACTTTACCTGTGATAATATCTAGTGAACTTAGTGAAGAGGAGGAGATGAGGTTGGTGAGTGAGCTTAAAAGATTAAAGAGAGCAATAGGATGGGGATTGAGTGTCATCAAAGGTATTAGCCCTTCAATGTGCATGCATAGAATCACCTTAGTAGAGGGAGCTAAACCTATGAGGGAGACCCAGAGGCGCCTTAACCCAAATATGAGTGAAGTGGTTAAGAAGGAAGTACTCAAGTTGCTTGATGAAGGAGTGATTTATCCAATTGCTAATAGTGAGTGGGTGAGCCCAGTACATGTAGTGCCTAAGAAATCGGGAATCACTGTAGTGAAAAATGAAAATAATGAATTGGTTCCTACTAGGACTACTACTGGGTGGAGAATGTGTATTGATTATAGGAAGTTGAACAATGCTACAAAGAAAGATCATTTCCCTCTTCCTTTTATTGATCAGATGTTAGATAAACTTTCTAGACACTCACATTATTATTTTTTGGATGGCCTTTCAGGTTATTATCAGGTGCCAATATCTCCAGATGATCAATCCAAGACTACCTTTACTTGCCTTTTTGGGACTTATGCATTTCGACGTATGCCCTTTGGCTTGTGCAATGCACCTACAACTTTTCAGAGATGCATGATGTATGTTTTCTCAGACATGATAGATGATTTTATTGAGGTATTTATGGATGACTTTTCTGTTTTTGTAGTTCCTTTGATAATTGCCTCAATAAACTGGTTCGTGTGCTTGAGAGATGCATTGAATGTAATCTCACTTTAAGTTGGGAAAAGAGTCATTTTATGGTTACTCAGGGCATTGTCTTAGGTCATGTGGTGTCAAGTAAAGGGATTGAGGTGGATAAGGCTAAAGTTGAATTGATTGCTAAATTACCCCCACCTACCTCTGTTAAGGGAATAAGAAGTTTTTTAGGGCATGCAGGTTTTTACCGGAGATTTATTAAAGATTTTTTGAAAATAAACCAGCCATTGTGTCATTTGCTTGGGAAAGATGTTCCATTTGAATTTACAGCACAATGCATGCAAGCCTTTAATTCCCTTAAGGAAAAACTGACTAGTGCACCTGTGATTGTAGCTCCTGTGTGGTCGTTACCTTTTGAAATCATGTGTGATGCCTCTAATCATACAGTAGGAGCTGTTCTTGGGCAAAGGGTTGATAAATACTTGAGAGTAATATATTATGCTAGTTTGACCCTGAATAGTGCGCAAATGAATTACACAACAACTGAGAAGGAAATGTTAGCTGTTGTTTTTGCTTTAGATAAGTTTAGAGCATATTTAATTGGGTCGAAAATTATTGTGCATTCTGATCATGCAGCTCTAAAATATCTTTTAACAAAACAACATGCTAAACCCCGCTTAATTAGATGGGTGTTGTTATTGCAAGAATTTGATTTCCAAATCAAAGACACTAAGGGAAGTGAAAATGTTGTTGCCGATCATTTATCTAGATTACCCTTCTTTAGTGAAAATCTTGCATCTAATAGCATTCATAAAAATTTAGAAGCATTTCCTGATGAACAGCTGTTTATGGTAATTAATGCACCTTGGTTTGCAGATATTACTAACTATCTTGCCTGTGGTATTTTGCGTTCTAACATGTCATTTCAGGAGAAGAAAAGGTTTTTACACTTGAGTAAATTTTATTTTTGGGATGAACCTTATCTATTCCGGATATGCAAAGATGAGATAGTTCGCAGGTGTGTATCTGAGGAAGAACAACTGAGTGTTTTTCAATTTTGTCATGACCTTCACTGTGGGGGTCATTTTGGAGGAAGAAAGACTGCAGAAAAGGTGCTTCAAAGTGGTTTTTACTAGCCTACTCTATTTAAAGATGCTCAAGAGTATTGTAAGCACTGTGACCGCTGTCAAAGAGTAGGTAACATTGGGAGGAGGAATGAAATGCCCCTTCAATCATATATTGTTGTTGAACTGTTTGATGTGTGGGGAATTGACTTCATGGGTTCCTTTCCCAAGTCTTTTGGTTTTGAATATATTTTAGTTGTTGTTGATTATGTTTCCAAATGGGTGGAGGCAATTCCCACCCATACTAATGATGCTAATGTGGTTGTTAAATTTGTGAAGGAAAACATTCTTAGCAGATTTGGCACACTAAGAGTGATAGTCAGTGATGGGGGAAGTCATTTTTGCAACAGGCTTTTTGAGAAGTTAATGCACAAATCTGGTGTGAAGCACAAGGTGGAAACCCCATACCATCCACAGACTTCTGGATAGGTTGAAACATCCAACAAGCAAATAAAAGGTATTCTGGAGAAAACAGTCAACTTATCAAGAAAAGATTGGGCGAGTAGATTGCATGATGCTCTATGGGCATATCGGACTACTTTCAAGACTCCTCTGGGTATGAGTCCATACCGATTGATTTTTGGAAAAGCTTGTCTCTTATCAGTGGAGTTGGAGCACAGAGCATATTGGGCAATCAAGACTCTAAATTTGGACTTTGACAAAGTGAAGAGAGAACGATTTCTGCAAATTTCAGAGTTAGATGAGTTGAGGAATGAGGCATATGAGAGCTCGAGAATTTACAAGGATCGCACTAAAGCACTTCATGACAGAATTATAGTGCGAAAGACTTTGAGTCCAGGTATGAAAGTTTTACTTTTTAACTCTCGACTCCGTCTGTTTCCAGGTAAACTCAAGTCTCGATGGAGTGGTCCTTTCGAGATAACTCAGGTGTATCCTTCTGGTGCCATTGAATTGCTTAACTCTCGAACAAGTGAGACTTTTAAAGTGAATGGATAGAGAGTTAAACCATACAATGAAGGATTTCAAGAAGTGAGGATCATTAACAGCACTTTGATCCATGATCCCTAAATCTTTCAGTATGTCCAGCTATATGACATTAAAGAAGCGCTAAATAAGAGGCAACCCATCGGTTTGCATTTCTTTTTCATAGTTGTAAACTTTAATTTAGCAAATTTTGATTTTATGTTTGGTTTAAATAACTGGAATGGGTGCTTTGATCGGTTTTTATTTTTCTAATGTGTTTCAGGGTGGATTGAAGAAGAGTTTGCAATTTCTTTGAGATTTGGTGATATAGAATAAAAAAAAGTTAAAAGTGGCAGAAGGAGACACGGCCAAGGAGCTTGGCCGTGTCCTTTGGCCGTTTCACATGGGACACGGCCAAGCTTCACCAATTTTTCTTTGTTTTTATTTTTGTAGCTTTTCTTCACAGAGACAAACACACCCATGGGACACGGCCAAGTCACTGGCTGTGTCCCTCAAAACAAACAAGACACGGCCGTGTTCACCCCAACTTGGCCGTGTCTCTCCACTTTTCCACTTTAAAAACACGATTTTTGCACAGTTTTGTCCATTCAATCCCTAATTTTCTTTCTATTCTCTCTCTCGCTCTCTCATTTTCTCTCTCTCGCAACCTCCATTACTTGTGCTTACAAGCTCCAAAACCTCCATTAAAGCTCATTTTTCTTCACCAAAACTAGAATTAATCTGTTAAAACTTCTTTTTCTCTCACAAAAGATCGTTTTAATCAAGTTTTGGTGTTAAATTTTTCAGATTTCTCAAGATGCCAAGAACAAAGATAGTTTCACACCACAAGAAGAAGAGACCTACAACTGAAGGGGCTTCTTCATCTTCATCGGTTTCATCTTTGAAGAGAGCAAATCTTTTGGCTCGTGGTTTCTTCCCGACGAGGTATGTTAATGATGAATCCCTTGATACTCTGCAAATTAGGACTAATTTTTATCGTTATGTACAAATTCTTGGGTGGGAGAACCTAGTCTCCTTGCGACCTTTGCAGTTTCAAGAACTGACTTTGGAATTTTTGACATCTCTTAAGGTTGAAAGAGATGAAAAAAAAATTTGCTCTAGGTTAAGTTTTAAGTTGCTTGGAAAATCATTTGTGATTAATATTAAACAATTGAATGTTATATATGGTTTCCATCAACATGGGGAAAGGTCGGTAACTAAAGAGTTTAAACAACAATTTGCTTGGGGAGCATTAGGCTCGGATACTTAAGTGGCCAAATCGGCCAGAGCATCTAAATTGAGCAATCCCGCATTGAGGTATTTGCAGCGTTTTATGTCCTGCGGATTCTTTGCTAGGAAGGAGAGCCCGGGTGTAGTGGAATTGAGTGAGCTCTTTTTCTTGGATTGTGCATGTAATGCCGTGCCTATTAGTTCCGACTATTGGTTAGCCGATATTTTTGATAGTGTGGCCAATAAAAAGAGGGGGGCAATTTGTGTTGGAGGATTAGTTACTACATTGGTAGTAGCCCTTCTTGATGATTTTGACCCGAGTACCAGTCGCATGACTAGAATTTTGGGTAATGATTCATTGGATTTGGCCACATTAGAGAAGATACATATGGTGGTGCACAGGAGAGGGGCTTATATGATGGCTTCAGCTGAGCCAGAAGTACCGGGGGACAGACAGAAGAGAGCACGGGTTCAAGAGGATTCTGACTCGGATTCTCTTGGTTTAGATGAAGATGCTCCGGCCTCGAGTAATCAAGAGATACTTAATAGGATTGAGGCATTGGAGGGCAAGGTGGACCGTGTCACATCCGCCTACTGCATTTATGTAGAGTAGTCACGTGCATAGCGAGAGAAGGGGAAAGGAGAAGATAATTCTTGATAACAACCCTAGATAAGGTTGTATGACCAAAGGGACCTAGTTGTAATTTTCAAAAGTTTTGGGGACGTAAATATAATTTCAAAAAAAGTTGCACCGGATGTTCTTAATAGTGCATATAACATATTTCAAAAATGGAGTGTAGAGAAAAATCGGATCGCAACGACGTGTAACAGTTTTTCCAGGAAATGTCCCGTTAAAGAAAAAACGAAGACATTTTGACTAGGGGCATTTTGGTCATTATCAATTAAAGTTATACATGAATTTAAAGTAGGAAATAAAAACATGAGTACGTAGAGGATGACGAGGGGTTAAATATGAAATAATCGTCAGTAGAAACGGAGCCGGAGAAAAACCCGAGCAAAGAAAGGACCTAAAGGGAATTTTGTAAAAAGGTTGAGGGCTTATTGGTAATTTTTCAAAATGACTTGGAAACCTAAAATAGACTTTATAAATAGAAAGTAGAGGTTGAGAGGATCAAAAATATATGTAGTTTGACTCATGGAACTGTACGGTTTAAAAGATATGATCGATTAATCCCCGAAACGTAAAGTGGGCCCGGTTTTGTGTCTGGACTGTATGGGTAACCCGGGACAACTTTAGGATATCCTATGGGAAGAGGGACAAGTGGAAAGAAGTAAAGGAAAAGAAAACTATAAAAATCTAATGTTGGCCAATCAAAAATAACCATTTAGCATGAGTAATAAATGAAGAAAGAAAAAGGTGGACAAGTGGTCTTAAAGGGTTTAACCAACACATAAGGTGATCATCATTTCCTTTGTATATAAATATATATGATATGAAGAACAAACTCTCTCTTTTTCCACTTACAAATTTCGGCCAACAATAGGAAATACCAAAGGACTTCCATGTTTCTCCAAATTTGATTTTTAAGGTAAGTTTTTAAGGTTTTCTAGTAAGTAGACTTTAATTTTAGTATTAATTTTAGGTAGTTATATATTTATTGGAAGATTGGAGATTAGAATCTTTATGTGGAATTGGAAAAAATATTAAGTAAGTGATGAGATTAATTGATTAAATGGAAGAATAAAGATGTATAAAGATTAAAAAGGTTGGATTAGGGTTTCGGTTGGAAAAGAAATGGAGGATAACTTATTATTTTGAATTTCTAAGGTTTATGTTGTATCTTAAATTGATTGAAGGAGAAATAAAGAATTAAGGAAGGAGAAGAAGGAAAAGCTAAGGGGAAGTACAAGAATAAGGTTTGGTACTTTACCTTTGAATAATTAATTTTGGGTTGTTTAAATTTAATTGAAACCAAATGTTTTGAGAAAATTTGGCAAGTTGATTTGGTAAGTTGTTTGGACTTTAATTAGTTTGATTTGAGTTAAACATGCAAAAATTGTTAAAAGGAAGTGTTTGAATCTTCACTTTACTATTAAAGAAGCCTTAATATTGATTTGCAAAAGAAAAATAAACTATCCTATGCATTTCAAATGTTTGGGCCGGAATGGTCCCAAAGTGACAGCTTCTGGACTATTTTTGTGGCAATTGTTTGGGGCAGCAAACGAATGAATATTTCAACGAAATTTTACATGCAATTATTCAACATATGAAATAAGTTTTCTGTAAAATTTCAGCCAAAAATAAGATCATTTACTTGGTCAAATGCATAACTGAAGTGGACTGAAATTTTGACGAAAACCCAGATTTTACTATTCATGTGGTCATGCCATTTTGCGTTGCCGATTTTTCTCGCCGCAACACTATTCATTTGGTCAATTTGTGATATTTTGAGGAATGCTTTGAAATGTTTGATGTGTTTATTTTGGATGTTAAATATGTGAAAATGAGTAACGGTTTGACCAAAGAAAGTGGTGCGCGGCATAAATGGCAAAGCGCGATGAGAATTTAAAATGATTTCTTGAATCATTCTAAAATGAAGTTTGAGTCTTAAATTGAATCATTTTAATCTTTATGCTCTAATGGATTGTGGGAGTGGTAGATAAGGGTATGGTGCACTATACTAACTTATGCAGTACTGCCACTTATTGTGTTTGATACTCCCCGGCGGTTACCTTCTGGAATAGGCCGTGGAGCGTAGATGTTATGAAATTGTGATTGAAATGCTCCGGCGGTTACCTACGTGTATAGGCCGTAGAGCGGAATTGGTTATAACCAGGATGGGGAGGCCCATTCCTGTGATCTGATATCGGTGGTGAGGGCCACCTATGTTACAGTGGGGAGGCCCACTGCCTTATCACTATGGTTCCCTATATACCAGTAGAGCCTGAATCAAAGACATATTATTTTTCGTTAAACTACATAATGTAAAATGAGTTTGAATTATGGTTTTTACATTTGTTGAAAGCATATTTACACTGAATGTACAGTAACTTCCATTGGTTTAAGGTGGGTTGATTTATGATTTAATTATTTCCTTTTATTTCAAATGCTTTCATGTTTCACTTATATTTTCATCGGTAAAGTACCCACTGAGCGACAACGCTCAGCGAGTTGAGTTTTCTTGACTCGTAGGTTTGGACCAGTAGATTTTGGTGATTAGCATCGAGCAGCACAACACAGCGCAGCACCTCAGAGTAGCCTTTAGTTTCCATTATGAGTTAACTAGTTGTGGCATGTATATGTATATATAAGATTGAGAGTCAGTATGTGATACTGTACGTTGTTGGTATGTAATAATAATAAATCTCTACTTTATTCTGGATTAGAAGTGTGAACTCTTCGTGCAGGTTTGTAGTTGAGGGTATAAGGTGGATTCATTTGGAGTGCATTAAATTTGATGGTCTTCACATTGGTCTGTGTAAAACGTTTTCAAAAATCAGAAAAACAAGTTTTGTCGACACTTGGGATTCAAATTTCTAGGCGAACCTCTGGCAAAATTTCTGTAAAATCGGAACAAAAATTTGACTAAGTAAAATTGGTAGCAACATTTGGATAGTGTGGTGCCTCTACTCGGCTTACACATGTAGGTCGGGAAGGGGTGTTACAATTTTGGTATCAGAGCTCCGGTTTAGCCGCTTCTGGATAATCCAACATAGGAGGATGTATGTTTTATGTCGGGAGTGGCCATTACCGACGTAAAATGAGATATCCTGTAGTAAATAAGAGATAAAAAGTAGGCATCATTCAGGAAGGAAATATAGGAAAATAAATAAGGTATGTTTACATATATTTGATTAAGTGTTTTGTCTTTATATACATGCCACATAGGGTTTAATAGTGCTGCTGAGCTATGTTGCTGTTGACTGTGAGTTATGTGTTAGAATATAGATGTCGCGAGAGTCCTCTCAAAGAGCCGTAGAGGAGGAAGTTGAATCTCGAGCATCACATATTACAGAGACGCATGTATCTAAAACACCGGAGGCTGAGCAACCCTCAGCGGGAGCTCCTCTTCCGAATGAGATGTTGCAACAGATGGTTGCAGTGCTGCGACAGATAGCGGGCGTTGCCCCGGCACCACCACCAGCGCCAGCAACCATACCAGTACTTGCTGTAGGAGGGGAAAGGAAACCCCCGATAGAAAAGATAAGAAAGTACGGTGCGAAGGAGTTTAAGGCTCGAAGGGACGATGATTCTTCTACAGCCGAGTATTGGCTGGAAGGAACGATACGAGTCTTAGATCAGTTACAGTGTATGCCAGAAGAGCGAGTGGTATGTGCTACTTCCTTATTACTGGAAGAAGCATATATATGGTGGGACACAGTTCACCAACGAGTTCCACCGGAACAGAGAACATGGGATTTCTTTGTGAATGAATTCAAGAGGAAGTTTATATCAGAGGCATACCTAGATGCCAAGAAAAAGGAGTTTCTACACTTAAAGCAAGGTCGACTGACCGTTGCTGAATACGAGAGGGAATTTACTAGGCTAAGTAGGTATGCCAAGAAGACAATTGAAGACGATCATGATAGGTGTAAGCAATTCCAGGATGGTTTGAATAATGAGATTAGGATGCAGTTAATTGCTGCTAATATCAAGGAATTTTCTGAGTTGGTCACTGGGGCTCTGGAAGTGGAGCAATGTCAGGTGGATGAGCGAAATAGGAGACAGAGGGTAAGACCAAGAAGGGATACCCAGAGTTATTTAGAAAATTTCCAGCCAACAAGGAAACAGTTTAGAGAAGGTAGTTCCATGGGAGGAAATCAGAGCAGGATATCCACTCAAAGGTAGATTCGGGGCGGCCCGAGTCAAGCTACCTTTGAAGCCAGTACTGGTAGGTCTGGGAGAGGACAAGGAAGAGGGCATGGCCAAGGTGGAGGTAACTTTGCTCAGTTCAAAACTATCGAAGGAAGTGAAAACACCCATCCACGCTGTGTTCAATGTGGGCGTAGGCATTCAGGAAAATGTTGGGGCAAGGCCTGGGTATGTTTTATTTGTGGAGAGAAGGACCATTTTAAATGAGAATGTCCCTTAAGACAGCAAAACACACTAGATAATATCGAGGGATCTCGAGCCATAGCTGGTAGAGGTCGAGGCAGAGGTCGAGGAGGAAATCCATCGCGAGCACAGTAAAAAATGGTGGATAGACCCGAGCCAAGAGCCCCTGAGAGGATGTATGCAATGAGGGCGTGTGAGGAAGAAGAGGCTCCGAATGTCATAACAGGTCAGCTAATTATGTTTGGAATGCCGATTTATGCTTTAATAGACCCAGGTTCTTCATATTCATATATATATATGCATGAAAAATGAAGAATTAAAGGATTTAGAAGTAGAACTTGAAACAGATGGAGTGTTAGTTATAAATCCTTTGGGTAGTGAGATGGTTACCAGGAAGGTAATAAAGGATTGTCCGGTAGAAGTACATGGACACACTTTCTTAGGTGATCTGTTTGAGTTGCCATTCCAGGAATTTGATGCAATACTTGGAATGGATGAGCTGACCAAACATAAGGCATTAGTGTACTGTTCGTGAAAAAGAAAGATGGGTCCCTAAGACTATGTGTGGATTATCGACAGTTAAATAAGCTTATGATTAAGACTAAATACCCGCTACTCCGGATAGACGATTTATTTGATCAATTGAAAGGTGTGAGAGTTTTTTTTAAAGATTGATCTGCGATCCGGCTATCATCAACTAAAGATTAAAGATGAAGATATACCAAAGACTACATTCAGAACCCGATATGGACATTGTGAGTTTATCGTAATGCCTTTTGGGCTCACGAATGCACCTGCGGTATTCATGGATTTGATGAACCGGATTTTCCATCCTTATTTGGACAAATTTGTCGTGGTATTCATCGATGACATACTGGTTTATTCAAAGAATGCAGAGGATCATGACCGGCACTTGAGAATCATGTTACAAACATTGAGGGAGAAGCAGTTATACGCCAAATTCAGCAAGTGTGAATTTTGGTTAGAAGAAGTGGCCTTTTTAGGACATATTGTATCGGCGGAAGGAATAAGAGTTGATTCTAAGAAGGTAGAAGCAGTATTGGATTTGAAAGAATGCTATTAGTGGCCAGGGATCAAGAGAGATGTGGTAGATTACGTGGCGAAATGTTTAACCTGCCAACAAGTAAAGGTAGAACATCAACTACCCTCGGGACTTCTACAACCTATTACGATTCCAACATGGAAATGGGATCGCATAACTATAGATTTTGTGGCGGGACTACCAATGACAAGAGACAAACATGATGCAATATGGGTGATAGTAGACTAGCTAACTAAGTCAGCTCAATTCTTACCAGTAAGGATGGACTACTCCCTGGATAAGTTAGCGGACTTGTACATTAAAGAGATTGTACGATTTCATGGAGTCCAACATCAATCATATCGGAAAAAGATCCACGCTTTACGTCGAACTTTTGGCAAAAGTTCCAAACGACTTTGGGAACTCGAACGGACTAGAGTACGTCGTTTCATCCACAAACAGACGGACAGTCAAAGAGGGTAATCTAGATCTTGGAAGATATGTTAAGAGCATGCATATTAGAATTCAAAGGTAGCTGGAAGAAGTATTTAAGTTTAATGGAGTTCGCTTACAACAACAGCTACCAGTCCAGCATACAGATGGCTCCTTATGAAGCACTATAAGGACGAAAATGCAGGACTCCAATTTGCTGGACGGAATTAAGCGAAGCAAAGATCTTGAGCCCGGAGATAGTTAAGTAGACCGAGGAGAAAGTAGAAATTATCTGGGATCGGTTAAAAGCTGTTACGGATAGAAAAAAATAAATAATAATAGTAATAATAATCATACGCGAACCTGAAGAGAAGGGACATAGAATTCAATGTTGGTGATAAGGTATTTCTTAAGGTTTCACCATGAAAGAAAGTGCTAAGATTTAAACAAAAGAGTAAGCTAAGTTCAAGGTTATTGGGCCTTACATATTCATTAAACGGGTAGGTTCGGTAGCTTACCAATTGGCGTTACCACCCGAATTAAGTAAAATACATGATGTTTTCCACGTTTCAATGCTAAGGAGGTATCGTTCAGATCCAACCCATGTTATACAAGCTCAAGATATCGAGATTCAACCCGACCTGACATACGAGGAAGAGCCAGTAGAAACCTTAGCATGGGAAAGCAAAGAGTTGCGGAAATAAGAAGATTCCATTGGTCAAAGTGCTTTGGAGGAATCACAAAGTAGAAGAAGCTACATGGGAACGCGAAGAAACTATGAGGAAGCAATACCCATATTTGTTCTCACATGATGGGCTTCGGGACGAAGCCTAAATTAACGAGGAAGGAACTGTCACATCCGCCTACTGCATTTATGTAGAGTAGTCACGTGCATAGCGAGAGAAGGGGAAAGGAGAAGATAATTCTTGATAACAACCCTAGATAAGGTTGTATGACCAAAGGGACCTAGTTGTAATTTTTAAAAGTTTTGGGGACGTAAATATAATTTCAAAAAAAGTTGCACCGGATGTTCTTAATAGTGCATATAACAGATTTCAAAAATGGAGTGTAGAGAAAAATCAGATCGCAACGACGTGTAACGGTTTTTCCAGGAAATGTCCCGTTAAAGAAAAAATGAAGACATTTTGACTAGGGGCATTTTGGTCATTATCAATTAAAGTTATACATGAATTTAAAGTAGGAAATAAAAACATGAGTACGTAGAGGATGATGAGGGGTTAAATATGAAACGATCGTCAGTAGAAACGGAGCCGGAGAAAAACCCGAGCAAAGAAAGGACCTAAAGGGAATTTTGTAAAAAGGTTGAGGGCTTATTGGTAATTTTTCAAAATGACTTGGAAACCTAAAATAGACTTTATAAATAGAAAGTAGAGGTTGAGAGGATCAAAACTATATGTAGTTTGACTCATGGAACTGTACGGTTTAAAAGATATGATCGATTAATCGCCGGAACGTAAAGTGGGCCCGGTTTCGTGTCGGGACCGTATGGGTAACCCGGGACAACTTTAGGATATCCTATGGGAAGAGGGACAAGTGGAAAGAAGTAAAGGAAAAGAAAACTATAAAAATCTAAAGTTGGCCAATCAAAAATAACCATTTAGCATGAGTAATAAATGAAGAAAGAGAAAGGTGGACAAGTGGTCTTAAAGGGTTTAACCAACACATAAGGTGATCATCATTTCCTTTGTATATAAATATATGTGATATGAAGAACAAACTCTCTCTTTTTCCACTTACAAATTTCGGCCAACAATAGGAAATACCAAAGGACTTCCAAGTTTCTCCAAATTTGATTTTTAAGGTAAGTTTTTAATGTTTTCTAGTAAGTAGACTTTAATTTTAGTATTAATTTTAGGTAGTTATATATTTATTGGAAGATTGGAGATTAGAATCTTTATGTGGAATTGGAAAAAATATTAAGTAAGTGATGAGATTAATTGATTAAATGGAAGAATAAAGATGTATAAAGATTAATAAGGTTGGATTAGGGTTTCGGTTGGAAAAGAAATGGAGGATAACTTATTATTTTGAATTTCTAAGGTTTATGTTGTATCTTGAATTGATTGAAGGAGAAATAAAGAATTAAGGAAGGAGAAGAAGGAAAAGCTAAGGGGAAGTACAAGAATAAGGTTTGGTACTTTACCTTTGAATAATTAATTTTGGGTTGTTTAAATTTAATTGAAACCAAATGTTTTGAGAAAATTTGGCAAGTTGATTTGGTAAGTTGTTTGGACTTTAATTAGTTTGATTTAAGTTAAACATGCAAAAATTGTTAAAAGGAAGTGTTTGAATCTTCACTTTACTATTAAAGAAGCCTTAATATTGATTTGCAAAAGAAAAATAAACTATCCTATGCATTTCAAATGTTTGGGCCGAAATGGTCCCAAAGTGACAGCTTCTGGACAATTTTTGTGGCAATTGTTTGGGGCAGCAAACAAATGAATTTTTCAACGAAATTTAACATGCAATTATACAACATATGAAATAATTTTTCTGTAAAATTTCAGCCAAAAATAAGATCATTTACTTGGTCAAATGCATAACTGAAGTGGACTGAAATTTTGACGAAAACCCAGATTTTACTATTCATGTGGTCATGCCATTTTGCGTTGCCGATTTTTCTCGCCGCAACACTATTCATTTAGTCAATTTGTGATCTTTTGAGGAATGCTTTGAAATGTTTGATGTGTTTATTTTGGATGTTAAATATGTCAAAAAGAGTAACGGTTTGACCAAAGAAAGTGGTGCGCGGCATAAATGGCAAAGCGCGATGAGAATTTAAAATGATTTCTTGAATCATTCTAAAATGAAGTTTGAGTCTTAAATTGAATCATTTTAATCTTTATGCCCTACTGGATAGTGGGAGTGGTAGATAAGGGTATGGTGCACTATACTAACTTATGCAGTACTGCCACTTATTGTGTTTGATACGCCCCGGCGGTTACCTTCGGGTATAGGCCGTGGAGCGTAGATGTTATGAAATTGTGATTGAAATGCTCCGGCGGTTACCTACGGGTATAGGCCGTAGAGCGGAATTGGTTATAACCAGGATGGGGAGGCCCACTCCTGTGATCTGATATCGGTGGTGAGGGCCACCTATGTTACAGTGGGGAGGCCCACTGCCTTATCACTATGGTTCCCTATATACCAGTAGAGCCTGAATCAAAGACATATTATTTTTCATTAAACTACGTAATGCAAAATGAGTTTGAATTATGGTTTTTACATTTGTTGAAAGCATATTTACACTGAATGTACAGTAACTTCCTGTAATATCCCTAATTATGCCCTAGTAGTCTTGGTGTTAGTGTTGTTGCACTTGAATTATGTATATATGATAAGTTGATAAGAAATTGGAAGAGAATGTTTTTGTATGTGTTTTGGAGAAGAAATTTAGGGTTTAGAGACAAATGTATATGTTATGTATATGATGATATATATAACATATAAATGGGTCAAAGGAAGAGTCAATGCAAGAAGATATTTTTGTGGAATGTGCAATTACATATAAGGGCTTATATGAGACAAAAAGTTAGTTATATGATTGAGGGCATTTTGGTAATTGCTTGGATAAGATCACTTGGTGGAGATTAAAAGCAAATTTGACTTTGTGTCTTCATCATTTTCCTTCTTTCTTTCAAGAGGTGCCGGCTCTCCAAAAACCAAGAGAGAAAGAGAGGTGATCTTGAGGTTTGAAGCAATTTGAAGAAGGAAGCAAGGGTTTTGGTTAAAGATTTGTGGATTTCTTCATCTAAGGTAAGATCTTTTCTTTAAATTCTTCAATTCTTTTGAAGTGGTGTGAGAAAGGAATTAGGGTTTGTTGGTTTGATGATGAGATGAGTTGTGTTTAGTGAAATTCTTTTTCTGTTTTACAATTAGTAAAGGCTGTGACTTGTATGATTTTTAATTAATTATAGAAAAATGTTCTTGAAGTGAATTTTTGATATGTTGTGCCTCTATGAGTCTAGAATGACTGAAAAATATGTTGATTCGATTTTGGAATGGTTATGAGTTTAGAAAGATTATTTTTAGTAGAACTGTTCCAGCAGGTACCTTAACTGAGACAGCTATATTTCGGGATTTTTAATAAAATGTAGAAAAATCATATCCAATTGAATTTTGGATATGTTGTTGCTTAATGAGTCTAGTATTTGAGAAAAATAATTTGGAACCACGTTGATTGAATTTGATTTATGGAATTCACAAAGTTCAGAACTGCTGCCAGGATGCAGGGCAATTGGGGCAGTCTGGTTAGGTGAACTATTTGACCAAGATTTTGTGTTCAGTTTGATCTGAAATTTTAAAGGAATTATTTTAAGATACAAAACTAAATTCTGTAAAAATTTTAGAATTTTTAATCAAGTAGATTATTTTATACAATTTTTCAAAATAAGGATAAAATGGAGTCTAAAACCAGAATGTATTATTCATATGAATCATATCAATTGTTCTTTGCCCTAATTGCATTGTTGAGATTGAACAATGTTATGTTATGCATTGTGAATGGTTATGTGTTTCATGAATAATATACATTGAAATTGAAATGATAATTCAAATAAGACATGATATGAGACAATGCCATTGTGATTGGCTATGATGATGATATTGAAAGAAAGAAGGCATGTTTGCCTAAATGTGATGAGAATTTGAGAATGGAAATGGTAACTATATAATAAATGAATTGTTTGTTTAATATGTTATTCAGTTTCAGAGTTCTGGATTTGGGTGGCATGCCTAAGAAATGATGAAAGGTAACAGTCTTGCCGGGTTGAGGATCTCCTCATATGTGTTGAGTTGATGGTCCAAGAGACTGGGTCTGTTACACTATGAGAATTGTGAATATAAGATATATGATTTGTAACAGTCTTGCCGGGTTGAGGATCTCCTCATATGTGTTGAGTGATGGTCCAAGAGACTGGGTCTGTTACACTATCCATGGATAGAGATACATGTATATACATTGCCTACGGGCGTGATTATTGTGACTATGAACCAAATCAGTAACTCTGAACTCTGAATATCATATTAAATACTTGTTGGGCCCATAGGTGTCAAGGTTATATGAATGTCCTAAATAATGTTATGAGTTAATGAAATGAGATGTTGGTTATTGAGTATGATTGAGTAATGTTGAATGTGGAAAGATGTTGAAATGTGGTATACTCATATGACTATGATTTGTGAAATGCATAATTATGTGTTAACTTTATATTTATGATATTGATCTTATCAATAACATATGTGGCATTGCATTACATTTAAGCATACCATTAACATGTTTTATCTTACTAAGTCGTTGGCTTAGCGCGATAGTGTTTAATCGCGCAGGTAATAGAGTGGATAGAGTTGAACCCGAGAGTTCATCAAGACCAAGTGAGAGTAGACCTTGTTGAATCCATTTTTGGAGCTTAAAGATCAGAGCAGACTTGCCAATCATGTATATTTCTTTATATTTTGTAAAGAAATGTTTAGTATGTAAATATGTAAATATTTTATAACTTCCGCTGTGTAATATTTAAATATAGGGGTTGTCACAAAACCTTTATTTTATGTTGCACTAGAAGTGTAAATTCTTTTTGCAGGTTGTAGTTGAGGTTACAAGGGGGATTTATTGGGAGTGTACTGAGAATGATTTTGTTTGCATTGGTTTGTGTAAAATGTTTTTAAAAATAAGAAAAAAACCGGTTTTGTCGACACTTGGGACTCAATTTTTAGGCGAAACTATGGCAAAATTTTTGTAAAAAAATCGGAACTAAAATTTGACTAAGTAAAATTGGTAGCAACATTAGGTTAGTGTGGCGCCTCTACTCAGCTTACACATGTAGGTCGGGAAGGGGTGTTACAATTGTTTTGGTATCAGAGCCTAGGTTTGAGATTCTCAACCTAGGTAAAATGTAATAAAAAGACTATTTTTACTTAAAAAGTGGTTTTGAATAACATATTCGTTTGAGATTGGCAGTCTCTGATCTTTAATAAGATATAATCTGCTGTGTTTGCAGTGTTAGGTTGTGATGGATTCTCACTCACGACAGTCGGTTGAGGGTAGTGCCGAGAGTATTGCCCCTGATGATGGAGCTAGGGTTGTTAGTGTTGAGGAGGCACCTGCTTCGGTGTCAGGGAGATCAGCTGGGGAGGAGGTTCCGCCAGCTTGGGTTAGGCATGTGATAGAGGCTTTGAGGCCAGCACCAGTGCAACCACAGCCACCACCACCACCCCCACAGCCTTTGGTAGCAGTGAGGCAATATGATAAACTAAGGAAGTTTGGAGCAGAGGATTTTATAGGTACTACTGATCCAGTTATGGCTGAGCAATGGTTAGACAAAGTTCAGAGAATATTTGTGCAGTTGCAAGCCACTCCAGAGGAAAAGTTTGATTATGCAAGATCATTGTTGCAGAAGGATGCTTATAGTTGGTGGAAGACAGTGCCCCATTCTATGGAAGATCCCCCAACATTGTCCTATGCAGATTTTCTGAGGGAGTTTGAATTGAAGTATACTCCGAGGGAGTATAAAGATGGGAAGAAGAGAGAGTTTTTAGATTTGAAGCAAAACAACCGGACTGTGACGGAGTATGAGGTTGAATTTATCCGGTTGAGTGAGTATGCCGGGGGCATTATATCGGATGAGATAGATCGATGCCGGAGATTTGAGGAGGGGTTGAGGCCCTCTCTTATGTGCCATGTGGCTGGTTCTCGGTATCAGGATTTTTCTCAGCTTGTGGCAGCAGCTCGGAGTGTGGAGAAAGCTCAGAATATTGCAGCTGCTTCTGAGGAAGAGGTTAGGATTAGAAGGCCCCAATTTGAGGCAGAGTCTTCTTCTGCTAAAAGAGGTAAGGGAAGCTTTGCTCCTCGGGTCAGTAGAAGTCAAAGATCAGCTGGTAGGTCAGTGCAGTTCCAGAGGCAGAGATTTAGACTTGCAGCTTCAGTAGCGAGTGCTCCTACTCCTGGAGTTCAGAGATCCACCTTACCTGTGTGTAACCAGTGTGGTGGAAGACATGGGGGCATTTGTTGGAGGCATAGTAGATCAGGGGTATGCTTCAGGTGTGGATCACCTGACCACTTTGTGAGAGACTGTCCTGAGAGGCAGGAGCAGATGCCAGTTGATTCTGCTGCTTCTCGAGCTAGTGTGAGGGGAGGCAGAGGAGGCAGAGGTGCCAGCCGAGGAGGTAGACCAGGGTTCAGTTTTAGAGGAGGTGCTACATCCAGGGAGAGTAGACCAGAGGAGGTTGGATCTTCCTAGAGGATGTATGTTATGCAAAGGCATCCGGATGCATCGGCAGTTATAGCTGGTACTTTTTCTTTATTTGATACTGCAGTACTTGCTTTGATTGATCCCGGATCCACCCATTCTTATATTAGTGCATCTGTTTTGCCTGTGTTTGATATGCATGCTGAGTCCCTAGGATTTGATGTTTTGGTGACAAATCCTCTAGGGCATAGTGTGATAGTTAGTAAAGTGCATAAAGATAGTGCAGTGAGGGTGCAAGGTGAGGAGTTCCTTGGAGATTTGATTGAGATGCCATTTAAGGAATATGATGTTATTCTAGGCATGGACTGGCTATCTCGACATGGAGCTGTGGTAGATTGTAAGAAGAAGATTGTTTCTTTGAGAACTGGTGATGGTAGAGAGGTGATAGTATCTAATGAGCAGGAACAGCTAGCCTCCTTATTTGTTTCAGCTGTTGCAGCTAGGAGGTTGATTAGAAAGGGATGTGAAGCCTATCTTGCTCATGTGGTAGATACTAGAGTAAAGGGTTCTCCCATTGATAGCATTGCCACAGTTGCTGAGTTCCTAGATGTTTTTCCCGAGGAGTTGCCAGGATTGCCTCCTGAGAGAGAAGTGGAGTTTGGTATCGAATTGTTGCCCGGTACCACTCCTATTTCGATTACTCCTTACAGAATGGCACCAGCAGAATTGAGGGAGTTAAAAGTGCAATTACAGGAGTTGTTGGACAAAGGATTCATTCGCCCCAGTGTTTCTCCTTGGGGAGCTCCTGTGCTATTTGTGAAGAAGAAAGATGGTACTATGAGATTATGTATCGATTATAGGCAATTGAACAAAGTGACCATTAAGAATAAATATCCTTTGCCTAGAATCGATGATCTATTTGATCAGTTGAAGGGTGCAGCTGTGTTTTCCAAAATTGATCTGAGATCAGGGTACCATCAGCTGAGAGTCAGAGCTGAAGATGTTCCGAAGACAGCTTTCCGGACCAGATATGGGCATTATGAATTTTTAGTTATGCCTTTTGGTCTGACGAATGCACCTGCAGCTTTTATGGATTTGATGAATAGGGTATTTAGGCCCTATCTGGATCAGTTTGTAGTGGTCTTCATCGATGACATTCTGGTGTATTCGCGGAATGAGGAGGAACATGATATGCATCTGCGGATTGTGTTGCAGATTTTGAGAGAGAAGCAGTTGTTTGCTAAATTGTCAAAGTGTGAGTTCTGGTTGGATCAAGTAGCTTTTCTCGGACATATTGTTTCAGCAGAGTTGATCCAAGTAAAGTTGAAGCTATTCTAAATTGGAGTCCACCTAAGTCTGTGACAGAGATTAGAAGTTTTCTAGGTTTGGCAGGCTATTACCGGCGGTTTGTGAAAGGATTTTCTTTGATAGCTACTCCACTCACCAGATTGCTTCTTAAGGGAGTGAGGTTTTTGTGGACAGATCAGTGTCAGGCGAGCTTTGAGCAGTTGAGAGATATGTTGACTCAAGCGCCTGTTCTTACTTTACCTGTAGAAGGCAAACCATATGTGATTTACAGTGATGCTTCACATAGTGGTTTGGGATGTGTGTTGATGCAGGAAGGTAAAGTTATAGCTTATGCATCTCGACAGTTGAAACCACATGAGCTTAACTATCCGACCCATGATTTGGAATTGGCTGCCATTGTGTTTGCATTGAAAATTTGGCGCCACTATCTGTTTGGGGAGAAATGTTTCATCTACACTGATCACAAGAGTTTGAAGTATTTGGGTGTCCAGAAAGAACTCAATCTTCGTCAGAGGAGATGGTTAGAATTGATTAAAGACTACGACTGCTTGATTGACTATCATCCAGGTAAAGCAAATGTTGTTGCTGATGCTTTGAGTCGGAAGTCTTTAGCTGGTTTAACAGTTTACTCGCTCTCGTTGCTTGTTGAGTTGAGAGCATTGCATGCCAGTTTTGTACCATGTGATGATGGTGCATTGTTGGCACAGTTGCTTTTGAAACCAGTTTTGTTAGATCAGATCAAAGAGGCTCAATTGATTGATATGAAGATTCAGAAGATTATTTCAGATTGCAAGAATGGGAAGACTAGAGATTTTGTTGTGAAAAGTGATGGGAGCCTATGGTTTAAAAACCGATTGTGTGTACCCGATGATGCTGATTTGAAAAGGGTCATTTTGGAAGAAGCTCATCAGTCAATGTTTGCTATGCATCCGGGTAATACGAAGATGTATCATGATTTGAGACAGCATTATTGGTGGATGGGGTTGAAGAGAGACATTGCTGAGTTTGTATCGAAATGTCTCACCTGTCAGAAGGTTAAAGCAGAGCATCAAGTTCCAACCGGGTTGCTTCAACCATTGTCAGTGCCAGAATGGAAGTGGGAAAGAGTAACAATGGATTTTGTGTCTGGTTTGCCATTGACACAAAAGAAGCATGATGCCATATGGGTGATTGTGGATAGATTGACTAAGACAGCTCATTTTCTTCCGGTTCGAATGAATTACTCTTTGGAGAGATTGGCTGAGCTGTATATCCATGAGATTGTGAAACTGCATGGTGTTCCAACTTCTTTAGTGTCTGATCGAGATCCCAGGTTTACTTCCAGATTTTGGAAGAGTTTGCATAGTGCTTTAGGTTCTCGACTGCACTTCAGCACTGCTTTTCATCCACAGACGGATGGACAGTCAGAGAGGGTGATACAGATTATTGAGGACATGTTGAGAAGCTGTGTCATCGATTTCTCTGGAAGTTGGGATAGGTTTTTACCTCTTGTGGAGTTTGCTTACAACAACAGTCACCAATCCAGCATTGGTATGGAACCGTTTGAAGCATTGTATGGCAGACGATGTAGGACACCTCTTTGTTGGAATGAGCTTGGAGATAATAAGTTGGTTGGTCCTGATTTGATTCAAGAAACTGAAGAAAAAGTAAAGTTGATTCGAGGCAGGTTAAAAGCAGCTTCAGACCGACAGAAGTCTTATGCAGATCTGAAAAGGAGAGATATAGAGTTTGATGTTGGAGATAAGGTATTTCTGAAAGTGTCTCCTTGGAAGAAGATTTTGAGGTTCGGTCGGAAAGGAAAATTGAGTCCTCGTTTCATTGGGCCGTATGAAGTGTTAGAAAGAGTTGGGCCAGTGGCGTATCGACTTGCTTTGCCACCTGAGTTGGATCGTATTCATAATGTATTCCATGTTTCTATGTTGAGGAGATATAGGTCGGATCCATCTCATGTGTTGCCATTTGAATCTATTGAAGTGAGCCCAGACTTGACATTTGAAGAGGAACCAGTTGCTATCTTGGCACGTGATGTAAAAGAGTTAAGAAATAAGAATGTGCCTTTGGTAAAAGTTCTGTGGAAGAATCATGCAAGAGAGGAAGCAACTTGGGAAAGTGAGCATACCATGCGAGACCAGTATCCTCAGTTATTTCAGAGTTAATTTCAGGTAATTTCGAGGACGAAATTTCTTTCTAGAGGGGGAGAATTGTAATATCCCTAATTATGCCCTAGTAGTCTTGGTGTTAGTGTTGTTGCACTTGAATTATGTATATATGATAAGTTGATAAGAAATTGGAAGAGAATGTTTTTGTATGTGTTTTGGAGAAGAAATTTAGGGTTTAGAGACAAATGTATATGTTGTGTATATGATGATATATATAACATATAAATGGGTCAAAGGAAGAGTCAATGCAAGAAGATATTTTTGTGGAATGTGCAATTACATATAAGGGCTTATATGAGACAAAAAGTTAGTTATATGATTGAGGGCATTTTGGTAATTGCTTGGATAAGATCACTTGGTGGAGATTAAAAGCAAATTTGACTTTGTGTCTTCATCATTTTCCTTCTTTCTTTCAAGAGGTGCCGGGTCTCCAAAAACCAAGAGAGAAAGAGAGGTGATCTTGAGGTTTGAAGCAATTTGAAGAAGGAAGCAAGGGTTTTGGTTAAAGATTTGTGGATTTCTTCATCTAAGGTAAGATCTTTTCTTTAAATTCTTCAATTCTTTTGAAGTGGTGTGAGAAAGGAATTAGGGTTTGTTGGTTTGATGATGAGATGAGTTGTGTTTAGTGAAATTCTTTTTCTGTTTTACAATTAGTAAAGGCTGTGACTTGTATGATTTTTAATTAATTATAGAAAAATGTTCTTGAAGTGAATTTTTGATATGTTGTGCCTCTATGAGTCTAGAATGACTGAAAAATATGTTGATTCGATTTTGGAATGGTTATGAGTTTAGAAAGATTATTTTTAGTAGAACTGTTCCAGCAGGTACCTTAACTGAGACAGCTATATTTCGGGATTTTTAATAAAATGTAGAAAAATCATATCCAATTGAATTTTGGATATGTTGTTGCTTAGTGAGTCTAGTATTTGAGAAAAATAATTTGGAACCACGTTGATTGAATTTGATTTATGGAATTCACAAAGTTCAGAACTGCTGCCAGGATGCAGGGCAATTGGGGCAGTCTGGTTAGGTGAACTATTTGACCAAGATTTTGTGTTCAGTTTGATCTGAAATTTTAAAGGAATTATTTTAAGATACAAAACTAAATTCTGTAAAAATTTTAAAATTTTTAATCAAGTAGATTATTTTATACAATTTTTCAAAATAAGGATAAAATGGAGTCTAAAACCAGAATGTATTATTCATATGAATCATATCAATTGTTCTTTGCCCTAATTGCATTGTTGAGATTGAACAATGTTATGTTATGCATTGTGAATGGTTATGTGTTTCATGAATAATATACATTGAAATTGAAATGATAATTCAAATAAGACATGATATGAGACAATGCCATTGTGATTGGCTATGATGATGATATTGAAAGAAAGAAGGCATGTTTGCCTAAATGTGATGAGAATTTGAGAATGGAAATGGTAACTATATAATAAATGAATTGTTTGTTTAATATGTTATTCAGTTTCAGAGTTCTAGATTTGGGTGGCATGCCTAAGAAATGATGAAAGGTAACAGTCTTGCCGGGTTGAGGATCTCCTCATATGTGTTGAGTTGATGGTCCAAGAGACTGGGTCTGTTACACTATGAGAATTGTGAATATAAGATATATGATTTGTAACAGTCTTGCCGGGTTGAGGATCTCCTCATATGTATTGAGTGATGGTCCAAGAGACTGGGTCTGTTACACTATCCATGGATAGAGATACATGTATATACATTGCCTACGGGCGTGATTATTGTGACTATGAACCAAATCAGTAACTCTGAACTCTGAATATCATATTAAATACTTGTTGGGCCCATAGGTGTCAAGGTTATATGAATGTCCTAAATAATGTTATGAGTTAATGAAATGAGATGTTGGTTATTGAGTATGATTGAGTAATGTTGAATGTGGAAAGATGTTGAAATGTGGTATACTCATATGACTATGATTTGTGAAATGCATAATTATGTGTTAACTTTATATTTATGGTGTTGATCTTATCAATAACATATGTGGCATTGCATTACATTTAAGCATACCATTAACATGTTTTATCTTACTAAGTCGTTGGCTTAGCGCGATAGTGTTTAATCGTGCAGGTAATAGAGTGGATAGAGTTGAACCCGAGAGTTCATCAAGACCAAGTGAGAGTAGACCTTGTTGAATCCATTTTTGGAGCTTAAAGATCAGAGCAGACTTGCCAATCATGTATATTTCTTTATATTTTGTAAAGAAATGTTTAGTATGTAAATATGTAAATATTTTATAACTTCCGCTGTGTAATATTTAAATATAGGGGTTGTCACAAAACCTTTATTTTATGTTGCACTAGAAGTGTAAATTCTTTTTGCAGGTTGTAGTTGAGGTTACAAGGGGGATTTATTGGGAGTGTACTGAGAATGATTTTGTTTGCATTGGTTTGTGTAAAATGTTTTTAAAAATAAGAAAAAAACCGGTTTTGTCGACACTTGGGACTCAATTTTTAGGCGAAACTATGGCAAAATTTTTGTAAAAAAAATCGGAACTAAAATTTGACTAAGTAAAATTGGTAGCAACATTAGGTTAATGTGGCGCCTCTACTCAGCTTACACATGTAGGTCGGGAAGGGGTGTTACACTTCCATTGGTTTAAGGTGGGTTGATTTATGATTTAATTATTTCCTTTTATTTCAAATGCTTTCATGTTTCACTTATATTTTCATTGGTAAAGTACCCACTGAGAGACAACGCTCAGCGAGTTGAGTTTTCTTGACTCGTAGGTTTGGACCAGTAGATTTTGGTGATTAGCATCGAGCAGCACAACATAGCGCAGCACCTCAGAGTAGCCTTTAGTTTCCATTATGAGTTAACTAGTTGTGGCATGTATATGTATATATAAGATTGAGAGTCAGTATGTGATACTGTACGTTGTTGGTATGTAATAATAATAAATCTCTACTTTATTCTGGATTAGAAGTGTGAACTCTTCGTGCAGGTTTGTAGTTGAGGGTATAAGGTGGATTCATTGGGAGTGCATTAAATTTGATGGTCTTCACATTGGTCTGTGTAAAACATTTTCAAAAATCAGAAAAACAAGTTTTGTCGACACTTGGGATTCAAATTTCTAGGCAAACCTTTGGCAAAATTTCTATAAAATTGGAACAAAAATTTGACTAAGTAAAATTGGTAGCAACATTTGGATAGTGAGGCGCCTCTACTTGGCTTACACATGTAGGTCGGGAAGGGGTGTTACAGACCGTAACCATGCTGAGGTTTTGCAGCAGTTGGAACAGATTAGTAGCAACCTTGCAAAGATTTTGAGTCTTCATCCCTCGGCTGCATCATCTTCACACCCGCCTTCATCGTAGATTTTGAGTTCCTTGCTTTATTGTGTTTAGTGTATTTTTGCTATTATTTTTCGTTTTTTTTAATGTTAACATTTTATATTTTGGATATTTTATTTTTATATATTGTACTTTTATTTTTGAACATTTGTGTTTGTGATGAAAAGTTAGGGTTTTGCCTCACCAGGGTACGATGGAAGACAGGTTGTCCTTTAACTCTTTTTCTTTATTATTCTTGTTTTTCCATTGAGGACAATGTCATTTATAAGTGTGGGGGTAATCTTTAAACTTTTCTTTAATTCTTGTTTTGTTATGTGTTATATTGTGTGTTGTGCATGTTAGTGTATATGCCCTAGGCCATTGATTTGGACCTTAATGTTATTCATTTTGTTATAAATAAAGATGTTTTTATTATCATTGTTATGTTTGCATGTTATATATAATAATGATTATATCCCTGGTTTATTATTGTTATGGAGATAATAATAAATATAACTAGTGTAATATTGATTTGATAATCATAAGATGATTATAGGTATGAAGATACAAATCAATATTATGGATACATGTTAGAGAACAGTGTATTGGATAGACCCACATAGATATCACTTCATGGTTTAATGTCATAAGTGTATCTCATAATAGTTTTCATTTAATCCTTTGACTTGAGATTGTCATAGTTTCCAACATAAGGAATATTATGTTTTGACATGATCAAACGTTATCTGTAACTAGATAATTATAAAGGTTATGCTTGAACATGATATAAATTATGTAGAGGAAAATGAACAATCAAGATGGAATTTGTCCCTCTCTATGAGAGAGATATCTTCTGGGCCCCTCGATAAGTGTAACTGAGAAATGCATGGCCATGCTCAAATAAGTTGATATAAGATCAATCTTATTTGTTTATCAGTTAACTTGGAGATCGAGTAATCATAAGTTTGGACAATATAAGTATGACATTTACTATGACTTATGTTCAAACTAGATATCGTGTGACAAAGGGATTAATGCATGTACTATTTCAGGTTTTTCATTTATAATGATTCTCATGATTAATTGGGTAGTCGTAATGTCTTGCTAGAGGCCAATTATGATTTGTGCATTTCAATAGAGATTGAAATACACTACCAATTAATATGAGCCTATCGGGTCACACACATAGAACGTAAGCTGTACTTAAATAATAATAATTATATTTAATTATTGTTGTTAGTATTATTATTATTATTATTAGATATTAATAATAATATTGTTATAATAATTATTATTAGATAATAATTATTAAAACGTGGGTCCATATGGGATATTGACTGTTAGGGTTTTGATAAAAAGAAGTCTTTTAAAACGGTTTTAAAAGGACTGGAGGTTTTATGATCTAATTATTCGTTTTGCAAAAGAAAACGTAAGAAGAGAAAAAACCTAAAAAAAACCCTAGTTTCATTTTGAAAAGGTTCAGCCACTGCCGTTGGTGAGCTAGCACTCAGACCGGCGTACGTTTGTGTGGATTTCGTTAGAGGGTGTTCGTCTTCAGAAGGCAGCATCTGTTAATCGTTTTGAAGCTACACAAAAAGGTTAGTTTTGAATCTCTTTTATCGAACTGAATGGATCACATGGATCCTGTGAGTAAATCGAAAGAATTTTTGTTTTCCGCTGCGGCAAGGGTTGCAGATTCTTCACGATTTACTAACAGTGGTATCAGAGCCTCTTGTTGATTCCATATAATTCGAAATATACCATGTTGATGTGTTGATATGATCTATTGTTTTTCGAATGGCATGATTGGATTCGTTTTATCATTTGATGATGATTCGAATCAGTTATATGAGATATAACATAAATTGTTGTTGATATATGATGTCAAAGATGACCAATTGTATAAGATACAATTCTGTGAAATCAAATTGGGGTTGGTATACGATCTGTTATGGTTTCGAATTAGGGTTAATATGATTAATTCAATTCGTTTATTCATATTGAATGTATACATAGATTTCGATTTTGATTAATATGATTATTGAGTAAATCGTTTCTAAGGTTTCTGGTAATAGTTCTCTGTTAATATGATTAATAGATTACTATTATATTCTGTTTAATATGATTAATAGAATAAGGGTTTTGACAGAAAATAATTAATTGGATTAATGATTCTGTTTGTTCGCGCCCTATAGTTTGTTACCGCGACATTAAGAATGTCAATATATTTGTTTCTATTTAACATGTTAGTGATGAATATGTTATGTTTGTTTGATGTCTTGGCATGGTGCATAGCATGGCCTTATGACCTATGTGATTGGTTTATTTATATCTTAATTTTTTATAAATACGGCCTGCGTGTCGTTTATTTTTGTAACTTTATAATTACTAGTTTAGTAGTTAGTTTTTATTATTAATGTAATAATGAAGACTCAAGCTTGGAGAAGAAGATGAAAATTCCATGGAGATGAAGTTGCCTTTCAAGATATGAAGAAATGTACTATTGCAAATGTTGTAATAGATAGGTTTTCTTTTCACCTAGGGTTGCCTATATGATCTTCATTTGGTCTCATGAAGATCATATCTAGTTTGGCCATGCTATGTCACGTTTATTTTTATCAAATATGTATGAGATGCCATGTTTGATAGTTTATGTATGCATATAGGATATGATATATAAATGTCAATTTTAACATGTTTTCAAAAAAAAAAATTAAATGGAATGAACCCTCACTATTAATCTAAGTTTTAATGCCATCCATGTCTTAAACACTTATCAAGGCTAAGATCACCTAAATGTAGATTTTGCCAAAGCAAAGTACTTTAGGTTATCCTAGCAAGATATGATGAGTAATGGTGCTGCTCATGCGTTTAAAATTGGTTAGACTTAATTAGGCTATCAAAATGGTTTTTGGCCTAAGGCATTAGATGGGGTATAACATGCTATGACATATGATGTCATGATCCCATATTATCTAAGAGTTACATCTGATGTAATTGGTAATGGGTTACCTACCATAATAACTTGATTTTAAGTGTCATGCCAAAGCTGACTTAATATTAAGTAAAAATTGGATCTTAGCCCACTAAAATGTCATTGTGATGATTGAGGGTTATATTTTAGTGGGAGTTTAATTAGTTATCACCTTTTATTAATTAAAATTTGCATATTTTGTAGATTGAAATGGCTACCAACAATAACTCCACTTTATCACTGCGATCCATCCTTGAGAAGGAAAAACTGAAAGAGAATGGGACTAATTTTGTTGATTGGTTTAGGAACCTGAGAATTGTTCTCAAACAAGAAAAGAAGTCCTATGTGCTTGATGAAGCTGTCCCTGAGCCACCTCCTGCTAATGCTTCTAATGCTGATAAGAACAAGCATAAGAAGCATATGGATGATTCCAATGACATTGGATGTCTTATGCTTGCTACTATGTGTCCAGAACTTCAGAAGGATCTGGAACACTTGGAGGCTTATGAGATGAGTGTCCATCTCAAACAAGCTTTCCAACAGCAAGCTAGGCAGGATAGATTCGACACTGCTGTTGCATTATTTGACTGCAAGATGTCAGAGGGCGAATCGGTTAGCGCTCATGTTTTGAAAATGAAGGGCTACATTGATCACCTTGCCCGACTTGGATATCCCTTGAGTTTAGAACTCTCCACGGATTTGATCCTTCATTCTTTGCCCAGCAGTTTTTCACATTTTGTTATGAACTATAATATGAACAACATGGAAAAGTCCATTCCTGAGCTACATGGTATGCTCAAAACTGCTGAAGGGAATATCAAAAGGCCCACTAAGGCTACCCATGTATTGAATGTCAATAAGGGTAAGCCTATGAAGAAAAAAGGCAAGGCAAAGGGTAAAGCAACAGTTGCTACAAAGCCTAAGGGACAGCCCAAGCCAAAAGAACGCAAGGCACCTGTTCCTAAGGAAGGAACTTGTCACCATTGCAAGGAGCCTGGGCATTGGAAAAGAAATTGCCCACTTTATTTGGCTGAATTGAAGAAATCGAAGGGTAGTGCGACTACGTCTTCAGGTATATATGTTATAGAAATTAACTTATCTGCTTCTACTTCATGGGTATTGGATACTGCATGTGGTTCTCACATTTGTACAAATGTGCAGGGACTCAAAAGGAGTAGATCACTGAAAAGGGGCGAAGTTGACCTACGAGTTGGGAATAAAGCAAGAGTTGCTGCACTAGCTGTAGGATCTTATGAACTTCATATGCCTAATGGCTTTTTGTTAAATTTGAACAATTGCTATTATGTTCCTACTCTGAGTAGGAATCTTATTTCAGTTTCAGTTTTGGATGATGAAGGTTTTTCATTTTTAATTAAAAATAAGACCTGTTCTATTTTTTATAAAGATGATTTGCTTTATGGTATTGCAAGATCTTTTAATGGCCTTTATGTCCTTGACTTAGATGATTCTAGGGAGAATCATATTTATAACATAAACTCTAAGAGAATTAAGCCAAATGACCTAAACCCTACATTTTTATGGCATTGTCGTCTTAGCCATATAAATGAGAGACGCATTTCTAAACTCCATCAAGATGGATTATTAGATTCATTTGATTTTGAATCATTTGATAAATGTGAATCTTGTTTACTTGGCAAAATGACAAAGAATCCTTTCACCGGACAAGGTGAAAGGGCTAATGACTTGCTAGGACTAGTACATACAGATGTATGTGGCCCATTAAGCATTAGTGCCAGAGGAGGATATAATTACTTCATTACTTTTACTGATGATTTCAGTAGGTATGGCTATGTCTACCTAATGAAACATAAGCATGAGGCTTTTGAAATGTTCAAAACTTTTCAAAATGAAGTACAAAATCAACTTGGTAAAACTATTAAGGCACTTCGATCTGATCGAGGTGGTGAATTTTTGAGCCAAGAGTTTGACGAACATCTAAGAAATTATGGAATTGTTTCACAATTAACTCCTCCAGGAACTCCACAGTGGAATGGTGTTTCTGAAAGAAGAAATCAAACTTTATTAGATATGGTTCGATCTATGATGAGTCAAGCAGATCTTCCATTATCATTTTGGGGTTATGCCTTGGAGACAGCTGCTTTTGTTTTAAACCGTGTACCATCTAAAGCGGTTGAAAAGACACCATATGAGATATGGACTGGCAAAACACCTAGTTTGTCTTTTCTTAAGATTTGGGGTTGTGAGGCTTATGTGAAAAGACCAGTTTCAGATAAGTTAGCTCCAAAATCTGCTAAATGTATCTTTGTGGGATATCCTAAGGAAACTAAAGGATATTATTTCTATATTCCATCTGAGAACAAAGTGTTTGTTGCTCGAAATGGAACCTTCTTGGAAAAGGAATTCATTTCTAAAAGAACTAGTGGGAGCACAGTTCAATTAGATGAATTTATAGAACCACAAGAAGATATTGAACCGCCTGTAGAAACAGTTTCAGAACCACAAGTCATTGTGGAAACTGAAAATGTTACACAAGTTCTGCGCAGATCTGATAGACCACGTCATCAGCCTGAGAGATATGGATTTCTCATGACTGAAAGTCGTGAAGTTTTGCTCATAGATCAAGATGAGCCAACTACCTATCTTGAAGCTGTGTCAGGTCCAGATTCAGAGAAATGGCTTGGAGCCATGAACTCTGAGATGCAGTCCATGTTTGACAACCAAGTTTGGGCCTTAATTGATCCTCCCGAAGGTATTAAGACTATTGGTTGCAAATGGGTTTTCAAGAAGAAAATTGACATTAATGGAAATGTGCAAACCTATAAAGCAAGGTTGGTTGCTAAAGGTTTCAAACAAACACATGGTATAGACTATGATGAAACTTTTTCTCCAGTTGCTATGATTAAATCTATTAGGATTCTCCTTGCCATTGCTGCATACTATGATTATGTGATATGGCAAATGGATGTCAAAACCGCTTTCCTTAATGGAAATTTACTCGAGGATGTGTACATGACACAACCTGAGGGTTTTGTAAATCCTGAGAATTCTGGGAAGGTTTGCAAGCTTCAAAGGTCCATTTATGGATTGAAGCAAGCATCTCGAAGCTGGAATCTTTGTTTTGATGAAACAGTTAAGAACTTTGGTTTCATTCAAAATGAAGATGAACCATGTGTTTACAAGATGGTTAGTGGGAGTGCTATCGTGTTCTTAGTCCTATATATAGATGACATATTGATCATTGGAAATGATGTCCCCACTTTACAAAAGGTTAAAGATTGGTTAGGGAATTCTTTTTCAATGAAGGACTTGGGAGAGGCTGCATATATCCTTGGTATAAGGATCTATAGAGATAGATCTAGAAGGATAATTGGCTTAAGTCAAAGTACATACATTGACAAAGTGTTGAAGAGGTTCAGTATGCAAGATTCCAAGAAAGGATTCTTGCCTATGTCACATGGTATTCATCTTGGCAAGAATCAATGTCCTAAGACATTTGAGGAGCGAGATAGAATGAATAAGATCCCTTATGCTTCTGCTATTGGATCTATTATGTATGCCATGCTATGTACTAGACCTGATGTCTCATATTCTTTAAGCACAACAAGTAGATATCAAGCTGATCCTGGTGAGGGTCACTGGACAGCTGTTAAGAACATTCTTAAGTATCTAAGAAGAACTAAGAATGTTTTCTTAGTTTATGGAGGTTTGGAAGATGAACTAGTTGTAAATGGTTACACAGATGCTAGTTTCCAAACTGATATAGATGATTACAAATCGCAGTCTGGTTTTGTATTCACATTGAATGGTGGAGCCATTACTTGGAAAAGTTCCAAGCAAAGCACAGTAGCAGATTCTACAACAGAAGCTGAGTATATAGCAGCATCAGATGCTGCTAAGGAAGCAGTTTGGCTGAAGAAATTCATCACTGAGCTTGGAGTGGTGCCTAGCATTGCTAATCCTATGGCTATCTATTGTGACAACAATGGTGCCATAGCGCAAGCAAAAGAGCCAAGGTCCCATAAAAAATCTAAGCACATACTCAGGCGATTTCACCTCATTCGAGACATCATTGATAGAGGTGATATCAAGATATGCAAAGTTGACACAAATGACAACATAGCAGATCCATTGACAAAGCCTCTCTCGCGGGTCAAGCATGATCAGCACACTAGGTCTATGGGCATGAGATATTTGTTAGACTAGGCCTAGTGCAAGTGGGAGACTGTTAGTGTATATGCCCTAGGCCATTGATTTGGACCTTAATGTTATTCATTTTGTTATTAATAAAGAAGTTTTTATTATCATTGTTATGTTTGCATGTTATATATAATAATGATTATATCCCTGGTTTATTATTGTTATGGAGATAATAATAAATATAACTAGTGTAATATTGATTTGATAATCATAAGATGATTATAGGTATGAAGATACAAATCAATATTATGGATACATGTTAGAGAACAGTGTATTGGATAGACCCACATAGATATCACTTCATGGTTTAATGTCATAAGTGTATCTCATAATAGTTTTCATTTAATCCTTTGACTTGAGATTGTCATAGTTTCCAACATAAGGAATATTATGTTTTGACATGATCAAACGTTATCTGTAACTAGATAATTATAAAGGTTATGCTTGAACATGATATAAATTATGTAGAGGAAAATGAACACTCAAGATGGAATTTGTCCCTCTCTATGAGAGAGATATCTTATGGGCCCCTCGATAAGTGTAACTGAGAAATGCATGGCCATGCTCAAATAAGTTGATATAAGATCAATCTTATTTGTTTATCAGTTAACTTGGAGATCGAGTAATCATAAGTTTGGACAATATAAGTATGACATTTACTATGACTTATGTTCAAACTAGATATCGTGTGACAAAGGGATTAATGCATGTACTATTTCAGGTTTTTCATTTATAATGATTCTCATGATTAATTGGGTAGTCGTAATGTCTTGCTAGAGGCCAATTATGATTTGTGCATTTCAATAGAGATTGAAATACACTACCAATTAATATGAGCCTATCGGGTCACACACATAGAACGTAGGCTGTACTTAAATAATAATAATTATATTTAATTATTGTTGTTAGTATTATTATTATTATTAGATATTAATAATAATATTGTTATAATAATTATTATTAGATAATAATTATTAAAACGTGGGTCCATATGGGATATGGACTGTTAGGGTTTTGATAAAAAGAAGTCTTTTAAAACGGTTTTAAAAGGACTGGAGGTTTTATGATCTAATTATTCGTTTTGCAAAAGAAAACGTAAGAAGAGAAAAAACCTAAAAAAAACCCTAGTTTCGTTTTGAAAAGGTTCAGCCACTGCCGTTGGTGAGCTAGCACTCAGACCGGCGTACGTTTGTGTGGATTTCGTTAGAGGGTGTTCGTCTTCAGAAGGCAGCATCTATTAATCGTTTTGAAGCTACACAAAAAGGTTAGTTTTGAATCTCTTTTATCGAACTGAATGGATCACATGGATCCTGTGAGTAAATCGAAAGAATTTTTGTTTTCCGCTGCGGCAAGGGTTGCAGATTCTTCACGATTTACTAACAGTGCATGGCATAATTGTTGAAAACTTATTAACTTTTCTGTGATTCTAGCATTATAGTTGAGACTTTAATATCACCATAGAGATTAGCATTTGAATTCATTCAGGATCAATTTTCATATTCTGCAATTCATGACATATAAATCTTTGTGAACCCACCTTTGTGAGTTTTGAGCCTTATAGATTAAATGTTATTGTCAATTGATTTTCTTTTCTTAAGTGTGCACCTTCATGATTTTGCATCTCTAGAGCTTGCTTTTGCATACTAATTGATCTCACATTATGATTTCATCTCAAGTTTTAAAATGATGAAGGCAAATTAGGCTAGCCCTTTAGCTTAAAAAGACCTTCCTTAATATTGAATTCCTTAGTGAGCCAAGTTGAGCCTTTGACCTTTTCTTGATTGATCAACACAATTCACAACTCAACTTTGTCTTATTATTATCATACCTGCATTAAGGAATGGAGTTCTTATGATATGACAATAAGGTGGTTTAATTCAAAAGTGTGGGGAAAGCAATTAAAAAATTTGTATTGCTATTAGGGGTTGAAATGCATACTCTGCACATTGTATTTGCTAAAAGTGGGTTGTTCTTTTCCTCTTCGTTTTAAGCTAGATGTTCCATGCAATTTTATATTTTGTATATATATATATAAGAGAAATATAAAAGAAAAAGAGAAAGAGAAAAAAAAAGATATATATATACAAAAATTCATATATTTTCTAGCATTAGAGGAATGTTGACTCATGTATTTTTCTTGAAGTATGCAAGTATGTGAAAGTATCAAGGGTTGGTGAGTATGCCATTTGAGGGAGTTATGAGTTTCTTAGCAAGAGTATTGTCTAATTTAGATACTCCATTTCTTGATGCTCCAACTTAAATGTCTTTTATCTCACCTGCACCTTAGCCCCATTACATCCAAATAAAAGACCTTCGGATTATTTCTTGAGAAAAATAGTGAGGGAGATTGGATAATTAAGCAAGTTTATGGTAGTATGCAGTCATGAGTGGTTTGAGTGAATTAACCTTTGAAATCGAGTGAAACACTTAGAAGAGAGATTAGATTTGTATGTCTGGATTAATGAATGAGTTAAGAAAATCTTGATTGAAGGAAATTGCAATTATTTATGGCTGAGTCTTGAAGGATTTCATCTTATATACTGGTATTATAGTTAAGGTTGTTTGAGTTTTTTATTTATGCCATGTGAATTTGCTTGAAGACAAGCAAAGTTTTAAGTGTTGGGTAGTTGTTTTATTAGTTTTTGTTATAGATTTGTGTCTTATTTATTATGATAATTATTGTTTTCTTTAGGTATTTTGGTAGTTTTAATCGGTTTATTTAGTGTTTTCATTAATTTTGGTAGTTTTAATTTATTTCAGTGTTTTTGTCATTTTTGTCCTAATTTTTAGTGTGTGTTTATGTTTTGTTGGTTATTGTTTATTTAATTCTGGTTTAAAGTTTGTTTCAAGTTTTGTTTTAGGTTTAATATGCAAGGAACCATGCTAAGGAAGGAAAAAACTAAGGAATCAAAAGGAAGAAATCAATGGACAGTAGCTGACAAATGCAGGGGACACGGCCAAGCTTGTGGCCGTGTCCCATACCAAGCTAAAGAGAAGCCACAAGACACAGAAGGTGACACATGCAAGGGACACGGCCAAGCTTGTGGCCGTGTCCCTCCAAAATTGCTCAACACGGCCAAGCTTCCTCCAAACTGGCCGTGTTACTCAACCACTCTAAAGAAGAAAAGAAGAAACTCTCATAGAAGCGAACACAACCAAGGGACACGGCCAAGCTTGTGGCCGTGTCCCTCTAAAGAAGCTCAAACACGGCCAAGTTGTGTTAGCTTGGCCGTGTCTCACTCAGGTCCAAAACAAAAGGAAGAAAATCAAGCAGTAGAAGACACAAGCAAGGGACACGGCCAAGCTTGTGGCCGTGTCCCTCCAAAGACCTCAGACACGGCCAAGTCTCCTTTAACCTGGCCGTGTCACTCATGGATTAATGAAGACGCGCGGAGGTTTCGTATAAATGTGAAAATTAGGGTTTTCTTAAGGGGGTTGAAAGTTTGAGTTTAGATTGAGCCGTCAAAGAGAGTTTAGGGTTTCATATCTTGTTTTCTTTGATTTTTGATTACACTTTGGATTAAAGTAGCTTAGATTAGATTTGTTCTTGCCATTGATACATTCTTCGAGCAAGTTCTGAACAAGAGATTCTTCAAGAGCTAAGAAGTTTGTAATTTGGTTTTGTTCTCGAACTTTATCTCTTTAATTTTATTGGAATTGTATTAATGGATATTATCATGTCTGAATTGATTTCTTTGAATTTTAATGAGATGAGTATGTTTGATAGCATTATGAACTAATTTGACCTAGTCTAGGGTTTGTATGGATCTGCTATGATTGTATGAATTGGTTATTACTCTTAACTTAATTATTTCTTTAGCCTTTATTGAATGGATTATTGCTAATATATAATTGACTGGCCACCAATTATGTGTTTTACGTATTAGATGATGGATTGAGAGATGAAGTCTGGTGCTGGAACAATTCAATTTAGGACTTAGGTGAATTAGAGATATAACCTAGGAAAAGATTATTTCAATTGTAACAAGATTATTTGAGAGAGGTTTGAATGCGAGAGCTTATTTCCTTGATTCGATTAATTAAGTTGCTTGAGATTTAATCTTTGAAATTAAATTAGTTAAGAGAAATAACCGTTCATACATATAAATAGTAGAGAAGTGCAAACCCTAGACCCTTCTATTAAGTGAATCAAAACATCAGCTCAATTTACTTTTATTATTTTAAACTTTGATCAATTTGTCTTTATTAATTGTTAGCAATTTAAATTTATTCATTACTTGTTATTTATAATCTGATAATCAATTAGCTACTTTAGCTTCCTTGTGAGATGACCTTGGGGTGATCACCTTTGCTACAGCTATCTCGTATACTTGCGAGTGACGCTTTGTGGTAGAGTTAATTTGAGCGCAACAGTGATCTCTTCCATCTTTTGGCAAATCCGCATATGATAATGATACAATTCCCACATCAACTTTGTTCTTCTTCTTATCATCATCACCTTTCTTTACTTCCTTCAGCTTGTTTACCCCTATAAAATGAATCAGTTCATTTGGTGTTGCATAAGTGGAAATTTGTATGCTCGCCATATCTTTGGCCATAGTTTCATGATGCTTTTTGGATGTAGCTAGTAAGTCCTAGATACTGATACTATCTTGAGTTATTTTCAACTGCATACGAACATCATCATCTTCCTCTTCTTTCCCTCTTTTTTCAACATCTTTTCCCTTATTGGCTTCTACTTCCTTTGGTCGCGGCCATGCTTATGGCTTATCGAAGCTAATATTTAGAGCCTCATCCTCTTTGGGCTTATAGAAGCTAAGTCCACTATTCTCTCTTGGATTTTGACTCACCATCACTTTCAATTGAATCCCAAAACTCAATCACAACACATATGACTCCTTCCTTTTTAACCATAGCAGGTTCAATCTTGCTAAGCACCTCTTCTTCCTTAGTTGTCTCTCCACCTATATCTTGGAAAGATGATAGGATGGATTTCTCATTAAATCCCCCTCTATCATAAAGGTTACTAGTGGTGGTACTTTGTTAAACCTAGGAAAAGGGTTGACCTTTGTGCTAGGATTGTTAGGTTCATGCAATTTTCTACTGTCAATCAAATTCTAGATCTCATGCCTCAATCACAAACATTTGTCCATCTCGCTCCTTTTATTCGATGAAACTGACAAAAAGATTTAGCATCAAATTTGTGTGGTAGAGGATTTGGCAAGGATGGAGGAGTCAACAACTATAATAGCCCTCTCTTCTACAACTTCCTGAAATCCTAGGAGAATGGTTTTCCTAATTCTAAAATTGCCTCCTAGCTCTTTGGCCAGTTGCATTCACATCGACTGCCTTTTGCATGCTTTAACTGCCAGACTGTTAGTTCCCTTTCTCATTCCTTCTTGCAGAAAAATTGTTTTCTCTCTTTCCTATTCTTCTATTTGCAATCTAGCTTGACAAAACATTAAAATCCCTAATGACAGTGTGGGACATCCATTCAGGAAGATTAGTCAACATCCCTCTTACTATAATCCTAATTTGATCTAACTCATATGGCTTCTTCTTGATCGATGCACCCTTATTCCTCCACCTCTTCACATAGTCAATAAAGTTTTTATTCTGCTTCTACCTGACTAACCGGACCTCTATCAAAGTAACTTCCAACTCAGCATTGTATCCATAATGCTGGATAAAAGCTTTGTACAATGAATCCAAATTCTTCTGAGTACTATCCTCTAAGGTGTTGAACCAATTTTTGCACAATAGGATCCAATGATTGCATAAAGTACCTTAAACTGCGTGGCGGTGATGTATTGCTTAACATGTAGATGAGGATTATCAATTCCATTAAACTTAGTAAAGGAAGGCATCTTAAACTTATAAGGGACTTCCTCATCTTGTTCAAACAACTTGTCTACTTTCACATCTCCTCAACCTTCATCTTCTTTTCAAACTTTTCTCTAAATCAGTAATAATCTTCTCTACATCTGAAGTTTTTGTCTTTTTTGTAGTTGCTTTCTCCATAACCTTTGGTTCTTTCTTCCTATCTTAAGCATCCTAGAAGTATTGTGTAACACCCCTATATCCGTATACGTACACAGCATGCTTAAACGATCGTAATATACGTATACTGAATATAGAAATGCCACACTTTACAAATACACAAATGACATTTAAAATAAAATAAACATTAAGAAATATCAAATGTTTAAGTGAAAATCATAAGACACAATAGATAAAAAAAATGTTTATTTAATTTGCAACGGAAGTTATATCCAATATTTACAAGGACAAATACATTAAAACCAAAATTTACAAAACATGAAATTTATACATGATTGGCAGCTTGACTCTCTGATCTTTAAGCTTTAATCCAACTCTTCACAATAAAACAAATCTCAACTAGGTCTAGAGGAATCCTCCGTCTCCACTCTATCAACTATATCACCTGCGCGATAAACCACAATCGCGCTGAGCCAACAACTCAGTAGTACAAACCATAATGCTATTATGCTTTATCAACAATAATGATATACATTCAAACGATAAAGATCATACTCAATATACAATATTTCATTACATTATTTCATAACATTATAACATCATTCATGACATCCATATAACATAGACACCTATGGGCCCAACAAGTATTTAATACGATATTCAGAAATCAGAGTTACTGCTTTGGTTCATAATCACAATAATCAAGCTCGTAGGCAACATATATATATCTCTATCCATGGATAGTGTAACAGACCCAGTCTCTTGGACCATCAACTCAACAAATTGAGGAGATCCTCAACCCGGCAAGACTGTTACCTGTAACAGACCCAGTCTCTCGGACCATCAACCCGACTAAATTGAGGAGATCCTCAACCCGGCAAGACTGTTACCAATCATATATCTCATAATCACAATTCTCATAGTGTAACAGACCCAGTCTCTTGGATCTCAATTCAACTCAAATTGAAGAGATCCTCAACCCGGCAAGACTGTTACAAATCATTTTATAGGCATGCCTCCAAAACCAGAACTCTGAAACTGAATAACATATTAAACATACAATTATATCATTCTCTTTCTCAATTTGTATCTCAATATCAAATAGGCAATCATGCCTCAACAATTTCATTTGTATAACCATAGCCACTCACAATGGCTTCTCATCACATTTGAATCATCATGTCTCAATTCACAATATCATACATCATCTTTCACATATTCATAATCAATTACATTGAACATAATCATATATGCATACATACCTCAATCATCTCATTTCACATTATACATATAGTACATTTCACAAGATTCACAATGTGCAAGACATAACATTATTTATATATATATATATATATCAACAATGCCATATCAAGTGAATGTATGCAACAATGCAAGGTTTGTACTTACTTCACAAGCAATCCACACAACTCTAAACACTTTCTCTTTCCAAAAGTCCTTCACCAAATGAATTTGGGCAATTCACTTTCTTCACAACCAAATAATAAAACTTCTTGGACTTTCACTTAATCACTTGAAAACCCCTTCAAGTTTGAGCTTGAACATCAAAACAAATCTTGCTCTCTCTTGCTTTGGAATAGCCGGCCACCATAAGGGAAAGAGAAGAAGAAGAAATGAAGAAAAGTCAAATTATCATCTCTTTAAATCTCCACCAAGTATTCCAAAATAAGAAATTACCTAAATACCCTTTTCTATTTGTTTAAACTCTCTTCTCACTTACTTGCCCTTTTAAGTAATTTCACACATAACAAATAAATATCCTCTTCCCTTGACCGTCCATTTTGACTTATGTATATGTTATTTATACTTCCATATATACAACATATACACTTTCTTTTAATTTCTTTTCTCTTGCAAATTAACATATACATTCAATCCAATTTAAAACAACAACAATATTCAAAACTACTAAGGCATACATTGGGATATTACATATTGAGCCCAATCATCATCATCATCAATCATCACTTTGTCATCATGTAAACCCTTAATTTTTGAACCATTCAAATCCGATAGTCTAAATTAATTTTTTGTGGTATTTTATTTATTTTAATAATATTTTAATTACTAATATTATTTCATAGTTATTTTTAATAAAAATAAAAAAATATAAAAAAATATATAAAAAAATAAAAAATCGGACGAATCGGCGAGCGTAGCGCAGCAGCCCAATTCACCACAAAAATAATCTGGGGGCAAATTGGGACAGCAATTTCACAGCCAATGGCATCTGGGGGAGAATTGGACTGTCCCATTTCACCGCAGATGGCATCTGGGGGCGAATTGGCCCGCTGCGCCCATTTTTGCCAACACAATTGTTGCCAGCGCGCGCTGCCGATTTTTTGACCAAAACTTTTTTTTGACCCAGTCCGGTCCAATATATTTTAGTCCAAAATAATTTTGTGTGGTCCAATATATTTTAATTAGTCCAAAAAAATTTTTGTGTTATCTTAATTAAACAATATTTGTTTTAGTATTTAGATTTTTTAATTAATAAAAAATAATAAATAAATAAATAAACAAAAATAAAAATAAAAATCGGCGACGGAAAAATCAGCGACGAAAAAATAATCGCAGAAAAATTGGGACGAAATGGCCTTGGGCCATTTTGCCGCAGGCAATTTCGTCCCCGCAGCCCGTAATTTCCCGCAGCAACTTTTTCTCCAGCGAAATTTTTTCACGGCAGTTTTTTTTTGCAAGCGAAATTTTTTCGACGCTATTTTTTTATGAAACAAAATTCAATTTGGTTTCGGTTTCCTTTTCTTAATTAATATTAGATTCCATGAGCAACTAAGGACTAAAAACAACACAGAAGGAGGGGGAAAATTTTAGAGGAAAAACTTTGTACTGAGGAATGAAGAAAATTAGGAGATTAACGATCAAACTTTTAAGAAAGCAAACAAGCAATTCAATCCATCAAAGGCAACCATCTTGCCTTTGTTCTTGTTCATCCAAGAAGTAATTTTTGGTGGAACCAACAAACGAAGGTATGAATATCAAATCTTTTTTCTTTACAATAGCTTGAATCATTAAACTCTTTCTTTTGATTCTAAAAACCTTAGAACCCTAATTTACTTTTTCTAAACCTTAAAACCTTAAATCGTCTCCTCTTTTTTCAAAAACCCTAAATTACTTTTTCTGTTTCTTCAAAATATGAAAACCCTAATCTACTTTCCAACTTTCCCAAACCTTAAATCGTTCTTAAACCCTAAAAATCATCCTTCTGTTTCCCTAAAACCTCAAAAAACCTAATTTATTCCTTTTGTCCCCAAAAACCCTAGATTGTATCTTCTGTTTATATAAACATTAAATCGTTTTGTTTATTTCCAAAAAACCCCAAAAAATATCTTTTCTGTTTCTGTAAACCTTAAATCATTTTTGTTTATTTCCAAGAAACACCATAAAGCTCTAAACTGGTTTCTTCTAATTCTTTTCCAAAATTCCAAATGTTTTGTTAAATATCCAAACTCAAACTCACTTTACAGCTTCTAAAAATTACATAAAGCTTTATAAAACTATAAATTGTTTTCTCAAACTCTAAAATCAAATACATTCACCGAAACACTAAAAGCCCTAATTCAACTTTCAAAACAAAGACAACAACCCCAAATTAGTTAACCTTTTAATCTTTAAACCATAAAACCTTATAAACCTAAATATTAAAATTCAAACATAGTAAGCCTAAAAATAATAATTCAGTAGCTAATAATCATAAACCTAATGTTTTAAAGTATCCGAACCCTAATTTCATGATTTCACTCCTCAAACACTAATTTCGTTAATCAAATAACTTTATTAATCCCTTAAAACATAAAACCTTAATCCATTTTAATTCCCTTAAAACTTACAGTAGCTTAAACCAATAAATTCTAAAACTCTAAACATTAAATAAAGAATCTTAAATAAAAATAGTAGCCTTAATTTGTATTTTTTTTTACTTGCTTTATTCTTAGATTTGATTGTGTAGTTCATTATATGTTTTGATTTAATTTATATGCTTTAATTTATTTAAGTTCAATGCTTGGTTTATTTAGTTTATCATGAATGGATGTTTATGTTCTATTGATGTTTAATATCTTTGATGAATAATTTATTTATGATGAATGGTCATTTACTTTTATCGATTTATTTAGATTTCCAAATGTTGTAAGAGGTATGTTTCCACTTGGTGGGTACCTCATTAGTTAAATATCATGTAATTTAAATTGCTTTTTTATTTTAGAACCAATGTAAAGGACATATTTCTACCTTTCGGTGGGTGTCCTATTTAGGCATGGGATGTAAGGACATGTTTCCATCCTCGGATGGGTGTCCATTTATTTGTTTTGTAAGGACATTGTTTTTATTTTTAATATATCTATGCTTTATTTTGTGTGTAATATGGATAATGTTGTTATATTTAAGAATTTTATAATATTAAGACCTATAAAGGAGGCCGGTTCCAATGAACCGGCATTGTGGGGGTACTGGGCCATTTCTCACCTTCCCCACACGTACTCAACTTTCTGAACCCATTAGGGGGTTGGGGATTCCTTAGGAATCGAGTCATCCACCCCTTTCTTTTTTCTGGCCTGTCCGGGTGGCGACTCCATTTTCTTCGGACTTAGGTCCGTGTTCTCTAAGGCCCCGACGCTAAATAGTGCCGAAGTCGCAAAAATGATTCCACCGGAAGTGGAGGCAAAAATCCCCGCTCACAGTGGCGACTCCACTAGAGATAAGAGAAGTTGATTCCGTTGGTCTTTATATTATTCTATTCTTTCTTATAATGATATTATCTATTGCATCATATTAGATTGCATCGTGTGCTTGAGTTAGGATGCCCCTGTTACTCGTGTTGTGTTATGTAAGGGATACCATACTTTCACTCAAGGTATGGAGATGGAGCATGGCATAACCACTCATAGCCTCATACCATTTGGTATATACTAAGCCTTTTAACCCAAAGACTAAAGCTCATGTAATTGGCATAGTTACTTTCCTTAGGTTTTACCCCAAGTGCATGTTGTTTGACTATGGTTAATTTATCTTGGCTTAAATCATGGCTTATTTAGTTTGTTCTTTTTCTAATATGACCTAAGTACATTGTAAGCTCAAAATAAATTTTTTTTTAAAGTCCAAACGACCAAAACTATTTTTAAAACTTTTTAAAATGGTCTTCGAACATAAAACTTTTCTAAAAACAAATCAAAAATTCTTTAACTCATAACCTAAATACTAAGCCAAAAATTCATTTTTTTTCTTTTTTTCTTTTTACAATAGGCTTAGAAACAAAATTATTTTCATCCAACCTTTTCTTACAAAGAGATTGCAAAAATATTTAGGTTAATTACGAAATACCAAAAATCAATTGTGAGCCTAGTTTATACTAAGAATAATTAATCATGGGCTTGTTTTTGGCATGAATCATTAGTTACTTTTTCAAGTGAGAAATCTACTTATAATAAACATCTTAATTTAGTTTTAATCCAATATAGCATAAAAGCTACTTTAGTTAGTTAAATGGATTAAAACCTAATTAATGGGAATTATTATAAACTGATTTCCATTTTTGAAAATATAACTATTGGTTGAAACGTCCGAGGGAAATATTCGAAAACAAGATACCCCATGTTGGTATTTTGTTAACCATATGCCTAGGAAAAGAGACTCACCATTCGTGTGTGGATGTTATAAGGTTGGAAGGAACATCCTATTTGTCCTTGTTTGTTAATTGTTTGTGCATACATGCATACATACATACATTGGCATCACATATCCTTGATCCTCTCTGGCTCACAGACCTAGAGTATGACAATTCAAGAGCATACAATGACACCACCTACAACATTTCAAGGATGGATGCAAACCAGCTAAGGGACATAGTTGATGATGTTGTCAAAGCTAGGATGGCCAAGCTATGAGATCAATTGGTTGAAATTATGCGGACCCAGTTGATTAAAATTCTAGAGATCATTAACAATGCTAATAAGGCATCTCCCATTGACATAAGAAAGAAGGAAAAGGCAATATTATCAAGGAACATGTCTACTGATAGAGATCGAATGAAAAATGAGAGATCAATCCCTATTCTACAAGACCAACCGAACCATGTGCTATCTAAGTGGAGCAATAAGAGCGGCTATCACCCTAGTGGGCAAAGTCAAAGCGAAAGAGGAGGTGTTGAGAAAAATGCAACAACTAAGCCAACAAAGAAGCGTAAATTTTCAAACTTGGGGGAGCCTTTGTCAAAGATGTTAGAAAATTTAATAAAGATGGATTTGCTACAACCAATGACACCTTGGCCTCTACATAAGCCTCTACCACCAAATTTTGAAGTCAAGGTCTTCTGTCAATTTCATCAAATGCAAGGGCATGAGACAAATAAATGTGTTCACTTAAGGCACAAAATCCAAGATTTGATTGACAGTGGAAAGCTGCCAGAGCCTGATAAGCCCAACACTAAGAATGATCATTTGCCTAAATTTGGAAGGCCGCCACCGCTCGCAACCTTCATGAAGAGTTTTTTCTTGTCATCTTGTTATGATATGAAAAGAGAAGTTACTAAAGATGATGTGCTACTAAGCAAGCTTGGGCTAATTATGGATGATAAAGCAATGGCCCTTGATGATGGAAAAAATCCTTACCCTTGAGATGTCTAAATGAATGAAGTATCTTCGACTCCAACTTAATGAACTTCCTTTAGCTTGGAGTGTTGCTCTATTTATTTTACTTTCTTTAATATTTAATTAGAACAATCTTATTTTTCAAATTAAGTTTGTTTGAATAAATTACTTTCATCAAAATTTTTGTTGGTCTTTGTTCATTTTGGTGCTCAACCAATGAGGAATCTAGCTTGATAATTCATGAATTAATATATCTATGCATCATGACTTGAATGACTTTACTAGGTAAGGGAATTGCTCTATGGCATTGAGTTGTGTATGCTTACTTAGAGAGGGCTCCTGCATAATTATCTTTGTCTAGGTCCTAGTCGGTCTTAGAACATGCTTTGACAAACTTTCGAGGCAAAATTGAACTCTGCTTATTTAAGGGAGAAATGATCTAGGCATTGTTTGGATTAGCCAACAACTAGTATCCACCCTATTAAATATCAATCCCTAGTTGTCCCGTTGAGCTTTCATAAAATTTTAGCTTTCTTTTCATTGGCTTACAAACTCCAATAACGTACCCTTAGCTGTTGTGATACTTTTGACAAGTCTTATGATCACTAAGATGAAGAGGCAAGAAGATCAAAAAAAGAAATGAATACCATGAAGATAGTTGAAGTTCCCAAGACCATAAAGATAGTTGCAGTTCTCAAGACCATGAAGATAGTTGAAGTTCTCAAGACCATAAGGGTAGGTAATGTTTTCAAGACCATGAAGATAGTTGAAGTTCTCAAGACCATGAAGATAGTTGAAGTTCTCAATACCATAAGGGTAGTTGATGTTTCCAAGACCATAAGGGTAGTTGAAGTTTTCAAGACCATAAGGCTAGTTGAAGTTCACCTAATATCTCCAATCTATCAAGATAACATCAGAGTAACAAATGATTTATCCCTATTAAAGGAGATTTATGTCACCCCACTCATCCATTATTGGAAGCCCAAGTTAGTATAAACAAGACAACTCTTTTAGAGCTAGAACAAGAAACAAACAAACAAACAAACCAAACAAAAAAAAAGAAGAGAAGAAAACAAAACAAAAAAAGACAAAAAAAAAAGAAAAAGAAAAGAAAAAAGAGAAAAAGAAAAGAAAAGAAAAAAGAAAAGAAAACCCAAAATGGTTCAAAATGCCAACTGAATTCTCTTTTACCTAAGACAACAAAAGGCTTCCATTTGGTTTATAAGGACAGTTTAACTTAAATTGGTCCAACCCAACCAAAGATTCGATCAAAATCAAAGAAAAAGGAGAAAGACCATTTAGTTCTTGAAAGTTCTGTACTTGACAGTCCTACAAGGAAGAAGGAAAAAAAATGATAAAATGCTCAAAGAAAGGGAGGAGTAAGAAAAATAAAAAGAAAGAAAAGGGAGAAGAAGAAAAGAAACGAATTTGGGTACCAAACTTTATGCAAAGAAATAAAGATTGTCCTAATTAAGGTCCAGATTAATGCCAAGAAGATAGAAGGAATTTGGAGTCTAGAAAGATTGCTCCCAACTGCCTAAAGTTCCAACAAGAAATTTGTAGTGTGAGGGTTTATCCATTGTGTTACACCAGCTCCAATCTCAAAATGGCCTTCACTTAAACCCGTGTCCCTTATAGACCCCATTTCAAGCCTATCAAAGACTTGTTGATCTCTCTTGGTAGGTAGAGTCTATTAGTGGAGATAGTTTGAATAAGCATGCATATGAGATAGACAATATTTAAACTCAATGAGACCATTGGCCAAGTAATGTGTATGTGCCTATCTGAAGTGCAACAATTCTTGCTTAAATAGAAATAATTCCCGAGTTTAGTACGGTAACTAGGGTTGTCATGTTATAGATATGTTAATTTGAAAAAATCTAGTCCTGAGGTACGTTGACATTAATTTGGCAAAGCCAACATTTGATTTCAAAATAAAAAAAATGTTTTGTCATATAAAACCTTCAAGTTAAGGGGAGTATGTTGAACTGTCGAATCTCGAAAGACACATTGGGAAAAATAATGATTATTGGCAAGGTCAAGAAGAAACTACCAACTGGCATGCTGAAACATAGTTTGAAATGGATGTATCCCTAACTCTACTGCTTGGAGTCTCCACCACTCGTGTTTTCAACATCTTGAAGATAAAAGCCACAAATGCAAAGCTTCCGATCATTCTAATACAACACTTGAACGAGCGTCAAAAAGGAACCAATGAGAACACTTCTGCTGAACACCTCGGTCTGTGGATCAATGGAACGACTGTAAGTATCATTCATGCATATCATGCATACATGAGCATATCACATAGCACCTTCTTGTCTTGTATTGTCTATTATTTATTAAGGTAAATGGAAAACATCTTGTGAAGTAAACAATCAAAAGAAGATATCAAATCAGGGGGGCATAGAAGGCCCATTAGTAGAGAAAGTTCCAGTAATTTGCAAAGAGAAGAAATTCGTGCTTATGCAAAGAACTAAACAACAAAAACATCAATCAGAGCCCTCATAGAAAAATCATGGGTTTGAGCCTACATAGGGGGCAAAGTTTCTCCTTTTCAATTTTTAAAGTTTATATATATAACATTTTCAAACTCACTTGCAAATATTTCGCCATGCAGGGGGCAAGGAGAGGATATAATGTCCAATTAAAAATAGATGAATTTTTGCAAAAAAGGAATAACAAAAGAATGGAACATTAGAACACTCAAAAGAATGAAGATGCAAAAGACAAAAGATCAGTCCAGCTAAAAAAGCTTCAACAAGGGTAAAGGCCCGAAGTCCAAAGGATGAAGATCCATTTTCAAGGGTGAAGACCCGATTTCCAAAGGATGAAAGTCCATTTTCAAGGGTGAAGACCCGATCTCCAATGGATAAAGATCTGTGTTTCAATGGTGAAGACCCAATCTCTAATGGATAAAGATCCAATTTCAGAGGGTGAAGACCTGAAGTCCAAAGGATGAAGATCGATTTTCAAAGGGTGAAGACCCGATGCCAAGGATGAAGATCCAGTTCAAAGGATGAAGATCCATTTTCAAGGGTGAAGACCCGATCTCAAAGGATGAAGATACGTTTTCAAGGGTGAAGACCCGATCTCAAAGGATGAAGATTTGTTTTAAAGGGTGAAGACCCGATCTCAAAGGATGAAGATCCATTTTCAAGGGTGAAGACCTGATCTCAAAGGATGAAGATCCATTTTCAAGGGTGAAGACCCGATCTCAAAGGATGAAGATCCATTTTCAAGGGTGAAAACCCGATCTCAATGGATGAAGATCCATTTTGAGGGTGAAGAACTACGATGCATAGAACAGCCGGAGCAGTCAGACTTCTCAATTAATAAAAGGTCACTCAAAGCCAATCTCGGGTCTAAGTACCCAAATCAAATCAATCTCGGGTCCAAGTACCCAAATCAAATTCAATCTGTGGTCCAAGTACCCCATCCCGGGTCTAAGTACCCAAATCAAATTCATTTTTAGGTCCAAGTACCCGAATCAAATTCAATCTCGGGTCCAAGTACCCATTCTCGGGTCCAACTACCCAAATCAAATTCAAGCTCGGGTCCAAGTACCCAATCCCGGGTCCAAGTACCCAAATCAAATTCATTCTCGAGTCGAAGTACCCAAATCAAATTCAGTCTAGTGTCCAAGTACCTAATCTTGGGTCCAAGGACCCAAATCAAATCAATCTCGGGTCCAAGTACCCAAATCAAATTCAATCTTGGGTCTAAGTACCCAAATCAAATTCAATCTCGGATTCAAGTACCCAATCTCAGGTCCAAGTACCCAAATTCAATCTTGTCTCAGGTCTAAGTACCCAAATCAAGTTCAGCCTCGGGTCCAAGTACCAAAATTAAATTCAAGTAACCATCTCATCAAAATTAAGTCTTATTGCTTTTCACTCTCTTTTGCCATAGTCTCAGATAGTTCAAGCAGGGGGCAAACTGTAGACCCTTAATTTTTGAACCATTCAAATCCGATAGTCTAAAATAATTTTTTATGGTATTTTATTTATTTTAATAATATTTTAATTACTAATATTATTTCATAGTTATTTTTAATAAAAATAAAAAATATATAAAAATATATAAAAATAAAAAAATAAAAAATCGGATGGATCGGCGAGCGTTGCGCGGCAGCCCAATTTACCGCAGAAGTAATCTGGGGCGAATTGGGACACCGATTTCGTAGCCAATGGCATCTGGGGGCGGATTGGGCTATCCCAGTTCGCCGCGGATGGCATCTGAGGGCGAATTGGCCTGCTGCGCCCAGATTTGCCAGCGCAATTACTGCCAGCATAGCCCACTGGCCCGACAGCTCGTACGCTGCCGATTTTTTTACCAAAACTTTTTTTGACCCAGTCCAGTCCAATATAATTTAGTCCAAAATAATTTTTGTGTGGTACAAAATATTTTAATTAGTCCAAAATAATTTTTGTGTTATATTAATTAAACAATATTTGTTTTAGTATTTATTTTTTTAATTAATAATAATAATAAATAAATAAACAAAAATAAAAATAAAAATCGGCAACCGAAAAATCGGCGATGAAAAAATTTGTCGCCAAAAAGTTGGGACGAAATGGCTGTTTAGATCATTTTTGTACTAGTTTTTAGTATGATTTTATGTGTGTTTTAGTTAATGTTTTGATTGACTTTTGTTTTAAGTGTGTTTAAAGTGTTTGTTTTAGGATTAGCTGCAAAAACACCCTTGGAAGATCAAAACAGGGCAAGAAAAGCATGAACCAAGCAAGACATGGCCAAGCCATTGTGGTTGGCTATGACAATGTAAATGAAATAATTGGGCATGGTTGCCTATTGATTGTGGAATATGAAATGAATTGAGAAAGAGATTGATAAAGAGATAAATGAAATAATTGTGTGCTTAATATGTTATTCAATTTTCAGAGTTCTGGGTTTGGCGGCATTCCTATGAATCACTGGATAGGTGAAAAGACCGGGTCGTAAGCCGATTCCAGTTGAGAAATGTGAAATATGATGTTTTTGGGGTGAAAAGACCAGGTCGTAAGCCTCAAAAACAGTAACAGTCTAGCCGAGTTGAGGATCACCTCGGGTTTATCCGGGTTGAGGTCCAAGAGACTGGGTCTGTTACACTATCCATGGATAGATATATAGATATCGCCTACGGGCTTGATGAATGTGATTATGGACCAAAGCAGTGACTCTGAACTTTGAATAGCATATTAGATTTTTTTTGGGCCCATGCATGTCTTTGCTTTAATGTGATGATTACAATACATAAGCAATTTACTGAAAATGAATGTGGCTTGATAAACTGCTGAATAATGAGATTATGAAAATACAATATGATGTGTAATATGTATAAGGATATAGAGATATTGAGTATTATTTCATGAATGTTTTGATAAGTCATTGTATTGTGGATTGTTGTAATGAATGTTATATTATTTATTTGTACCACTAAGCTTTTAAGCTTAGCGCGATTGTGTAAATCGCGCAGGTGAGCAGGTGTTTGATCTGGAAGTCAAACCGTTATGCCACGAGAAGGGTAAGAGTATTTCGAGACTAACTAGAAGGTGGTGCATACATGTGCAATTTAATTATGTTGTATTTTGATTAATATTTATATATATACCTAAATGAATTTTGGAAATGACAAGTTAATTTATTATATGTAATATTATTAAAAGTATAATGATTTTGTAAATGTTCTTTAAATCAAATGTATTATTGTTGGGAACTAAGGTAAAGGTTTTAAACTGTAATGAAAAGTGACATCCTTATACTTGATATATGTACTATATGTATACAAGTTATATGTATAATACTTATATTGAGTATAGGGGTGTTACATTTATTTTGGTATCAGAGCTTAGGTCTGAGATTCTCGGCCTAAGTAGATTTAAAATGAAAAGAGGAAAATTTTTGAAAAAAAAAAGAAATTGTGATGCATGCATATGCATTAACACCTAGGTTGGTCTCGGATGTGGTATTATGTAATTTGTAGTATATCTGAATTATATGAGATGGATGATAGTGTGTGAATGTGGTTTTACATGAAAGTAAAGCTAGAGAAAGAAATGATATAGGAAAATTTGTACAAGTATAATTGATAAATTACAGAATTGAAGTTTACTTCAGTAAAGTAAATTTTGAAATTTCTGATTATGGAAGTATACTTGTGAAAAAGGTCATAAAGAAATGAATATGAGAATAATGTTGGAAATGAGTTAAAAAAATTTATTAAGATTTAATTAAGTACTCTTTTCTCTAAAATTTGGATCTCTTTATTATTTGGATTGCTAGAAAGAGAAAATATTGTTCGATTGTTAAAAAGGATAGATATAATATTAAATTGAAGAAAGTATGGTGGACTATTAAGTGAGTTGATCAGTATAGACAAAGTGTGACAATTTAAGGTTTGGGTATGCAAAGTTAAGGATTTAAAAAGCAAGGGATGATGTTGGTTAACGTAAGGAGATATAATGGTGTTGTTTGTATTATTGTTTTAATGCAAACATTGTGATTTTAATGGTAGAAATGTGATATGCTTAAGTATTGTTAAAACTCATGTTAATGGTGGTAATATGTGAAATTTTAATTTTTGAAATGAGCTTTAATAATTGTGAAAATGATATGTTTTGATGTTACATGATGGTATATATATATAATGTTTTTAAAGTTAATATTAAGAAAACGAGATTAGTAAATTGAAGTTTAGGTAAAGTAGTAAGTTGAGAGTTTAGAGTTTTAATGTAATTTTGATGAGGATTATTTAGATATTGATAATTTAATATATATTAAGCATATGAGCTGAATAAATATTATTGCATAAGAAAGTACTATGAATTGGGTAATGTGACTGATAATACGAAAATTTATTTTGAAATAAAGGGAAAATGACTAAGTAGGTGAAAATGAGTTACTTTAAGTAATTTGACTGGAAATGATGAAAATGGAAATAAAGGGTATACTAAATGCTTTTAAAAACAAATGTGAGAGAGATGTCACATTAGAAATGTGACCAGGATGTATGTGAAGTGTTATTACGGTTAGAATGTATATATTTGTTGTGTTGATGAATAATTTAAGTCATGTTAAAAGAATGAGAATGATAATGTTCAATGAAAAGTAATAAATGCTAAATTTGTATAAATTGTATGTAAAAGAGGAATTAAATATAATTGCATGATTATGTGTATACATGTACAGAATATGTGAGATAAGTTTTTCGATACGAATGTAATTGTAATATGTAAGAAATGTGGAAATTAAGTCACATTATGAATGTGACCTATGAATGTGTATGTGGTATAACTATTGGTCTAATGGTAGTGAGAATGATATTGCATGTATTAGTGGACCTAAGAGAGAGTAGGTCTTGACTTGCGCAGAGCTAGACTATGTGATGAAATTGAGAGTGAGAATGGGCTCGAGTAATACTGGACGGTGAAATTGTTATGGTAATCACTGAACTTGATGATCATATAATATTTTGAGTCCCAAAGTATTTACATGTGGAAAGGTTCTATGTATATGTGTATAATAAGAGATTGTAAGGAAAAAAGGGGAAGTATAATGTATAAAAAATTTTAGAAGAGATAGATTAGAAATGGAGTAACAAATGGAAATTTTGTAAGATTTGCATATGATCGAATATGTATACGTAAGAGATGTTAATAGTAATATTGTTGAAACATGAATTAGGCTAATGATGATCATATAATTGAGTGCAAATCGGTTTGAAACGGAGTTGAAATGTGTTAACTCTTGATGTAGCAAAAGTTTAGAGAATGAATATGTAATCCTTGCGATACAATTTAGTATTGTAATTGGAAAGGTTGGAAGCAGAATAATAGAGGGACAGTATTGATTTATAAGCCACAGGCGTGACCATTAATCTCCTATGGCCATATGATTTGTTTAGTATATTTGGCCGGTTAGTTTTGTTATCCACAGATTTGGGTCTGAGATAACATGATTGTAGTATAGTTTTGGTGAGATTGATAATTATGTTTCTAGAAACATGGTCAAGAGTTATGATTGGTAAAGTTGTACCTTATCATTTTATGTTAAAAATTTATTTATAATTATAGAAAGTATGGAAGAAAAGAGAACTGTGAAAATGTTTTGAGTTATGGATAATGTGATAGAAAGGTAATTATTGTAAAAATAGTAATGGTATGAAATGTGAGGAGATGTTAAATGGGAGAAATTGCAAAAAGTGATTGAAAGTTATACTGAACATGTTTATGGTATAAAGTGACTAAGTGGATGGACTTAAGGTTTAAGTGAGTGAACTATGGGTAATAAATATGGTATGAGATAATCATGAGAATTTTGTGGAAATTGTACTAAGATAATAGAAAATAAACTATGTGTATATTGAAAGATAAATTGAAATGATTTGTTATTAATAATTATAATTTCAAAAAGTTGAAAAATGGATTCGAAGAGATTAGAATTTGAATATAAGTTTGACTAATGGAATTGGGTCATATATATTGTGAAATCTAATGATAAGTTTAAATAAGTTAATTGTTGGTTTGAATCGAACAAGATTGAAACGTGGGTATATTGTGACAGATAGATCAATTGATTCAGATTTCGCTAAGATTGTGAATTATTGTTGAGATTTAATATGTATAGTTGTATTAAGAGTATAAGATATAAGTGATAATGTAATATTCTGATATATGAATGGACATGAATGAATTGAGTTATATCAGTTCTAAATGATGATAAAAGGGAAAAGGTTGATTACCTGTAAAGTAAGTTTAAAGGCATTGTACTAATATTTATGTTAAGAGAGAAGCATGCTAAAGAAGAAATTAAGTGTATGAAGAATAAGGATATTGTTATCAATTATGTTTTGATAAATATTTATTCTAAAAGTGATTGTAAGGACGGGATAATCAATATTAAGACATAAATCAATGATTTATAAGGTTAAAGTTAAGAGAGTAATTATAAAGAGACGAAGTGATAAAATATCTTGAATGTAATACTTGGACGAAGTATAAGTATATTATAAGATGATCTGATTCTTGTATAAAGATAAATTAATTGAGAATGTAATGATTTATTTTGAATGTTTCGTTAAAAAAAATGATAAGATATATAAATATATATAATGATGAGTTATGAAATCTAGAGAAGATGATTGACTCTGAGGGGGAGAGTAGAAGATATGTGATTTGATGACATAATAACTTAATAATATCATTAACTTCATCAGAAAGTTAAGATGGTATTTTGTTAAGAATGGATTGTTACTGTACTGGATAATTTCGAGGACGAAATTTCTTTTTAGAGGGGGAGAATTGTAATATCCCAAAGTATACCCTAAAAGTTTTAGAATTTATTATTGTATTTGGATTTTATGTATATGGTTAATGGAAAGAGAAAAGAAGATAAATTAATTAAAAGGAAATATTATAAGAGATAGATGTATATGAAGGATGATATGTATTTATGGTATTTGAAAAATATGGGAAATATAAATACAATATATAAGAGATATACATATAGCAACATATACATCACATATACATGATGTATATATTGGTGTAGGAAAAGTAAGTAAGTAAGTAAGTAAGTAAGTAAGTAAGTAAGTAAGTAATAATAATAATAATAATAATAATAATAATGATAAGGGAAAAAGAAGAAAAGAAAGTCAAAGGGAAGAATAAATCTTGTGGTGGAGAATTTTTAGAGATATTTAATTATATTATTATTATTATATATATAGGATAAGTTTGAAAGGGAAAAAGAAGATTTTCTTTATTTCTTCTTCTTCTTCTTCTTCTTTTACGAGAGAGAGAGAGAGAGATGTGATTTTGTTGGCTTATACATCAAATTCTTAAGGGCTTTAAGAGAATTGAAGGTGGATATTGAAGATTTGGCAAAGAATTCAAGTATTCATTTCTTTGAGTTGATTTCTATTGATTGTGTTTATATTTGATATGGTTAGTGTGTGAAGATGATGATAATGAAAGATGGAAGTATATATATATATGTTGAATTGGTATTTGGATGATGATAATATGGTTATTTGTGAGGAAGATGATAGATTGTTGAAATTGTTTAGTAAGGGTTTAATATAAATGAGTTGGGGAAATTGAGTAATTGATATATGGATGATGTATATAATGATTATTATTATGATATGTTGAAGTTATGTAAGTGTTAAATTAATAGGTGATTTATGTGTATATAAACCAAGATGTTGATTAAGGGTGTTGTAGTATGGATTTTGGAGTGATTGTGTTTTCATGGATGAGAGTTCGGAATGCTTAATTCTTGCGTCACATGGCCAGTGACACGGCCACGTCGTTGGGCGTGTCAATGGTACTGAGTTTGACGTTTGTGACACGACCATTAATACGGCCATGTTACTGAGCGTGTCATAGCTACTGTGAGATAAAGTAATTGACACGGCCATGAACACGTACGTGTTGTTGGGCGTGTCAATGTTTCTATGAGGCAGAATGAGTGACACGTCCAAGGACATGCCCGTGTTACTGAGCATGTCAAAGTTTCTGTATTGTTGGTTTAGGGCACGATCAGGGACACGCCCATGTTGGTGAGCGTGTCATGTGTAGAGTTTTCCCTAGTCAGTTATTATTCTTATTTTCTTATGTGTATTACTAAGTGAGTGTGTATAATCACCTTTGGATTAGGTTTTGAAGATTTGAGTTGCCCTAATCCAAGTATTGAAGGATTCATGGAAGAGGAATTTGGAATTGGTGTGAGTTGCCCTTAGATGTAAGTACAAACCATACATTATTGCATGCATTATATGATCTTGAGACTTAACACATTTGGTTGTAAATGTGCTAAGTAACTTATTGCATTGTTGATGCATATGAATAATGTTATGTTTTGCATAATGTGAACTTGGTGGAGTGTATGTTGAAGATTTTAAATATATAATGATATGATTGAATATGAAATGTGAAAGCTATGATAATCATTCAAAATGTATGTTCAATGCAATTGATTATGAATACTTTAATGATGAATTGCCTTAATGTGAATTGAGATGTGATGTGACATGAAGCCATTGTGGTTGGCTATGACAATGTAAATGAAATAATTGGGCATGTTTGGCTATTGATTGTGGAATATGAAATGAATTGAGAAAGAGATTGATAAAGAGATAAATGAAATAATTGTGTGCTTAATATGTTATTCAATTTTCAGAGTTTTGGGTTTGGCGGCATGCCTTTGAATCACTGGATAGGTGAAAAGACCGGGTCGTAAGCCGATTCCAGTTGAGAAATGTGAAATATGATGTTTTTGGGGTGAAAAGACCGGGTCGTAAGCCTCAAAAACAGTAACAGTCTAGCCGGGTTGAGGATCACCTCGGGTTTATCCGGGTTGAGGTCCAAGAGACTGGGTCTGTTACACTATCCATGGATAGATATATAGATATCGCCTACGGGCTTGATGAATGTGATTATGGACCAAAGTAGTGACTCTGAACTTTGAATAGCATATTAGATTTTTTTTTGGCCCATGCATGTCTTTGCTTTAATGTGATGATTACAATACATAAGCAATTTACTGAAAATGAATGTGGCTTGATAAACTGCTGAATAATGAGATTATGAAAATACAATATGATGTGTAATATGTATAAGGATATAGAGATATTGAGTATTATTTCATGAATGTTTTGATAAGTCATTGTATTGTGGATTGTTGTAATGAATGTTATATTATTTATTTGTACCACTAAGCTTTCGAGCTTAGCGCGGTTGTATAAATCGCGTAGGTGAGTAGGTGGTTGATCTGGAAGTCAAACCATTATGCCACGAGAAGGGTAAGAGTATTTCGAGACCAACTAGAAGGTGGTGCATACATGTGCAATTTAATTATGTTGTATTTTGATAAATATGTATATATATACCTAAATGAATTTTGGAAAAGACAAGTTAATTTATTATATGTAATATTATTAAAAGTATAATGATTTTGTAAATGTTCTTTAAATCAAATGTATTATTGTTGGGAACTAAGGTAAAGGTTTTAAACTGTAATGAAAAGTGACATCCTTATACTTGATATGCGTACTGTATGTATACAAGTTATATATATAATACTTATATTGAGTATAGGGGTGTTACAATTGAAGGTTGAAGAAGCTTCATTGAAAGGTTTGGTGACATGAGAAAGCTCCATTCCATCTTCCAAAGGCAAAATCAATTGAAGAGTTGGTGACTTGAGAAAGCTCCATTCCATGTTTCAAGGGGAATCAACCATTGAAGAGGGCTTGAGTTCTTCATCATACATCAAGTGGAGCTAGGAGGAAGACTAGCAATCCTACTCTTAGCATCTTCACAAGGGGTTTTTCTATTATCTCTTTTAATTCATTCTTATTGTTGTTGTTGTATTAAGAGATTGATATTGCAATGAACAATTTGTATTTGTTTTATATTGAGTTGAATGAATGTTATAAATTGATGATGTTGAGCTAAATACCCATGCCTAAGGTTTGTAGTATATTTGGTTGAATGTCTTGATTTGATATTTCCATTGATGTTCCTTGTTGATTGGTTGATTGTATTAAATTAAATGCTAGGTTGATAGATTAGCTACCTATTTACCTTTGAATATTGGATGACGGACCGAGAGGTGAAATCCGATATCAGAACTATATAATCGACCACCCTATGAATGAATTGGAAATATAAGTTCTAGGGTTTATTAATTTGGTAATGTAAAAGAATTGGTTATTGCTAATTCATGAATGTGAGAACTAATGGATGAGTAATTGACTAATTAACCTTAAGGAACAAATTAATTACAAGGTTATGTTAATGGACAATTGAGAATTGAGCTTTGATTGAATGGACCTATAACCCTAGGCACCTTCCCAAGAATTGATTTGATCTTGTACACCCATCACACACCAACCCAACGCACATTAATCTTAGGTTTAAATTATTCTCGCACCATCGTGACAAAACAAACTCTCGTGCATTTAAATAAATTGTCAATCAAGCTATTACGAACAACACTTTCTTGGGGAAACGACCTTGGGAGATCACCTTTGCTACAACTACCTCGTATACTTGTGAGTGACGCTTTGTAGTAGTACTTAATTCGAGCGCAACAAGTTTTTGGCGAAATGGCCCAAAGCCATTTTGCTCGCAGGAAAGTCCTGCTGGCAAAATGGCCAGTAGGCAATTTCGCCCCCGCAACCCGCAAATTCCCGCAGTAACTTTTTCTTCAGGGAAATTTTTCCACAGCAGTTTTTTTTGCCAGCGAAATTTTTCCAATGTAATTTTTTTCTGAAACCAAATTAAATTTGGTTTCAGTTTCCTTTTCTTAATTAATATTAGATTCCGTGAACAACTAACATTAATCATAAATATCTTCTATAAATAGGAACTAAAAACATCACAGAAGGAGGGGGAAAATTTTAGAGAAAAAACTTTGTACCGAGGAATCAAGAAAATTAGGAGATTAACGATCGGACCTTTGAGAGAGCAAACAAGCAATTCAATCCATCAAAGGCAACCATCTTGCCTTTGTTCTTATTCATCCAAGAAGTAATTTTTGGTGGAACCAACAAATGAAGGTATGAATATCAAATTTTTTTTCTTTACAGTAGCTTGAATCATTAAACTCTTTCTTTTCATTCTAAAAACCTTAGAACCCTAATTTACTTTTTCTAAACCTTAGAACCTTAAATCGTCTCCTGTATTTTCAAAAACCCTAAATTACTTTTTTTATTTCTTCAAAATATCAAAACCCTAATCTACTTTCCAACTTTTCAAAACCTTAAATCGTTCTTAAACCCTAAAAATCATCCTTCTGTTTCCCTAAAACCTCAAAAAACCTAATTTATTCCTTTTGTCCCCAAAAATCATAAATTGTGTCTTCTGTTTCTATAAACCTTAAATCATTTTGTTTATTTCCAAAAATGCCTAAAAAATATCTTTTCTCTTTCTGTAAACCTTAAATTGTTTTTGTTTATTTCCAAGAAACACCATAAAACTCTAAACTAGTTTTCTTCTAATTCTTTTCCAAAATTCCAAATGTTTTGTTAAATATCCAAGCTCAAACTCACTTTACAGCTTCTAAAAAACACATAAAGCTTTATAAAACTATAAATTGTTTTCTCAAACTCTAAAATCAAATACATTCTCCGAAACACTAAAAGCCCTAATTCAACTTTCAAAACCAAGACAACAACCCCAAATTAGTTAACCTTTAACCCTAGTTTTCCTAAACCCTAACTCTTTAATATTTAAACCTTAAAATCTTATAAACCTAAATATTAAAATTCAAACACAGTAAGCCTAAAAACAATAATTCAGTAGCTAATAATCATAAACCTAATGTTTTAAAGTATCCAAACTCTAATTTCATGATTTCACTCCTCAAACACTAATTTGGTTAATCAAATAACTTTATTAATCCCTTAAATCATAAAACCTTAATCCATTTTAATTCCCTTAAAACTTACAGTAGCTTAAACCAATAAATTCTAAAACCCTAAAAATTAAATAAAGAATCTTAAATAAAAATAGTAGCCTTAATTTGTATTTTTTTTACTTGCTTTATTCTTAGATTTGATTATGTAGTTCATTATATGCTTTGATTTATTTTATATGCTTTAATTTATTTAAGTTCAATGCTTGGTTTATTTAGTTTATCATGGATGGATGTTTACATTCTATTGATGTTTAATATCTTTGATGAATGATTTATTTATGATGAATGGTTATTTACTTTTATCAATTTATTTAGATTTTCAAATGTTGTAAGAGGTATGTTTCCACTTGGTGGGTACCTCATTAGTTAAATATCATATAATTTAAATTGCTTTTCTATTTTAGAACCAATGTAAAGGACATTTTTCTACCTTTCGGTGGGTGTCCTATTTAGGCATGGATTATGTAAGGGCATGTTTCCATCTTCAGATGGGTGTCTATTTATTTATTTTGCTTGGACATTGTTTTGCTTTTCAATATATCGATTCTTTATTTTTAATTATTGTGTGTAATATGGATAATATTTTTATATTTAAGAATTTTATAATATTAAGACCTGTAAAGGAGGCCAGTTCCAATGAACCGGACGTTGTGGGGGTGCTGGGCTATTTCTCACCTTCCCCACATGTACCCAACTTTCTGAACCCATTAGGGGGTTGGGGATTCCTTAGGAATCGAGTCATCCACCCCTTTCTTTTTTCCAAGCCCGTCCGGGTGGCGACTCCATTTTCTCCAGACTTAGGCCCGTGTTCTCTAAGGCCCCAAGCCTAAACAGTGACGAAGTCACAAGAACCATTCCACCGGGAGTGGGGGTGAAAATCCCCGCTCACACATCATTAAAGGCTACTTCACCAGCCTTAGCCTTTCCTTTGTCTTTCTGCTTCTTCGTACTAGCAGTTGCTTCAATAGTGTTTGTCAATAGTATAACTAATTTACTTTTTATTGTCTGCTAGGGCCCCTTCAATTCTTCCATCAAAGAGTTGAGGGCATCATCCACCATCTTCTAAATCTGTTCAGGTTGTATTATTTTTATGAGAAGTTGTCTTAGTTGTCACTGGATTCTGCGTCACTAGTGTAGGTAAGATTGTCATAACTCCTAAGCAATTAAATTGTTGTACTCCAGGTCTGAGAACCAGAAAGGATCAATGCCATGGAATACAATGCATGTAAGCATGTATGTGTAATTAACAGACAAGCAAAAAGAGTAAGAACAACCCTTCCAACCTTATATCACTCACATATGACTACTTGTATTTTTCCTTAGTTATATGGTCAACATGGGATATCTTATTTTTGTGAAATTCACTCAGACAGTTTAACCAATAGTTATATTTTCAAATTTAGAAGTAAGTTCATGATAATTCCCATTAATTAAGACTTAATCCATTGGGCCAACAAAACGATAGTTTTATGCTATATTTTGGATTAAAACCAAATTAAAGAGTTCATCATTAATAGATTTAACATTTGGAAAAGCAACTAATGGTTCATGCCTTAAACAAACCCATGATTAATAAGTCTTGGTATAAGTCAGGCCCATAATTGATTCTAATATTCCATAATTGGCCTAAATAGTTGTAAGACTATTTAAGAAAAAAGGTTTTAATAACAAAAAGAATTGTTTAAAAATGAATCTTGGGCTTTGTACTTAGGCCATGAGGTAGAAAAGAATTTTTGACCCATTTGTGAGAGGGGATTTTTGCCCCCACTCCCGGTGGAATGGTTCTTTCGACTTCGGCACTGTTTAGGCTCGGGGACTTAGAGAACACGGACCTAAGACCAGAGAAAATGGAGTCGCCACCCGGATGGGCCGGGAAAAAGAAAGGGGTGGATGACTCAATTCCTGAGGAATCCCCAGCCCCCTAATGGGTTCGAAAAGTTGGGCCGGTTCATTGGTACCGGCCTCCTTTATAGGTCTTAATATTATAAAATTATTAAGTATAACATTATTATCCATATTACACACAATAATTAAAAGAAAGCATCATTATATTAAAATCAAAGCAATGTCCAAACAAAGCAAATAAATGGACACTCATCCAAGGATGGAAACATGTCCTTACATCACATGCCTAAATAGGAGACCCACCGAAAGGTAGAAACATGCCCTTTAAATTGGTTCTAAAATAGAAAAGCAAATTAAATTACATGATATTTAACTAATGAGGTACCCACCATGTGGAAACATACCTCTTACAACATTTGGAAATCTAAATAAATTGATAAAAGTAAATAACCATTCATAATAAATAAATCATTCATCAAAGGTACCAAATATCAATAAAAAGTAAACATCCATCCATGATAAATAAAATAAACCAAGCATTGAATTTAAATGAATTAAAGCATAAGAAATAAAACAAAGCATGATCAAATAATGGAATTGAATAAGGTAAATAAAAATCCAAATTATAGCTACTATTTCCATTTAGGGTTCTTTATCTCATGTGTTGGAATTCACAAAATTAGGCTATTGTGACTTTTTTATGGAATTAAAATAGATTGAGGTTTTATGTTTTAAAAGGTTGTTAAGACTCTTTGATTAAACAAATTAAGGTTTGAATGGTGAAATCATGAAACTAGGGTTTTAGACACTTTAAAATACTTTTGATTTGTGGTTTTAAATGGTGATTTCAAGCTACTGTGTAAAATTTAAAGTATTTATGTTTTTATAGTTTTTAAAATTTTAAAGGATTAAGGTTTAGAAAAAGTTAGGGTTTAAGGTTTTAAAGGGGTTAAAGTTTACTATTTTAGGTTTATAAGTTGAATTAAGGTTTTAGGATTTAAAATTAGGGTCTCGGGTGATGAATTTGAATTAGGGTTTAGAAAGACAATTTGATGATTTCATGAGGTTTTATGAATTTAAACAAATGGATTAAAGTTTTTATAAATAGAAAAGATTTTTTTTATGGCTTTTTGGAAGAAACAGAACCAAGTTTAAAATTTTGAAAGAAATAGAATCAAATTTTGGTTTTGTTGAAAAATATGTTTAATTAGGGTTTTAAGATTTTAAAGAAGAAAAAATAACAATTTTAAGCCTTTTGGAAAATAAACCAACGAAATAAGGTTTTTGACTTTAGAAAAACTAAATTAAAGTTCTAAGATTTTAACTTTTGAAAAACACAAAATCCTAATTTTAGCTACTGTGAAAAAATATAAAGAAATTAGAATTTCATACCTTATTTTTTAAGTTGCACCAAAATTGCTTTTTGGATGAACAAGCTCAAAAGACCAGCCTTTTTGCCTTTTTAATCCTTTAAATCATGTTTTTGCTACTTTAAAAATCAATTGAATTCAAGCTTTTCCTTCACGGATTTGGATTTTCTTTTCCACTGTCCCTTTCGGCCTCCTCCTAATTTGATTGCCTTTGGTCCTTATTTATAGAGTTTTCATATGGTTTATTTCTAATTAATCATGGCAAGTAATATTTATAAGAAAAGGAAACCAAAACCTAATTGAATTAGGTTTTGAAAAATTTACATCGGAAAAATTGCGCTGCCAAAAAACATTGCCGCAGGAAAAAATACGCTGGCAAAAAAATATGCCGCAGTTGGCGAGGAGCGGGCGAAATGGCGTGAGCCATTTCGCTCGCAGGAAAATCTTGAGAGGGAAATGGAAGCCATTTCGCCCTTAGGAAATTCATGCGGGCAAAATGCCCATGGTCCTCGCTCGCAGCTGCCCCGCGCTGATTTTTGGAGATGAATTTTTTGACGCCGATTTTTTCTTCATCGATTTTTATTTTATTTTTATTTTTATTTGTTTATTTTTATTTTTTATTAATAAAAATTAAATACTAAAGAAAAAATTATTTAATTAAAATAACAAAAGTTATTTTGGACCAAATAAAATGTATTGGACCGGACTGGGTCAAAAATTAAGGGTCTACACCAGCCTATAAAGGTTTTATGTCCAAAGACCATCTTGAAAAATTTGCAAATAATTTTGGTATTTTAGGCTTTTAAAATCTCAATTTAGTCATATTAGAAAAGATCAAACAAAATAGGCCATAATTCAAACAAAGATATGTTAACCATAGTCAAACAACAAGCACTTGGGATAAATCTAAGGAAGGTTACTAGGCCAATTACATGAGCTTTAATCTTTGGGTTGAAAAGCTTAGGTTCCCATAGCAAGTATATACCAAAAGTATGAGGCATCCTTGAGTGGTTATGCCATTCTCGATCTCTATACCTTGAGTGAAAGTATGGTATGACTCATATAAGATAACAAAGGTTATAGAAGGCATCCTAACTCATATGCACAGTGCGATCTAAATGATGTAATGGATAATATTATAACAAGAAATAATAAAATAATATAAAGACCAATGAAATTAACTTTTCTTATGTAATATCCTAAAGTATACCCTAAAAGTATTGGGGTTACTATTGTACTTGGATTCAATGTGTGTATTGAAGGAAAGAGAAAAGAAGAAGAAAGTCAAAAGGAATTGTGTGTGGTGGAGATTTAATGGTATTAATGTTATTATTATTATTATTATTGTTATTATTATTATTATTATTATTATTATATATATATATATATATGATAAGAATGAAAGAAAAAACTAGATCTTTCTTTCTTCTTCTCCTTCGTCTTCTTTTCTTAGTGAACGAGAGAAAGAGAGAGAGAGAGAGAGAAGCTAGAGAGAGAAAGATGATTTTGCTTCAAATTACACCAAGGATTAAAGGAATTTAAGAGTATTGAAGATGGAGATGAAGATTTGGCAACATATTCAAGTAAGTAATCATCTCTTGAGTTGAATTTATTGATTATACTTATATCTATAAGTTTTTATTTCCTTAGTTGGATTTCTTTTGGATTTGGGTTATGTTTGGTTTGATTGGTGTGTAAGTGGATGATAACAAGAGATTGAAGTATATAAATGTGTAAAATTAACATTTAAGTGATGATGAGTTGAGATAATTGTAAGGAAAATGACGAAATGTTGATTTGGGGTTTAGTTGGATGAATTTTCGATTGTTTGGTCTTTAAATTATTGTAGGACACGGCCAAGTCATGAGAGACACGGCCAAGTTGGGGCAAATTTGAGTGTGTTGAATGAATTTTGGAGAGACACGGCCACTGACACGGCCGTGTCCCTTGCCCGTGTTCGCTACTGTCTGAATTGTGTTGAGAGACACGGCCGTGTTCCTTGCCCGTGTCCGATACTGGATTGTTGTGTTGAAAGACACGGCCACTGGCTTGGCCGTGTCCATTGCCCGTGTTTGCTACTGCTTGAATTGGTGTTGAGTGACACGGCACGAACACGGCCGTGTCCCTTGGGCGTGTTGGCTACTGGATGTTTAAATTGAGAGACACGGCCACAGGCTTGGCCGTGTCCCTTGAGGGTGTTAGTTTTTGTGTTTGTTAATTGTTCTTCATACATTGTTGGATCTTCAATTGTCTTTTGTACTTACATACACTTGCAACAATAATGATCCAACCAAATGTATATAGAAGATTCTACATTAATGTATAATATGAAGAGTATGAGATGAATAAATTGAAGTTTAAGTAAATTAGTAAGTTGGAATTTATAGTTTTCATGGAATGTGGATGAAGATCAATGAAATATTGATAGTTTAATGTATTTATTACATGAGATATATGAGATGTGATTGATAGTTTTGGTTTGAAATAAAAGAAAAGGAATGGAGCAAAAGAAAATGAATTACTTTAAGTAATTTGATGGAAAAGATGAAAATGATTATGAAAGATGTGTTAAAGATATTTATAAACAAATGTAAGAGAGATATCACATTGGAAATGTGATTAAGCTTCTTGTGAAATAATATTATAAGTAGAGTATGTATATTTATTGAAGTTAATGAATAACTTAAGCTATGATAAACAAAAGAGAATGATAATAGTCAAAGAAAAGTGATAAATATTAATTTGTATAAACTATATGTAAAGGGGAAATTTACTAAATTATATGATTATGTGTTTATATAAAGAGAATTTGTGAAATGAACTTTTCGATATGAATGTGACCTATGAAGGTGTATATAATATGTTTATTATTTTATACCATTACATGTTTAATGGTATTAGAAGTGAGAATGGATCTGGGTATTATTGAACAGTGAAATTGTTATAGCAATAACTAAATGAGGCTATTATAAGATGTTTTGGAACTCCAAGTATTTGAGTTTGAAAATGTTTTATGTATAAATGTATAATAAGAAATTGTAAGGAAGAAATTATGTATTTGAAAATTTTAAAAGAGATGGATTGGAAATGGAGTAATGAATGATACTTGTTTAAGATTTGTATCTGATTAAAGGTTGGGAGTAGAAAATGTTAAGGGTAATATTATTGAACATGAGTTGGGTTAATGATGATCAAATCACCAAAAACCAATTGTTTTGGAGATGGAATTAAAATGTGTTAATTCTTGGTGTAAGAAAAGCTTGGAGAATATATATATAAGTTTTGTGATGCAATCTAGCATTATAATTGTAAAGGTTAGAAATCGAATAATAGAAGAACAATATTGATTTACAAACCTCAAGAGTGATTGATAATTATGTTACCAGAAACATGGTTGAAAGATATGATTGGTGAAGTTATATCTTATAATTTTGATGTTAAAAATTTAATTATAATTATGAGAAGTAAAGTAAAGGAAGAGAATTGTGATAATGTTTTAAGTTATGAATTGTGAGATCGAACAATAATTATATAAATATCATGATAATAAGTGAAGTGAAGATATAATATAAGGAAAGAAATTGTAATTCTGATTGAAAGTTATACTGAATACATTTACAGTGTAAAGTGATTAAGTGAATGCACTTAAAGTTTATGGGAGTATGAATAATGTAAATTATTATGTATATATCAATAATGTTGAAAATGATATGATTGAATAATGAGATGTTCAATATAGTTGATGATATATGTGTGTATATTATTTTGATATGATAAGAAACCATGATGGTTGACAATGATGTTAGAAATAAATTATAATTGAGGTATAGCGCCTAATTGTTCATGAAAAATGAATTGTGAAAAGATAAATGAACGGACTTATCTGCCTCCTGTGAAACCATGCGGACCCAATGTGCTGGGCAACCGAACTAGGATTACCGACTTGGTTGGGGGAAGAGTTGTTTATAAAGATATAGTTGTTGGTTAAATTGATAGATTTTGAATGAGTATGAGAAATGATGCTATAATTATTGAAACAATGAAATTTATAGGTATAAGCATGATTCTTATTGATTGAATATATAAATTTGGCAAGATTACAATTTGAACATAAGTTTGACCTAATGAAATTAGATTATATTATATATATATATTGTGAAATCTAATGATAAATTTCATTAAGTTAATTGTTGACTTGAAACAAATAAGATCGAAATGTTAGTATATTGTGATAAACAGATCCATTGGTCTAAAGTTTGCTATAGTTGCGAGTCAATGTTGAGATTTAATACGTACAGTTGTACTGGAAGTGTAAAATTTAATGGAAATGTGTATGATGTAATATTCTAGCTTATGAATAAACATAAATAAATTGAATTATATCATTTGTACATGATGAGAAGAAAGGAAATATTGTTTATCGATTAAGTAAGTTTAAAGGTATTGTATTAATAATTATATTAAGTGTGAAGCAAGCTAAAGAAAGTAAGGATATTGTTTTTCAATGAGGTTTGGTAAATGTTTATTTTGAAAGTGATTGTAAGAATGGAATAAACAATGTTAAGATATTAATTAATGAATTTTGAGATTAAAGTTAAGAAAATATTTCTAAGGAGATAAAGTGATAATCTGACTCCAGTACAAGATAAAGTGTATTGGAGATGTTATGAGTTATCTAAATTGCTTCGTTGAGTAAGTAATAAGATGTAAAGATATATATATATACCTATACAATGATGAATTATGAATTTTAGAGAAGAGGATTAGCTCTAAGGGGGAGAGTAGAAGATATGAGATTTGATAAAACTATATTGTAAGAAATGATTATCTTCATATGAAAATTACGATAGTGAATTGTGCTAAATGGGTTGTTATATTATATTGGATAATTTCGAGGACGAAATTATTTAAGGGGGAGAGAATTGTAATATCCTAAAGTATACCCTAAAAGTGTTGGGGTTACTATTGTACTTGGATTCAATGTGTGTATTGAAGGAAAGAGAAAAGAAGAAGAAAGTCAAAAGGAATTGTGTGTGGTGGAGATTTAATGGTATTAATGTTATTATTATTATTATTATTGTTATTATTATTATTATTATTATTATTATTATTATTATATATATATATATATGATAAGAATGAAAGAAAGAACTAGATCTTTCTTTCTTCTTCTCCTTCGTCTTCTTTTCTTAGTGAACGAGAGAGAGAGAGAGAGAGAGAGAAGCTAGAGAGAGAAAGATGATTTTGCTTCAAATTACACCAAGGATTAAAGGAATTTAAGAGTATTGAAGATGGAGATGAAGATTTGGCAACATATTCAAGTAAGTAATCATCTCTTGAGTTGAATTTATTGATTATACTTATATCTATAAGTTTTTATTTCCTTAGTTGGATTTCTTTTGGATTTGGGTTATGTTTGGTTTGATTGGTGTGTAAGTGGATGATAACAAGAGATTGAAGTATATAAATGTGTAAAATTAACATTTAAGTGATGATGAGTTGAGATAATTGTAAGGAAAATGATGAAATGTTGATTTGGGGTTTAGTTGGATGAATTTTCGATTGTTTGGTCTTTAAATTATTGTAGGACACGGCCAAGTCATGAGAGACACGGCCAAGTTGGGGCAAATTTGAGTGTGTTGAATGAATTTTGGAGAGACACGGCCACTGACACGGCCGTGTCCCTTGCCCGTGTTCGCTACTGTCTGAATTGTGTTGAGAGACACGGCCGTGTTCCTTGCCCGTGTCCGGTACTGGATTGTTGTGTTGAAAGACACGGCCACTGGCTTGGCCGTGTCCATTGCCCGTGTTTGCTACTGCTTGAATTGGTGTTGAGTGACACGGCCGCGAACACGGCCGTGTCCCTTGGGCGTGTTGGCTACTGGATGTTTAAATTGAGAGACACGGCCACAGGCTTGGCCGTGTCCCTTGAGGGTGTTAGTTTTTGTGTTTGTTAATTGTTCTTCATACATTGTTGGATCTTCAATTGTCTTTTGTACTTACATACACTTGCAACAATAATGATCCAACCAAATGTATATAGAAGATTCTACATTAATGTATAATGTAAATTGTTTTGTATATAACAATGATGGTATAGGCAATGTGGAAGATATAATGATCATGGAAAAAGGTTTGTGCAATGCCATTGTTTATGTATTGTTGAGTGATAAATTGAATTGATCAATATGATTTGATGATAATGTTGATATTATATGAACTATGTTATGCTTTATGCATTGTCAATCTTATGAATTGTATTGTGCTATATGTAGATTAATGATGCATATGAATAATGACGTGTTATGTACAATGTGAAATATCATGTGATCATTGATGATGAATTACCTTAATGTTATGATTAAGGCTTGTTTGCCTAATTGATGATATAAATGTGCATTTGAATAATGAAGTGTTATATAGTGAAATGTTATAAAATGATGTGAAGTCATTGTTATTGACTATGATGATTAAAATATGAAGTGAAGCCATTGTGATTGGCTCTAATGATTCAAATGAGATATGAAGCCATTGTTATTGGCTATGGCAATTCAATTGAGAATGAAATGAGAATGAAAAGATTTTGTGTCTAATATGTTGATTCAAATTTCAGAGTTCTGGTTTTGGCGGCATGCCTAGAAAATGTGAAAAAGGTAACAGTCTTGCCGGGTTGAGGATCTCTTCAATTTGAGTGAGTTGAGGTCCAAGAGACTGGGTCTGTTACACTATATGAATTATTGATATGAAATATATGAAAAGTAACAGTCTTGCCGGGTTGAGGATCTTCTCGATTTAGTCGGGTTGATGGTCCAAGAGGCTGGGTCTGTTACTAGTAACAGTCTTGCCGGGTTGAGGATCTCCTCAAGTTATTGAGTTGATGGTCCAAGAGACTGGGTCTGTTACACTATCCATGGATAGAGATATGAGATATATTGCCTACGGGCTTGATCATTGTGATTATAGACCAAAGCAGTAACTCTGAACTTTGAATAACATATTAGTGTGTTGTTTGGGCCCGAGTCTGTCTTTGTTGAAATATGTGATATGCAAATGTTGAAAGATATGACTAAAGAGATCTATGGCTGCCCTCATTGGAAATGTGATTCATGGTTGATGAATTGTGAATAAAATGATGTTATGAAATATGACTTTGTAATATGTGTATTGATATATTGAAAGTGAATATGGCTTGAAGTGTTTTATTGAGATATGAGTTTATGAAAATGTTGTATGATGTGTAAAATGTATGTAAATGTGAGAATTGTTTCCATGAAAGTTTGGATATGCCAAAGAAGGGTGATTTGTTGAAAATGATGTATATGTATATGTATATGAGATAGAAATGGTAAGTATTGTATTGTGAATGTTGTATATAGATATGTGTACAATTTCTGAGATTAGTGGGATTATATGAAGAATGTTTTGAGAAAGGAAAAACGGGATAAGCGAACTATAGAACATAATGCTAAGAACGTGAGGTATGATTATTTTGTAAAGTATATTTTAATGCTTATTTGTCTTACTAAGCTTTCTAGCTTAGCGTGGTTTTGTAATCGCGCAGGTTTTTATGCGGATGATCTAGAAGCTTAGTTGCTATGCCACGAGATGGGTAAGAGTGTCTCGAGACCAACTAGAAGGTGATGCATACATGTGTGATTTTTCATTATGCTTTATATTTTTATAAGAATAATGATTACTATAAATGTTTCTTAAATGAACATAATATTGCTTGAACTTGGATAAAGACTTTTAAATAGAAATTAAAAGTGACACTCTTATACTTCATATACGCATTGTATGTATACCAAGTATATGTATAGTGCTTATATGGAGTATGGGGGCGTTACAATTATTTTGGTATCAGAGCTTAGGTTCGAGATTCTCGGCCTAAGTGAAATTTAAAAGAAAAATTTTTGAAGAGTTAATTAAGAATTGAAAAGAAGATTTTTGAAATGCAATTGGTAAGACATGCATATGCATTCACATCTAGGTTGGTCTCGAACGTGGCATTATGTGAATTGTGATATATTTGAATTACATGAGATAAATGATAGTGTGTAAATGAGATTTCATATGAAAGCAAATTTTGAAATGTTGATAATAGAGAGGTGATTGTGATATAAAGAAATGATATGGAAGGTATAAGTAAAAAGTTTGATAATTGATATCTGTTTGATATATAAAGAAATGGCTAGAAGAGTAAAGTTGGAAATGAGTTGGAACCAAATTAAGATTAAAGTATTTAATTTTTCCTCTAATATTTGAATCATTTTCCATTAAACTTTATGTTTGGATTTCTATAAAGAGGAAATATTGTCGGATGGGTATTGTGGAAAGATACATTATGTGAATGCAAAGAGTACAGTGAAATATTGAATGAGTTAATTAGTACAGATTTGGTGTGATAATGTAAGGTTTGGATATGTCAAGTTAAGGTTGGTTTAATAGGAAAAAGAGATGATGTTGGTTAAGTACGAAGTGATATGGGTGTTGTTTGTATTGTTATTTTCATGCAAACATGGTGATTTCAATGATAGAAATATGATATGTTTGAATATTGTGAAAGCTCATGTTAATGGTGGAGACATGAAATATTTAGATTTTCTTTAGAATGAGCTTAATAATTGTGAAACATAAATGTTTTGATGTTGTTTTGTGGTGTATGCATATAAGATGTGTTAAAGTTAATATGAAGAGTATGAGATGAATAAATTGAAGTTTAAGTAAATTAGTAAGTTGGAATTTATAGTTTTCATGGAATGTGGATGAAGATCAATGAAATATTGATAGTTTAATGTATTTATTACATGAGATATATGAGATGTGATTGATAGTTTTGGTTTGAAATAAAAGAAAAGGAATGGAGCAAAAGAAAATGAATTACTTTAAGTAATTTGATGGAAAGGATGAAAATGATTATGAAAGATGTGTTAAAGATATTTATAAACAAATGTAAGAGAGATATCACATTGGAAATGTGATTAAGCTTCTTGTGAAATAATATTATAAGTAGAGTATGTATATTTATTGAAGTTAATGAATAACTTAAGCTATGATAAACAAAAGAGAATGATAATAGTCAAAGAAAAGTGATAAATATTAATTTGTATAAACTATATGTAAAGGGGAAATTTACTAAATTATATGATTATGTGTTTATATAAAGAGAATTTGTGAAATGAACTTTTCGATATGAATGTGACCTATGAAGGTGTATATAATATGTTTATTATTTTATACCATTACATGTTTAATGGTATTAGAAGTGAGAATGGATCTGGGTATTATTGAACAGTGAAATTGTTATAGCAATAACTAAATGAGGCTATTATAAGATGTTTTGGAACTCCAAGTATTTGAGTGTGAAAATGTTTTATGTATAAATGTATAATAAGAAATTGTAAGGAAGAAATTATGTATTTGAAAATTTTAAAAGAGATGGATTGGAAATGGAGTAATGAATGATACTTGTGTAAGATTTGTATCTGATTAAAGGTTGGGAGTAGAAAATGTTAAGGGTAATATTATTGAACATGAGTTGGGTTAATGATGATCAAATCACCAAAAACCAATTGTTTTGGAGATGGAATTAAAATGTGTTAATTCTTGGTGTAAGAAAAGCTTGGAGAATATATATATAAGTTTTGTGATGCAATCTAGCATTATAATTGTAAAGGTTAGAAATCGAATAATAGAAGAACAATATTGATTTACAAACCTCAAGAGTGATTGATAATTATGTTATCAGAAACATGGTTAAAAGATATGATTGGTGAAGTTATATCTTATAATTTTGATGTTAAAAATTTAATTATAATTATGAGAAGTAAAGTAAAGGAAGAGAATTGTGATAATGTTTTAAGTTATGAATTGTGAGATCGAACAATAATTATATAAATATCATGATAATAAGTGAAGTGAAGATATAATATAAGGAAAGAAATTGTAATTCTGATTGAAAGTTATACTGAATACATTTACAGTGTAAAGTGATTAAGTGAATGCACTTAAAGTTTATGGGAGTATGAATAATGTAAATTATTATGTATATATCAATAATGTTGAAAATGATATGATTGAATAATGAGATGTTCAATATAGTTGATGATATATGTGTGTATATTATTTTGATATGATAAGAAACCATGATGGTTGACAATGATGTTAGAAATAAATTATAATTGAGGTATAGCGCCTAATTGTTTATGAAAAATGAATTGTGAAAAGATAAATGAACGGACTTATCTGCCTCCTGTGAAACCATGCGGACCCAATGTGCTGGGCAACCGAACTAGGATTACCGACTTGGTTGGGGGAAGAGTTGTTTATAAAGATATAGTTGTTGGTTAAATTGATAGATTTTGAATGAGTATGAGAAATGATGCTATAATTATTGAAACAATGAAATTTATAGGTATAAGCATGATTCTTATTGATTGAATATATAAATTTGGCAAGATTACAATTTGAACATAAGTTTGACCTAATGAAATTAGATTAGATTATATATATATTGTGAAATCTAATGATAAATTTCATTAAGTTAATTGTTGACTTGAAACAAATAAGATCGAAATGTTAGTATATTGTGATAAACAGATCTATTGGTCTAAAGTTTGCTATAGTTGCGAGTCAATGTTGAGATTTAATACGTACAGTTGTACTGGAAGTGTAAAATTTAATGGAAATGTGTATGATGTAATATTCTAGCTTATGAATAAACATAAATAAATTGAATTATATCATTTGTACATGATGAGAAGAAAGGAAATATTGTTTATCGATTAAGTAAGTTTAAAGGTATTGTATTAATAATTATATTAAGTGTGAAGCAAGCTAAAGAAAGTAAGGATATTGTTTTTCAATGAGGTTTGGTAAATGTTTATTTTAAAAGTGATTGTAAGAATGGAATAAACAATGTTAAGATATTAATTAATGAATTTTGAGATTAAAGTTAAGAAAATATTTCTAAGGAGATAAAGTGATAATCTGACTCCAGTACAAGATAAAGTGTATTGGAGATGTTATGAGTTATCTAAATTGCTTCGTTGAGTAAGTAATAAGATGTAAAGATATATATATATATACCTATACAATGATGAATTATGAATTTTAGAGAAGAGGATTAGCTCTAAGGGGGAGAGTAGAAGATATGAAATTTGATAAAACTATATTGTAAGAAATGATTATCTTCATATGAAAATTACGATAGTGAATTGTGCTAAATGGGTTGTTATATTATATTGGATAATTTCGAGGACGAAATTATTTAAGGGGGAGAGAATTGTAATATCCTAAAGTATACCCTAAAAGTGTTGGGGTTACTATTGTACTTGGATTCAATGTGTGTATTGAAGGAAAGAGAAAAGAAGAAGAAAGTCAAAAGGAATTGTGTGTGGTGGAGATTTAATGGTATTAATGTTATTATTATTATTATTATTATTGTTATTATTATTATTATTATTATTATTATTATTATTATTATTATTATATATATGATAAGAATGAAAGAAAGAACTAGATCTTTCTTTCTTCTTCTCCTTCGTCTTCTTTTCTTAGTGAACGAGAGAGAGAGAGAGAGAGAGAGAAGCTAGAGAGAGAAAGATGATTTTGCTTCAAATTACACCAAGGATTAAAGGAATTTAAGAGTATTGAAGATGGAGATGAAGATTTGGCAACATATTCAAGTAAGTAATCATCTCTTGAGTTGAATTTATTGATTATACTTATATCTATAAGTTTTTATTTCCTTAGTTGGATTTCTTTTGGATTTGGGTTATGTTTGGTTTGATTGGTGTGTAAGTGGATGATAACAAGAGATTGAAGTATATAAATGTGTAAAATTAACATTTAAGTGATGATGAGTTGAGATAATTGTAAGGAAAATGATGAAATGTTGATTTGGGGTTTAGTTGGATGAATTTTCGATTGTTTGGTCTTTAAATTATTATAGGACACGGCCAAGTCATGAGAGACACGGCCAAGTTGGGGCAAATTTGAGTGTGTTGAATGAATTTTGGAGAGACACGGCCACTGACACGGCCGTGTCCCTTGCCCGTGTTCGCTACTGTCTGAATTGTGTTGAGAGACACGGCCGTGTTCCTTGCCCGTGTCCGGTACTGGATTATTGTGTTGAAAGACACGGCCACTGGCTTGGCCGTGTCCATTGCCCGTGTTTGCTACTGCTTGAATTGGTGTTGAGTGACACGGCCACGAACACGGCCGTGTCCCTTGGGCGTGTTGGCTACTGGATGTTTAAATTGAGAGACACGGCCACAGGCTTGGCCGTGTCCCTTGAGGGTGTTAGTTTTTGTGTTTGTTAATTGTTCTTCATACATTGTTGGATCTTCAATTGTCTTTTGTACTTACATACACTTGCAACAATAATGATCCAACCAAATGTATATAGAAGATTCTACATTAATGTATAATGTAAATTGTTTTGTATATAACAATGATGGTATAGGCAATGTGGAAGATATAATGATCATGGAAAAAGGTTTGTGCAATGCCATTGTTTATGTATTGTTGAGTGATAAATTGAATTGATCAATATGATTTGATGATAATGTTGATATTATATGAACTATGTTATGCTTTATGCATTGTCAATCTTATGAATTGTATTGTGCTATATGTAGATTAATGATGCATATGAATAATGACGTGTTATGTACAATGTGAAATATCATGTGATCATTGATGATGAATTACCTTAATGTTATGATTAAGGCTTGTTTGCCTAATTGATGATATAAATGTGCATTTGAATAATGAAGTGTTATATAGTGAAATGTTATAAAATGATGTGAAGTCATTGTTATTGACTATGATGATTAAAATATGAAGTGAAGCCATTGTGATTGGCTCTAATGATTCAAATGAGATATGAAGCCATTGTTATTGGCTATGGCAATTCAATTGAGAATGAAATGAGAATGAAAAGATTTTGTGTCTAATATGTTGATTCAAATTTCAGAGTTCTGGTTTTGGCGGCATGCCTAGAAAATGTGAAAAAGGTAACAGTCTTGCCGGGTTGAGGATCTCTTCAATTTGAGTGAGTTGAGGTCCAAGAGACTGGGTCTGTTACACTATATGAATTATTGATATGAAATATATGAAAAGTAACAGTCTTGCCGGGTTGAGGATCTTATCGATTTAGTCGGGTTGATGGTCCAAGAGACTGGGTCTGTTACTAGTAACAGTCTTGCCGGGTTGAGGATCTCCTCAAGTTATTGAGTTGATGGTCCAAGAGACTGGGTCTGTTACACTATCCATGGATAGAGATATGAGATATATTGCCTACGGGCTTGATCATTGTGATTATAGACCAAAGCAGTAACTCTGAACTTTGAATAACATATTAGTGTGTTGTTTGGGCCCGAGTCTGTCTTTGTTGAAATATGTGATATGCAAATGTTGAAAGATATGACTAAAGAGATCTATGGCTGCCCTCATTGGAAATGTGATTCATGGTTGATGAATTGTGAATAAAATGATGTTATGAAATATGACTTTGTAATATGTGTATTGATATATTGAAAGTGAATATGGCTTGAAGTGTTTTATTGAGATATGAGTTTATGAAAATGTTGTATGATGTGTAAAATGTATGTAAATGTGAGAATTGTTTCCATGAAAGTTTGGATATGCCAAAGAAGGGTGATTTGTTGAAAATGATGTATATGTATATGTATATGAGATAGAAATGGTAAGTATTGTATTGTGAATGTTGTATATAGATATGTGTACAATTTCTGAGATTAGTGGGATTATATGAAGAATGTTTTGAGAAAGGAAAAACGGGATAAGCGAACTATAGAACATAATGCTAAGAACGTGAGGTATGATTATTTTGTAAAGTATATTTTAATGCTTATTTGTCTTACTAAGCTTTCTAGCTTAGCGTGGTTTTGTAATCGCGCAGGTTTTTATGCGGATGATCTAGAAGCTTAGTTGCTATGCCACGAGATGGGTAAGAGTGTCTCGAGACCAACTAGAAGGTGATGCATACATGTGTGATTTTTCATTATGCTTTATATTTTTATAAGAATAATGATTACTATAAATGTTTCTTAAATGAACATAATATTGCTTGAACTTGGATAAAGACTTTTAAATAGAAATTAAAAGTGACACTCTTATACTTCATATACGCATTGTATGTATACCAAGTATATGTATAGTGCTTATATGGAGTATGGGGGCGTTACAATTATTTTGGTATCAGAGCTTAGGTTCGAGATTCTCGGCCTAAGTGAAATTTAAAAGAAAAATTTTTGAAGAGTTAATTAAGAATTGAAAAGAAGATTTTTGAAATGCAATTGGTAAGACATGCATATGCATTCACATCTAGGTTGGTCTCGAACGTGGCATTATGTGAATTGTGATATATTTGAATTACATGAGATAAATGATAGTGTGTAAATGAGATTTCATATGAAAGCAAATTTTGAAATGTTGATAATAGAGAGGTGATTATGATATAAAGAAATGATATGGAAGGTATAAGTAAAAAGTTTGATAATTGATATCTGTTTGATATATAAAGAAATGGCTAGAAGAGTAAAGTTGGAAATGAGTTGGAACCAAATTAAGATTAAAGTATTTAATTTTTCCTCTAATATTTGAATCATTTTCCATTAAACTTTATGTTTGGATTTCTATAAAGAGGAAATATTGTCGGATGGGTATTGTGGAAAGATACATTATGTGAATGCAAAGAGTACAGTGAAATATTGAATGAGTTAATTGGTACAGATTTGGTGTGATAATGTAAGGTTTGGATATGTCAAGTTAAGGTTGGTTTAATAGGAAAAAGAGATGATGTTGGTTAAGTACGAAGTGATATGGGTGTTGTTTGTATTGTTATTTTCATGCAAACATGGTGATTTCAATGATAGAAATATGATATGTTTGAATATTGTGAAAGCTCATGTTAATGGTGGAGACATGAAATATTTAGATTTTCTTTAGAATGAGCTTAATAATTGTGAAACATAAATGTTTTGATGTTGTTTTGTGGTGTATGCATATAAGATGTGTTAAAGTTAATATGAAGAGTATGAGATGAATAAATTGAAGTTTAAGTAAATTAGTAAGTTGGAATTTATAGTTTTCATGGAATGTGGATGAAGATCAATGAAATATTGATAGTTTAATGTATTTATTACATGAGATATATGAGATGTGATTGATAGTTTTGGTTTGAAATAAAAGAAAAGGAATGGAGCAAAAGAAAATGAATTACTTTAAGTAATTTGATGGAAAGGATGAAAATGATTATGAAAGATGTGTTAAAGATATTTATAAACAAATGTAAGAGAGATATCACATTGGAAATGTGATTAAGCTTCTTGTGAAATAATATTATAAGTAGAGTATGTATATTTATTGAAGTTAATGAATAACTTAAGCTATGATAAACAAAAGAGAATGATAATAGTCAAAGAAAAGTGATAAATATTAATTTGTATAAACTATATGTAAAGGGGAAATTTACTAAATTATATGATTATGTGTTTATATAAAGAGAATTTGTGAAATGAACTTTTCGATATGAATGTGACCTATGAAGGTGTATATAATATGTTTATTATTTTATACCATTACATGTTTAATGGTATTAGAAGTGAGAATGGATCTGGGTATTATTGAACAGTGAAATTGTTATAGCAATAACTAAATGAGGCTATTATAAGATGTTTTGGAACTCCAAGTATTTGAGTGTGAAAATGTTTTATGTATAAATGTATAATAAGAAATTGTAAGGAAGAAATTATGTATTTGAAAATTTTAAAAGAGATGGATTGGAAATGGAGTAATGAATGATACTTGTGTAAGATTTGTATCTGATTAAAGGTTGGGAGTAGAAAATGTTAAGGGTAATATTATTGAACATGAGTTGGGTTAATGATGATCAAATCACCAAAAACCAATTGTTTTGGAGATGGAATTAAAATGTGTTAATTCTTGGTGTAAGAAAAGCTTGGAGAATATATATATAAGTTTTGTGATGCAATCTAGCATTATAATTGTAAAGGTTAGAAATCGAATAATAGAAGAACAATATTGATTTACAAACCTCAAGAGTGATTGATAATTATGTTATCAGAAACATGGTTAAAAGATATGATTGGTGAAGTTATATCTTATAATTTTGATGTTAAAAATTTAATTATAATTATGAGAAGTAAAGTAAAGGAAGAGAATTGTGATAATGTTTTAAGTTATGAATTGTGAGATCGAACAATAATTATATAAATATCATGATAATAAGTGAAGTGAAGATATAATATAAGGAAAGAAATTGTAATTCTGATTGAAAGTTATACTGAATACATTTACAGTGTAAAGTGATTAAGTGAATGCACTTAAAGTTTATGGGAGTATGAATAATGTAAATTATTATGTATATATCAATAATGTTGAAAATGATATGATTGAATAATGAGATGTTCAATATAGTTGATGATATATGTGTGTATATTATTTTGATATGATAAGAAACCATGATGGTTGACAATGATGTTAGAAATAAATTATAATTGAGGTATAGCGCCTAATTGTTTATGAAAAATGAATTGTGAAAAGATAAATGAACGGACTTATCTGCCTCCTGTGAAACCATGCGGACCCAATGTGCTGGGCAACCGAACTAGGATTACCGACTTGGTTGGGGGAAGAGTTGTTTATAAAGATATAGTTGTTGGTTAAATTGATAGATTTTGAATGAGTATGAGAAATGATGCTATAATTATTGAAACAATGAAATTTATAGGTATAAGCATGATTCTTATTGATTGAATATATAAATTTGGCAAGATTACAATTTGAACATAAGTTTGACCTAATGAAATTAGATTAGATTATATATATATTGTGAAATCTAATGATAAATTTCATTAAGTTAATTGTTGACTTGAAACAAATAAGATCGAAATGTTAGTATATTGTGATAAACAGATCTATTGGTCTAAAGTTTGCTATAGTTGCGAGTCAATGTTGAGATTTAATACGTACAGTTGTACTGGAAGTGTAAAATTTAATGGAAATGTGTATGATGTAATATTCTAGCTTATGAATAAACATAAATAAATTGAATTATATCATTTGTACATGATGAGAAGAAAGGAAATATTGTTTATCGATTAAGTAAGTTTAAAGGTATTGTATTAATAATTATATTAAGTGTGAAGCAAGCTAAAGAAAGTAAGGATATTGTTTTTCAATGAGGTTTGGTAAATGTTTATTTTAAAAGTGATTGTAAGAATGGAATAAACAATGTTAAGATATTAATTAATGAATTTTGAGATTAAAGTTAAGAAAATATTTCTAAGGAGATAAAGTGATAATCTGACTCCAGTACAAGATAAAGTGTATTGGAGATGTTATGAGTTATCTAAATTGCTTCGTTGAGTAAGTAATAAGATGTAAAGATATATATATATATACCTATACAATGATGAATTATGAATTTTAGAGAAGAGGATTAGCTCTAAGGGGGGAGAGTAGAAGATATGAGATTTGATAAAACTATATTGTAAGAAATGATTATCTTCATATGAAAATTACGATAGTGAATTGTGCTAAATGGGTTGTTATATTATATTGGATAATTTCGAGGACGAAATTATTTAAGGGGGAGAGAATTGTAATATCCTAAAGTATACCCTAAAAGTGTTGGGGTTACTATTGTACTTGGATTCAATGTGTGTATTGAAGGAAAGAGAAAAGAAGAAGAAAGTCAAAAGGAATTGTGTGTGGTGGAGATTTAATGGTATTAATGTTATTATTATTATTATTATTGTTATTATTATTATTATTATTATTATTATTATTATTATATATATATATATATATATGATAAGAATGAAAGAAAGAACTAGATCTTTCTTTCTTCTTCTCCTTCGTCTTCTTTTCTTAGTGAACGAGAGAGAGAGAGAGAGAGAGAGAGAGAGAAGCTAGAGAGAGAAAGATGATTTTGCTTCAAATTACACCAAGGATTAAAGGAATTTAAGAGTATTGAAGATGGAGATGAAGATTTGGCAACATATTCAAGTAAGTAATCATCTCTTGAGTTGAATTTATTGATTATACTTATATCTATAAGTTTTTATTTCCTTAGTTGGATTTCTTTTGGATTTGGGTTATGTTTGGTTTGATTGGTGTGTAAGTGGATGATAACAAGAGATTGAAGTATATAAATGTGTAAAATTAACATTTAAGTGATGATAAGTTGAGATAATTGTAAGGAAAATGATGAAATGTTGATTTGGGGTTTAGTTGGATGAATTTCCGATTGTTTGGTCTTTAAATTATTGTAGGACACGGCCAAGTCATGAGAGACACGGCCAAGTTGGGGCAAATTTGAGTGTGTTGAATGAATTTTGGAGAGACATGGCCACTGACACGGCCGTGTCCCTTGCCCGTGTTCGCTACTGTCTGAATTGTGTTGAGAGACACGGCCGTGTTCCTTGCCCGTGTCCGGTACTGGATTGTTGTGTTGAAAGACACGGCCACTGGCTTGGCCGTGTCCATTGCCCGTGTTTGCTACTGCTTGAATTGGTGTTGAGTGACACGGCCACGAACACGGCCGTGTCCCTTGGGCGTGTTGGCTACTGGATGTTTAAATTGAGAGACACGGCCACAGGCTTGGCCGTGTCCCTTGAGGGTGTTAGTTTTTGTGTTTGTTAATTGTTCTTCATACATTGTTGGATCTTCAATTGTCTTTTGTACTTACATACACTTGCAACAATAATGATCCAACCAAATGTATATAGAAGATTCTACATTAATGTATAATGTAAATTGTTTTGTATATAACAATAATGGTATAGGCAATGTGGAAGATATAATGATCATTGAAAAAGGTTTGTGCAATGCCATTGTTTATGTATTGTTGAGTGATAAATTGAATTGATCAATATGATTTGATGATAATGTTGATATTATATGAACTATGTTATGCTTTATGCATTGTCAATCTTATGAATTGTATTGTGCTATATGTAGATTAATGATGCATATGAATAATGACGTGTTATGTACAATGTGAAATATCATGTGATCATTGATGATGAATTACCTTAATGTTATGATTAAGGCTTGTTTGCCTAATTGATGATATAAATGTGCATTTGAATAATGAAGTGTTATATAGTGAAATGTTATAAAATGATGTGAAGTCATTGTTATTGACTATGATGATTAAAATATGAAGTGAAGCCATTGTGATTGGCTCTAATGATTCAAATGAGATATGAAGCCATTGTTATTGGCTTTGGCAATTCAATTGAGAATGAAATGAGAATGAAAAGATTTTGTGTCTAATATGTTGATTCAAATTTCAGAGTTCTGGTTTTGGCGGCATGCCTAGAAAATGTGAAAAAGGTAACAGTCTTGCCGGGTTGAGGATCTCTTCAATTTGAGTGAGTTGAGGTCCAAGAGACTGGGTCTGTTACACTATATGAATTATTGATATGAAATATATGAAAAGTAACAGTCTTGCCGGGTTGAGGATCTTATCGATTTAGTCGGGTTGATGGTCCAAGAGACTGGGTCTGTTACTAGTAACAGTCTTGCCGGGTTGAGGATCTCCTCAAGTTATTGAGTTGATGGTCCAAGAGACTGGGTCTGTTACACTATCCATGGATAGAGATATGAGATATATTGCCTACGGGCTTGATCATTGTGATTATAGACCAAAGCAGTAACTCTGAACTTTGAATAACATATTAGTGTGTTGTTTGGGCCCGAGTCTGTCTTTGTTGAAATATGTGATATGCAAATGTTGAAAGATATGACTAAAGAGATCTATGGCTGCCCTCATTGGAAATGTGATTCATGGTTGATGAATTGTGAATAAAATGATGTTATGAAATATGACTTTGTAATATGTGTATTGATATATTGAAAGTGAATATGGCTTGAAGTGTTTTATTGAGATATGAGTTTATGAAAATGTTGTATGATGTGTAAAATGTATGTAAATGTGAGAATTGTTTCCATGAAAGTTTGGATATGCCAAAGAAGGGTGATTTGTTGAAAATGATGTATTTGTATATGTATATGAGATAGAAATGGTAAGTATTGTATTGTGAATGTTGTATATAGATATGTGTACAATTTCTGAGATTAGTGGGATTATATGAAGAATGTTTTGAGAAAGGAAAAACGGGATAAGCGAACTATAGAACATAATGCTAAGAACGTGAGGTATGATTATTTTGTAAAGTATATTTTAATGCTTATTTGTCTTACTAAGCTTTCTAGCTTAGCGTGGTTTTGTAATCGCGCAGGTTTTTATGCGGATGATCTAGAAGCTTAGTTGCTATGCCACGAGATGGGTAAGAGTGTCTCGAGACCAACTAGAAGGTGATGCATACATGTGTGATTTTTCATTATGCTTTATATTTTTATAAGAATAATGATTACTATAAATGTTTCTTAAATGAACATAATATTGCTTGAACTTGGATAAAGACTTTTAAATAGAAATTAAAAGTGACACTCTTATACTTCATATACGCATTGTATGTATACCAAGTATATGTATAGTGCTTATATGGAGTATGGGGGCGTTACATCTTATCCCTAGTGGAGTCACCACTGTGAGCGGGGATTTTTGCCCCTACTACCATGTGGAATGGTTGTCGCGACTTCGGCATTGTTAGGTTGAGCGCCTTAGAGAACACGAGCCTAAACTAGAAGAAAATGGAGTCACCACCTGGATGAGCAGAGAAAAAGAAAGGGGTGGATGACTCGATTCCTAAGAACCCCTACTAGGTTCAAAAAGTTGGGTATGCATGGGGAAGGTGAGAATGACCCAGCACCCATATGGTGCCCGGTTCATTGGAACCGGCTTCCTTTTCATGTCTATATATCATTAAATTCTTTAACTTATTATCATACCATCTATACTATATGTAATAGAAGTAAACAAATATTCATTATACTAAAATCAAAGGAAGTCTAAACAAATAAATAAAAATGGGCACCCATACAGGATGGAAACATGCCCTTACAATAATGTCTAATATCTAAAATGAAATAAAATGGGACGCCCATCATTTGGTGAAAACATGTCCCTTAAATTATTCCCAAAACCTTAAAGGAAGTAAATTAATAAATCGGATAAAATAAGGCTCCCACAAAGTGCAAACATGCCTTTTACATCCTTGAAATCAAAATAATTAAATTAAAACATTCAGCCATTCATCATAAATAAAATAACATTAAATCGTTAATCATAAACATACAACAATGAATCAAATATTCAAACCCGTGTTTTAATTTTAAATGAATCATTAGATATACAAAATAGAGGTTCATTGATATGAATTAGGGTTTCTAGGGTTTTAATAATGTAATTAGGGTTTATTAATATGAGTTAGGGTTTTAGGATTTTAATGTTAACCTATGGTTTTCTAAGGTATAAATTAGGATTTTAGGGTAAAAACATGGTTTTAGGATTTTGGAAAAAAGATTAGGGTTTTTAAGTAAAAACTAGGGTTTTGGGATAAAACTAGGGTTCATGGATTTTGAAAATAAAATTAGGGTTTTTAGATGGAAACTAGAGTTTTAGGGTTTTTTTTTTGAAACAAACTAAGGTTTTCTACTTTGAAATTAAGAATAGGATTTTTGGGAATAAAAATTAGAGTTTTATGCTTTGAAGACTTCATTAAGGTTTTTAGAAAAAAAAAATAGGGTTTTTGATGATAATTAGGGTTTTGGTGATCAAACTTGGGTTTTTTAGGGTTTGAACATGGAATTTAAGACTTAGCCCTAATGGATAAGGGTTTTGGAACAAAATAGGTTGGATTTAATATATTATTAGAGTTGGTTTATGTAAAGTAGAATTTTTCTTACGGGACTAAATAATTTTCCAAATTATTTTATGATTGGCTACTGGGATTCAATTCTATTGCTACTGGATAAAAGAGTTACATAACCTTCAAATTACTCAATAATTTTTTAAAGAAAAACAAAGGTACTAGATGCTTTAGTAAATTAAATTTATAAAATAATACCTACATTTGAAGGCTCCACCAAAGTCGAGTGTTGAGCCAAGCTTACTGTCTAGTTAAATCAATTATAGTTTTTGTTTAGCAAAGTAAGCTAGAGTCAATTGCTGTGTTGATTTTGTGTTCCTTAGTTCTACATTAATTGCTAGGTTTTAATCCTTACTGCCGGTTGTTGATATTAGGACTTGCCTTCCCCTTTGTCCATGACTTGAGACATGTTTTTATATGCACAATACCCTAGATAAGATGGTTTAATTAAAGAAAGCCTAAGCTGCTAATCCAAAAGCCATTCAAAGTCCAAAATGATTAGGAAACTTAAACTGCCCAATAATCAAAATTAAAAACAAAATTAAAAGACCATGGAGAATTGGACAAGTTCATTTCTCCATGGTCTAGCCTCCATGGGGAATTGGCCTTGGCCAGTTTTCCATGGAAGCCCTCCATGGCGAACAGGCCAGGGCCAATTCGCCATGGATTAGCCCTCGTGGTGAATTAGCTTATCCAATTCGTCATGACTTTAGGTTTTGGGCCCGGTTTGGCTTGATTTTGAATTTTAAAACTGGATCAAACCTATTTTGATCTTTTAACATTAAATCATACTAGGTTTAGGGTTTTAAAAATTGAACCGACTAACTTTAGGCCTTCTAAAATTGGACCGACCTAATCCAAATCAATAAACTATGTTTAAGCTTTTAAAATCAGACCGAATTTGGGTTGGCCTTGTATAATTGGGATCAAATTTGGTTATAGTCAAAATTAAGGGTCTACAGCCCCCTTCGATTCTTTCATCTTAGAGTTAAGGGCATCGTTCACCAATTTCTGAACTTGCTCAGGATCTGTTGCTTTTGGTGGGAAGTTAACCGAGTTCTTACCGGATTCTACTTCGCTGATGTAGGTCCGATTGTTGTGAGCCCCTTGAACTATCATACTCCAGTTTTGTGAGGCAGAAAGGATCAATACTATGTAATGCAATAATGTATGTATGCATGTATGCTCATGTTAACAAATAAACAAAGAGAGTAAGGGCATTTCTTCCAACCTTATATCACACGCACACGAATGGCAAGTCTCTTTTCCTAGGTATATAGTCAACAAAACATACATAAAGGAATTTTTTTTCGAGAGATCCACTCAGAAGGATTAACCAGTAGTTGTATTTTCAAATTTCAAAGTTAGTCCAAGATAAATCTCATTAATTAAGCCTTAATCCATTGGATCAACTGAAAATAGCTTTTATGTTATATTGTGAATTAAAACTAAATTAAAGGGTTTATCATAAATAGATTTCTCATTTGGAAAAGCAACTAATGATTCATGCCACAAATAAGCCCATGACTAATAAGTATTGGTGTAAATTAGGCCCACAATTGATTTTAATATTCCATACTTGACCCAACTAGTTATAAGCCCATTTAAATAAAGGTTTGAATTTTGAGCCATGACAAAATAGTTTTGAAAAAATATTTCAAAGCCCATAACAGGGTTTGTTTAAAAAAGAATTTTAGGCTTTAAGCTTTGGGCTATGAGGTGGAAAAGTATTTTTGACCCATCTTAAAAGGATTTAAGTCCAAAGACTATCTTTGAAAGAGAGTTTGAAAATAGTTTGGTCTTTTGGGCTTAAAAAAGTAAAATTATTTTAGGCTTAAATAAGTAAAATTATTTTAGGTTTAAAAGAGCAAGCTTATTTTGGGCTTACACCAAAATTAGGTCATGTTAGAGAAAAGCAAACCAAATGGGCCATAACTCAAAGCAATATATGTTAATCATAGCCAAACAACAAGCATTTGGTTAGACCTAAGGAAATTTACTAAGCTAACTACATGGACTTTAGTCTTTTGGTTGAAAAGCTTAGGTTTCCATAGCAAGCATAAGGTTGTGAGTGGTTATGCCATGCTCGATCTCCATACATTGAATGAAAGTATGGTATCTCATACACAACATAACACGGGTTACATGGGGCATCCTAACTCACTGTTGCACTCTAATTAATACTATTACAAAGTGAGTCTCACAAGTATACGAGGTTATTATAGTAATAGTTATCACTCCAAGGTCAACTCACAATGAAGGTGTTTGATCGTAATAATTTTATTAAAACAAAATATTAAAGTTTGAGTTTATATTGTTAGATAGGTAAAAGAATTATAAGATTATAAGTAAAATAAATAATGCTTGCACACAATGAATTGAAACTTTCAAAAGGATGCCTAGGATTTATAATTTAATTTAATCAAATGTTTAATTCTCAAATTATCCATTAATATAACCTTGAAACCTAATTTTTTTCTTATGATTAATTAGCATTTATCATCTCATTAGTTCTCACATTCATGAATTAAAAACAACGAATTATTTTGAATTTACAAATTAAGAGAACCCCTAGAATTTATATTTCTAATTCATTCTTTAGGTGGTTGAATACATAGTTCCAATATCAAATTCACATTTCGGTTCTTCATTCAATATCTAGAGATTAATAGGTGGTCAATCTATCAACATAACATTCAATCCAATGCAATTCAACTCACATAATAAGGTATATTAATGGAAATACTTAAATTAAATCATCTAATCAAATCTATTGCAAATCCTAGGCATGGATAATTTAGCTTATCATCACATCAAATCAAAACACATACTCATCTCAATAGAAATCAAATCAGAAATATCCATTGAAATATTAATGTTCATGACAAATCGACAAAAATCTGGAAATCAATCAATTAAACCAATTTAAGAATAGAAAAACCCAGTTTCAAGAAGACTATAGTGGATCTTCTATTGTTCTTCCTCCAACCTTGCTTGTTTGATGAAGAATCCTTAAACCTCCTCCCAAAAGCTTTGCAAAACAAATATTGAGCAAAAATGGATTTTTAATGAGAATAAGAAGAATATAATGGAGAATGGTCCTCCTTCCCAGTGTGTAGTCCCTAAAGGAAGATGATCTATCCTTTTTTTTTCAAAAGCTTATCTCCTATTTAGTTAAAAAGTAATTTTTTTCATGTTCCATTATCAATTGTCCCTCACTCTTTCAAAAAGAAACATTTAAAAATCACCATTCCTCTTATTCCGCTGTTCCATAATTCTTTGTCTCACTTTACAGCTCACTTTGTCGGCTTCATTAATTGAGAGACACGGTGAAGTCAGTTTGATTCTAGTCGTGCCTATTAATCTTTCCTTGGACATGGCCAAGTCATGTGCTTGTGTCCATCACTGCTTATCATGAATGTTTGTTGTGTGGAGTGATACGGCCAGTGACATGGCTCTATCTCATGGCTATTTCTTCTTCTGCCTATTCTTTTGTTATTTATCTATTCAGATGGAACATGGCCAAGTCAGTGGGTGCGTCATGTGAAATGGCATATTATTTGGCCATATCTTCTCCATGTGTTTACTTCTGCCATGAATTTCCTTCCTTATCAAAGGGACACGACCAAGTCATATTTATCTTGGCCATGTCATGTGACACAACTATCGACACGACTAAGTTAGTGTGTGTGTCACAGTCTGCCACATTTTCCTTCTTTTCTCATAAGGGACATAGCCAAGTCACTGAATGTGTCTAATTTTTCAAATTGTCATTGAAGACAAGTTGGTTGTTCTCAATGCTCTTTCCTCCAAATTGGCTTTCACAAGTGAATCAAAGCTCAATTTTGCACATGTTCATGCTTCAACCTAAATAACACTTCAAGCAAACTTAAACGTACATTTAAGGAAATTTTAACTAAAAGCCAATAAAATTACCCTAAAAACACACATAAATTATCATAAAAATTACCCCACACTTAATCCTTTGCTTGTCCCTAAGAAAAGTTAAAAACAAAATAAAACGAGAAAATTTTAATTAAGTTCAAGAGTTATAAGAATATATTAAGACTCCCTTCTCATTTTTCTATAATCATTATTGAACCAAATAAAATTAATACTTTTGTAATTCAATAGTCTTCCTTGCATCCCAAAACATCACTCCCTCATAAAATCCCTCAAGTGTTTGATCAGGGCATTGTTTGTACTCTCAACATTTGATGAAAGAATATCTCCATAAGCTTGCTTATCAATCAAATAACTACCACCTAATTACAATCAAGTATCAATCATAATATCTTTGTATTTTGTTATAGTGGGGCTTACGGTGAAGGTGTGATATTTGGATATGTGAGCTATTCATTATGTTTAAGAGCATTTATAAAAATGAAATAGCTAAATATGTAACTAGCTTAACATTCTCCAAAAGCAATCAAGACTCACTTAGCCCCTTGGTCATTGCAGTACCATTCACACAAAAATTTAGACTTTTCTGCATTTGTAAAAGTCACAATCAAGCTCCTTTCAACCACAACAATAAGAGTAATATATATATTTATTTATCTTTATTCTCTCTTTTTTATTTATTTTTTAATATGTATATAACCTCATACTTTATTTAGCACAACAACTCAATCCCTTAAGCTCTTAAAATACTCTTGATCCTAATGAAAGGGTAAGAGTTAGAATAAAATGTTTAAAGGCTAATGATGTTGCAAAAAAGAAAGAAAAGAAAAAATGTAATTAGCTCAAAATTGGCAAACTTAGGTCATATATAAGATTGACCTTTTTAAGTTAAAATTTGTAGACCTAATTACCTTAATCATATTGATACTCAATTGAAATTTTTTTTTGTCTTAAAATGCATGTCAAACCACATTTCAGAGTTCTTGTTTTGGTTTATTTTGACACCCAGTGTCTAGCTCCGAAGGCAAATGATGAGAATAATCTCATAGGCATGCCACCAAACACAAAACTATGGAACTGAATAATATACTAAGCAACACATAAATAGTACATATTTTCCATAATCAATTTTCTTATCACATTGCCTCTTTTACTCATTTTACATAACCATTTTCATCATTTTTCCTTTCCATTATTTCATATTATCTCATTTCAACATATTCAATCATACTTTCAAAATGCAATACTCATTTAATCTTAATGATTTTTCCACAATTTCCAAGTGATCAATCTTATCATGTTCACTTTCACATTTCCACATTCTCAACAATCATTCCCACTTTCTTATCACAATTCATAATCATATGCATAATTCACATTATATTACATATTAACTAAACACTATTGCAATATGAATATTTATTTCATTACTACTAGTTATCACATGTTCCCACAATTTATGCATAACATTAATACTATCCATAATTCCATGGCTTATGATCAAATACATAAAATATTACTCATATCATGAACACTAACACCCATAGTCTTATTTTATCAATTTTTCATATTTTTGCTTATTTCATATTTTTAATATTTTTTAATCACATTACATTTTTCATCATACTATTGTATTTAATTAATCTTCCAAATACCTCACATTTTTTTATTTATTTTCATTTCAACTCACTTAGTCCTAATATTATCAATAAAAAATTCTACTACTTTAAAGGAAAAAAAACATCCTTTAAAGTACAACAAAATAAGTAATGCCATTCATATAAATTTTACCTAGAAATGTACTAACCTCAATTTGCCAATTTCCAAGCCAATTCCATCTTCCAACTTAAACTTCACCAATGTCCTTCTTCACTTTGATTTTATATTTCACCTTAATCAATCCTAAACCACATTATAGTTTCCAATGTAGCAATAGCAACTTATTTTAGCACACTTTAGTCATTCAAACACCAATTATATCATTTCTACAAGAAATTTAACCAAAATATTATTTTTACCATTACTACCTTATTTAAACTTCAACATTTCAAACTCATTTCTAGTATTTTTACCATAGAATCATCATTTATATATCAATATAACATCATTACAAACCAATTTAGTAATTATTGAAATCTCCTGCAAAACTCAAATTTCACATAATATAACCCTAATCTCAACTTCATCCAGACTTGTCCATAATCAATTTCTAACCATAAAATCATCATATATATTAAAACTATAACACCCTTATACCCTATATACATATAATACATATACCCAACATATATAATATATGTATATACGGTACAAGAATGCAACAATCCATTTTAATAAAAATCTTACTTTTCAAATCTGTATAATCTTAAACAATTTAACGAATATGATTTAAACAACAAATAAAATATTACTTGTTAAAAATACATATATACCCCCCCATTACAAAATTTTTATCCAAAATATTCCTTATAGTTTACGATATATATACACATCAAAATATAATATAATATACATGATGTCAAAATGTACGAAAATATAAAATATGTACATGTTGGCAGCGTGTCTTTGATCTTGATGTCTGTTGCGCTCGAATTAAGTACTACTACAAGCGTCACTCGCAAGTACACGAGGTAGCTGTAGCAAAGGTGATCGCCCCAAGGTCATTTGCCCAAGAAGGTGTAGTTCGTAATAGCTTGATTGACAAATTATTTAAATGCGAAAGTTTGTTCTGTTGGAATGGTGCGAGAATAATTTAAACCTAAGATTAACTTGCGTAGGGTTGAATTGTGAAGGTGATACAAGATCAAATCGATTCTTGGGAAGGTGCCTAGGGGTATAGGTCCATTCAATCAAAGCTCAATTCTCAATTATCCATTAACATAACTTTGTAAATTAATTTGTTCCTTAAGATTAATTAGTCAATTACCAATTCATTAGTTCTCACATTCATGAAATAGCAATAACCAATTATTTTACATTTGCAAATTAATGAAACCCTAGAACTTATATTTCTAATTCATTCATAGGGTAGTCGATTGCATAATTCCGATATCAAATTTCACCTCTCGGTCCTTCATTTAATATCTATGTAACATCTTGAATCCCAGATTGGTAAGAAACAGACGTAGAGGATATGATTTAGGCTTAGAATAAAGGAGTTTAGAACATGACCTATAACTTGAGCTCGAATTTCATCCAAGTTAATGACAGAATTAGAGAGTCCAAAAGAAGACTTAATTGTTTATTTGTGTCTTAGCTAGATGTATAACTTGAAATTACTCAATTTGGACTTGTACAGAATAAGATATGATGGATTTAGTAGACAATGTGCAAGCTGCCTCAGGACAGCATAGTAGGCTTGACTTCGAAGGACCGTCAAAAATCAGATATAGCTCGGATCGACCTGAAATTTTGACACAATGTAGCCCCGGATGTCTAGTTTCAATTTTTTCCGAAGAAGCACGGTTTAAAAGTTACAATCGATTAATCGCTGGAGGATATTTTAATATTTTCACACCCTAGACTATAAAATTACAGCACAAGAAAGTTGAGGGGGTCAAAATATGAATAAAAGGAAGCCTAATGGCTTGCCAAATAAATAGATAAAAGAAGAAGGCAAGTGGACCAATTAAAAGTGGCCATTTTTGCTATAAGGTGTACAAATTGGAAGTCAACATCTATACCAACATATTTTCACCACTTATGGCTGCCATTTGGATCTAAATAAGCTAAGGAAAGAAAATAAAAGCCCTCTCTTACATGGTGAACTCGTCCAAACAATAAGAGAAGGAAGAAGGAGGTGATTTTTCCATAGTTTAAGGCTTTTGGTTGAAGATTTTGGTGACAAACAAGATTATAAGGTAAGAGAAACCTATCTCTAGTTTTAATTTCATGGATTAATGGTTAATTTAAGAGATTGAAATTAGGGTTCATGTAGCTAGATTTGGAGAAAATTCAAGAAATAATTATTTGAAGGATTTGATGAAAGAAATAATGGTTTTAAGGTTAGAGGAGATTAGATTGAGGAAAAATTGGCAAGAAATGAATTGGTAGCTTATGTTTTCAAACCATAGGATGTATGTTTAAAGTGTGTATACTGGAATTCTTGTAGGAAATCAAGAAAAGCTAAAGGAAAAAGAAGAAAAATATCAAAGATGAGCTAAGGAAAGCAAAGGGGAAAAAGGTTTGGTACTTTAACCTTCTTGAATTAGTGATCTCTATTGCCTTTGCATTTGGATGTGTAATTGTTATAATTGTTCATGTGCTTGAGTTGTGGTGGTTATGTGGTTGAGATTGAGGATGATATAGAAGTGTTTGTTGTGTATTGATTGATTTTGGGGTTGAGGTTATAAGGGAGGTAAATATGGGAGTGCTATGTTGTGTTGTTTTGTTGCAGCCAGCCATGTGTCTTGCATTTTTCTGGAACTTCAACCGAAATTTAGACTAGAAAAATAATAGAACTAGAACTTGAAAAACAAGACTTAATTGTTCTTCATTAAGTCAGAAAACCATAGGCTTTGGAACCAACTCATTTTCCTGTGTGGAATGAAAGTTATGATCAAAATGATACCAGGCGTACAAACTGAAAAACTGAGATTCCTCAGTCAGTAACCTGTGACTTGGGACTACGTTTAGGTGACCTTAATGACACATTTAGAAGCTGTGAAAGAAGACTTAAATGTACCCTTATGTGTTATAAAACCATAGAATTTGTAATTTCCTAAATCTCACTTGTATATAAAAATATATGATCAAAAGCGTATAACTCATGCAAACTGGAATTGTAAAACCGGACAGACTGAGATTTGTGCCTTAAGTCCAGGTTTTGGTCCATTTACCTCAGGAATTAGATGTTGTGATAGAAGATATAAATGAAACCTTGTATGTTGGTGAATCATATCAGTTGGATTCATCTCGATTGGACTTAAAAGGTAGAAGTTACACACGAATGAGCGAACCATGCGCAGGCAGACCCTAGCAGACTGCAGGGCTGAATTAGAAATTGTGCCCAAAATCACGTGTTAACTGTTTTAAGCTGAAATCTTTACTGAATATAGCATTATGTGTCTAGTTTAATTTAAGATAATAATTGTTTCAATCCGAGTTTCTTAGGTAAAGTTATAAATGAAATAGTACGCATTGCGCAGACTTGAGTAACCAATTGGCCAGGGAAGAGTTGAAGGAGTCATCAAGAATTATGTGTAAAAAATTTAAATCTAGAAATTTAACCATAAGGACTCATATGAGTCTAGTTCGAGTGAAAACAATAATTTTCACATTCAGATTAGTAGAACAAAATTTATTGGGGAAATAAGATAACAAGGTACATAAGAAACTAAATGCTAGAATTCACTGTTCATTTGGTAAGAAATAAATGAGGTATAATCGAGATAAAATATTCGTTTGGAATGAAATAAATTATCAAAAATATGCTCTTGAAATCTTGACCAATTAAGAACAAGATAGCATTTTTCATTTTTTTTGAAAATCACATCACAATTGTGTTTTATTTAGATTTTAAAGCCCACCGAGGGATTTTTGCAGTGTTGTAAAACCCGGTGTGGCCTAAAAAGTGCAGTCCGGCCCAAAGGCCCGGAATGAAAACTTTGAACTAAAAATTAGTTCTATTGAGCTGATTTAGGATAAAAATAGATAGATTCCTAATCACTGGTGCCCTATGAATTTTTAATAAAATAAATTTCGAACCGTCAAAATATTAAGCTTAATAAAAATTATTAATTTCTTAATTTCTTATATGACTTATCCAAACCTTAATAAATATATGTGAACTTAATGAAAGGAGCATATGAACACACGAATAACCATTCATGCCAAACTACGGAAGGAAAGCATAAGACAAAGATAGTGAATACACACCTTTAATTCATGCAGAAGTTATTTAACATACGGAACTCAAAACAAGAGAGTATTGGGCCTACAATGATAAAGAAATTATAATGCCATAAAATACAAATACATAACCATCAGATTGGTAATCAACAGCAATGTTAGGCAACTAACAAACATAGGATGAGGTACCGTCCAGTGGCAGTAAATCAATAGAAATGAATAGCATACTGTCATAAAAGCTTAACAAATAATAGGAGAAATATAATAAGAACCTGAGAATGTTTATATTGATGATTGGGTTGGCTGTGCCATATCTATAACATTGTGTGGTTTGCATCTAATTTCTATTTAACGGTTAAAGTACCCACTAAGCTATATGCTTAGCGAGTTTAGTTTTCTAAACTCGTAGGTTATGGAGTCCAAGCTAACAAATGGGAAGCTACAAAGGAGCACCAGAGTGCGCAACAGGAGGCAAAGTGAGGAGCAAAGCAAAGTTTAGCTTGGCATGTACTGTTATGGTCTTTCAAAATGTAATTTTAACAATTAAAGAAATGTGTAAATTATTATTATTTGTAATAAAAAGGAAAAAAATTATTTAGTGCATGTTCTGTATACCATGTTGCATATACTGTAGCACACTTGGCTTAGCTGGAAATAGTCGGGTTAAGGGGTGTTACAATTTTTGGTATCAGAGCATTGGTTTAGCCGTTCCTGGGAAGTTAACCATAGGAAAGTACGTGCCAATTAGGATACAGAGGAAAGGTAAATGGAGAGAGATAGAAAGATTTCAGGTAGAAAGAGGTTAATGCAATGAGTGAATACGATTAACACGAAACAGTAAGCCCTGTACTAGTTAGAAATTGAGAAATATATGACAATTGGAATAGACGGTCAGTAAGAAATGATAGAAAGTAGACCGAAAAGTGCATATATATACAGATACATAGTATGATAGAAAGAAATTAGATAGTGGCAGACATTCAGAAGGTTAAAAAGAATGAACAGTAAGTTAAGAATAGAAACCAAAAATTTATATGAGCAAGATAAATACACATAAGGGCAAAAAACGAGTATGTTAAAGACCGAAATATATGCAATAAAGATTAAGGCAATTATGAGAGGTAAGTAGTAAAAGCACCGAAAGAATAATAACGAATAGAATACCGACCATAATACAAGAGTCTAAAATTGAAAGAGTGAATAATAATAGTATGGCAAGAAAAAAAATCATAGAAAATAAAATTGAGAACTAAGAAAAGGAAGCAAAACTAGTTAGATTCTCCAGGATTAATGCTTTACTTGGTTGAAATCATGTGTTCCTTATATAATGAACTATTTAAACTTGTGTTGGAAATGTTTGGTAATGTGTTCTGACAACTTGAGAATTTTTTTTTTGTGCCTATGTGTGCATTGATATGAATGTGATTCAATCATGTTAAATGAGTTTGATTACTATGCCAATATTATGTGATTGACTTATTATGGGAATGTTATGGTTGCTGAATTGAAAATAAAGCTAAATGAAATAATGTAGTAAGAAAGTTAGAGGAATTAAAAGTATGAATTTAGATTTTAACAGAGATTTTAAAATAAGTGAATACCAAAAATCAGAAAGTACAAATTTGATTAGAATGGACATAAGAAGAGCTAACAAACAGAATAAGATATAGATATGTATGATAAGGAATCATTAATCTAAGATCATAAATCAAGTATAAAAGATAAAAGAAATAGACATCAAAGGTTATAAGATAAAATTTGATTTGAATTTAAGAAGCTAATACTAAAAGTCCAGAGATACACGAACGATTTGAAATAAGCATAAGGATAGGCAAAGAAATCAAGGAGTAACGATATAAATTACGAATGTGTCATAATAGTTAGATACACCAAAGAAGAAAGATATAGTATGAAATATATAAGAAAATAAATTAACATAAGTTGTCATTAAAGAAAAGTTTATAATGAAGAGACATAAAGTTATTTGGAAATCATTATCACAAGAAGAACACGAAGGCATTCGATAAGCAATAATGCAAAATCAATACGTGTTACAGAGATTAATCATTCTGAAAAAGGTGGACTAATTCGAAACTGACAACGAGGAAGGAGTTATTGAAAAAGAGCTATAGGTCATCTCGAAATGATTATTGATGGAATAACACAAAAGTGTAAAATATGACATACCGAAAGAAATTCAAAATACACCAAAGGAAGTGTAAATTTTTTTATAATCACATTATAAGTCAATAATGATAAATAAAGCTATGAATGATTGGACCCGTAAATCAATCTACATGTGATATATCATAAATTGTACAAAGCATATCCATGTGAGACATACCGAACACGGTGCATATAATATCTATACTTATGTGAGACATACTGAGCACTATACATACAATATTTAAATGTCTTCACATAAAACGTAACATATACTGTACAAACAGAAAGACATATGATACATACATAAAGATGTGCTAAATAATACATATGCAGAAAGAGAATAAAGAGATGAAATAGTGGAAAGCCTGATACTTGAAAAATATAAGGCTCATAAAGTATAGCACTAGGGAAATAAATAATATGATAGTATGAGTGAATAAAAATGCCACTGAGCCCGTATATGCCACTGAGCATTGTGAATGAGCCAAGAAATGGCTCGAGATATGATATGGTGACATCCATGCAGATGTGAATACATATGAAACATATGGCAATCCGTGCATATAGAAAGCAGGAAAGATTGAAGGAAAGAGAATAAAATATTAGAAAGATATGCTTACCTTGGTAATTCAGATTGAATCAGAGTTGGGATGAGTGTATTTATATGGCATTAACATTTATACTCAATGGTGAGGGCCATTGGGGCCAGTGGTGAGGGCCACTGGTTTGATATTTACCTGGCACCAATATATATACTCAGTGGTGAGGGCCACTGGGGCCAATGGTGAGGGCCATTGGTTGATTATAGAGTGGTGAGGGCCACTCCTGTGATATGAAAATGGTGGTGAGGGCCACATGTGCCATGGAAATGAAACGGTGGTGAGGGCCACCCATGCCATGCTGGTTCCATATGGTATTGCCTCATCCCACTTTGATTCTACTGTTATTACCTTGAGGAGCTATGTAAGAAAAATATGTGATAATATACATATAAAAAAAAAGTATATATGAAAATAAACAGAAAGTGAATTTAAACATATTTGAAAAAGAAAGGAAAGAAAGAGTTTGAAATGTAATAAAAAAGGAAAGATGTTCTCACCTTATGTTGGGATCGACCGTAACCAACATAGAGCGAGACACGTAATGAAATAAATAGTACTTCGAGAATAATGGTATCATGGACTGATCACCCATGAGATATTATTCGAGATGTATATATGACAACACAAGGAAAGTCAGATGAGCCGATACTTAAGGAATGCCACCACACTGCATGAATATACATAGGACATACAAATTCAGTAAGAAGTAAATAAAGAATAACAACAATGCAAAGAGAAGGAAGCTTAGAAATGAATATAGCAGAGAATGAAAATTGTACAAGAAAGAGTGGAAAAGAATAAATTTAAATCAAAGTTAAAGAAAACATAAATGAATAATAATAACGCTTCGAATGAGAAATCGTGACAAAAGTCAAAGCATGTTGAACCACATAATAGTCTATTGGACAATCTTGTAGAATAATAAACAGCAAGTGAGCAGAGAAGGAAGAAAGCATAATACAAAAGGTAAAACATGTTGAATCTTAAAATAGTTAATCCCAGTAAATGAATAAATGTCAAAATAAGGCAATGTGTAAACAATATAGAGAGATGACAGAGAGCAATCAAGTGAATAAGGTGAAAGAGTGGCAAAAGCAATAAACAGTAGTTAAAGAACATCAAGTATATAGAATGAGTAAGCTTCGGGGCAAAGCTTAAATTAAGGGGGATAGAATTGTAACATCCCGAATCCCAGATTGGTAAGAAACAAACATAGAGGATATGATTTGGGCTTAGAACAAAGGAGTTTAGAACATGACCTATAACTTGAGCTCAAATTTCATCCAAGTTAATGACAGAATTAGAGAGTCTCAAAGAAGACTTAATTGTTTATTTGTGTCTTAGAGAGATGTATAACTTGAAATTACTCAATTTGGATCTGTACAGAATAAGATATGATGGATTTAGTAGACAATGTGCAAGCTGCCTCAGGACAGCATAGTAGGCTTGACTTCAAAGGACCGTCAAAAATCAGATATAGCTCGGATCGACCTGACATTTTGACACAATGTAACCCCGGATGTCTAGTTTCAGTGGGCATAAGAATTACTTAATTTGGAGTTGTGAGTAAAACGATATTAATAACGAAAGACAGAAAGGTCAGGAAGGGATATCAAAAGGACCTAAGTGAAAATTTCTCAAAAGTTAGGGGCAACTATGTAAACTTAAAAATTAAGTGTAGGAAGTTCTTAATAGTGCCCATATCCGACCCCAGAAGAATATTCTTGAGATTAATCGGGTCATAACTGTGGGTTTCAATTTTTTCCGAAGACGCGCGGTTTAAAAGTTACAATCGATTAATCGCTCGAGGGTATTTTGATATTTTCACACTTACAGCACAAGAAAGTTGAGGGGGTCAAAATATGAATAAAAGGAAGCCTAATGGCTTGCCAAATAAATAGATAAAAAGAAGAAGGCAAGTGGACCAATTAAAAGTGGCCATTTTTGCTATAAGGTGTACCAATTGGAAGTCAACATCTATACCAACATATTTTCACCACTTATGGCTGCCATTTGGATCAAAATAAGCTAAGGAAAGAAAATAAAAGCCCTCTCTTACATGGTGAACTCGTCCAAACCATAAGAGAAGGAAGAAGGAGGTGATTTTTCCAAAGTTTAAGGCTTTTGGTTGAAGATTTTGGTGACAAACAAGATTATAAGGTAAGAGAAACCTATCTCTAATTTTAATTTCATGGATTAATGGTTAATTTAAGAGATTGAAATTAGGGTTTATGTAGCTAGATTTGGAGAAAATTCAAGAAATAATTATTTGAAGGATTTGATGAAAGAAATAATGGTTTTAAGGTTAGAGGAGATTAGATTGAGGAAAAATTGGCAAGAAATGAATTGGTAGCTTATGTTTTCAAACCATAGGATGTATGTTTAAAGTGTGTATACTAGAATTCTTGTAGGAATTCAAGAAAATCTAAAGGAAAAATAAGAAAAAGATCAAAGATGAGCTAAGGAAAGCAAAGGGGAAAAAGGTTTGGTACTTTAACCTTCTTGAATTAGTGATCTCTATTGCCTTTGCATTTGGATGTGTAGTTGCTATAATTGTTCATGTGCTTGAGTTGTGGTGGTTATGTGGTTGAGATTGATGATGATATAGAAGTGTTTGTTGTGTATTGATTGATTTTGGAGTTGAGGTTATAAGGGAGGTAAATATGGGAGTGCTATGTTGTGTTGTTTTGTAGCAGCCGGCCATGTGTCCTGCATTTTTCTGGAACTTCAACCGAAATTTAGACTAGAAAAATAATATAACTAGAACTTGACAAACAAGACTTAATTGTTCTTCATTAAGTCAGTAAACCATAGGCTTTGGAACCAACTCATTTTCATGTGTGGAATGAAAGTTATGATCAAAATGATACCAGGCGTACAAACTGAAAAACTGAGATTCCTCAGTCAGTAACCTGTGACTTGGGACTACGTTTAGGTGACCTTAATGACACATTTAGAAGCTGTGAAAGAAGACTTAAATTTACCCTTATGTGTTATAAAACCATAGAATTTTTAATTTCCTAAATCCCACTTGTAGATAAAAAGATATGATCAAAAGAGTGTTGAGTCCAGGTTTTGGTCCATTTACCTCAGGAATTAGATGTTGTGATAGAAGATATAAATGAACCCTTGTATTTTGGTGAATCATAGGAGTTGGATTCATCTCGATTGGACTTAAAATGTAGAAGTTACACACGAATGAGCGAACCATGCGCAGGCAGACCCTAGCAGACTGCAGGGCTGAATTAGAAATTGTGCCAAAAATCACGTGTTGCCTATTTTAAGCTGAAATGTTTACTGAATATAGCCTTATGCATCTAGATTAATTTAAGATAAGAATTGTTTCAATCCGAGTTGCGTAGGTAAATTTAACCATAAGTACTCATATGAGTCTAGTTCAAGTGAAAAAAAGAATGTTTACATTCGGATTAGTAGAACAAAAGTTATTGGAGAAATAAGATAACAAGGTACATAAGAAACTGAATGCTAGAATTCACTGTTCATTTGGTAAGAAATAAATGAGGTATAATGGAGATAAAATATTCGTTTGGAATGAAATAAATTATAAAAAATATGCTCTTGAAAGCTTGACCAATTAAGAACAAGATAGCATTTTTCATTTTTTTGAAAATCACATCCCAATTTTGTTTTATTTAGATTTTAAAGCCCACCGAGGGATTTTTGCAGTGTTGTAAAACCCGGTGTGGCCTAAAAAGTGCAGTCTGGTCCAAAGGCCCGGAATCAAAACTTTGAACTAAAAATTAGTTCTATTGAGCTGATTTAGGATAAAAATAGACAGATTCCTAATCACTGGTGCCCTATGAATTTTTAATAGAATAATTTTCAAACCGTCAAAATATTAAGCTCGACAAAGGGTAATAAACATTATTCAGTTGGTTAATTTCTTATATGACTTATCCAAACCTTAACAAATATATGTTGTAACACCCCTACATTCTGTACACGCACACTACATAACACCACAATGTAATATACGTACACTGAATATAGGGACGCTACAGTTTTCTTTAACATTTAATTCATTTTAGATGATAAGATATTCTTTCTCATTATATATTATAGAAAATAGAGTAATTAACTTGTAATATAAAACAAAATAGATATACATACATTTACTTAATACGCAGCGGAATTTATAAAATATTTACATTAGAATCCATATTTTACAAAATATAAAGAAGTTATACATGATTGGCAGCTTTTCTCTGATCTTTAAGTCCCAAAATAAATCCTTCAATGTCTACTCTCACTCGGTCTCTAGGAACTCTCGGGTTCAATCCTGTCACCTGCGCGATCAACCACTATCGCGCTAAGCCAACGGCTTAGTAGTACAAAGTATACTAACATTATGCTTTAATGCAATGCAATGTCACACATTTAACAATAGAGACAACCTCATAGGTGAAAAGATAATATCACACCTCCATATTTCATAAATCATACACCTATAAACATATCACATTTAAACAAAGACAAGCATGGGCCCAAAAGACACTAATATGTCATTCAATTTTCAGAGTTTATGCTTTGGTTTTGTTATCACATTTATCATTATCATTATCCCAACTAGGCTTCAAGGATTAGGTTCAACCAAGCTTCAAGGGGAACAAAGCATGCTAAGTATCAACCCCACTTGGCTTCAAGAACCAACCCAACCTAGCTTCAAGGGTTGTAACATCTCAATTAGGCTTCAAGGACTAGACCCAACCAAGCTTCAAGGGGAGTAAAACATGTTAAACTTCTACCCAACTTGGCTTCAAGGATCAATTCCAACCTAACTTCAAGAGATTGTTACTAATAGGCATGCCACCAATCAACAAAACTCTGAAAATGGAATAACACATTAGACACACAATTCATTCATTATTTCATTATCAATTAGGCAAACATGCCTCATTAAAGTCATTATAGCCAATCACAATGGCTTTATATTCCATCACATCTCAATCCACATTTTAACAATTCATCTTTCACATTATATCCTTTACATCATCATATCCTTCACATTATACACATAGCATCATTGATATAAACATAACAAAGTACATTATTCATATAAGTCAACAATGTAATAATGCAATATTTGTACTTACCTCAATATCAATTCACACAACTCTAAACACTTCCTTTTCCAAGATTCTTTTACTTCTTAGATCAATGATCAATCACTTTCTTCAAGACCTAATCCAAAAATAATAATAACATACACTTGCTTAGGGATACACATGAGATAATCAAATTAAGAGTTAATTAGGGCAAACCCTAAACATGACACGCTCACCCACACGGGCGTGTCCATGACCGTGTCATAACTCCACAACACAGAAACTTTTACACGCTCAGAACCACGGGTGTGTCACTGGGCGTGTAATACATTCTGCCTCTCTGAAAAATATCAACACGTCCAACAACGTGAGCGTGCTCATGGCCGTGTAAACTCTCCAAACTCACAGTAGCTATGACACGCTCAATAACACGGACGTGTTAATGGTCGTGTCAAACCTACTGCCTCCAACACAATTGACACGCCTAAAACTCTGGACGTGCTCATGGGCGTGTCAGGCCAAAAACTCAGATTCCGGCCAAAACAACAAAACACCCAACAAAACACTTCTTTTCACCAACATCCACTTCAAACAAACTTAACAAAACATACCCAAAAACCATCTTAAACTTATAAAAACACCAAAACAACTCCACATCTATAACAAACACAAATCACAAATATCATCACAAAACCTTAAACACAAATACAACACCATCTCTTCCAACCAACTTACTCTTTTCATCAATCCATCCTTATAATCCATAATCAATTCAATCAAACACTCTTAAACATATCACAATCAAACAACACACCCTTAAATAATCTATCAAACTCAAACACAACTTCAAATAAGCAAAGAAATCAAAAGAGGACTTACCAAAGTAATGAAACTTCTTGAATCATCAACTTGATCACTTAGATCTTCCTTCAATTTGAGCTTAGAACCTTAAAATCCTCTCTTGCTCTCTTGCTTTCTCTTGTCTTTAGATGAGCCGGCCACACCATGGAAAAGAAGAAAAGAACATAAAGAAACAAAGTCAAACTTCTCTTTAAATCTCCACCTAGCATTTCAACATGAGCAATTACCTAAACACCCTTTTACAAATTGTTTTTATTTCCTTTAAAGCACTTGCCCTCTTTTAGTAATTTCACAATCCAAAAATTAAAATATCTTCTTCCCTTGACCACCCATTTGACTTGCATATATGTTATTTATACTTCCATATATACAACATATACACTTTCTTTTAATTTCTTTTCTCTTGCAAATTAACATATACATTCAATCCTATATAAAACAACAACAATATTCAAAACTTCTAAGGCATACATTGGGATATTACAATTCTCCCCCTCTAAAAAGAAAATTCGTCCTCGAAATTACCTGTCATCAAGTCCGAAACAACTAAGGGTATTGATCTCGCATTGCTTGCTCACTCTCCCAAGATTCCTCTTCTCTCCCATGATTCTTCCATAGAACCTTCACCAAAGGCACTTTCTTATTCCTCAACTCTTTCACTTCATGTGCCAGAATAGCAACTGGTTCTTCTTCAAATGCCAGATCTAGACTCACTTCGATAGATTCAATTGGCAAAACATGAGATGGATCCGACCTGTATCTCCTCAACATAGAAACATGGAATACATTATGGATCCTATCCAACTCAGGTGGCAAAGCAAGCCGATAAGCAACTGGTCCAATTCTTTCCAATACTTCATAAGGTCCAATGAAACGAGGACTCAGCTTCCCTCTTCGACCAAATCTCAAAATCTTTTTCCAAGGAGACACTTTCAAAAATACTTTATCTCCCATATTATACTCAATATCTCTCCTCTTCAAATCTGAATAAGACTTCTGTTGGTCTGAAGCTGCTTTCAACCTATCTCGAATCACTTTCACTTTCTCTTTAGTTTCTTTAACCAAATCAGGACCAATTAACTTACCTTCTCCAAGTTCATTCCAACATAGAGGTGTCCTACACCGTCTACCATACAATGCTTCGAATGATGCCATACCAATGCTAGATTGATGACTGTTATTGTATGCAAATTCCACTAGTGGTAAAAATCTGTCCCAACTTCCAGAGAAATCAATGACACAGCTTCTCAACATGTCTTCGATAATCTGTATCACTCTCTCTGATTGCCCATCTGTCTGCGGATGAAAGGCAGTGCTAAAGTGCAGTCGAGAACCCAAAGCACTATGTAAACTCTTCCAAAACCTTGAAGTAAACCGGGGATCTTGATCAGACACTAAAGAAATTGGGACACCATGCAACTTCACAATCTCATGGATATACAGCTCAGCTAACCTCTCCAGAGAATAATCCATCCGAACTGGAAGAAAATGAGCTGTCTTAGTCAACCTATCAACAATTACCCAAATAGAATCATGCTTTCTTTGTGTCAATGGTAGACCAGACACAAATTCCATTATCACTCTTTTCCATTTCCATTCAGGCACTGATAAAGGTTGAAGTAATCCTGTTGGAACTTGATGCTCAGCTTTTACTTTTTGACATGTGAGACATTTGGATACAAACTCCGCTATGTCTCTCTTCATACCAGACCACCAGTAATACATCTTCAAATCATGATACATCTTTGTATTGCCCGGATGCATAGCAAATACTGACTGATGTGCTTCTTCTAAAATAATCCTTCTCAAATTAGCATCATCAGGTACACACAATCTGTTCTTAAACCAAAGTCTCCCATCATTTCTCACAATAAAATCTCGACTCTTTTCATTCTGACAATCTGAAACAATCTTTTGAATCTTCTCATCAACCACTTGAGCCTCTTTAATCTGATCCAACAATACCGGTTTCAATTGCAACTGTGCCACCAATGCACCATCATCACAAGATACAAAACTAGCATGCAATGCTCTCAACTCAACAAGCAACAAGAGCGAATAAACAGTTAAACCTGCTAAAGACTTCTGACTCAAGGCATCAGCAACAACATTTGCTTTACCAGGATGATAATCAATCAAACAGTCGTAGTCTTTAATCAATTCCAACCATCTCCTCTGTCGGAGATTGAGCTCTCTTTGGACACCCAAATATTATAAACTTTTATGATCCGTATAGATAAAACACTTCTCCCCAAACAAATAGTGTCGCCAAATCTTCAATGCAAACACAATGGCTGCTAACTCTAAATCATGGGTTGAATAATTGAGCTCATGCAGTTTCAACTGTCGAGAAGCATAAGCTATAACTTTACCTTCTTGCATCAAAACACAACCCAAACTACTATGTGAAGCATCACTGTAAATCACATATGGTTTATCTTCCACAGGTAAAGTAAGAATAGGTGCTTGAGTCAACATTTCTCTCAACTGCTCAAAGCTAGCCTGACACTTATCTGTCCACACAAATCTAACTCCCTTTCGAAGTAATATGGTAAGTGGAGTAGCTATCAAAGAAAATCCTTTCACAAACCGTCGGTAATAGCCTGCCAAACCCAGAAAACTTCTAACTTCAGTCACAGACTTTGGTGGACTCCAATTCAAAATAGCTTCAACTTTACTCGGATCAACTCTAATACCCTCTGCTGAAACTATATGACTGAGAAAGGTTACTTGGTCAAGCCAAAACTCACACTTCGACAGTTTAGCAAACAATTGCTTCTCTCTCAAAATCTGCAGCACAATCCGCAGATGCTTGTCATGCTCCTCCTCATTACGTGAATACACCAAGATATCATCGATAAAAACTACCACAAACTAATCCAAATAGGGCCTAAATACCCTATTCATCAAATCCATAAAAGCTGCAGGTGCATTCGTCAAACCAAAAGGCATAACTAGAAACTCATAATGCCCATACCTTGTACGAAAAGCTGTCTTAGGAACATCTTCAGCTCTGACCCTCAACTGATGGTACCCTGATCTCAAATCAATCTTGGAAAACACTGCTACACCCTTCAATTGATCAAAGAGATCATCAATTCTAGGCAAATGATATTTATTTTTAATGGTCACCTTGTTCAATTGCCTATAATCGATACACAATCTCATAGTACCATCCTTCTTCTTCACAAACAAAATAGGAGCTCCCCACGGTGACACACTAGGGCGAACAAACCCTTTATCCAACAACTCCTGCAACTGCACCTTCAATTCTCTCAATTTAGCAGGTGCCATTCTATAAGGAGTAATAGAGATAGGAGTGGTACCAGGCAATAATTCAATACCAAACTCCACCTCTCTCTCTGGAGGTAACCCTGGCAACTCTTCTGGAAACACATCTGAAAACTCTGCAACTGTAGGTATACTATCAATTTGAGAACCCCTTACTCTAGTATCCACCACATGAGCAAGATAAGCATCACACCCTTTTCTAATCAACCTCCTAACTGCAACAGCTGAAACAGACAAGGATGCTAGCTGTCCCTGCTCACTAGATACTATCACCTCTCTACCATCACCAGTTCTCAAAGTAACAAGTTTCTTTTGACAGTCTACCACAGCTCCATGTCTAGATAACCAGTCCATGCCTAGGATCAAATCATATTCTTTAAAAGGCATTTCAATCAAATCTCCACAAAACTCCTCACCTTGCACTACTACCGCACTATCTCGGTGCACCTTGCTAACAATCACACTATGCCCTAAAGGATTTGTCACCAATACATCAAATCCTAGGGATTCAGCATACAATTCAGACACAGGCAAAATAGATGCACTAATATATGAATGTGTAGATCCTGGATCAATCAAAGCAAGTACTGAAATACCAAATAAAGAAAAAGTACAAGCTATGACTGCCGAAGCATCTGGCTGCCTCTACATCACATATATCCTCTGAGAAGATCCAGCCTCCTCTGGTCTACTCTCCCTGGATGAAGAACCTCCTCTAAAACTGAACCCAGATCTACCTCCTCTACTGACATTTCTGCCTCCTCGACTTCCCCTCACACTAGGTCGAGAAGCTGCAGAATCTACTAACATCTGCTCCTGCCTCTCAGGACAATCTCTAAAAAAATGATCAGGCGATCCACATCTAAAACATACCCCTGCTACACCTGTCTTCCAACAAGTACCACCATGTGGCCTACCACAATGAATACATATGGGTAGAGTGGATCTCTGAATCACTGGGGTCGGAGCACTCGCCACTGAAACTGTAGGTCTCGATCTCTGCCTCTGAAACTCTAATGACCTACCAGCTGGCCTCTGACTCCCACTAATCCGAGGAACAATACTTCCTTTACCTCTCTTCACAGATGAAGACCCCACTTCAAGTTGGGGTTTCCTAACCCTGATCTCGTCCTCAGAAGCAGCCGTTGCAATACCCTGGGCTCTCTCTACACTCCGAGCTGCTGCAACCAACTGGGAAAAATCATGATATCTAGATCCAGCCAGAAGACACATAATAGAGGGCCTCAATCCCTCCTCAAATCTCCAGCATCTATCAATCTCATCAGATATAATAACCCCAGCATAATGGCTCAACTGGATAAACTCAACCTCATATTCTCTTACGGTCCGGTTGTCTTGCTTCAAACTAAAAAACTCCATTTTCTTCACATCTTTGTACTCCCTCGGAGTATACTTCAATTCAAACTCTATTAGAAAATCAGTATAACACAATGTAGGTGGATCATCCATAGCATGGGGTGCTGTCTTCCACCAATCATATGCGTCCTTCTGCAACAATGATCTTGCATAATCAAATTTTTCTTCTGGAGTGGCTTGTAACTGAATGAATATTCTCTGTACTTTATCTAGCCACTGCTCAGCTATAGCTTGATCAATAGTACCCAAAAAATCTTCTGCTCCATACTTCCTTAATTTATCGTACTGTCTCACTGATACCAAAGGCTGTGGGGGTGGTGGCGGTGGTTGCACTGGTGCTTGCCTCAATATCTCTACCACATGCCTAAGACAAACTGGCGGAACCTCCTCACCAGCTGGTCTCCCCGACACAGAAGCAGGTACCTCTCCAGCACTATCCACTCTAGCTCTCTCTCTAACCTCATCAGGAGCTACACTCTCCGCACTCCCCTCTACTGACTGACGTAAGTGAGAATCCATCACAACCTATGTCTGCAAACACAGCAGAATACATCTCATTAAAGATTAGAGACTGCCAATACCAAATATGTATGTTATTCAAAAATACATCTCATTAAAGATTAAAAACTTTTAAAGTCAAAATACTATTTTTCTTACATTTTACCTAGGTTGAGAATCTCAAACCTAGGCTCTGATACCAAAACAATTGTAACACCCCTACATTCTGTACACGCACACTACATAACACCATAATGTAATATACGTACACTGAATATAGGGACACTACAATTTTCTTTAACATTTAAATCATTTTAGATGATAAGATATTCTTATACATTTACTTAATACGCAGCGGAATTTATAAAATATTTACATTAGAATCCATATTTTACAAAATATAAAGAAGTTATACATGATTGGCAGCTTTTCTCTGATCTTTAAGTCCCAAAATAAATCCTTCAATGTCTACTCTCACTCGGTCTCTAGGAACTCTTGGGTTCAACCCTGTCACCTGCGCGATCAACCACTATCGCGCTAAGCCAACGGCTTAGTAGTACAAAGTATACTAACATTATGCTTTAATGCAATGCAATGCAATGTCACATATTTAACAATAGAGACAACCTCATAGGTGAAAAGATAATATCACACCTCCATATTTCATAAATCATACACCTATAAACATATCAAATTTAAACAAAGACAAGCATGGGCCCAAAAGACACTAATATGTCATTCAATTTTCAGAGTTAATGCTTTGGTTTTGTTATCACATTTATCATCATCATTATCCTAACTAGGCTTCAAGGATTAGGTTCAACCAAGCTTCAAGGGGAACAAAGCATGCTAAGTATCAACCCCACTTGGCTTCAAGAACCAACCCAACCTAGCTTCAAGGGTTGTAACATCTCAATTAGGCTTCAAGGACTAGACCCAACCAAGCTTCAAGGGGAGTAAAACATGTTAAACTTCTACCCAACTTGGCTTCAAGGATCAATTCCAACCTAACTTCAAGAGATTGTTACTAATAGGCATGCCACCAATCAACAAAACTCTGAAAATGGAATAACACATTAGACACACAATTCATTCATTATTTCATTATCAATTAGGCAAACATGCCTCATTAAAGTCATTATAGCCAATCACAATGGCTTTATATTCCATCACATCTCAATCCACATTATAACAATTCATCTTTCAAATACACAATCATTTACATCATCATATCCTTCACATTATACACATATCATCATTGATATAAACATAACAAAGTACATTATTCATATAAGTCAATAATGTAATAATGCAATATTTGTACTTACCTCAATATCAATTCACACAACTCTAAACACTTCCTTTTCCAAGATTCTTTTACTTCTTACATCAATGATCAATCACTTTCTTCAAGACCTAATCCAAAAATAATAATAACATACACTTGCTTAGGGATACACATGAGATAATCAAATTAAGAGTTAATTAGGGAAAACCCTAAACATGACACGCTCACCCACACGGCCGTGTCCATGACCGTGTCATAACTCCACAACACAGAAACTTTTACACGCTCAGAACCACGGGCGTGTCACTGGGAGTGTAATACATTCTGCCTCTCTGAAAAATATCAACACGTCCAACAACGTGAGTGTGCTCATGGCCGTGTAAACTCTCCAAACTCACAGTATCTATGACACGCTCAATAGCACGGACGTGTTAATGGTCGTGTCAAACCTACTGCCTCCAACACAATTGACACGCCTAAAACTCTGGATGTGCTCATGGGCGTGTCAGGCCAAAAACTCAGATTCCGGCCAAAACAACAAAACACCCAACAAAACACTTCTTTTCACCAACATCCACTTCAAACAAACTTAACAAAACATACCCAAAAACCATCTTAAACTTACAAAAACACCAAAACAACTCCACATCTATAACAAACACAAATCACAAATATCATCACAAAACCTTAAACACAAATACAACACCATCTCTTCCAACCAACTTACTCTTTTCTTCAATCCATCCTTATAATCCATAATCAATTCAATCAAACACTCTTAAACATATCACAATCAAACAACACACCCTTAAATAATCTATCAAACTTAAACACAACTTCAAATAAGCAAAGAAATCAAAAGAGGACTTACCAAAGTAATGAAACTTCATGAATCATCAACTTGACCACTTAGATCTTCCTTCAATTTGAGCTTAGAACCTTAAAATCCTCTCTTGCTCTCTTGCTTTCTCTTGTCTTTAGATGAGCCAGCCACATCATGGAAAAGAAGAAAAGAACATAAAGAAACAAAGTCAAACTTCTCTTTAAATCTCCACCTAGTATTTCAACATGAGAATTACCTAAACACCTTTTACAAATTGTTTTGATTTCCTTTAAAGCACTTGCCCTCTTTTAGTAATTTCACAATCCACAAATTAAAGTATCTTCTTCCCTTGACCACCCATTTGACTTGCATATATGTTTTTATACTTCCATATATACAACATATACACTTTCTTTTAATTTCTTTTCTCTTGCAAATTAACATATACATTCAATCCTATATAAAACAACAACAATATTCAAAACTTCTAAGGCATACATTGGGATATTACATATGTGAACTTAATGAAAGGAGCATATGAACACACGAATAACCATTCATGCCAAACTACCGAAGGAAAGCATAAGACAAATATAGTGAATACACACCATTAATTCATGCATAAGTTATTTAACAAACGAAACTCAAAACAAGAGAGTATTGGGCCTATAATGATAAAGAAATTATAATGCCATAAAATACAAATACATAACCATCATATTGGTAATCAATAGCAATGTTAGGCAACTAACAGACATAGGATGAGGTACCATCCAGTGGCAGTAAATCAATAGAAATGAATAGCATACTGTCATAAAAGCTTAACAAATAATAGGAGAAATATAATAAGAACCTGAGAATGTTTATATTGATGATTGGGTTGGTTGTGCCATATCTGTAACATTGTGTGGTTTGCATCTAATTTCTATTTAACGGTTAAAGTATCCACTAAGCTATATGCTTAGTGAGTTTAGTTTTTTAAACTCGTAGGTTATGGAGTTCAAGTTGACAAATGGGAAGCTACAAAGGAGCACCAGAGTGCACAACAGGAGGTGAAGTGAGGAGCAAAGCAAAGTTTAGCTTGGCATGTACTGTTAAGGACTTTCAAAATGTAATTATAATAATTAAGAAATGTGTAAATTATTATTATTTGTACTAAAAAGGAAAAAAAATTATTTAGTGCATGTTTTGTATACCATGTTGCATATATTGTAGCACACGTGGCTCGGCTAGAAATAGTCAGGTTAAGGGGTGTTACAATCTAGAGATCAATAGGTAGCTAATCTATTAACCTAGCATACAATCCAATGCAATCAACCTACAACAAGGTACATCAATTGAAATATCTAATCAAAGCATTCAATCAAATATACTACAAACCCAACATCATCAATTTAAAACATTCATTCAACTCAATATAAATCAAATACAAATTGTTCATTGCAATATCAATTCTCTTAATACAACAAAAATAATATTGGAATGAATTAAAAGAGAGAATAGAAAAACCCCTTGTGAAGATGCCAAGAGTAGGATTACTAGTCTTCCTCCTAGCTCCACTTTGATGTATGATGAAGAACTCAAGCCCTCTTCAATGGTGATTCTCCTTTGCAATATGCAATGGAGCTTTCTCAAGTCACCAAACCTTCAATTAATTATGCCTTTGACAGATGGAATGGAACTCTCTCAAGTCACCAAACCTTTCAATGAAGCTTCTTCAACCTTTAAGAGCTTGTTAACCCACTTGATCCCAAAGAACCTCAAAGATATTGTCAATGGAAGATCAAGAAGATGAAGATGGAGGACGAAGATGAAGGGACAAGGAGAGTGTTACTCTCTCCTCATCCCAAATCGTGTTTGCCCCCTCCTTCTCTTTTCTTTTCTCTCTCTCCTCAAACCCTAGCCATCTCCTTTTTTTTCTTTCGAGCAGAAGAATTTATATAAATTAAGGGTGACATGGCCAAGCTTGATTTGGCTTGGCCGTGTTCCTCATTTTTCTTTGGGACACGGCCAAGCTTGCTGGCTATGTCCTTCACTGCCTTCTTCTTTCTTTCTTTTCTTTGTTCTTCAAGGAGTGACATGGCCAAGCTTGTGGCCATGTCATGTGACACGGCCACTGGCTTGGCCGTGTCACTTGGGTGTGTCACCTTTTGCTTCTTTTCTTTCCTTCTTTGCTTGGTCCAGGTGCCATTGGCATGAAATGGCACACGACCAAGCTTGCTGGCCGTGTCATTGAGTGTGTCTTCTTCTGTTTTACTCCTTACTCTTCTTTGTTCTTTGGAGATTAGAGTGACACGGCCAAGCTTGTTGGCCGTGCCACTTGCTGCCATTTCTTTCCTTTGAGGTGACACGGCCAAGCTTCATTTGGCTTAGCCATGTCATGCTTGATTCATGCTCTTCTTTCTTTGTTTTGATCTTCCAAGGGTGTTTTTGCACTTAAACCTAAAACAAACACTTTAAACAAACTTAAAACAAAAATCAATCAAAACATTAACTAAAAACACATAAAAATCTTACTAAAAACAAGTACAAAAATAATCTAAACAATGTCCAACAATCAACTCTACAATCAAGATCTCAAATTTAATCCTGGCTCGGTATAGACGAACTCTCCAGTTCTACCGAATCTACTCTGTCACCTGTGTGATGAATCACAATCGTGCTAAACCAAAAGCCTAGCGGTACAAACTTTGATAATAATAAAGTTCAAATGCTATGCCAATACATAATGCATATGGATATCATATCTCATATTACTTCATCTTAATGTATTTCTCATTTGTTTCACCATTCACAATTCACATTAAGATAAACACAAGCATGGGCCCAAAGAATCTAATATGCTATTCAAATCTAAGAGTTGCTATTTTGGTTCAAGTTGACACCATGTGTCTAGCCTCGAAGGGAAATTAAGTAATTGTTCAAAATGTAGCCCCAAAGTCAGATCATATCACAGTGACGCCAAATATCTAGCCCCAAAGGCAAATCAAATAATTGCTCAAATGCTAGTCTTGAAGCTAAATAATGAGGGTAACCTCATAAGCATGCCGCCAAACATAGGACTCTGAAAATTGAATAACATATTAGGCATACAATTGTTCATATTTCCATTATCAATCTCTTTCTCATTTTCTCATAATCAAGCTAGGCACACTGTCTCATTTATCTCTTTATATGAACATCATCATATAATCATAATGTATCACATTTTATGGAATATAGGGATTACCAATGGCTTTACATAATATCTTTAATGTATACACAACAAACCATATTACCCAAACACTTTGGTTATTTTTACATAATTCACATATGAATCACATTTTATGCGCTTTTACTCAATTTAGCCGTTATCAATGGCTTTTCACATTACATATATTGCATTTATGAAATTAAACAAGTCATAGCATATTACTCATGCATAATCCATGTAATAAGTAACTTAACACATTTTCCAACCAAAATGTGTTAAGTCCAAATGTTATGCAAATATAACCAATTTATTCAAAGTTTGTACTTACCTCTAAAAGCAACAAAACAAGCTCAAACACCACTTTCAACCTTCTCTTCCAAGATATCCTTCAACACTTGCACTGGGCAAATCAAATTTCCTCAAAGCCTAAACCAAATTTGATTATAAATAATCACTTAGTATCACACATAAAGGCATATACATTATCTCTCAACACAAAGATAAGAACCATAAAGGAAAAGTAAGGAAAAGAGCTATCTTGGGCAAAATCTACAAATGACATACTCAATAACTCGGGCATGTCAATGATCGTGCCCTAAGCCCACAACAATAAGCTTTGACACGCTCAGTGACATGGGCATGTCAATGACCGTGTCCTTAGCTCTACATTACTGAAGCTATGATACATCCAGAAATATGGGTGTGTCACTGCCCATGCCAAAACTCTTACATCATAGTAGCTGTGACACACTCAGTGACATGGGTGTGCCACTGCACGTGTCAATACTATAGCATTACAGAAGTTGTGGCATGCTCAGTGACATGGGCGTGTCACTTCAAGCATTACCAACCCTGAAAACAGAACCATCGACACACCCAATGACATGGCCATGTCACTGGGCATGTCAGGCCAAATTCCTGATATCAACACATAATTATCACATTTAAAGTTATCATTCTTTGCTCATACTTTGTACAATCTATCTTTCCATTCCAACTCTATTCATACTCAACCAAATCCATCATTTAACTCTAAAATACTTACACATTAACGTAACTCCAACTTAACTATTTCCTCAATCCAACCTTAAAATCATGGTTAACTACTCAAAATAACTTCATACATACCAATTCCAACCATTAACATACAACCATAACAAGTCAACTTCACATTTTTAATAAAATCCAAGAAATACAAGTTACAAATTACCAACTCAAGTGGAAATCACCAACTCTTCCCTTGAAACCTTGAAAATCATTCACCTTATAAAGCTTAGAAGAATCAAAATCCTTTCTTTTAGAAATATGAGAATCGGCTAAGGAAGAAGGAAGAAAAAGAAGAAAAAGAAGAAGACCAAAGATGAAGACTCACAAGCCATCTATATCTAACAACTTTCAATTTGAACCTTATATATTTTCCACCTTTTAATCTTAGCCATATTTTTATATTATTATTTAATTACAACTTCAAAATATCCTCTTCCATTAACATTATAATTTAATTTTGAATTTATTAAAATACACTTTAACTTTTAAAATATCCACTTGTATATGTTATGTATATTTACATATATATCACATATACATTTTACTTTTTCACTTAAAATCTTTTTTTAATTCATTTATTTAATTTATTAACTTATAATTTATTTATTTATTTTCCAAAAATTAAAAATTTCAAAATTTTGGGATATTACAAAAATAATATTAAATCATCTCATTTTTACAATTATAATCACACATACTAGCAACCCTAACTACACACATTCATCCCACAACCCTTATTCCATCATTTATACTCAATTCAAACAACAACCCAACAATTCATCATATACTCATTATTTTAATATCATTTCTACTATTTAACAATTTAGACACACTTTATCTCTCTAACAACTCCAAACATAACCATAAAACTAAGAATTTAAATATTTAAGGAAATAAAACTTACTTGATTTCTTAATTTCTTTCTAAAATCCATTTGATTCTTTAATAATTTTGATGAAATTTGATATGTTGGAAGAAGCCCTCTCTCTCCATTTCTCTCACTTCAATTTTGGGTAAGACATGGAGGAAGGAAGAAGAAAACTTTGATTTTTGATTCTTGCTTATTTTCAGTCTGTAAATATAATTATATTAATTATTCATTTAATTAATTAATTAATTTACTTTAATTCTCCACCACAAATCCCTTTCTTCCTTTGACTTTTCTTTTTCTTTTTCTTTCTTCTCTTTTTTTAATTATTATAATTATCTTTTTCGAATCCATAATTCTCCACTATCTATTTATACTTCATTTATATGTTACATATATTTAATGTTGTGAATACTCGAATTTTGAGGCTTGGAGGTCTGATTTCTCCAGACCGCAAAATGCCGACTAAGACTGGGTGACTTTGGAAAAGTTCACCGAAAATATATCGATATGGTGCTTGAAATGTCCGGCACGACACGTCGATCGTAGAAATGGTCTTGGAATATTTTTTGGAGGTCCGTAGCTCCTGAAAAATCAGTTTAAGTGGAAATTGTGCGAGCTGATGTGTTTTTTTTGGAGGCCGAACTGCCGCGTGCAGCGGTCCAACCACCGCGCACGGCGGTTTGACTGCCGGTTTTTCCTTCTGGGAAGTTAACCGCCGTCCACAGTGGTTCAACCACCGGGACCAGCGGTTCAACCGCATCCAGGTCCGAATTTGGTCTATTTTCACTATAAATAGCCCCCAGAATGGTCAGAAAAGGGATCCCCAGCTTCGTGCTGATGAGCTCCCTACCTTTCTATATGCCTAGGCACTTCCCTTCTACTCTTCTTTGCATAAATCTAACCTTGTGCTGCAGAAATCAAGAATCATAATCGAAGGTCCAAGAAAACAAGATCTGGAGCTTCGAGGCGGGAAAATCCTAAGCCAGGCAATATTCTAATTCACCCTTTGTCAATTCAAGCATGTCATAAGCATTGCACCTTCTTCTTAATTTCTTTTTTGGTCAAAGACCTAATCCTTTTAGGTCTAAGGCCTAATTAACTAATCAATCAATCTTTCGACATTAAGCCATGAATCAATCAATCTTTTTGGCCAAAGGCCTAAAATTTGCATCCTTTTGGTACAAAGTACCTAAATCTCACACTTTTGCACTAAGTGCTAATTAAATCTCACAATGCACAAAGCATACACACACACATGCATGAAGCATAATTCTTATTGCCTTTGAATAGGCACTATCGAACTACATGGGCTTTGATCTCCCATTCAAACGGGGGTATGTAGGCATATTTTGAGATTCACCTCAAATAGCAAGTCCACAATCCACTAACATTTTGTTTGTCCTTTTCCTTGTTTTTTTAGGTTTGTTTCTTTTTTTTGCAAGTTAATCAAATGCATGACATGGTCCTCGAATCCTCCTTGGGTTCATAGATTAGAAACCTTTACATTGGATGCATTATTGGAGTCAAACAAGGGTTTTCTTAGTTTTACCCTTTAAACAAAAAAAAACTGAGTGGCGACTCCCAACAACAAGTGAATGTTCATACAAATCCTTTTTGGGTGGAATCTGAGGTTCACAATCTGGCGACTCCACTGGGGACTTCCTAGTAGACTACAATTGCTAATTTGACTAACTTGCCCTTCTTTAGGGTACTTTTATTTGTTTTGTAGGGTACCTTAGCAATGTTTATCCTTTCTTTAAGGATATTGGAATTGATGATTGACAAAAGGAATCTTTTTCCTTTGATGGATCCCTTGTTTGATTAATTGTGCATTTGTTTTGTCATTTAGAGAATCTTTTTCTCTTGCATTATATGGGGGAATCTTTTTCCTCCATTGCATAAAAATTATTTTCAAATGAATTTCTTCTCTTTCTGTTCAAAGTTCTGAGTCTGGATAGCAAGTAGTGCTGACCGGCAGGTCTCCTTGATTATGCCGGCGGATAGCCAAAGCGTCCTCCCTGTTACCGCAAACCATTTCAATCCTTTTGGAATGGCCCACGAGTATATCATACACTTTGACCCACGCGAAACTCCTTGTTTCACATGTGGTAGGTATATCTTACTCGAGGTTCAAGGGTCCCTATTATAAGCCTATTCTCTATTTTTCATTCAAGAATAGAACCCTCCCTTAGGTTGTATGTACCCAATGATAGTGCCACATTCCATTAAAATGAATTATGATGTGATGAGGTGCATTCATGCAACATAACAACATGGTTTTGGGGAAAACCTTTTGATATATACAAGTGGACCAAGAGTCTTCCTGCCCTACACACTACCCTAATCCTTTATCCTTAACCTTTGCAGGTACCCACCATCCGTGTGCCTTCACCTACACAAACTACACCAACCCCAACTGTGCAATCACCCACAAGTTCTACTACCCCAACTTCACCAACTACTCCAATTGCTGAAATGGCTACTATTGAATAGATTAAGGCCTTGCTAGATGGACAGGTTAGGGAGATTGAAGCTAGGATGCAAGAAAGAATTGATGAAGCTTTGACTGCCCAAAGGGTAGCCATCTTGGCCGAATTGGGAGAGGCTCCAAAGACGACCACTACTCCTGGAAATCTAGGGAAAGAACCTACTGTGGGGCAAACTAGTACCCTCGCGATTGCTCAGAATAATACCCCTGTCATTAATTTGGAGGATCCGCCCTCTAAGAATGCTACTGAAACTGAAGAACTGAAAAAGAAACTTGAATTGCTTGAAAGGTCAATCACTGCCATGAAAACACATAAAGAGGTGGTAGACATGGATTCCTTATCTTTGTTTCCCCAAGCTAGATTGCCTCCAAAATTCAAGATGCCGGGGATGGACAGATTTGATGGGACTACTTGCCCTAAAACCCACCTGAAGATGTATGTGGGGGCCTTAAGCCCTTGGGGTTTAAATGATGAGCTCTTTGCTCAACTATTCCAACAATCCTTGACTGGTGCTGCCCTTAAATGGTTTGTAAGCTTGGATCGTGCCAAAATTAAGACCTGGGAAGACATCTGCAATGCATTTAACACTCAATACCACTACAATATTGAGGTGGATGTCACTAGAAGGGAGCTTGAGACTATCAAGCAGAATAACAATGAACCCTTCTCCTCATTCCTTACGAGGTGGAGGGCAAAGGCCGCCCAAATGATCAATCGCCCTTCAGAACAGGTGCAAATTGATATCATAATCAAGAATTTAAGGCCTACATATCAAGCTCAACTGCAAACCCAATACTTGCCTACTTTCAAATCGCTCATTGCGACTGCAACCAAGGTAGAGGATTTGATACAATTGGGTAAGATAGTAGATGAGGGAGCTACTTTGAAGTACAAGAAACAAGGCCAAGCTGCTTCCTCAAGCAAAGCCAATGAAGTGGCAAATATTGCCCCTGCGAATCCTTTATGTGTGGGCAATCTTGGGCAGAGAAATCAGCCAAGAAGGCAATATACCGACCTTGGGATGCCACTTCATCTGGTGTTTAAAAAGGTCATGGAAGGAAAGTACTTGAAGCCTTTGGACCCAAGGCCTCCTTCAAACCCATTACCCTCCAATTATAGGGTCAATGAGTACTGTGAATACCACCAAGGAAATGGGCATAGAACAGATGCTTGCTGGACTTTGAAAAACCGCATCCAGGATCTGGTGGATAGTGGTGACATCATTCCTCTCAAGAGCCAACCAAACATTAATACTAACCCTTTGCCCAATCATTCCATCCACGCCATCACTGTGTAAGAAGAGCTATTTGATCCTTTAAAACTTCTCTTGGAGATGAATGAAGTATGTGTGCTGGATCTGAATGACCTCGCTGAAGAGGTCGATGCTTTGACAAGAAGCAGAAGACAATATCAGCCACTCGACTTGGGGGAAGCCTCTAAAACTCCAAGTCACCCCTATAAGAAGACTCCAGAACCAAAGGAAGACCCTGTCCTCACTCACCTTAAACAAACTCAAGCTAAGGTGTCAATTTGGGAGCTCCTTGCTTCCTCATTCCCACACCGTCAGGCTCTCAGTAAAGCTTTGAGTCAACTCGATACATCAGTAGACACAAGCCCAGAAGCTTTGGTGGCCACTTTGACCCAATCAACCAAGGCATTGAGTATCCGGTTTTCCTATGTGGACTTACCAGAAGATGGCAAGAAACACAATGAAGCTCTATACATCACCTTACAAACTAGGGGAAAGACTGTCCCCATGGTTCTCGTTGATAATGGGTCAGCTTTAAATGTATGTCCTTTGAAAGTAGCAAGCTGTCTGGGATTGGAGGCTACAGATCTTACACCTTCTGACCAAATTGTTAAAGCATATGATAACACTCGAAGAGAAATTTTGGGTGTTGCTACTCTGGAAGTTGCTATTGGACTGGTAAAAATGGGAGTGCCGTTCCAAGTCATTGATGTACCCACGAGCTTTAATCTCCTCCTTGGAAGGCCGTGGATCCATCAGAATAATGTTATCCCTTCTTCATTACATCAAAAACTTAAGTTGCCTTTTGAAGGAAAAATCATCACTATCAAAGGAGACACATGTGAAATCGACAAGAAAACCACGGATCAGTCCCTCTTTGAGGTTGTTCCTAGTGAAACTGCTATGGCATTGACTGGGTTCCATTATGACACTGTTCAATGCATTGAAGGAGAAAGGCCCAAAGGGCCATTCATTCTATATGACTTTGGGGAGGTCCAAGTCAATTGCCTGGTAGGAATGATGCTAAGGGTAGGTCTGCTACCCGGAATGGAAATGATAAGGTCTGGGAGGAAATCATCCATAGTGCGGCCATGGGAAGAACCTAAGAATAAGGGAACTTTTGGCTTGGGGTACAAACCCACAGAAGAAGAGATAGAAGAGTTTGAGCATGGGAAGAAGAAAAAGAAGACTTGGTGGGTAAAAAGCCTCAAAATGTGCCCTTATTTTAGAACTCTGAACGGTCATTTCTGCAAGCCTGGAAAAGCAGTTCCTTACTGTGGTTTCCAGGAGCCATTCTATTCTCCCAAGACTGGAAAGAAGCTACCGGGTTTTGAGATGTTCGCTGATGTTTTGGCCATAAAAGAAGAAGAGCCAAAACCTATAACTAACTCACAAGTGGAAGATTTCATGCAGCCTAGTCTCTTTGATGAGGTTGCTATGATAATCAATTTTGAAGACAAAAGGGACTTCATGAAGCTGATCAAGACAACAGATGGACCACTGACAAACTGGTATGCCGAGGAGGGACAAGCTGCTATAGTCAAACCTAGTCCTGTGTCACACCCTGAACCTGAGTCTTGTACTGAGTCAAATCCTGAGTCAAGGACCGAGTCAGAGTCTAGTTTTGAGTTTTCTATAGCTTCAGATTTAGAGAACCCTAATGTCAAATTTAATGTAACCTTGGAGAATGACTCCGCCATTATAAATAAAACTGTTCAAATTCTTGGTTACCCTGTGTCTTTTGCTTTCCAATTATTATCTAGCAAAAATGAAATAAATGAAATAAAAGAAATAAATGAAAAAATAATAATTGGCAAAGAAAATGAATATACATACATTGCATATGATTGTGTGAATAAAGAACAGGTTGTTGAATGCATTAGAAAGTATGCCGACTGCTTCATGTGGAAGACAAGTGATATCATAGGAATAGACCCAGCCATAGCAGTTCATAAGATTCCGCTATACCCAGATGCAAAGCAACTGGATAATAGGTTCATAGAACCAATTACCTACCCTTCCTGGTTGGCGAACATTGTGCCGGTCCCGAAGAAAGACGCAAAGGTCAGGATGTGTGTTGACAACAGAGATTTGAATAAGGCTTGTCGCAAGGATGATTTTCCACTACCACACATTGATTTGCTAATAGACAGGATGGCTGGGCATATGATGGTTTCCATGACTGACCTCGCGGTTGGGTACAATCAGATCATGGTGCACCCACCAGACAAAGAGAAGACAACTTTCATTACAGAATGGGGCACTGTCTGCTACAGGGTTATGCCTTTTGGATTGATAAATGCAGGGGCTACCTACCAAAGGATGGCGACAACAGTCTTTCATGACATGATTCACAAAGAAGTAGAAGTGTATGTTGACGATATGATTGTCAAGTCAAAATCTCCAGAAGAGCACGTTGAAGCACTTGAGAAGTTTTTCCTTAGACTTCGCAAGTACAATTTGAAGCTTAATCCTGCAAAGTGCCTCTTTGGTGCAACATCAGGCTTATTTTTGGGATATTTGGTCAGCAAGAAAGGAATAGAAATTGATCCAGCAAAGTCAAAAGCTATTCTGGAAATGCCTCCACCAAGAACAGAAAAGGAGATTCGAGGTTTGCTAGGTAGATTACAGTATATCAGTCGATTGATATCGCAGTTGGCAGAAACTTGCGGTCCCATCTTTAAGCTACTAAGGAAAGGTGCTTCACAAGAATGGAATGAAGACTGCAAGAAGGCCTTTGACAAGATCAAAGAATACTTGTTAAGTCCGCCAATTCTGCAACCTCCCAGAATGGGAAAACCTCTACTCTTGTATTTGTCTGTAACAGATGAAGCCATGGGTGCAATGCTAGCCTAAGAGGCCGAAGGTACGAAGGTGGAAAATGCAATTTACTACCTCAGCAAAAGGATGCTAGACTATGAGTTAAAGTATAACAAGATTGAGAAGTTGTGTTTAGCGTTGTATTGGGCTTGCACGAAGTTACAGCACTACCTGTCTTCTTACACTACTTATGTCATCGCAGAACAGAGTCCCTTGAAATTCCTTATGGAGAGGCCTGTTTTGGACAGCAAAATGGCAAAGTGGGTGTCAACATTGGCCGCCTTTGACTTAAAATTCATTCAAAGGAAAGCTGTGAAAGGTGGGGCAATAGCTGACCAGTTAGCAGAATTACACGTAAAAGACGAGATGCGAGAAATGAATTTCCCTGACGAAGACCTCTTGAATGTGGAAAGGAGTGTTTGGGAGATGTACTTTGATGGGGCATCCAATTATCATGGAAATGGAATTGGGGTTGTGTTCAAAACTCCTTGTGGAGAATACATTCCATTTGCGGTTAAACTTGACTTTAGCTGCACAAACAATGAAGCAGAATATGAAGCTTACATCAATGGGCTTGAAGCCGCCCTGGAATTGGGAATTAAGAACCTAAAGGTCTATGGTGATTCTATTTTAATAGTATCACAAGCTTTAAGGAAATGGAAGATAAGAGAAGAGCTTTTGGTTCCTTACCTACAACGCCTTAATCATGTGGCACAACAATTCGATGATCTATCCTTCGAATATCTCCCAAGAGCAAAGAATCAGTTTACTGATGCCCTGGCTACTTTAGCTTCCATGGTCAATATCAAGGGGGGGAAAGCCATTCGTCCATTGAAAGTTCAGCTTCAGAAACAACCCGCCCATATAATGCACTAGGCTGATGGTAAGCCATGGTTTTGGGATATCAAGAGTTATCTCAAGGGTGGAAGTTATCCGGAGGGATCATCAAAGGTTGATCAGAGAACAATAAGGCAGCTAGCCACGGGTTACATTCTTAATGGAGATATCCTCTACAAAAGAAGTTGGAATGGGATGCACCTAAGGTGTGTAAATGAAGCAGAGGCTAAGCGGATAATGGAAATGGTACATGGTGGCGAATCAGGACAGCATATGTATGGGATCACCTTGGCATGAAAAATAGCCAATCTAGGTTATTATTGGTCCACCATGAATATAGACTGTGTGGCATTTGTGCAAGAATGCCATCAGTGTTAGGTATTTGCTAAGCTATAGAAACAACCTCCCGTTGCCCTGAATCCAATCACTTCTCCATGGCCTTTTGCTACTTGGGGAATAGATATAATTGGCAAAATATATCCAAAAGCCTCGAATGGACATCATTTTATCTTGGTCGCAGTGGATTACTTCACAAAGTGGGTTGAAGCAGCTTCCTATGCAGAAGTAGATGCCAAAAAGGCAGCACAGTTTGTCCGAACCAACATCCTTTGTCGGTACGGAACGCCATTTGAGATTATCACTGATAATGGAACTCATTTCCAAGCAGAATTTGCTAAACTCTTGAAGGATAAGAAGGTCCAGCATCATAAGTCCTCTCCTTATAGACCACAAATAAATGGAGCTGTAGAAGCAGCAAATAAGTCTATAAAGGTGATCATACAAAAAATGATCAAGGGACATAAGGGTTGGCATGAGAAGTTACCACTGGCCTTGTGGGGATATAGAACATCAATTAGAACTCCTACTGGAGCAACCCCGTATTCACTAGTGTACGGAATGGAAGTAGTACTCCCCATTGAACTGGAAGTTCAATTGGCGAGAATAATTCAAGAAAGTCAGATAAATGAAGTTGAATGGATCAACAATTATCATCATCAGTTGTTGGGTCTTGATGAAAAAAGACTTCAAGCTCTACATCAGATTCAAGGGTACCAAAGGCGAATGGCTAGGCATTTCAACAAAAAGGTCAAAAACCGGAAGTTGGAAGAAGGCTGTTTGGTCCTAAAAGAAATCAGAGCACCTGTCTCAGACCCTCGTGGGAAGTTTCATCCTCATTGGGTGGGACCCTACATTTTGAAGAAAATACTTTCCGGCGGAGCCGTCATCGTAACTCATTTGGATGGGTTAGAATTCACAAATCCATGTAACATGGATCAGTTAAAGAGATATTATGTATAAAGAAGCACTCAAAAAGGAACTACATTAGACCTGATTCTCGCAAACTAATTCGAGATATGTAGGCAGCTCTCCTTGAGCACGGTCTAAATTTTAATAAAAATCATTGATTCATTTTTCTTTTGCCAACATAAAAAATAAATAAAGAAAAGAAAGAAAAATCCCGCTAAGTCAAAAACCCGCAAAGGGCGGCTTAGGAAAGAATGGGTAAGAGTTCGCTAAGTTGAAAATCCGAGAGGACGGCTTAAGCAAAAATTACAGCAAGTAAGTAAAGTAGATAGTGGTTGGAAAGCAAATAAAAGAGTCATTCCAAAAAAAAAAAGTCATTCATTCCAAAATGAGTCATTTATTCCAAAAAGAGTCATTCATTCCATGAAATATCAAACCAATCAAAAAAGTCAAACAATAAATCCAAAACATCAAATGAACTAAAAAGGCAAAAGCAATCTAAAAAAAAAAAACAACAATAGAGTCAACCCTAGGGTCTAAATCCTATGCCTCCTACGTGGGGCAGAGTCTTCGGTATCTTCCTTAGCTCTGGAACTCTCTGCAGCATCTATCTTCTCCTCGTTAAGAGGAACCACCTCCTCTCCCTCCAGCTCCTGCAGCAATGCATGCCTCCTTGGCTTTTCAATTGGCCAAACTTCGGCTATTAAACCAAGTCCTATACTCTGGAGTAGGCTGGACAAGGGAAGGCTCTACAAAAGGCTTGATCATCTGATGGTTCCTAACCCAAGTTTGAAGAATAGCTCGAGTAACTCCGGGAGTAATGGGGGCAACAATAGTAAGCCCAACAGGAAGAGGAACCCTCTGATCAATTCCCATCTGCCTAAGGATGCGAGAAGCACTGTACCATGTACTGTTGGTGAAACCAAGAAGGTAGACATGGTTATGCATTGCATTTGCCTCCATGAAGCGAGAAATTCTATACCATGAGATGTACCACAACAATTCTTCTGGTTCAAGCTCATACAACCAAATAATCCACTTGGTCATAGAAGGAAAGGAAACCTGGATTCTTCTAGTACGATACTGAGAAGGGTTATAAGTCAAGGCATGGGGAGCGGCAACCACTCGGAGATGGTCTCTCAGCCAAACCTAAAAAGAAAAAATAGATCCTTTCTATTTACAAAGGAAAAAAATGAGAAGAAACAAAAGGTATAACAAAATTACCTGAAGAATGATCGGAGTAACAGTCCAATCTTCAAATCCAAGTGCAGTTCTGTCAAGACTCTGAATAGTCTCAGCCAGGATCATACCACCAATGCAGTTAAGTTCTTCCATCTGCCTAACCATGGGGCAAAGCTTTAAATCTCCAAAGCCCGAGTCACGGTTGAAAAGAAACCCAGCTAACAGGCAGAAGACAAAAGCTCTCATCCTATGCTTCAGTTGAATCTCATCTTCAAAATTAGCAGTCAAGAATTCATCAATCAAAGGAAGCAGCATCGCCTTATTCCCATCCACAATCATAGTTTGAGCTTGAGGCCTTGTAAAGTTGAAAAGCCTCTGAAAAGACCCATCATAGCCAACTTGAACCACATGCCTTACAAGAGGGGCATTTGTGTCACATCCAATAATTGAGTAGAATTCCTCAAAAAGAGGACACATCTCGTCCATCCGGGCACCAAATCTGAAGACGTGAGCTTAGGGATCCCAAAATCTGATACAAGCATGCAAGAAATCCCAATCTACAACTACGCCTCTAAGAGTAGCAACAGCTTTCAATCCATATCTTCCCATATTGATCCTTTCAACCTTATGGAGGCTTTTGGTCCATTCATGCATCACATGGTTAAAGAGAGGGTTCATTATTGAGGGAAAAATAAAAATCATGCAGTGAAAAATCTATTTTCTAGCTTGAAAGTCTTAAAAATGCACTACAGTTATGTTTTTATATATACTGCACGGACCCAGATGGCGGTTAGACAGCCGCCCTGGCGGTTGAACCGCTCCCTCCAGCGGTCCAACCGCCATGCACGGCGGTTCAACCGCCACCGACCCATATTTTTTTTTGTGAAATTCTAGTGTTTTGGCCCTGTTTAGGCCCTGTTAGGTACTATTTTTGGGGTTGTCTCGGGGATTTTCTGAAAATAAAATTCTGTAAAACAAGCATCATACATACATGTTTGCTGTTAATGCTAACAAATAAGTGTAGGTTTGTATCTAAGATCTAATAACAGGTGGAAAACATGGGAAGTACAAAGTACATATGGAATGTGATCCAGATACAAAAAGAAAACAAGACAAATATGAAAAATCAGCGTCGGGCTCTCCGTCTTTGTGGCCTGTTCTGCCCCTCATAAGTACTATCAGTCCAAGCACCAGACAGCTCATCTGACAGAGCAGTAATCAGTGCCACCATGTCAGCAACTAGGCCCGCGGGTACCTGCAAAAGAAAAAGCATAGAATCACAGTCAATTTTAAGAGAACTTTATGAATCCTTTTCATGAAAAATTCTAAAAGAATACCTGGGTGATGTGAGCAAGGCTCCGATATGGTACACCCTCCACACTGATCGGTCGGGTCATCCAACCATCGGGTGTACGATAGCGAACATCATAAGGCAGCCTCAGGTCGGCCAAAGCAGGGTCTAGTTGACCGGTAGCCACAAGAATAGATGGAGGGGGCCTCAAATGTGATGAACTGCCACTTGCTTCAGTATACGATGGGCCAGCTCTGAAAGCAGAGGCCTCGGCCCTAGAGGAAGAAGGTCTGTCAGCTTGCCGGCTGGTAGAGGGATGGTCTCCTGAAGTGCTAGTAGTGGGAACTGAAGAATAGGAGGACCAATGAGATGGTGCAGGGTCGAACCATGTCCTAATGCGTGGCATTAGTCGCTGAAGGCAGTATAAATCATAATCATCATCCAGGACATAAGCTGACTCGAAGGGATCACCCTCATATTGGGACGCGGTGATCGGCAGAAGCATCAGAGATAGCATATCATCAGGGGGATCCAGTGGAGTTGCACGGAAACCGGCAATCTGGAAAGTCACTCTCTCAGCGATATAATACCGTCGGTACTCTGGATGGGGAAGTATGAATCGACGGCGAGTCAAGAACTGTGATCGCTGAAAATTGTGATCCTGAACAATCCACTCTGTTAGCCGATTAGACATCACTATAAAGACAACCTGTAAAGATTTATTATGTTAGTGAATCATTTTCTCTAATACAATAAATAAGGATGAGGATAAAATATTTACCGAGTCCATGGAGCAGCTGTCGAAGAATGATCTCAGCTCTTTGATAGGAAGCTTCCTCTTTGGTGCTTCTATCCTCTCTCTATACCATCTCCAAGCAATGGGAGAAAGAGGATCTGCAGGGGCAGGTAGCTCACGAAGGAAAGGGGTGATACCAGGAAAGTACTCATAAGCCCAAGTCTGAAAAAAATGAAGAGGATACCAGAATTGGTATATGTCAATATATATAAGGTAAAGGAAATGTTCTTTGCATTACCTCCCAGAAGTAGTACAGGCCGCATGGAGTAATGCGGGTGTAGCAGAGATCTGACATGTCATCATACAATCTACACAGCATCATGCTAGCCCAATCATAAGTCTAAAGTCGTGTCAGGTCGAGTAGGCTCTTCAGCACATTGAGACTCACTGCGTCCTTCCTGTTTGCTAAGAAAGAGCTAGCAAACAAGAGAATCAAGGTGAACCTGGCTACCTGGAGCAAAAACTTGTTGCGCTCGAATTAACTCTACCACAAAGCGTCACTCGCAAGTATACGAGGTAGCTGCAGCAAAGGTGATCGCCCCAAGGTCGTCTCACAAGGAAGCTAAAGTGGCTTATTGATTATCAGATTATAAATAAAAAAGTAATAAAGAAATTTAAATTGCTAAATAATGAAGAAGATTGATTAAAGTTTAAAACGAATAAAAGTAAACTAGAACTGATGTTTTGATTCACTTGATAGTAAGGTCTAGGGTTTGCACTTCTCTACTACTTATATGTATGAACGGTTATTCCTCTTAACTAATTTAATTTCAAAGATTAAATCTCAAACAACTTAATTAATTGAGTCAAGGAAATAAGCTCTCGCATTCAAACCTCTTACAACTAATCTTGTTATAATTGAAATAATCTTTTTAATAGGTTATATCTCTAATTCACCTAAGTCCTTAATTGAATTGTTCCAACATTAGACTTCATCTCTCAATCCATCATCTAATACCTAAAACACATAATTGGTGGCCAATCAATTATATATTAACAATATTCCATTCAATCAAGGCTAAAGAAATTATTAGCTAAGAGAATAACCAATTCATACAATCATAGCAGATCCATACAAACCCTAGACTAGATCAAATTAGTTCATCATGATTTCAAACATACTCATCTCATTAATATTCAAAGAAATCAACTTAGACATGATAATGTTCATAAATACAATTTCAATGAAAATAAAGAGAATAAAGTTCAAGAACAAAACCAAATTACAAACTCCTTGAAGCTTCTGAAGAATCTCTTATTCAAATCTTGCAAGAAGGATGTATCAATGGCTAGAACAATCTAATCTAAGCTAGTTTAATCCAAAGTGAAATCAAAATCAAAGAAAACAAATGTTAAAACCCTCACTTCACTCTTGACGGCTGAAACCTCTCTCAAAAACTCAACCGTCCAAACCCTAAGTTCTTATTTTCCTTTTATATGAATCGTCCGCTTTAAAATTCGCCGCGTGTTTGGTTCATGAGGGACATGGCCAAGTCATATGTGACTTGGCCGTGTGAGTGGTTTTTGGAGGGACACGGCCAGTGACTTAGCCATGTCCCTTGCATGTGTCACCTACTGCTTCAGAATTCCTTCTTTTCTTCTTTGGTTGAGTGACACGGCCAGATGGAGCTTGACTTGGCCGTGTTGCACCATGTTGGAGGGACACGGCCACGAGACTTGGCCGTGTCCCTTGCCTGTGTCTTCCACTGTGAGATTTGAAACTTCTTTTCCTTTGGAACTTGGTGATACGCGGCCAAGTTGGAGTGACTTGGCCGTGTTGGAACATCTTTGGAGGGACACGGCCACTGACTTGGCCGTGTCCCTTGCCTGTGTCCATCACTGTGTCTTGTGGCTTCTTTTCAGCTTGATATGGGACACGGCCAGTGACTTGGCCGTGTCCTCTGCCTGTGTCAGCTACTGTCCATTTTTCCTTCAGTCTTGGTTCCTTGGCTTTTTTAACCTAAAACAAAACTCAAACAAACTTTAAATAAAAAGTAAATAAACAATAACCAACAAAACATAAACACCATACTAAAAACTAGATCAAAAATGACATAAACACTAAAATAAACTAAATCTACAAAATTAACAAAAAAACTAAATAAACCGATTTAAACTAACAAAATACCTAAATAAAACAATAATTATTATAATAAACAAGACACAAATCTATAACAAAAACTAACAAAACTCCTGGTCAGCAGTAAGATCGCCTACCTCGTAGCGAGCATAGATACCTGGCGCCTGCTCCATGAGCCACTTCCGCTGATTGCAGCGAGGTGCACGATGTCGAGGATAGTCGACCCCAATCAAAGTAACCATGTTGGCTGAAAGAATGTCCTGCCGCCAGTCAGTATAGAGCTCCACCATCTCAACGCCGAATGGAATCCCGGAAATGACGGAAAAGTCAGTAGGCGTCATTGTCATTTCCCCCAAGCAAAATGGAAGGTATCAGTAGTGGGCCACCATCGCTCGGCCAGTGCGCAGATCAGCTCCCTGTGGATATCTCTGCCCACATCTATGGTCCTCAAACGGTGGAGGAAAGCATGTCTGGTAAGATCCCCCACCGGATGTCCGGCATCAAAGATGTGAGCCGGAATAGTGCTCATAGGACTCTCAGTAATAGATATCCTAATCATAGTGTCCTAAAGAAAAAAGATTTTCTAATTCATTATTGGGAATAATTTGGGGGCAACTTCAGAAAAATTAAGTGCCTTCCCCAGTGGGGTTTGACTTCCTAGAGGATTATTTCTAAGTTCTTTACTGGAAATAATTACTGATAGGAGAGCCTAGTGAAGCCTAATATTACTTCTGGTTCATTACTAGAACTAATTCAAGTACATGTAAAGGAAAGATTCCTAGAATTTATTTCTAAGTTCTTTACTGGAAATAAATAAAAATTCCTAAGCATGCATACTAGATGAATAAAGGGGAAGGTACTTACCTCATAAGAGCCGGTCCGAGAGCTGTGCTTCTCCTCCTCGAGTAAAAGATTGCAGGGAGGGAGTGGGATGTCGAAGTCCTCTAGGCCGGCGAAATCCATCGTTGAGAGAAAGTTTGGAGGAAAGGAAAGGAGGAAAAGGAATGAAAGTAAATGAAAATGAAATGGAAATGAGCCTATTTATAAGGAAAAGGTGAAAACGCAGGTCTTTTGCACCTTGCCCAAAATTCTAGTTTCTGACGACCACTGAGCCCCATAAATTATTTTTATGGACCCCAGTGGGGGGCAATTGTGAATACTCGAATTTTGAGGCTTGGAGGGCTGATTTCTCCAGACCGCAAAATGCCGACTAAGACTGGGTGACTTTGGAAAAGTTCACCGGAAATATATCGATATGGTACTTGAAATGTCCGGGATGACACATCGATTGTAGAAATGGTCTCGGAATATTTTTTAGAGGTCCGTAGCTCCCGAAAAATCAGTTTGAGCGAAAATCATGCGAGTTGATGTGTTTTTTTTAGAGGCCGAACCACCGCGTGCAGCGGTCCAACCGCCGTGCATGGCGGTTCAACCGCAACCGCCGCGCACGGTGGTTTGACCGCTGATTTTTTCTTCTGGGAAGTTAACCGTCGTCCACAGCAGTTCAACCGCCGGGACTAGCGGTTCAACAGCCATCCAGGTTCGAATTTGGTCTATTTTCACTATAAATAGCCCCCAGAATGGTCAGAAAAGGGATCCCGGCTTCGTGCTAACGAGCTCCCTACCTTTCTATACGCCTAGGCGCTTCTGTTCTACTCTTCTTTGCATAAATCTAACCTTGTGCTGCAGGAATCAAGAATCATAATCCAAGGTCCAAGAAAACAACATCTGCAGCTTCGAGGTGGGAAAATCCTAAGCCAGGTAATATTCTAATTCACCCTTTGTCAATTCAAGCATGTCATAAGCATTGTACCTTCTTCTTAATTTCTTTTTTGGTCAAAGACCTAATCCTTTTAGGTCTAAGGCCTAATTAACTAATCAATCAATCTTTCGTCATTAAGCCATGAATCAATCAATCTTTTTGGCCAAAGGCCTAAAATTTGCATCCTTTTGGTACAAAGTACCTAAATCTCACAATTTTGCACTAAGTGCTAATTAAATCTCACAATGCACAAAGCATACACACACACATGCATGAAGCATAATTCTTATTGCCTTTGAATAGGCACTATCGAACTACATGGGCTTTGATCTCCCATTCAAACTGGGGTATGTAGGCATATTTTGAGATTCACCTCAAATAGCAAGTCCACAATCGACTAACATTTTGTTTGTCCTTTTCCTTGTTTTTTTAGGTTTGTTTCTTTTTTTTGCAAGTTAATCAAATGCATGACATGGTCCCCGAATCCTCCTTGGGTTCGTAGATTAGAAACCTTTACATTGGATGCATTATTGGAGTCAAACAAGGGTTTTCTTAGTTTTACCCTTTGAACAGAAAAAAACTGAGTGGCGACTCCCAACAACAAGTGAATGTTCATCCAAATTCTTTTTGGGTGGAATCCGAGGTTCACAAATGTATATGTATATATCTTATGTATGTTACTTATATTTTACATATACCATTATGTACATATTCATGCAATGTATACACTATTTATAAGTAAATGTATATTTAATGAATATAAATACCCATATGCATAAATAATGTGTATCCTATATACACATGAACTATACCTTATATGTATATCAAATATAACAAGTATGTAATATATATCCAACATATGTAATTAACATACAATATGTACATGTTATATATATTCAAGTTATATATATTGGGTATATATAACTTTTATACCTCGAAATACTTATTTAATTTCTCCAAAATAATGGATATGACAATGATGATGATGGGGCTGAGGAATGGAGGCTAAGAATCGTGGCCAAGTTACTATTGATGAGCTTTAATTGTTTGAGTACTTCAACATGATTGCTATCAACTTTGTTTTCTATGGCTTCTAAACTACCAATCACCTCATAATTTTATGGAACTGGGGCATCTTCATCCAAATTGAGTGAATCAAAATCAAATTCTTCATCGATAGGTCCCCCTTTGTGCTTGGCCCTCCTTGAGCCATCACATAAGTCTCTCCACTTTTATTTATCATTTGCATTTTCTCCAAAGCGGCTATATCCAATGCATCAATTCCATAAATTCTTTGCATGCCTCAACTATTTGGATCAAAATTTTCATCAAGAGTATTGACAAGCGTAGTGACTATTCAACCAATACAAATTGTACCCTTCTTTTATTAGCCATATTATCCAAACATTTTGCTAACCAATATTTCATACTCACCGGTTCATTATTGTCGCCACACTATAAGAAAAAAAATTCATTAAGTGAAACCACTCCCAGACTTCTTTTTTCAAGCAAAGAAACTACATGTCATGAACCGATGCAAATATCTCAATGCATGGTTTGTCAATTTTGTTGATTTGGAAGATTTGGCAGCATATGTCCCCTAGAATCTAATGCTCTCCATGCAAATTGCTGCTTAAGTCCTTAGGTATGGATTTATGCCTTATTGATTAAAACAAAATATGTCATTCAAGCGCTTAATAGTGATAACATGTGATTTTCCATTCAATTTGAATCCGAACTTAGATCAAAGCTTAGACTCATCTTTTTCTACCTTAAGGGAAGCAATAAACTCAGTAGTTAACTCTTAAAATTGCAAGGGTTTGAGGGTTATGAACTTTTTCCAATTCAAATTCCTAACATACATTTCAAAATTTTCCCTAATTCCCAAAGCATTAGGGATTCATCACTAACATACCTTGGAGGGAAAACCCCCTAGCTCGAATGGTTAATATTCTTGAAGAGCATGAAGATGATAATGGAGGTTGCTTTCTCCTATGGTGGGACATCATCTTGGTTCTTGGCATCTTGAAATTTGATGAAATTGAAGGCTTTGGGATGATTTGTTTGAGTTTTTAGGAAGAAATATGAAAGAATTGATGGAAGAGATGGAGTTTTTGGGGTGGGTGTAGGTTTAGTCATGTGAGGGTGGCATTTTAGGGTTTGATTGAGGAAGAAAATGGGAAAAGGATCAATTTTAAGGGTTAAAAATGAGTGACACTGCCCAGTTGTAAATGACTTGGCCATGTCATGGGTTTTGGGAATAGACACGGCCACGAACATAGCCATGTTAAATGGCCATGTTCCATTATGTGAAAACTGGGCTTTGATGGTTGATCGGTGACATGAATTGAGAAGTAGCAGCTGACTTGGCTATGTTCACATGACACGGCCATGGACACGGCCAAGTCAGTTGGGCGTGTCTACTTCTGTGTGTTGGGGCTTATTTTTAGAACTATTTGACATGGCCAATGACACATCCATGTCATTTTGCCTTGTCTACTACTACAATAAAGCTTTTATATATATATATTTTTTCTCTCCTTTTTTAAATGTTTTGGTCGTGTCACTAAGTGTATGTTACTTTACCCAAATTTGCTTAATCTTTTTCCTTCATTTTCCTATCATGAAACTCAGTTGCAACAAAAATACATATCAAAGCACCCATTCCATTCAATTTATCAGACAATAAAAATGGAAATTTAGAAATCAAAAATACAAAAATAAAATTAAAAAGAGAAACACAAACCGATGGGTTGCTTCCCATTGAGCACTTCTTTAACATCATATAGTCGGATGTGGTTGCCCTAAGCATTAACAAGTACCATGCTTTCAATAGCTTTTGCCCCCCTCAAACTCATCCAAATAGGGCTTCACCCTTTATCCATTCACTTTAAAAGTTTTGTTGGTTTTCAAATTCAATAGTTCAGCAACTCCATATAGAAATGTTTGAACTACTTGAAATTGTCTGCTCCAACAGTACTTTAATTTTCTAGAAACAACCGCATCTTTGAATTGAATAAAAGGACTTTTATTCCCAATTCAAAGCTTCTTTTAAGGATTATTTTTTCATGCATAGCATTCATTTTCTCCTTGTAGATCCTTGAACTCTTATAGGCTTCATTTTTTAACTCATCTAGCTCAAAACTTTACAACATCCTCTGCTCTTTCGCCCCATCGAAGTCCATGTTTGTAACTTTAATTGCCTAATAAACCTTATGCTCCAGCTCCACTGGTAAGTGTCAAGCCTTACAAAAGACTAATCTATATGGACTCATTCCCAAGGGTGTTTTGAAAGCCGTCTGATATGTCCATAGTGCTTCTAGAAGACGGATTACCCAATCCTTCATTGTTACACTCACTATTTTCTCTAAAATTGACTTGATCTGCTCATTGGAGATTTCTACTTGGCCAGATGTTTGGGGATGGTAGGGAGTTACCACTTTATGCCGAATATCAATCTTTGTCATCAGTTTTTTGAACCACTTATTGCAAAAGTGGCTTCCTCCATCACTGACAATTGCTTTAGGGGTTCCAAACCTGCTTAAGATGTATTCCTTCAAAATTTTCAAAACAATATTAGAATCATTAGTCATAGTAGGGATAACCTCCACCCACTTTGACACATAATCCACTATAAGAAGGATATACTCAAACCTAAATGATTTGGAAAATGGCCCCACGAAATCAATTCCCGACAAATTAAAAATTTTGACCAGAATAAAAATATTAAGAGCCATTTCATTTCTCTTATTTATATTTCCTACTCTTTGGCATCTATCACATCTTATTCAAAAATTATAAGCATATTTGAAAAGAGTAGGCCAATACAAACCAATTTGATAAACTTCTCAGCGATCTTCTTTCCTCCAAAATGTCCCCATAATATATGTTGTTGAAAAACTGCAACACTTGTAATTGCTATTCTTTTGGCATGCATCTTCTGATAATTTCATCTTTATGGCTCATCCCACAAGTAATACTTGCAAGAATGTAGAAATCTCTTTCTTACCTAAAATTTCAAGTCTTTCTTCAAAACACCATGAGAAAGATAGTTACCAATATTGGCAAACAATGGTGCTTAAGTTCAATCAAACAAGTGTTCATCGGGAAATTTCTCAAAGGTATTTTCATAATAATTTTCATATCTTTATAATGAGAATTCAATCTAGAAAGATGGTCGGCTACTACATTTTCACTTCCCTTCATACCCTTAATTTCAACATGAAAACCCATCTAATGAGCCTAGGTTTAGCTTGTGCTTTAGTTAATAAGTATTTCAAGGCTTTATGGTCCAAAAATACTATGACTTTAGAACCTATCAAATAATATCTAAATTTGTCAAGCACAAATTCCACAACTAACATTTCTCTTTTTAGTGGTTATGTAATTCACTTGTGCATCATTTAAAGGCAAATTTGCATAATAAATTACACAATAATTTATTCAATAATTTATTCACCCCTTAGCCCAAAATAGCTCCAATAGCATAATTTAATGCATCGCACATGATTTCAAAAGGCAAATCCCAATTAGGGGCAAAAATTTTAGGGTTAGAAGTCAATTTTTCTTTGAAAGATTTAAATGCTTCTAAACACTTATAATCAAAGACAAATGGGATATCTTTTCAAAGCAAATTACACAAAGGGCATGAGATTTTGGAAAAATCCTTTATGAACCTCCTATAGAATCCAGTGTGTCCAAAAAAACTTATAATCCCTCTAAAAGATGTGGAGGGTGGTATATTGATAATCAAATCAATTTTAGCTTTGTCCAGTTCAATACCCTTATGGGTAACAATATGGCCAAAAATAATGCCATGATCAACCATAAAATTACTCTTTCCCAACTCAATGTTAGATTGCATTCAATACATTTTTCAAGTACAAGAGTCAACTTATGCAAACAATCATCAAAAGAATTGGCAAAATAGAGAAGTCATCCATAAATACCTCAATGCACTTATCCAACATATCATAAAAAAATGGAAAGCATACGTCTTTGAAACGTTCCTGGTGCATTACAAAGTCCAAATGGCATCCTTCAAAAGGTAAATGTCCTAAAGGGACATGTGAAAGTTGTCTTGGGCCAATCTTTCAGTGTTATAGGAACTTGATAGCAACCTGAGATACTATCAAGAAAATAGTAAAAAGCATGTCCATATAATCTATCAAACATCTGATCAATAAATGGTAAAGGAAAATGATCTTTCTTGGTAACATTATTTATTTTCCTATAATCTATGCACATTAGCCATCGGTCTAAGTTCGTGCAGGTACCAACTCTCCCTTCTCATTTTGGATCACAGTTAAACCTACTTTCTTTGGTACCACATACAAAGGGCTAACCCATTTAATACTGATAATGGGGTAAATAAACCCTTCAACAAGTAGTTTAAGAACCTCTTTCTTGACTACTTCACTCATATTTGGGCTAAGCCTCCTTTGAGCCTCTCTCACTAATTTAGTTCCCTCTTATAAAACTATCTTATGCATACACATGGAGGGACTAATACCCTTGATATCGCTCAACCTCCAACCAATGGTTCTCTTGATTTTTTTAACATTCTCACAAGTTTTTCTTCTTCATCACTATTGAGAGTCACAAAAATTATCACTCGTTGTGTATTGTTCTCCCTAAGAAAAATATACTTTAAATGCTTTTGGAGTTCTTTAATTTCAACCACTTCTGGTTGAATCTCCTCCTCCACAATCTCAAGTTCCCTCTTATTATTCTCATCATCCAACATGGACTTGCATTCTTTAATTTTTGCATCAGAAATTTCAACTTCTTCACCCAAAATTAAGGCCATCTCAAGCTTGTCTTCACCACTTTCTTGTAAGAAAACTTCTTCAACAACAAGATTAATGTAATCAATAAAAGAGCAGTCTTCATACTGTTGCGCTCTAATAAACACTACTAAAGCCACACTCGAAAGTATACGAGGCTGCTGTAGTATTTGGGTGAACACCTCAAGGTCGTCTCACAAGAAAGCTAGATAGACTAATTATTTATCAAATCATAATGAACAAATTATTAATTAGTAGTTTTTGATTTATAAGATTGAATTGCTGAAAAACTAATGAAAAAGAAAATGAATTGAATTTATAGCAATGAAAGGAAACTAAACAAGGATATTGATTCACTTAATAGAAAAGCCTAGGGTTTGCACTTCTATACTAATTTATATGAATGAATGGTTATTTCACTCAACTGGTTTAATTTCAAAGATCATATTTCAAGCAACTTAATTAATCAAATCAAGGAAATAAGTTCTCGCATTCAAACCTCTTTCAATTAATCTTATTACAATCAAAATGATCTTTTCCTTAGGTTTATATCTCTAATTCACCTAAGTCCCTAATTGAATTGTTCTAGCATTAGACTTCATTTCTCAATCCTTCATCTAAATACCTCAAACACATAATTGGTGGCCAATCAATTATATATTAACATTAATCCATTCAATTAAGGATAAAAGAAATAATTTAGTTAAGAGCAATAACCATTTCATACAATCATAGTAGATCCATACAAACCCTAGACTAGATCAACATTAGTTCATAATGATGCTATCAAACAAATTCATCTCATTAAAATTGAAAGAAATTAATGTAGACATTAGAGAATTCATAAATACAATTTCAATGAAACTTAAGAGATAGAGTTTAAGAACAAAACCAAATTACAAACTTCCTTTGGCTTCTGAAGAATCTCTGGCTCAGATTTTTCTAAAAGAATAATGCAATGGCTAAAACTAATTTGATCTAGAGTGTTTGCATGAAAGTGAAATCAATCTTCAAAAGAAAAGTGAAGAATAGCTGAAAAATATGTGTTGGACGGCTGGAAGTGAGGATGATCTCCTTTCTCATACCCTAATCTTCTTATTTATACAAAACCCTCACTGAAAATTCATGCTTTGTTTCTTTCTTTAGTCCCATAGAGTGACAAGGCCAAGCTTGTGGCCGTGTCATGTGACACGGCCAGTGGCTTGGCCGTGTCACCTGGGTGTGTCAACTTCTAATTCTCCTTGCTCTTCTTTGCTTCTTTGGAGATGAGAGTGACACGGCCAAGCTTGTGGCCGTGTCATGTGACACGGCCAGTGGCTTGGCCGTGTCTCCTGGGTGTGTCAGCTTCTATTTTTTTCCTTTGGTTCTTCCTTTGTTCTTTGGCTTAGGAAGGGACACGACCAAGCTTGTGGCCGTGTCATGTGACACGCCCAGTGGCTTGGCCGTGTCACCTGCCAGTGTCAGCTTCTGCCAAATTTTCCTTTCTTTCTTAGTTCCCTTAGTTTTGCCCTTTAAGTGAGACACAACCAGTGGCTTGGCCGTGTCTCTTGCCCGTGTCATGATCTGCCAAAAATTTCCATGAGGTGACATGGCCAAGCTTGATTTGGCTTGGCCATGTCTTGCTGCTTCATGCTCTTCTTTCTTTGTTTTGATCTTCCAAGGGAGTTTTTGCACTTTAACCTAAAACAAACACTTAGAAACAAACTTTAAACAAGAATCAAATGAAACATTAACCAAAAACACAAAAATATCACAGTAAAAACTAGTACAAAAATGACATAAACACTAGGATTAATTAAAACTACCAAATTGATGAAATCACTAAATAAACAGATTAAAACTACCAAAATGCACGAAGAAAACAATAATCATCATAGTAAATAAATAACAATTTTATGACAAAAACTAATAAAACAACTACCCCACACTTAAAACTTTGCTTCTCCTCAAGCAAATTCACATGGCATAAATTAAAAACTCAATTAACCTTAACTATAATTCAAGTATATAAGATGAAATCCTTTAAGACTCAACAATAAATAAATACAATTTACTTCAATCAAGATTTTCTTAACTCATTCATTAATTGAGACATAACTGTCACATCCGCCTATCGTATTTATGCAGTGTAGTCACGTGCACAGTGAGAGAAGGGGAAAGGAGAAGATATTTCCTGACAACGGCCCCAGATAAGGCTATAGGACCACTGGGACCTACTTGAAGAAAAATGCAAAGTGTTAGGGAGGTGATTGTAATTTCAAAAAGTTTTGAGGAGGTGACTGTAATTTTCAAAAGTTTTGGGGAGGTAAATGTAATTTCCAAAAGTCATACCGGATGTTCTTAATAGTGCACATAACATATTCCAAAAATGGAAAATCGAGAAAAACCGGGTCACAACAACGCGTAACGGTTTTTCCAGAAAATGCACGGTTTGGAAGATATAGGGGATTTTGACTAGGGACATTTTGGTCATTATACATGAATCCAAAGTAGGAAATAAAAACAAGAGTGGGTAGAGGACGTTAAGGGGGTAAATATGAAATGATCGTCAGTAGAAACGGGGCCCGGGCAACACCCGAACAAAGAAAGGACCTAAAGGAAATTTTGTAAAAAGTCGAGGGCTTATTGGTAATTTTTCAAAATGACTTGGAAACCTAAAATAGACTTTAAAAATAGAAAGTAGAGGTCAAGAGGATCAAAACTATATGTAGTTTGACTCGTGGAACTATACGGTTTAAAAGATATGATCGATTAATCGCCGGAACGTAAAGTGGGCCCGGTTTCATGTCGGGACCGGATGGGAAACCTGGGACAACTTTATGATATCCTATGGGATGAGGGACAAGTGGAAAGAAGTAAAGGAAAAGAAAACTATAAAAATCTAAGGTTGGCCAATCAAAAGTAAGCATTTAGCATGTGTAATAAATAAAGAAAGAAAAAGGTGGACAAGTGGGCTTAAAAAGCTTAACCAACACATAAGGTGATCATCATGTCCTTTGTATATAAATATATGTGAAATGAAGAACAAACTCTCTCTTTTTCCACTTACAAAATTTGGCCAACAAAGGGAAACACCAAAGGGCTTCCAAGTTTCTCCAAAGTTGATTTTTAAGGTGAGTTTTTAAGGTTTTCTAGTAAGTAGACTTTAATTTTAGTATTAATTTTAGGTAGTTATATATTTATTGGAAGATTGGAGATTAGAGTCTTTATGTGGAATTGGAAAAATATTAAGTAAGTGATGAGATTAATTGATTAAATGGAAGAATAAAGATGTATAAAGATTAATAAGGTTGGATTAGGGTTTCGGTTGGAAAAGAAATGGAGAATAACTTATTATTTTAAATTTCTAAGGTTTATATTGTATTTTGAATTTATTGAAGGAGAAATAAAGAATTAAAGAAGGAGAAGAAGGAAAAGCTAAGAGGAATTAAATAAGGTTTGGTACTTTACCTTTGAATAATTACTTTTGATTTGGTGCTTTACCATAAAAGAAACTCTATTTGCTTACAAACTTTGGTTAATGGAAGTTTTGAAGTTGATGTTTAAATATATTGATTGAGTTTAAATTAAATATTTGAGTTATGTTCTTGTTTTCTTATGGCAATTTGGGTTGTAAAATTTAATTGAAACCAAATGTTTTGAGAAAATTTGGAAAGTTGATTTGGTAAGTTGTTTGGACTTTAATTAGTTTAATTTGAGTTAAACATGCAAAAATTATTAAAAGGAAGTGTTTGAATCTTCACTTTACTATTAAAGAAGCCTTAATATTGATTTGCAAAAGAAAAATAAACTATCCTATGCATTTCAAATGTTTGGGCCGAAATGGTCCAAAAGTGACAGCTTCTGGACTATTTTTGGGGAAATTGTTTGGGGCAGCAAACGAATGAATTTTTCAACAAAATTTTACATGCAATTAGTCAACATATGAAATAAGTTTTCTGTAAAATTTCAGCCGAAAATAAGATCATTTACTTGGTCAAATGCATGACTGAAGTGGACTGAAATTTTGACGAAAACCCAGATTTTACTATTCATTTGGTCATGCCATTTTGCGTTGCCGATTTTTTCTCGCCTCAACACTATTCATTTGGTCAATTTGTGATTTTTTGAGGAATACTTTGAAATGTTGGATGTGTTTATTGTGGATGTTAAATATGTGAAAAAGAGTAACGGGTTAACCAAAGAAAGTGGTGCGCGGCATAAATGGCAAAGCACAGTGAGAATTTAAATTGATTTCTTGAATCATTCTAAAATGAAGTTGAGACTGAAATTGAATCATTTTAATCTTTTTGCTCTACTGGATAGTGGGAGTGGTAGATAAAGGTATGGTGCACTATACTAACGCATGCAGTACTGCTCATTATTGTGATATGATATTTTATTAAGTGGTGAGGCCACTGAAGCCAATGGGGAGGCCCATTGGTTAACCAGGATGGGGAGGCCCATTCCTGTGATCTGATATTGGTGGTGAGGGCCACCTATGTTACAGTGGGGAGGCCCACTTCCTTATCACTATGGTTCCCTATATACCAGTAGAGCCTGAATCAAAGACATTATTTTTCGTTGAACTATGTAATGCAAATGAGTTTGAATTATGATTTTACATTATTGAAAGCATATCACACTGAATGTATCATGATTTCTATTAGTATAAAGTGGGTTGATTGTTGATTTAATTATTTCCTTTGATTTCAAATACTTTCATATACTACTCTTATTTTTATTGGTAAAGTACCCACTGAGCGACAACGCTCAGCGAGTTAAGTTTTCGTTGACTCGTAGGTTCGGAGCAGTAGATAAATCTTGGGGAAGCAACGACCAGACCACAGAAAATCTCAGGGGTAGATCTTTTAGTTCCATTATGAGTTGATAGTTGTGGCATGTATATGAATTAATAAAAAAGAGAATTTCTATGTTATAACTGTATGTTATTAGTGTGTAATAATCATAAATCTTTATTTAATGTTATATTAGAAGTGTGAACTCTTCGTGCAGGTTTGTAGTTGAGGGTATAAGGTGGATTCATTGGGAGTGCATTAAATTTGATGGTATTCTTATTCACATTGGTCTATGTAAAATGTTTTCAAAAATCAAAAAAATAAGTTTTGTCGACACTTGGGATCCAAATTTCTAGGCGGAACTATGGCAAAATTTATGCGAAAATCAGAACTAAAATCACACTAAGTAAATTGGTAGCAACAATTAGGATAGTGTGGTGCCTCTGCTCGGCTTACACATGTAGGTTGGGAAGGGGTGTTACAATTAGTGGTATCAGAGCAAAGGTTTAGCCGGTTATGGGTAGTTAGTTGAACTAAACTTTAAGTGTATGACACATAGGGTTAGAATATGGGTTTTAATTATATAACTATACATGTGTGTGTTATTGTTAGTTATGTTATTCAAATTATACAGGAGTAATAATGGGTGACCTATACGAGGAGGTGAGGGAGCTGAGGATAGAAGTAGAGAGGTTAAGACAGCTAGTGCGGGAGCAAGATGAGACTATAGAAATTTTGACCGATTGAAGTATACAGGATCGTGAAGACTTGAGAATAAAAGATGAGATGATTACCTCCTTGATAGATGACGTGCAGATGTTAAAAGAAGACAGGCTTAATTATAGAGTGGAGTTGGATAGTGTCGGTAGAAGCCTCGGGGTAGCACATCAAGAGATTCGAGCTTTACAGGAGAGGGTTCAAGAGCTAGGCCAGTACTTACCTAGTGAAGCATCACATGACCCAGATTTTGATCCCGAGATAGAAGAATATTTTTCAGACAGTGCCACTTCACCTAGGGCACCTACTCACTGAGTCTTGAGATGTATTGTGTTTGGCGGTTCTTTTAGTTATACATATGTGATATAGAGGTATCATGTAAATATTGTATGGTAGTATAATATGATGATATAATAGTAAGGAGTCCTAAATTTTGAAATGTACATAAGGGCTTCCTAGTATTGTAAAACTTTTTGTTTGGAAATAAATAAAGGTTGTGTTGTATATGTGTTATTTAACAATTTTTATTTATATACATGCCACCTAGGATAAGATAATGTTGTTGGTCTGGGTCGTTACTAATGATGAGATGGTATACGTTTACTCTTTAGATGTCGCAAGCAGCGCAGCGTGATATAGGGGAGGAGGTCGAGTCTCAAGCCTCCCGAATTGTAGAAGTGCATGTATCAGAGACATCAGCATCTGAGCAACCACCCGCTGATGATCCTATTCCCAATGAAATGTTGCAACAAATGGCTGCCGTACTTCGGCAGATAGCAGGCGTTGCCCCAGCCCCACCCCCAGTGCCAGCACCCATACCAGTACCTGCTGTAGGAGGGGAAAGAAAACCCCCGATAGAAAAGATAAGAAAGTATGGTGCGAAGGAGTTTAAGGCTCGAAGGGACGATGATTCTTCAACAGCCGAGTATTGGCTGGAAGGAACAATACGAGCCTTAGATCAGTTACAGTGTACGCCAGAAGAGCGAGTGGTATGTGCTACTTCCTTATTAGTGGAAGAAGCATATATATGGTGGGACACAGTTCACCAACGAGTTCCACCGGAACAGAAAACATGGGATTTCTTTGTGAGTGAGTTCAAAAGGAAGTTTATATCGGAGGCGTACCTAGATGCCAAGAAAAAGGAGTTTCTACACTTAAAGCAAGGTCGACTGACCGTTGCTGAATACGAGAGGGAATTTACTAGGCTGAGTAGGTATGCCAAGAAGACAATTGAAGACGAACATGATAGATGTAAGCAATTCCAGGATGGTTTGAATAATGAGATTAGGATGCAGCTAATCGCTGCTAATATCAAAGAATTTTCTGAGTTGGTCAATAGGGCTCTAGAAGTAGAGCAATGTCAGTCTGACGAGCAGAATAGACGACAGAAGATGAAACAGAAGAGAGGTACCCAGAACTATTCAGGAACCTACCAATCATCAGGGAAACGATTCCGAGGCAGTGGTGCCACGGGAGGCGGTCAACATCGAGGTTACAGCCAAGGATCGATTCGCGGTGGCTTAAGTCAAACTACCTCAGTCGCTAGTACGGGATGATCCGGAAGAGGACAAGGAAGAGGATTCAGCCGAGGCGGAGGTAACTTCTCTATTGGCCCGAGAGGTAATGAAGGCGAAAATACTAATCCACGTTGTAATCAATGCAGACGCCGTCACCCGGGAGAATGTTGGGGTCGGACATTTGCATGCTATATATGTGGATCTTTAGACCACCTTATGCGAGAGTGTCCCCAGCGATGCAGAATCTACCTAGGGATACTGAGAGATCGCAAGCGGCAGCAGGTCGAGGCCGAAGCAGAGGTAGGAGCGAAAATCCGTCACGTGTGCAATCTGAAACGGTGAATCGACCAGAAGCAAGGGCTCCTGCTAGAATGTATGCCATGAGGGGGCGAGAAGACGAAGAAGCGTTAGACGTGATTGCAGGTCAGTTGTCTATGTTTGGAGTTTCACTTTACGTTTTAATAGATCCGGGGTCTTCACACTCATATATATGCATAAAAAATGAAAAACTTTAGAACCTAAAGGTAGAACTAGAAAAAGAAGGAATATTAGTTACTAACCCATTAGGAAATGAGGTGATTACTAGGAAGGTAGTGAAAGATTGCCCAATAGAGATACATGGACATATCTTTTGGGGAGATTTATTTGAACTACCATTTCAAGAATTCGATGCTATCCTTGGGATGGATTGGTTGGCCAAACACGATGCATTGGTTGACTGTAAACGGAAGAGAGTTACCTTGCATACTGCAGACGGTGACGAAGTGACCTTAGTGGGAAAGAGGAAGGATTATCTAACTAACATCATTTCTTCCATGACGGCTAAGAGGTTAGTGCAAAAAGGTTGCGAGGCATACCTGGTATGTGCATTAGTAGCGAAAGAAGAGGCACCAAAGTTACAAGATATACCTACTGTATGCGATTTTCCCGACGTTACAAATAGTCAATGGAAATAAAACAACAAAAGCAAATACCACAACTTCAGCATAAACATGCGAGTAAGGAAAGTTGGAACTGGATAGCCCTCCTTCTCTCAATTAAACTCAATGCTCCTGGCCTGTTCTCTGCAAGATTAAAAACACTTCCAATCTCCAAACCATCAAACCTTAAAGAAAAATAAAAGGGAAAATAAATAAATAACTGAATATACTAAACTAAAATGCTAAAAACAATAACAATGGGTTGCCTCCCATCGAGCGCTTCTTTAGCGTCGTCTTAGCTGGGCGTTACTACAAGAATTAAGGATCGTAGATCAAAGCACTATCGACAATCCTTACTTCTTGGAACCCCTCATTATATGGTTTAACTCTCTATCCATTTACTTTAAAAGTTTCATTCGTTCAAGAGTTAAGTAATTAAATAGCACCGGAAGGATATACCTGAGTTATCTCGAAAGGACCACTCCATCAAGTCTTGAGTTTTCCTGGAAACAGTCGAAGATGAGAATTGAAAAGCAAAACCTTCATACCTGGGATCAATGTCTTTCGTACTAAAATTCTATCATGAAGTGCTTTAGTATGGTCCTTATAAATCCTCGAACTCTCATATGTCTCGTTTCTTAGTTCATCTAATTCTGAAACTTGTAGAAAATGTTCTTTCTTTGCCTTGTCCAAATCTAAATTTAGAGTCTTAATTGCCTAATACGCCTTGTGCTCTAACTCCACTGGTAAATGACAAGCCTTACTGAAAATCAATCGGTATGGACTCATACCCAAAGGAGTCTTGAAAGCAGTTCGATATGCCCATAATGCATCATTCGGTCTACTTGCCCAATCCTTCATTGATGAGTTAACTGTTTTTTCCAGAATTCCTTTGATTTGCTTGTTGGATGTCTAAACTTGTCTTGAAGTCTGTGGATGATATGGGGTCGCCACTTTGTGTTTCACACCTGACTTGTGCATTAACTTCTCGAAAAGTTTATTGCAGAAATGACTTCCTCCATCATTGACTATCACTCTTGGCTTGCCCAATCTACTAAGAATGTATTCCTTCACAAATTTAACAACCACATTAGCATCACTAGTTTGGGTGGGGATTGCCTCCACCCATTTTGAAACATAATCAACAGCAACTAAAATATATTCATAACCAAAAGATTTGGGAAAAGGACCGATGAAGTCTATTCCCTAAACATCAAACAGTTCAACCACAATATAAGATTGAAGGGGCATTTAATTCCTCCTTCCAATGTTACCTACTCTTTGACAGCGGTCACAATGCTTACAATATTCTTGAGCATCTTTAAATAGAGTAGGCTAGTAAAATCCACTTTGTAGCACTTTTTCGGCAATCTTTCTCCCTCCAAAATGACCACCACAGTGAAGGTCATGACAAAATTGAAGAACACTAAGTTGTACTTCCTCAGATACACACCTGCGAACTATCTCATCTTTGCATATCAGAAATAGGTAAGGTTCATCCCAAAAATAGAATTTACTCATGTGCAAAAACCTTTTCTTTTCTTGAAATGACATGTCAGAATGTAAAATACCACAAGCAAGATTGTTAGCAATATCCACAAACCAAGGTGAATTCATTACCGCAAACAACTGCTCATCAGGAAATGCTTCTAGATTTCTATGAATACTATCAGATGCAAGATTTTCACCAAAGAAAGGTAACCTAGATAAATGATCAGCTATAACATTTTCACTTCCCTTAGTATCCTTTATTTGAAAATCAAATTCTTGCAATAATAGCACCCATCTAATTAAATGAGGTTTAGCATGTTGTTTTGTCAAGAGATATTTTAGAGCTGCATGATCTGAATGCACAATAATTTTAGACCCAATCAAATATGCTCTAAAATTATCTAAGGCAAAAACAACAGCTAGCATTTCTTTTTCAGTTGTTATGTAATTAACTGTGCACTATTTAGGGTCAAGCTAGCATAATAGATCACTCTCAAAAATTTCTCAACCCTTTGCCCAAGGACAGCTCCTACTGCATGGTTGGATGCATCACACATAATTTTAAAAGGTAAAGACCAAATAGGAGCTACAATTACCAGTGCACTGGTCAATTTTTCCTTAAGGGAATTGAAAGCTTGCATGCAGTAAATTCAAATGGAACATCTTTCCCAAGCAAATGACATAATGGTTGGCTTATTTTAGAAAAATCTTTAATAAACCTCAGGTAAAAACCTGCATGCCCTAGAAAGCTTCTTATTCCCTTAACAGAGGTAGGTGGGGGTAACTTAGCAATCAACTCTACCTTAGCTTTATCCACCTCAATCTCTTTACTAGACACAACATGGCCTAATACAATGCCGTGAGTAACCATGAAATGACTCTTTTCCCAACTCAAAGTGAGGTTACATTCAATGCATCTCTCAAGCACAAGAACAAGTTTGCTGAGGCAATTATCAAAAGAGTCACCAAAAATAGAAAAATCATCCATAAATACCTCAATAAAGTCATCTATCATGTCCTTGAAAACAGACATCATGCATCTCTGAAAAATTGCAGGCGCATTACACAAGCCAAAGGGCATACACCGAAATGCATAAATCCCAAAGGGCAAGTAAAAGTGGTCTTGGATTGATCCTCTAGTGATATCAGCACCTGATAATAACCTGAAAGTCCATCCAAAAAGCAATAATGTGAGTGTCTTTATCCAGCATTTGATTAATAAAAGGAAGAGGGAAATGATCTTTCTTTGTGGCATTATTTAACTTCCTATAGTCTATACACATCCTCCACCCAGTGGTAATCCTAGTAGGAACCAATTCATTCTTTTCATTTCTTACCACAGTGATTCCTGATTTCTTAGGCACTACATGTACTGGGCTAACCCACTCACTATTGGCTATTGGGTATATCACTCCTTCAACAAGCAATTTAAGCACTTCCTTCTTAACCACTTCACTCATGTTTGGATTAAGGCGCCTTTGGGTCTCTCTCGCAGGTTTAGCTCCCTCTTCTAAGATAATTCTATGCATGCACATTGAAGGGCTAATACCTTTGATATCACTCAACCCCCATCCTATTGCTCTTTTTAATCTTTTTAATTCACTCACCAACCTCATCTCTTCCCTTTCACTAAGTTCGCTAGAAATTATCACAGGTAAGGTGTTGTGATCTCCTACAAACACATATTTTAGATTTTTAGGCAACTCTTTTAGCTCTAACTCAAGTGAAGGGTTATTCTCTTCTTTTTGGATGGAGGGGAGCTCAAATGATGGTTCCTCTTTAAGTTCCTCTATTTTAGCACTTTCTAAAATATCAATGCAACTGGCTACTTCTAAGTCAAAAATATCCAATTCACAATCTAAGGTCAGTGCCGACTCCAATTTATCCGAAGAACCTGTTTGCAAGAAAATATCTGAAACAACTGCGTCAATACAATCAATCAAAGAGCAATCCTCATATAATGCAGTTGTAGGAATGGGAGAAGTTTTAAAAATAGAAAATTCAACCATTTGTCCCAAGACAGTCATTGATAATTTACCATTTTTAACATCAATCAAGGTGTTGGTCGTAGCCATAAAAGGCCTACCCAGTAGAATAGTGTTGCGGATGGTGTAGCGTTATTTCCTTCCATGTCAAGAACTATAAAATCCACAAGCACTATCAACCCACAAACCTTAACTAACACATCTTCTATAACTGCTTTCGGGAATCTAAGAGATCTGTCAGCTAATTGCAAGACCATTTTAGTAGGTTTAATTTCCCCAAGTTCTAATTCAAGATACATAGAATAAGGCATCAAATTAACACTGGCTCCTAAATCACACATGCCATCAGTCCCCTTTCCATTACCTATAGTAATTTTAATTATGAAACTGTCAGGATCGTTTAGCTTCAGAGGTAGTTTATGTTGCAGAACAACACTAGCTACCTCTGATACTATCACCTTTTCATTTGGTTCATACCTCTTTTTCTTGGTGTTCAATTCCTTGAAGAATTTGGCATAAGCCAGCATGTTCTTTATTGCTTCAAGTAAAGGTAAATTAATACTTACCTTAGACAGCATGTTGAAGATGTCTGAAAATTTCTTATCTTGTTTATCATTCTTCAACTTACTAGGGAATGGTATAGGTGGCCGGTAAGGATTACTTACCTTATGTAAATCTGCTGAAGGAGATTTCTCCATTGATTTTTCTCCAGCACTCTTGTCCTCTAGTTCTCCTTCCTTTTTATTCTCTTGATCACCTGCATTCATAGAATTATTTTCAACACCATTATTTATTACCTTGCCACTTCTAAGAATAGTCACTGCTTGTGCTTGCTCCGGTTGACTCAGAAATTTTCCTTTTTGTTGAATCTGCATCTGTTGTGCAAGTTGTCCCACTTGGGTCTCCACTTTCTTGAAAGATGCTTCCAATGAATCCAACCTTTTGTTATTCATCTCTTGATTCTTGGTACTGACTTGGATAAAAGTATGTAAACTACCCTCCAAACTCTCTCTCTTAGGCTTCCCTTTATTTGAAGATTGCCCTAGTGGTTGATTTTGTCTTTGGACCAAATGGAAAGGTTGTTGAGAATTATTTGTTGCCCAGGAAAAGTTTGGATGATTCCGCCAACCAGGATTGTAAGTGTTTGAGAAAGGATCATTCCGGGCTCTTGGTTGATATCCCCCCATAGCGTTAACTTGCTCAGCCTCATTTCCATAAGACTCATATGTAGAGGGACATATATTTGCTCCATGCCCAAAAGTTCCACAAATTCCACACACTTCTTGAGTGGATGAAGAAGCATTGTTCTTCCTGTTCAGCATCTGCACTTGCCTTGTCAATTCAGCTATCTGATTGACCATCTCACTGTTGGCTTCCAATTGATTTACCCCTTTACTTCTTCCTCTTACACTTTTCTTTTGGGAATTAGCTCCCAGAATTTCAAAGATTTCATAAGTCTCATCTATTGTCTATTCTCCTATAGCTCCCCCAGCCGCATTATCAACAGTATTCTAAAATTGCTGGGTTTGACCATCGTAGAAAAACTAATTCAGCAGTTGAAGTGGGTATTGATGGTGTGGACATTGGATTAACAACATCCTAAACCTGTCCCAAGCCTCATGAAATGGCACTCCTTCAAATTGAGCAAATGTAGCTATTTTTCCTCTTAATTCAGCTATCTTCTGATGTGAGTAAAATTTGCCCATAAACTTGTTATAGACTTGCTCCCAAGTTGTCAAAGAATTTTCAGGCAACATCATAAGCCAGCTCTTTGCCCTATCCTTTAATGTGTACGAAAAACACCTCATCCTCAACTGGTCTTCTGTTAGTCCTCCCAAAGGAAATGTGTTGAGGGTGGAGTAGAAATCTCGGATAAAATTCAAAGGATCTTCATTCGGAACTCCATAGAAAGATGGAAGCATGTTGTAATGGATATTCTTCAACTCGTAATTTCTTGCTACATCTGTCAATCTTATACATGAGGTGGAAGTCCCAATGACAGGTCTAGAAAAATTCCTCATAGTTCTTTGCCTTTCGTCTCCCATATTGGTAGATTGTGCAGTATCCGACTCAAAATCAGAAATTTCCTCCTCTGTATCAAACCCGGTATATAGTTCAAACTCTTCTCTGCTCCTTTTCACTCTCTGAATTTCTAGAATACGTGGGTAAAGCTCTCCTCTGAGTGATCTCCTACCTTGCATAAACAAAATTTCTGGAAAAAGGAATTATTTAAAGCAAAAGAAAAAAATGAAATAAAATATAAACAATGAAAAATAATTTAAAATAAATATATGACTGATAAATAATTACGCCAATTAGCTTCCCTGGTAGCGGCTCCAAAAACTTGTTGCGCTCAAATAAACACTACTAAAGCCACACTCGCAAGTATACGAGGCTGCTGTAGTATTTTGGTGAACACCTCAAGGTCGTCTGACAAGAAAGCTAGATAGACTAATTATTTATCAAATCGTAATGAACAAATTATTAATTAGTAGTTTTTGATTTATAAGATTGAATTGCTGAACAACTAATGAAAAAGAAAATGAATTGAATTTATAGCAATGAAAGGAAACTAAACAAGGATATTGATTCACTTAATAGAAAAGCCTAGGGTTTGCACTTCTCTACTAATTTATATGTATGAATGGTTATTTCACTCAACTGGTTTAATTTCAAAGATCATATTTCAAGCAACTTAATTAATCAAATCAAGGAAATAAGCTCTCGCATTCAAGTCCCTAATTGAATTGTTCCAGCATTAGACTTCATTTCTCAATCCTTCATCTAAATACCTCAAACACGAAATTGGTGGCTAATCAATTATATATTAACATTAATCCATTCAATTAAGGTTAAAAGAAATAATTCAGTTAAGAGGGGAAGTGTGAAAAATTAAAAATTTCACAGTTTGTCCTAAAATAGTCAATCAAAGTATCAGTTATAGCCATTAAAGGTCTTGCTAGCAAAATTATGTTTTCAGAATCCCTAGTGATTTCTTCCCCCATATCCAAGACAATGGAATCATCAGGAATAATAAAACCACCGACCTGAACTAGAACATCTTCTATGATTCCCTTAGGCTATATAAGAGTTCTATCTGCAAGCTGCAACACCATCTTAGTAATTTAAGTTCCCCTAGCTCTAATTTCAAATAAATGGAATACGGTATCAAGTTTATACTAGCTCCTAGGTCACACATGCCAGTGGTTTCTTTCATATTCCTAATAGAGATATTAACTATAAAACTTCTAGGATCTTTTAGCTTACGAGGTAACTTATGTTGTAAAATGGCACTCATTACTTTCAAAACTATCACCTTTTCATTCAACTCATACCTTTTCTTTCAATGTTTAGTTCCTTGAAGAATTTGGCATAAGCTGGCATATTTTTAATAACCTCAAGTGAGGGGAGATTTATACTTACCTTTAAGAGCATGTTATACATTTTAGAAAATTATTTATCTTGCTTCTCATTTTTTAGCCTGCTTGGGAAAGGAATTGGTGGTTGTAAGATTTGGGGATTTGTGCAACCTTGGTACAAGGGATGCCTCCACACTCTCCAACTCCTTCGATTCACTTGGTTGAGCTTGCTTGTTTGCATTTCCTTGCCATTTTCTTGAATTGTACTTGCATCAAAAGAATCACCAATTTTATTATCAATTAACTTACCACTTCTCAAAACCGTGATTGCCTTGACTTGATCTGGTTGGCTTAAAAATTTTCCCTTTTGATGTGCTTGTAGTTGGTTAGCCAATTGACCATGTAGCGTTTTAACCTTCTTCAATGATGCTTCTAAAGAATGAAACCTTTTATTGTTCAATTTTTGATTTTGTGTGCTTACTTGAATGAAAGCATTCAAGTTTTCTTCCATGGTGGGTTTCTTTGATTGATCTTGATATGAAGATTGCCCTTGGAAGTTACATCCTCTTTGATAGGTTTGGAAGGATTGTTAAGGTGGAACTTGTTGATTCTTCCATGAAAATTTTGGGTGGTTTCTCCAACCGAGTTATAAGAATTTGAATATGGGTCATTCTGGAAACTTTCAAAGGAATATACTTGTTCTTCCCCTTCTTGGAATTGGTCAAAGCTTGAAGGGCACATATTTGCATTATGGCCTACAACATCACATGATGCACATGTTTCTTGACTAGACATAGACAAGTTTCCTCTAGCTTTCAGTAATTTTACTTGCCTTGTCAACTTTGCAATTTGTCTTGCCATTTCTAAATTTGAATTTAACCCAAAGGCTCCTCTACACCTTTCTTCAATACTCTTCTGCTGCGAATTTGCTTCTAATATTTCAAACAATCTCACTATTTCAGTAGCTGTCTTTTCACCCATTACACCCCTTACTAACCATGGTATTTTGGCTTTACTGAGTTAGCCCATTGTAAAGGAATTGATTGAGCAATTGTTATGGATAATAATGATGAGGGCATTGTAACAAAAAAATATTTGAAGCGATCCCATGCCTCATGAAATGGTTCTCCATCCAATTGGGTGAATGTTGCAATACTCCCCCTGCGCTTCTTTATTTCTAATGTGAATAGAATTTTGCCATGAATTTGTTATGCACTTCGGTCCATGTGGTTAATGAATTTTTTGGTAAAGACATCAACCATGCATTTGCCCTATCCTTCAAACTGTATGGGAAACACCTCATTTTTACCTCATCTTCCATCAATGCTTGCAAAAGGAATGTATGCAAGGTTGTATAAAAATCACGAATGAGTTGATGGTTGATTTATTTATTTTCAATGCTTGATTTATTTAATTTATCATGGATGGATATTTTCTTTATTGTTATTGTTTATTTGTTTTAGTATTAAAATCGTAAGAGGTATGTTTCCACTTTGTGGGTACCTCATTAGTTAAATATCATGTAATTTAAATAGCTTTTATATTTTGGACCAATGTAAAGGACATGTTTCCACCTTTCGGTGGGTGTCCTATTTAGTTTTGACATGAATGTTGTAAGGACATATTTCCATCCTCGGAAGGGTGTCCATTTATTTGTTTTGCTTGGACATTGCTTTGATTTTAATATAACGATGCATTATTTCAATTGTTGCTTGTAATATGGATAATATTGTTATACTTAAGAATTTTATAATATTAAGACCTGCAAAGGAGGCCGGTTCCAATGAATCGAGCGTTGTGGGGGTGATGGGCCATTTCTCACCTTCCCCACACGTACCCAACTTTTCGAACCCATTAGGGCGTTGGGGATTCCTTAGGAATCAAGTCATCCACCCCTTTCTTTTTTCCAGCCATAAGCCCGTGTTCTCTAAGGGCCCTAGCCTAAACAGTGTCGAAGTCGCAAGAACCATTCCACTGAGAGTGGGGGCAAAAATTCCCGCTCACAATGGTGACTCTACTGGGGATAAGAGAAGTTGATTCCGTTGGTCTTTTTATTATTCTATTATTTCTTATAATGATATTATCCATTGCATCATATTAGATTGCATCGTGTGCGAGAGTTAGGACACCCATGTTATCCATGTTGTGTTATGTAAGGGATACCATACTTTCACTCAAGGTATGGAGATCGAGCATGGCATAACCACTCATAGCCTCGTACCATTTGGTATATACTTGCTATGGAAACCTAAGCCTTTTCATCCAAAGACTAAAGCTCATGTAATTGGCCTAGTTACTTTCCTTATGGTTTACCCCAAATGCTTGTTGTTTTTGTTTTACTATGGTTAATTTATCTTAGCTTAAATCATGGCTTAATTGGTTTGTTCTTTTTCTAATATGACCTAATTACATTGTGAGCTCAAATAATTTTTTTTTTCTAAATCCAAAAGATTAAAGCTATTTTTAAAACTTTTCAAGATGGTCTTTGGACATAAAACTTTTCTAAAAACAAATCAAAAATTCTTTTGATCATAACCCAAATACTAAGCCCAAAATCCATTTTTTCTAAAATCTTTTCACAATGGGTGTAGACCCTTAATTTTTTACCCAATCCGGTCCAATATGTTTTATTTAGTCTAAAATGATTTTTGTTGTCTAATTGGTCCAAAATAATTTTTATTAAATAATTTTTGCTTTAGTATCTAATTTTTATTAATAAAAAATAGAAATAAACAAATAAAAGTCAAAAAATAAAAATAAAAATAAAAATCGGAGTCGAAAAAATCGGCGACGAAAAAATCGTCGTGCGGGCCCGTGGGCATTTCGCACACAGAAAATTTGAAAAAAACAAGATTGTTCCAATTTAATATTAAAGAAAATAAAATTAAAAAGCAATATTCAAGCTAAGGAAAGTTCATTGAGTTTAAGCTTCTTTTCCCTTCACATCTTCAATATTTCCATCTTGAAAGGATGATAAAACAAAATCTTCTTCCAATCCTTTTCCCACCATGAAGGTTGCTGGTGGAGGAACTCTTCCAAATTTAGGCAAAGGGTTGTTCTTGGTATTGGGCATATCCAGCTCAGTTAGCTTGCCACTATCAATCAAATATTCGATCTCATGCCTTAGACGAGCACATTTATCTGTTTCATGCCCTCGCATTTGATGAAATTGACAGAAGGCCTCAGTATTGAAGTTTGGTGGCAATGGATTATGTAAAGGTCGAGGAGCTAACGGTTGTAACAACCCTTTCTTTTGCAGCTTGTCGAAGACCCAAGACAAAGGCTTCCCCAGATATGAGAATTGTCTTTTATTCTCTTGACCGGTTACATTAACATCAACTTCTTTTTGTGTGCTTTGATTGTTAGGCTGGTTGTTCCCTTTCTCATTCCTTCTTATTGAAAAGTGATTCTTCTCCCTTTCTCACTCTTCAATTTGTAGACCAGCTTGGAGAAGATCTTTCAAATCACGGATGAGTGTATGAGACATCCTCTTAGGAAGACTAGGCAACACCCCTCTTACAATCATCCTTATTTGATCGGATTCATCGGGCCTCTTCTTGAGTAAAGCGGCCTTGTTTCTCTGTCTCTTCACATAGTCCACAAAATTCTCATTTGGCCTTTGTCTAATGGACTCCACTTCCATTAAGGTAACTTCCATCTTGATATTATATCCATATTATTGGATGAAGGCCTTGTAAAGCAGATCCCAACTCTTTTGTGTTCCATCATCTAAGGTATTGAACCAATTTTGGACAATAGGGTCTAATGAGAGCATGAAGTACCTTAGGGTTTGAGCCTTAGTAGCTCGGGCAGATTGCATGGTAGTGATGTACTGCTTCACATGGAGATGAGGGTTTTCGGTTCCATTGTACCTAGCGAAGGAAGGCATCTTGAACTTAAAAGGGACTTCTTCATCTTGTTCAAATAGTTTGCCAATTACGGACATCTCTTCGGTTTTCAGCTTCTTCTCAAATTTCTTTTCAAAATCAGCAATCATCTTTTCAACATCGGATGTCTTGGTCTTTTCAATAGTTGTTTTCTCAACAACCTTCGGTTCTTTCTTCTTCTCTTGAACATCTTGGTAGTATTGAGCCCAATCATCATCATCATCAATGATTACCTTATCATCATCAAAAGCAACTTCGCTAACTTTGGTCTTCCCTTTGTCCTTTGGTTTCTTAGTGCTAGCAGATGCCTCGGCATGGTTCTCTTAGATTGCAGTCAATTGGTTCTTCATGGTCTCAGCTAGGGCCTCTTTGATTTCTTCCATCTTGGCATTGAGGGCCTCATCCACCATCCTTTGAATTTGTTCAGGCTCCATTGTTTTAGTTGAGTAAGTGATTGAGTCGTTGCTAGATACTTCATCTCCGGCGTAGGTTGGATTGTTGTAAGCTTTAGAACTATCATAATCCAAAGCTATGAGCCAGAGAGGATCAATGATATGAGATGCAAATGTATGCATGTATGCATGTATGCACAAACAATCAACAAATAAGGATAAATAGGACGTTCCTTCCAACCTTATAACATCCACACATGAATGGCGAGTCTCTTTTCCTAGGTATATGGTTAACAAAATACCATCATGGGGTATCTTGTTTTCGAATAATACCCTTGGACGTTTCAACCAATAGTTATATTTTCGAAAATGGAAATCAATCCATGATAATTCCTATTAATTATGTTTTAATCCATTTATCCAACTAAAGTAGCCTTTATGCTATGTTGGATTAAAATGAAATTAAGAGGTTTACTATAAATAGATTTCTCACTTGAAAAAGGTAACTAATGGTTCATGCCAAAAACAAGCCCATGGTTAATTTATTCTTAGTGTAAACTAGGCCCACAATTGATTTTTGGTATCTCATAATTGACCTAAATATTTTTGCAAGCTCTTTGTAAGAAAAGGTTGGGTGAAAATAGTTTTGTTTCTAAGTCCATTGTAAAAGATTTTTGAAAAATGGATTTTGGGCTTAGTATTTGGGCCATGGGCCAAAGAATTTGATTTGTTTTTAGAAAAGTCTTATGTCCAAAGACCATCTTGAAAAATTTTGAAAATAGTTTTGGTCTTTTGGATTTTAAAGAAGAGTTTATTTTGAGCTTACAATATACTTAGGTCATATTAGAAAAAGAACAAACCAAATAAGCCATGATTGAAGCCAAGGTAAAATAACCATAGTCAAACAACATGCATTTGGGTTAAAGCCTAAGGAAAGTAACTCGGCCAATTACATGAGCTTTAGTCTTTGGGTAAAAAGGCTTAGGTTCCCATAGCAAGTATATACCAAATGGTATAAGGCTATGAGTGGTTATGCCATGCTCAATCTCCATACCTTGAGTGAAAGTATGGTGTCCCTTACATAACACAACATGGGTAACATGGGTGTCCTAACTCATGCACACAATGCAATCTATGATGATGCAATGGATAATATCATTATAAGAAAGAATAGAATAAAATAAATAGACCAACGGAATCAACTTCTCTTATCCCCAGTGGAGTCGACACTGTGAGCAGGGATTTTTGCCCCCACTCCCAGTGTAATGGTTCTTGCGACTTTAGCACTGTTTAGGCTCGGGGCCTTAGAGAACACGGACCTAAGTCCGGAGAAAATGGAGTCGCCACCCGGACAGGCCGGGAAAAAAGAAAGGGGTGGATGACTCGATTCCTAAGGAATCCCCAACCCCTTAATGTGTTCGGAAAGTTAGGTACGTGTGGGGAAGGTGAGAAATGGCCCAGCACCCCCACAACGCCCGATTCATTGGAACCGGCCTCCTTTACAGGTCTTAATATTATAAAATTCTTAAATATAACAATATTATCCATATTACACACATTAATTAAAAAGAAAGCATCATTATATTAAAATCAAAGCAATGTCCAAACAAAGCAAATAAATGGACACCCATCCGAAGATGGAAACATGTCCTTACATCACACACCTAAATAGGACACCCACCAAAAGGTAGAAACATGCCCTTTACATTAGTTCTAAAATAGAAAAGCAAATTAAATTACATGATATTTAACTAATGAGGTACCCACCAAATGGAAACATACCTCTTACAACATTTGGAAGTCTAAATAAATTGCTAAAAGTAAATAACCATTCATAATAAATAAATCATTCATCAAAGGTATTTAAATATCAATAAAAAGCAAACATCCAGCCATGATAAATAAAATACACCAAGTATTGAACTTAAATAAATTAAGGCATATAAAATAAATAAAAGCATAATCAAATATAGAATTGAATAAATAAATAAAAAGTCCAAATTATAGCTACTATTTCCATTTAGATTTCTTTATCTCATGTGTTAAGATTTTGGGAATTTCATGAGTATAAGCTACTATGACTCTTTTATGGAATTAAAATAGATTGATGTTTTATGCTTTAAAAGGTGGGTAAGACACTTTGATTAAACAAATTAAGGTTTGAATGATGAAATCATGAAACTAGGATTTTAGACACTTTAAAATACTTTGATTTATGATTTTCAGTTATTGGGTTTCTAAACTGCTGTGTAAATTTAATCTATTTATGGTTTTAATGTTTTAAAAGGATTAGGGTTCATAAAAATTAGGGTTTAAAGTTTTAAAAGGATTAGGGTTAATTATGTTGTCAATGGGTTTTGGGATTCAAGCGATAGTGATGATGATCTTGTATCCAAGGAGGAATAGACCTGGTCCAAGCCCGAAGAAGATGAAGTAATGAACACTAGATTCAGTGAGCCTTATACAAGGCCACCGCCTGAGGAGATAGAAGTTAATAAAGGAAAGGAAGTTGAAGTAGGGTATAAAGAAGAGGAAGATGATACTATGCTCAAGCAATTGAAAAAGAACCCAAGCAAGTGTTAGCATTTGGGACTTATTGGCTACTTCTAAAGAACACCAAGAGACTATGGCCAAGGCCATGGCTAGCATGCCAATTTCTAACTCCACAACACCGGAGGAGCTGATCAACTTCATAAAAAAATGGAGTAATGAAATGTGAAAATATTCAAGAGAAGAGCGAAGTTAATATGGGAGAGGTATCCTTCTTAGATGCAGATTTACTGGAAGAGGGGAGAGATCACATCCGCCCTCTCTTTATCAAAATAAAAATTAAAGAGAAAAAGGCTCCATGTGTAATGTTCGATGATGGGTCTGCCATAAATGTTTGTCCACTTAAAATATTGCCAAAACTAGCTATGTCCACAAGGGATCTAAACCCGACCGAGGTAACCATTTGGGCTTATGACAACACTAAGAGACATGTCGAAGGAACTTTCAAAGCTGCTGTCAAGGTTGGTCCAATCAAATCTATTGTTGAATTTATAGTTTTGGTCATACCTATTACCTTTGCCTTACTCTTGGGACGTCCATGGTTTCATCCCCTTGGTGGAGTTCCTTCCACACTTCATCAAAAGATCAAGTTCCCTAATGGAGATGAGAAAGTGGCCATCGAGGCCGAAGATAATGAGGTTGTTAATGCTCTAATGATTGAGAGGCCTCTCAATGGTTTCTAAGTAGCTGCAATTTCTGATGATGAAGTAGTGGACTCCAAAGTCTTGATATGATGAAGAACATGAACTACGTTCTCGGAGCTGGTCTTGGAAAGGGTAAGGCCGGTTTGACAAAGCTTTCAGATTTCAAAACTCAAACATCCAAGAAAGGGTTGGGATATGATGAAGTCAACAAAGATGTCCAGCCATAGAAGAATGAGAAGATGAGCTTTTCGCCACTTGAAAAAATCTTCGTCAAAGCACCAGACATGGGACCACTCCAAGGAAAGCCCGAGCCAATCATGTTTTTGGAAAAGTTGATCCCAGGTTTTGAAATTTTTGCAGATGTTGCCGAGCTAGTGGAGTAAGTGAAGAAAGAGCTCACCCTGCCAGCCAACAAAGAATCCAATCCAGAAGAGAAGAAGGAAGCTATCCTGAAAGCTGAGAAGACTCTGGAGGAGATTGCTGCCCTGGTTGAAGAAAAGTTTGAAGACATTCTGCCTTATGATTTTGAGAACAATGATTTTGATTTTGATTTTAATTTGTCTACTTTGTATGAGGATGATGATGTTTTCTTTTTCCAAAATGAATGCAATAAAGTCTGATTTTGCTTACTTGTGTGATGTTTCTCCTGATGGTTGCATATATTTAAATAGCAATTACATTAGCATCTTTAATACTAATTCTGTTGACACACAATCATTAAATTTGGGAACAATCGAAAAACCTAAAAACATCAGTATAGCATCCGACCTTACTCCTTATGAGAGAGAGAGATTTTAAAAAATATTCAAAAAATATGAAGAAGTATTTGCTTGGTCTTATGAGGATATGCCTAGAATAGACCGAGACATAACCGAACATCTTATTCCTACTTACACTCCATAAAACCTGTCAAATAAAAGCTTAGGCGATTAAGACCTGAGTGGACTGAATTGATTAAAGAAGAGGTCACTAAACAAATACAAGTGAAGTTCCTTGAAGTGATAGAATATCCAGATTGGCTAGCAAACATAGTACCCATGCCAAAGAAAGATGGAAGAATAAGGGTCTGTGTGTATTGTAGAGATTTAAACAAGGCTTCCCCTAAAGACAATTTTCCTTTATCCCATATAGATGTTCTCATTAATAGTGTAGCCTCTAGTGTGCTACACTCGTTTGTAGATGGATTTTCTGGATACAACCAAGTGTTAATGGCCTAAGAGGATAAAGTCAAAACTACTTTCATTACTACATGGGGTATATTTTGTTATAGGGTGATGCCATTCGGCTTGAAGAATGCTGGAGTAACCTACCAACGGATGGCCACCACACTATTTCATGACATGATGCATAAAGAAGTTGAACTATATGTTGATGATATGATGGTGAAATCGGATACAAGGGAACAACACTTCTAAAACTTAGAATTATTCTTCGATAGAGCATTGAAATATAAGCTAAGATTAAACCCGAAGAAGTGTGTGTTCGGTGTTACCTCAGGCAAATTGTTGGGAGATGTGATTGGTCCGAATGGCATTGAGATTGATCCTGACAAAGTTAAAGCAATCAGGGATATGCCAGGCCCCAAGACGGAGAGAGAAGTTCGGGGATTCATTGGCAAATTACAATACATTAGTAGATTTATAGCAAAGCTCACAACAATCTGTGAGCCTATCTTCAAATTTCTTAAAAGGAATCAGCTGATCCTGTGGAATGAAGAATGTCAAAAGGCCTTTGAACGAATAAAAGAGTATTTGTTGAATCCACCTGTTTTGAAATCACCCAAACCCAGCAAACCTCTATTACTATACTTAGCAGTAGAAGAAGAGTCAGTAGGGGCCAGCTAGACCAAGCACATGAGTCAGCAGTAGAAGAAGAGTCAGTAGGGGCCAGCTAGACCAAGCAGATGAGTCAGGGATTGAACATGCAGTTTACTATTTAAGTAGAAAGCCCCTACCTTACAAAATTAAGTATAGTATCATTGAAAAGACCTGTATAGCCATGGTTCGGTCTTCTAAGAAGTTGCGGCATTACTTTCAATCGTATAGTGTGCAAGCAATTTCCAGGTTGGATCTAATGAAGTACTTAAGGGAGACACCCTCTTTGATTGGGAAATATGGTCGCTGGTTGATAATATTAGAAGAATTTGAGATTGAGTATGTAACTAGGAAAACAATCAAAGGTAGAGCAGTGGCAGAATTCCTGGCCCAACAACCATTACCAGATAGCAAAAAGGTAGTCTTGGAATTTCTGGATGAACATTTAGAGGCAATTGAAGTACAAGGGTGGAAAATGTATTTTGATGGAGTAGCAAATAGGAAAGGAGCAGGTTTGGGAGTCATACTAGAATTGCCCAAAGGGGAATTTATCCCATTAGCCAAAAAGTTGAAATGTAGGGCAACCAATAATATGGAGTATGAAGCATGTATCTTTAGTTTAGAAACCCTACTGATTATGAAGGTGAATAAGGTGGAAGTTTTTTGCGATTCATTGCTAGTAGTATCCCAAGTAAATGGAGAGTGGGAGTTGAAAGAGGAAAAATTAAAATCGTACCACTAGTACTTCACCATGATAAAGAAGAACTTTAAGGAGTGTAGGTTTATACACCTATCAAGAGAGGAAAATCAGAAGGCTAATGCCCTAGCCACATTGGCTTCAGTATGGGAAAACCCTGTCAATTTATTCCTCAAGCCTCTGATTTTGACCAGTTCATCAACTCCTTGCTGTGAATATGAAACAATCATGGAAACTGATACAGACCATGATGTGTGGTATGGTACTATAAGATGATTTTTAGAGGAAAGAGAATACCCGTCGGGGGCAACGAAAAAAGAAAGAAGAGCCATAAGGCGGTGGTCTTTGCAATACATCACATTCCATGGAGAGTTATATCAAAGATGGCCTGATGGGGGTGCATTTGAGATGCTTGAGGAAGCCTGAAGTGGAGCATATCATGTCAGAAATACATGCGGGAAGTTGCGGTCCACATATGAGTGGTTTGGCCCTAGTTAAGAAGATTATTCGACAAGGTTAGTACTGGTTGACCATGGAGAGAGATTGTATTGAGTTTGTAAAGAAGTGCCAACAACGTCAGATGTATGGTAACTTGAATCACATGCCTCCTAAAGAATTGCATTCTATGTCTTCACCCTGACCCTTTTCCGCTTGGAGTATCGACATTATAGGAGAGATACATCCGACAGCCTCAAACGGTCACCGTTTCATTATAGTAGTAATAGATTATTTTTCAAAATGGGTCGAAGCCAAATCCTTCAACAAACTGGATGCAAGTCAAATGGCTAGATTTATTGAGAAGAACATCACCTGCAGGTATGGAGTCCCGCAAAGTGTGATATCAGACAATGGGGTATAGTTTCAAGGAGCAGTTAAGGATTTATTCTCGAAGTACCAAATTCATCATCACCAATCCTCTCCTTATAGACCAAAGGCTAATGGTGCAGTAGAAGCAACAAACAAGACAATTAAGCAAATTCTATCCAAGATGACCAAGACTTACAGGGATTGGTCAGAGATGCTTCCCTTTGCTTTGTGGGGATATAGAACAAGTGTACAAACACCTACTGGAAAGACACCGTTCTCTTTGGTTTGTAGGATGGAAGTAGCATTGCCAATTGAAATTGAGATAAAGTCATTGAGAGTAGTCTTGGAAGCTAAATTGCTTGAAACAGAATGGGTAGCGAGCAGATACACCCAGTTAGCTTTATTAGAGGAGAGAAGGTTAAAGGCACTATATCATTATCAACTGTATCAATGGAAGATAGCTCGAGCCTATAATAGAAGGATTAAGATCACAAAACTCAGAGTCGGGGATTTTGTGTTGAAACAATGTAAGCCTAGTTGGGAAGGGCCATATGTCATGAAACAAGTAATGAACAAGGGTGCAGTGAAGTTATCAAACAAGGATGGGAATGAGTTTAATGAGCCAGTGAACATCGACAGGTTGAAGAGGTTTTATATATAAAAGGGGAAAAAAAGAGAAAAAGAAAAAAGAGCTCGCTAGGTTGAAAACCCAAAAAGGGCGGCCTAGGCAAAAATTAGAGCAGTCCGCTAGTTCCAAAAATCCGAAAGGGCTGGCTAGGCAACAATTAGGGCTAAATGAGAGAAAATCGTCAATTAGAAAACCCAAAAGGGCTTGTTGGCAACAGGAATGATCTTGTGTATGCTGGCTTTATGTTTGGTTGTTCCCCAATTTAATAAAACAAAATTAATATTAAAATTGTTTTATGTGCACTATTATAAGTATTTGACCATATATGGATGAAATAAATGAACGCAATAGCAAAAGGTGATGACAAATTATAAAAGGAAAGAAGCATCTTTTATTAGTTTTATTATTTTTTTCATCCTAACAATACACTTTCTAAATTGACAAATGTAAAATCTATGGCAAACGATAAATGTAATGTGCAGGCCAACTTTGCTTCAGCCGATCCAAGTAGACCTCAGTCAAGCTAGGCATGTCTAAATCGGGAGTGAATTCAAAATCGCGAGGCTCAACTCCGTACTAACGGCTAAGCTGGTGAGGATCATAGCAAGTACCTCGATGAAGAGTGGCAAGAGGAACATACATCAAGTATGTCCACATGGTGATACGAGAAATCTTCCACCAAGGTAACAACCAACGGATGTTAACTTCAGCGCGTGAGTGGATCCAGTCAACCCAGTCAGCATATGAAGAAGCAGGATGGAGTAGTTTCCTATCGAAATGATGTTATGACAGATATCTGGCAAAATCCATGGATGGAGTATCAAGCAAGCAGAGACACTCCTAAAGCAAAATCTGTGAGGGAAAATTAAATTAAAAAAAAGAGTCCGCTAAGTTGAAAACCAGCAAGGGCAGCTTAGGAAAAAATTAGGACAGCTCACTAGTTTTGAAAACCTGCATGGGTGGACTAGGAAAAAATTAGAGCAATATAAAATATAATATAAAAAGAGTCTGCTAAGTTGAAAACCCGCAAGGGCAGCTTGGGCAAAAATTAGGACAGCTCGCTAGTTCCAAAAACCCGCATAGGCGGACTGGGCAAAAATTAGATCAATAAAATAAAAAAAAGAGAGAAAGAAAGAGAAAACCTAAATTGAAAACCCAAATGGAAGTTTAGGTAATTACCTGAAGCAACAACGGACTCCCGGTTAGTCTCTTTGACAATCCTCATTTAAGTTGGACTAATCCGACTAAAGTCTCGGCTAAGATCACAGGTATCGGTGACAAGCCTCCATCCAATTGGTCCATGATATCCAATACTCATGGATCAATATCTCCATCAGAAGAAACAAGCAAGAATTGGCCACTCAAGCATAGACAAAGCATACATCTCCATGCCTTAGTAGGAGACAAATGAGAAAGGTAAAAGTCAATTGAGGGACCAAGCAGAATTTTCTCACCTCTCACCAACTGTAGAACTTCGGGCTTCGAGATTTGAAATAACATTTGCATCTTCTGTAGAGTCTTGGAAATCAATATGGGTAACACCATTTGTTGATTATTTTTATATCCAAGGATGGCCTCAAATTCCTCAATCAAGAGACATATTTCAAAGCCATTAATTTTAAATGTCCTAGAATCCACATTCCAAAAAGAAGCTATGGCTTGTAAAAAAAATGGTCCAATTTAACATTTTGAAAACATTTCAAAGTATCAATCTTTGACCAAGATATTTGTTTCCAATGAATGGCATTCATATTCTTAAATAGAATTTTTATTTTCTTCAAATGGAGTTCGGTCATCGTGGAAGACTGAAGGAAAATTAGGATTGATAAAAGGAGTTTTAACATTGAAGTGGAAAATCTCTTGGTTTCTGTATGAAATTCTGGCGTGAAAAGTGATTTATATAGGAGGATTATGCTATTCCACAATTGATAAGGAAAAAGAAATAAGACTGAAATACATAAAGAAAAAGAATCAGCGATGAAGTTTCTTTAATTGCCATGTTGTATTTGGTTTTAGTTAATTGATGCGGCTATAAATGTGAAAAGGAAAATTGTGGCGCAATAATGATGATAAAAAAAAGGAAAAACATTGCAGTAAAATAAACATTATATATTATCATTATTATTTTTATACTTATTGTACAATGTTTCCTCAATTGACACAATATTCATATATCACTAAAAAGGAGGTGGTAGATCATCAAATAAAGCTCTAAAAAATTCGTCGCCTGTTGGAGGAGACGGCAAATCACTCGTCCCAAGTTCGCCCGAAGCAGGAGCACCAGAATCTCTCTTAAGTCCAGAACTTAGCACAGGTCCAGAACCCAAATTATGCTTAGGTCCATAACCTAAAATCTCTTTTAAGTTTAGAACTTAGCTCAGGTCCAGAACCTAAATTACGCTTACGTCTAGAACCTAAAATCTCTCTTAAGTCCAAAACTTACCTCGGGTTTAGAATCCAAATTATCCATAGGTCCGGAACCTTAAATTTCTTTTAGGTCCAGAACTTAGCTCAGTTCCAGAATCCAAATTACCCTTTGGTCCAGAACTTAAAATTATCCTTGAGTCTAGGACTCGAACCGGGTCCAGAACCCAAAACCTCAACCATCTTAAAAATCAAGTGTTATTGCTTTTCACTCTCTTTTGCTGTAGTCTCAGATCGTTCAAGCAGAGGGCAAACTGTAGACCCTTAATTTTTGACCCAGTCTGGTCTGATATTTTTTATATAGTCCAAAATAATTTTTATGGTATTTTAATTAAATAATATTTATTTTATTATTTATTATTTATAATAAATAAAATTAAAATTTAAAAATAATAATAATAAATAATAATAAATAAATAAACAAAAATCATAAAAAATAAAAAATAAAAATAAAAATCGACTACGAAAAAATTCATCACCGAAAGTGGAATTGGCTCCTGCAGGCGATATGGCCTTTGGCCATTTCGCCGTCGGAATTGACTCTAGCTGCCCCAGCCAGTGCTCGCAAATCCTCATTGTTTCTAGCCAGCAGCAAGTTTTTCGCCAGCGAAATTTTCCAACGCAGTTTTTTCCAAAACCAAATTCTATTTGGTTTTCGTTTCTTTTCCTAATTAATTTTAGTTTCCTTAAACAATTAGAAGTAGGCTTATAATTTTTCTTATAAATAACACATTAAAACTCAGAATTAAGGATAGAAAAATTGGACTTTTAATTTGGATTGGGTCGAAGTAAAAAGGACAGAAAACCCTAGCAAGAGACATTAGCAACAAGCAAGCAATCAATAATTCATCAAAGGTAGCCACATTGCCTTTGTTATTGTTCATCCAGAAAGCAATTTTTGGTGGAACCAACGAACGGAGGTTTGAATCTCTATTTTCTTTATTTATTTCTTTACAGTAGCTTCATCATTCAAATTGAATTAATTGTTTCATCATACAAATTAATCAAAAACTTCACAAACCCTAAATTACTCTTCTGTTTCCAGAAACCCTAAAGACACTAAAACTATTCTTCTGCTTCCAAAAATTTTAAAACCCTAATTATTTTCCCCGAACTATTTTCATCCAAACCATAACTTTTTGTCCAAAATTTCCAAGTGTTTTCTTAAATTTCCAAACTCTATTCTTCTTAATGTTTTCTAAAAATCATAATTATTTTTATAAAACTCTATACTATTTTCTTAAATCCTAAAATCAAATATGTTTTCTAAAATATCAAAAATTCCTAATTCTCTCAAACCTGCAAAGGAGGCCGATTCCAATGAACCGGGCGTTATGGGGGTGCTGGGTCATTTCTCACCTTCCCCGCACGAACCTAACTTTCCAAACCCATTAGGGGGTTGGGGATTCCATAGAAATCGAGTCATCCACCCCCTTCTTTTTTCCTACCCGTTCGGGTGGTGACTCCATTGTCTCTAGACTTAGGCCCGTGTTCTCTAAGGCCCCGAGCCTAAACAGTATCGAAGTCACAAGAACCATTCCATCTGGAGTGGGGCAAAAATCCCCGCTCTCAGGTTCCATAATCAAATTAAGGTTTGACTATGAGATTAGGGTTTTAACCTTTGAAAATAAGGGTTTTAAATAAAATAGGATTTAAGCATGCAAACTAGGGTTTTAGGACAAATCTAGGGTTTTAGAATACAAGCTATAGTTAAATCATGCACGGCTAGGATGGAATTAGGGTTTTGAAAATACAAATTAGATTTTAATATGGAATTAGGGTTTTAAAAATACAAATTAGGTTTTAATATGGAATTAGGGTTTTGAAAATACAAATTAGGGTTTAATACAGAAATAAGGTTTTCCTAAAGCGATGCAAGGATTTGTAAAATTATGGCTAAGCATACAATTAGTGTTCCCAATATCATTAGCTTTACTGTAAAAATTTAGTAAATTGATTTTTACTTTGACAATGCAGTGAGTTAAGCAGTGATGGTAAACAAATAATGCTGAATTGAATTGAATAAAAGAGTGATACCTACATGTTAGCTCCACCAATATGAATGTGTTCAATCAAACCCATTTATGCTACTGCCAGACCAACTTTAATCTTAGTTAAGTTAAGCAATCTAGAGATGATGGTTACTACCTCCATAGGTTGTTGTGTGGTTATTGTCTTTTCTTTGTTCCCATATCAAATTAAACCAAACAAAACCCATTTTATTTTTGGATTAAACCTCTTTAGGGCTTTAAAAATTGTACCAGCTTATTTTGAGTCTTTTAAAATTGTATCGACCTAATTTAGGGCTTTAAATTATGTTAAAGCTTTTAACGTTAGACCAAATTTGACTTGGCCTCTATTAATTGGGACTGAACTAGCTTAGGACCAAAATTAAGGGTCTATAATGATTGAGAAGAATAAAACTCAAAAGTGACAAACTTAGGCTCAGACTCAGACTTGGGATATAGGTCAGACTCATATTAAAACATGGGGCTAAAAATTGACTTAGAGCTTAACTTGACTTTGAACACAAACTCAATTCTTGGCTTGGTATTAAACACAGCCTTAGAATCTGGCCAGAGGGTTAACTCTTGACTATACTAGAAATCTAGCTCTACCGTGGATGGGATGGACTCCAAAGATTGACTACCATTCCTTTCAAAATACCAATAGTTTAATACTCCTGTAGCTAGTTGGATCAAGTGGCTGAAATCTGACTCTGCTCCTTCCTGTAACATAGCTACTTGAAACAAACTAGGATCAATGTTATCATTAAAATCTTCTCCTATCTCTGATGTAGGCTTACTACTCCTAAACCAAGCCTGACATCAAAGAAAATTTCAAAACCTAGTGTTAGTTCATTAAATGATGGATTCCACCATGGTTCAAAAAACGTGTAATAAAGGAAATTTGTTCCTTCTTTAACAAAATAGCCATTCGAGGTTTTGAAATAAGGTTTTATAGTAAATTTGAATATTTCTCCTATGTTTTTACACTAAACTATCTGTTTAGCTCTTCCTTCCATTTCCTCAATGTATTCCTAAGTTGGATTATATCCCATACCAAATGGTGGCTGGATCGAGGAAAAATTTTGGAATTATTATATTCTTTACTAGTTCCTCCCTAATTCCATTCTTGAAAAATAATCCATATGTCTGAGAATGTTAGCAACAATCAGGTTACAATGTGGGTCAAAGTCAAAAGGAATAAGTGCTTTACCTACCTCTTCTTCTTAGAACTAAACTGAATCAATGGTAAATCTTGACAAGGCTATAGTTGAGGGTTCTGGTTTAATTTCCAAAATGGGTGCTTAAGATGAAAGGTCTAACTTTCAGCTTGGGTCTCCCTTTATGGTGACAACTCCATCTTTGTATGGAAACTAGAGTTTCTAATGGAGTGATGATGGAACAACTTTTGTTTGGAGAATCTAAGGCCTTCCAAGTAACGAGTTAAAACTAGATAGGACATTAAAAAGGATTTCTTATTCCATAGGTACAATTGTCACTTTGATGTTAGCCACCCTTAAAGCTTCTCTCTTGGCATTATCATAAGCTCTCACAATTTGATTAGAGGGTATTAGCTCAAACATTTCAATTAATAAACAACTTGCCACTTTGAGTGGGCAAACATTTAATGTTTCAGCAGTTATCTACCAACACCATGGGCACCATCTTTCCAAGAGCTTAAATAGTTATGTATAGAGCATGGTTATATCCATTTTCAATCGAAAAATCTTTATCTAACAAGGAAATGGTAGCCAATTTTTTCATAGATGCACTAAGGCCCATTTACCCTCACTACTAATCAAACTAAAATAACCTGATAATAAGCTAATAACTTTAGGCTTAAACAACAAGACCCAAAGAACTAATAGTTGGCATAAAAATAATACCCAATTATTAAATATCATCTAAATTAACATAATCTAAAAAATAACTAACAATAAAATAATAATATCAAATATCTAGTTCAGTCAAATAACAAGTATTCCTTACTAGCCTTCATTATCCAAGGCCTCTAATAAAATGGTCAACTTCTCTTTCCCTCTACTTTAGTCTGTATGACTCCATGTTTGCATCCATGAATCTTTGAACATAAACTTGTAAGGCCACCTTCATCTTCCTGGCTCTTTGTCTTGTAATTGGTCCATAAGGAATCTTCAAGCTTTGAGTTATATCACCTCCTTCCATGGATTCCATAGACATGCTTGCATTATTCCCTCCTTCCTCAAAAAGATTTGACCTCGAATCTGCATCCAAATTAAAAGGAGATAGGTTAGATGTTGCACCCTACTTAATACTACCAAAAAGCGACTCTCGCAAGTATATGAGTTTATTATTGTAATGATGGAACGTCCCAAGGTCGTCTCTCAAGGAAGTTGTTTTTTTGTAACAATTTGATTAAAGAAAAGAAAAATGAATTAAAGAATAAATTGGTAATATTGAAGATTGTTAAAGAAATTTAAAATGAAATGTAAGATAAAAAATAATAGGTTGAGCAAGAATTAATGTAAAGTTTTCAAGGGAATACCTAGGATTTACAGATCAATTTAATCAAAGTTTAATTCTTAAGTTTTCCACTAATATAACCTTGTAACTTAATTTCTTCATCAATATTAATTAGCATCAATTCATTAGTTCTCACATTGATGAATTAACAAAATCAATTATTTGAATTGCAAATTAAGTGATCCGTAGAACTTATATTTCTAATTCATTATTACTTCAGTTGAAAGAAAAGATCCAATATCAATTTTCACCTTTCGATTCTTCACTTATAATCTAGAGATTAATAGGTGGCCAATATACTAACCTAACATAAATTTCATTGCAATCAACTCAAAACAAGGTATATTAATAGAAATTATTGAATTAAAACATCCTATTAAATTACTGCAAACCCTAGGCATAAGCAATTTAATAGAATGTAAGTTACAAAACTTCATTGAAATATTTATGTATTTAACAATTACATTTTGAAAATTGAACTAATTGAAGGAATAGAAAAGCCCATTTTAAAGATGACTAGAGTTGCTTATCTCTTGCTCTTCTTAGATTTCGTGATGAATTTCTTCAAATCTCCTCTCTAAATACCCTTGCTAAGAATATATTCTTGCCTCCCAAAGGGTTCTTTGCCCATATCTCTCTCCCTGTGTGTATGATGATTCCCTCTTTCCTTTTAACAACCCCTTAAAAATAGATGCCTTTATCTTAATTACTACTCTTTTCCTTTATGCTAGCTTATTTTATCTAGCGTCCACTACTCTTTGTCTCCATTCTAGCTCATTTAACCCCTCTCTTAGACATCCCGTATTTTTCTCCTTTTCATCTGTTCCCATATCTATCCAAATAAATGTTAAAAAAATGAAACAGTTATTTTGTACATACACAGCTACTTTTTGGTATATCTTGGTCGTGTCTCCTAAGTAGCACCATGGAGATGGAAAAAAATTTTGGATGTGTTCATCACTATTCATTCGCTTCTTTTTTTTCTTGGAGTGATATGTGGCCAGGACACTGAGTGTGTCTAGTTCTATTTTCAAGCCTTGCAAATGTTAGTCTTGCATTTAGGAGACACGGCTAAGGCATGTGGGTGCATTCAATTCTATTTCTAGTCATGAAGTTACAACCAAAAGACATGGCCAAGTTTAGTATGGCTTGGCCATGTTCAATACACTTCCTTTCCAATTCGCTTCAACTACTCAATTTAGCCATTTAGCTTCTTTTTATAATCATCCATGCCTCAGCGTAAAACACAAAAATCCTAACAACAAACTTGAACAAATAGCTTAGAAAAGATTTAAAAGACAATAAAAAAACACTCTTAAAAACATACATAAACATGATCATAACAATTATCCCACACTTAATTTTTTGCTTGTCCCTAAGCAAAGTTGAAATAAACAAAATAAAAGAAGAAAAATTTGACATTTTCATGGGTTATAATATAGTATCAAGAATTCCTTCTTCATAATGTCCACAATCATTATAAAATCTAATAAAATTAGTACTCCATAACTTTAATAGTCTTTCCATGCTTACCAAAAGGTGTCACTCCCTCTCAAAGTCTCTCAAGTGTTTGATTACGGAAGTAATGGGGCTAAGGTAAAGGCATGACATTTAGGAATGTGAGCTTATTCATTAAGTTTAAGAGCACTTCAAGAATGAAGTAATTAATCATACATACAACCCAATAATCTAAAAACAAGCTTACTCATTTAGCACATAATGTTAAAATACCTATAGGAGACTTAGATTTTTCTTTTTTTTTTTACTGTAAAGGTCATAACGAAATTTATTTCAACCTTAACCAAATGAGTAATGATCTCTTTTTTTATTTTTATTTTATAAGTAATTTATAAGCAAGTGTTCAATATTGATTCACATTTATTAGATAGCAATAACACAAAGAAAAGAAGAAAAATGTAATAAAGAAATACAATAGTTAGAAAAAGTATTTATTTGCAACTTTCAACCTACTATTAGATTTAACCCCATACTAATTCGACACAATAACCCAATTATCAAATCCCTTAAGTGCTCCTGTTCCTAATGAGAGGATAAGAAGTAAAATGAAAAGTTCATGGCTAAAGTTACAATGTAAAAGAAAGAAATAGGAAAATGAAATAGGCCCAAAATTGGCTTACTAAAGATATATGTAAAAAAGTTGGTCTTTTAGGCTAAATTAGTATACCTAGATGCCTTAATCATATCGATACCTAATTAAAATTTCATTTGGCCTCGATATGCATATCTAAGCAAGTTCTAGACGTATATCAATCAAGAATTCTCACTCAAAGAATAACAAGTTGTTATTGAACTTAAAAAGCTCAATTTATCACAAGTTAAAAGGTAATGCAAAGAATGACCATCAAAATGGACAATTAGTATCAATTCTAGTCAATACTAAAATTCATGCATCAAAAATTTCAAAGGTCATCTATCTACAATCTTATAACATTGAGCTTTTCAAAATTCATCTATTCAAAGAAAAACATTATACTACTAAAACTCATTAAAAATAAAACTTTGTACCCCACACTTAAAGATTCACATTGTCCTCAATGTAAATATGCATTTAAAGAAAATTAGTTTATGTAACACCTGGTTCCCATTGATCCACTGTGTGATACAAATGTGTTACTCCCATACTTACCAAAAACACACATTAATAGTTATACAAAGAAATAAAAATAAAGAGAAAACCATGACACATAAATATATAGTATTAAGTACTAAAAAGAGAAATTAAAACAACTAAAACATAAAATAATACAAACTGTCAAATGACAAGTTGAAACTACTATGGCAGAGGCTGTGAAGATGATGAAGCTGAGGGATGGAGGCTAAGAATCCTATTGATGAAGCACTTGAACATGATTTCGATCAACTTTGACTTCCAATTCTTCTATTTTGCTTATCAACTCATAGTTATCCAAGAATGGGGCATCTTCATCTACACTTAATGAATCAGAGTCTAATTCATCATCAACTCAGAGTTACTTCTATCTTTCTTCTAGGGAACTTGACTCATCAGAAGCCATCACCACTGTTCCTCCACTCCTTGTTATTGTTGAACTCAATTAATTACTACTATAAAGCGACACTCGCAAATATTTAAAGTTATTATAGCAATGGTGATCGATGTTTTGATCATTTGTATATGTGTTTTAGGATAATTTTATTTGCTTTTTAGTTAATTTTCTAATATGTGTGTTCAAGTTTTCTTGAAGTTTGATGATTTTGATAAGCATGTGCAAAATGGAGCTAAATCCACTTGATGAAGTTATTTTGGAAGGAAACAACAAAGATGGTCAAAGCTTACCATGTCTCCTCATCTTGGCCATGTCCTTGAGTGTGTCAACATGTCTTATCCGTGTCCCAACATGTCTTGGCCTTGTCACATGTCACTTTGATAAGAAAAGAAAGAAAGAAAGGCAAAAGCAAACACATTCAGGTGTCTTGGCCATGTCACTTGGTGTGTCACTTAGACACATCCACCGTCTTGGCTATGTCACTGGGTGTGTTACTCAGACACACCCACCATCTTGGCCATGTCACTGGCCTTACCCTCATCAAAGAAAGGAGAAATTTGACAGCATGTGGCACACACACCTGCCTTGGCCGTGTCACTCACTGTCTTGGCCGTGTCACACCTGAAGAAAGCAAAATGACAAGAGAGGCAGAAAAGGACACACCCATGTGACACGGCCATGTCACAGCCGTGTCACCCCTCACAAGAAACATACATTCTAGGCAGTGAAGGACACATCCATGTGACTTGGCCATGTCTAAGGAAAAATTGATAGACACAGCCAAGTCACTCATTGTCTTAGTCGTGTCCTATATGAATTCTTTAAATTGTTTGCACGAGTTAAGGGATAAGTGGGAGACAACATGCATTTTCTTTTTAAAAGAAACAATAAAAGATGTAATAGGTGACTCATTTTATGGAATGAAAGATTTAAAAAAAGAAAAAATGAGGGAACAAATGGGAGTGAGATGAGTTGGAAAAGCAATTGGCAATTAAAAAAATACATGATTGGAAGAGAGAGTGATGGGGGCACACATTGGAAAAATTAAAAGACCATTCATTCTCCATTTTTATCATCTTATTCTTAGTTCATCTTCTTATTCTTGGTCTTGAGAGAGACCATGAACATCACCTTCATCTTCATCTTCTATTTCTTTTATAGACAAGACTCTTAACATTTTTGGTATAAAATTGGGTGAGAAAGCTCTTGTGAAGATTAGGGTTTCAAGAAAGCTTGATTAAGGGGTTGGGAGCTTGAGTGAGTTACCATTCCATCTTACAAGAGGAGAGCCATTAATTGAAGAAGGCTCGTTAGTTCTTCATCATATTCAAAGTGGAGCTCAGAGGAAGACTAGAAGTTCAATTCTTAGCATCTTCAAAGAGGTTTTTTCACATTCTCTCATTTAATTCATTCATAGATTAATATTGTTTTGCTATGAACATTAATATTACAATGTATAATTGTGATTTGATTTATATTGAGATGATTGTTTTTTTAAAATTGATGATGATGAGCTAAATTACTCATGCCTAGGGTTTGTAGTAGATTTGATTGAATGACTTGATTTGATTTTTTCATTAATATACCTTGTTATTAGTTGATTGTATTGGATTGAATGTTAGGTTAATATATTAGCCAACTATTGATCTCTAGATATTGAATGAAGGAATGAAAGGTGAAATTTGATATTGAAATTATGCGTTCAATGACCTTAAGAATGAATTAGAGATATAAGTTATAGGGTTCTTTTAATTTGCAATTTCAAAATAATTGGTTGTTGTTAATTCATGAATGTGAAAACTAATAAATTGATAATTACTAATTAAACTCAATGAAAAAATTAAAATATAAGGTTATATTAATGAACAATTTGAGAATTAAGCTTTAATTAAATTGATCTATAACCCTAGGTACCATTCCAAGATTTTGAATTAATCTTGTACAACCATTACATACATGACTTTTAAATTTAAATTACTTTTCACCATTCCAACATATCACACTCTAGCTTTTCAATTTATTTGTTAATCAAACTATTGCAAAATAATTCCTTCCTTGTGAGATGAACTTAGGGTGATCACTGTTGCTACAATAACCTCATATACTTGCGAGTGTCACTTTGTAGTAGTGTTAGTTGAGCGCAACAATTGGCCCAAGGTTGTCTCATAGGGAAGGAATTATTTTTGCAATAGATTGATTAAAATACAATAATTAAAAAGGATAAGTGTGTAGAGTTTTCAATATTGTTGAAATCATAGTAAAAGTAAAATTGTAAGAAAACAATTATTGGTGTGCTTAAAATTGTTTTAATTCATGCAAAGATACCTAGGGTTGTAGATCAATTTGGTCAGCATGATTCTCTAATTTCCCATTGATATAACCTTGTAATTTAATTTGTTCCCTTAGTTTAATTAGTCAATTACTAATTCATTAGTTTTCACATTCATGAATTATCAACAACCAATTATTTTGAATTTTCAAATTAAGAGAACCCTGGAACTTATATTTCTAATTCATTCTTAGGGTAGTTAATTGTGTAGTTCCAATATCAAATTTGACCTCTCAGTCCATCATTCAATATCTATAGATCAATAGGTGGCCAATCTATCAACCTAACATTTAATATAATACAATCAACCAACAAAAGGGTATATTAATGGAATTATCAAATCAAGCCATTCAATCAAATCTACTACAAACCTTAGGCATGGATAATTTAGATCATCATCATCAAATTAAAATACATGTTCATTTCAATATAAATCAAATGAAAATATCCATTGAAATATTAATGTTCATAACTAATCAACAAAAATTGGGAAATGAATTAATTGAACTAACTTAGGAACTAGAAAAAAAACCCGATTTTAGGAAGACTAGGGGTAATCTCCTCTTGATCTTCCTCCAACTTTCTTGAGATTGATGATGAAACCTTATATCTCTTCCCAAGAGCTTTTCCAAAGAACCTTGCTTCCAAGAACCCCAACTTAACCTTGTCTCTCTCTTGCCTTTAGTAGCTCTACTCAAGACTCTCTAATAGACACGGCCAAGAATGGTTAAAACCTTTTCAGAGAACTCTTTTGTGATCTCTCCCTCTATTCCTTTTCTTTCTTTGTTGCCCTTTTTAAATTCAATGTCCCTTCTCTTTTTGGAATAAAAGTAGTATTTCTTTAAGATTCCCTTTTTTCCCCAAACAATTCCAAGCAAGCTCATCTTTTAATATTTAAAAAATTATCCACCCATCACATTCGTCTGACCACTTCTCTTTGTCTCTAATTTCTAGCTCATTCATGTTTGTTCCTTCATTTGAGACACATGACCTAGATTATCTTATCTTGGATGTCTAAAATTCAGCACTGCCAAGAAATCTGAATGTGTGCTTTATTGCCCATTTGAAGAATCTTGCAACTTTTGAGTAGGGCACGACTATGAAATTGTTTTCTTGGCCGTGTGAAGTGACACAGGCAGATTACACGGTCAAATGGCCAAGATTTTTTACCATGTTATCTTCTGCCAAAACTTGCTCTTACTCTTCTTTTGCTTATTGAATGACATGGCCAAGATGTTGAACATGCCCAAGATGTCTTCCCATGCCACCTCCTGCCTGCTAGTATTCAATTCTTAAGGAGGTTATATAGCCAAGACTCTGCCAATATTTTATTTAGTGAGGGATCTCTTTTTTTTTTAAGCTTATTCTTCATCTTTCAATCCCCTCTATTGCTAGGATTAGCATCTTCCACTTCCTTTTCTAAATCATTTTACTTTTACATAAATACCTTGCAACAGCTTGAACAAAACATTAATAAAGTAGCTAAAGATCAAATAAAACAATCTAAAAATACATATTTATGATTAAAATAATTACCTCACACTTAATTCTCTACTTGTCCCCAAGCAAAGTCACAAAACAAGATGAGAAATTAGTGGATGCAAGATTACTTCAAGACTTCCATTTTCATAATTTCCACACTCATTTCTGAATTTCACAAAATTGATACTTACATAATTCAATGGCTTTTCATGCAAACCCTAGTGGTACTCTTTCACTAAATCTCTCAAGTGTTTTGGATGGGATAGTGTTTTCACACTTTACATCCCATGACCGAATGTTCCCATAGGCTTGCTTTAAGAATCAAGTCCCCACCACAAAATTACCGTAGAGCATCAATCATAAGGCCTTTTATTGGTTGTAACAAGGCTTAGGGTTGAGGTAAGATATTTTGGGAATGTAAGCTAAATCATTAGATTTAATAGCACTTAAAGAATGAGGCAATATTTATGACAATAACTTCTCGAATATTCAATACTCTTTATGCTTGATCATCCCATTTGAAGAAAACTTAACTTATTCCCTTTTGATATAAGATTGTTTTTTTTTATTTAAATTGATCCCTCATTTTGGCTTTAATGATATACGAGGAACCTTGCACATTTAGGAAGATTTATTTTACAACTTCAACCTACTTTCATCAACCCCACACTTAATTCGCTCTATTACTTAAATTACTAATTTACTCAAGTGCTCTTATTCCTTATAAAGGGGCAAAGCTTGGTAGAACATGTTACAGGGTAAATGTTTTTATGTAGAAGAAGGAAATGGGAACATGAGATAGTCTCAAAGTTGGCTTACTAAGGATGTAATAGGGTTGGCTTTTTAAGCTAAATGGTTTTTTCCTAAGTGCCTTTGTCATGTTGATGCCTAACTGAAAATTTTTACGTGTCCTTGAAATGAATTTCTAAACAAGTTCTAGTAACAATTCGACCTTGGGTGCTCACTCAAAAAGAAGAATTAAGATAGTATCCAAATTATGTAAGCTCAACTCATGCAAGTTTAAAGGTAGCTGCAAAGAAAATCCATCATAATTGATAATAAATATCAATTACATTTAATTCTCAATTTAATGCTTCAAAAATTCCAAGGTCCCCATCTATCACAATCTTGCAACTACTAAAAAAGGTGTATATATATATTTTAAAGAAAAATAAGAAAATTGATTTTAAGCATCATAAAATTTAACAAATGTGAAAAAGGGAAAAAAGCAATTACAAACAAAGCAAAGCAAACAGTTAAAATTTACACCCCACACTTAAGGGTTCACATTGTCCCCAATGTGAATGAGCAATGACAAAAGAGGATAAAAGTTAAGATAGTACCTGTTTCAATTATCCCAAATTGTTTCTTGAACCTTGAAAGGAAGAAACCTCTTGCTCGAATTGCCATTCTCTTTAAGTAGGATGAAGAGGATGAAGAGATTGATGGTAGAGGAGCTCTTCTTTGGTGGCAAGAGAAAATATTTGTTCTTAGCATGATTATGTTGATTTTAATGGGGAAGAAGAGTTTTTCTTTTGATTTGGTGAAGAAAACAATGGATTTTGATTGAAAAATGTATAGGTTTGGAGTTTTAGGTGGTCTCTTGGCCATGTCTATGGTGATGAATAGAGAGAGAAAGATAAAGAGAAGGGGTTCGACTAGGGTTTAAAAATGGGGAAAATGAAAAAGAAATTGGGCATTTTAAATATATGGATTGAGTGACACAACCAAAGATGTTATTTTCTTGGTCTTGCTGCTTAAAAATTTAAAATGGTTTAAAAGGCGGTGTAGGGGACACGACCAAGATTGAATTGGAGTTGGCTGTGTTTGATGACACGACCAAGATCAGTCGACGTGGCTGCTACTGTGATTGGAAATGAAAAACTAGGGTTCTGACACGACTAGGTGATGCGACCAAGATGATTGGTTGTGTCTAGGTCTTTGGAAATTTTAGGAATTCGTAAGGGCTAACATGATTTGGGAACACAGCCAAGATGACTGGCCATGTTCAGGTCTGTGAAAAATATACTTTAAAGTGAGGCTGGACACGATGATAAACATGGCCAAGATGGTTGGCCGTGTTAACTTCTGGATTTGTTTTTGAAAGTTTTATTCTGTATTGGTCGTGTTCCTTGAGTGTGTCACCCACTGCACTTCTTTGAATTTTCTTATCTTTTTCCCTGAAACTTCAATTACAACAAAACAAGAGAAAGTATAATATCTATCTAACAAAACCTTATTCAATCTTAACAAATGATCATGAAAATTTGAAATTTCAATAACTCATCAAAACAAATAAAAAATGCAAATGCAAACCAATGGGTTGCCTCCCATCAAGTGCTTCTTAGCATTGTGTAGCTGGACATCATTGCATCACTCAATGATGAACACCATACTTTCCATGGTTTTTGCAACTTTGAGTTCTTCAAAATAGGGCTTCACCCTTTGTCCATTCACCTTAAACATCTCATTGGTTTTCAAATTTAATAATTCAACAACTCCATAGGGAAATGTTTAGCCTATTTGAAATGTTCCACTCCAACGAGACTTCAATTTTTCAGGAAACAAATGCATTCCTGAGTTGAATAAGAGGACTTTCATTCCCGGTTCAAGGTTTCTTCTAAGGATCATCCTGTCATAAATAGCTTTTATTTTTTCCTTATTGATACTTGCATTTTCATAAGCCTCATTCCTAATCTTATCAAGCTCAAAAATTTGCAACACCCATTGCACTTTTACTCCATAAAAATCCATATTTGTGGCCTTGATTGCCCAATAAGCTTTGCACCCTAATTCCACCGGTAGGTGGAAAGCCTTGCCAAAGACCAATCTATATGGACTAATTCCTAATGGTGCCTTGAAAGCCATCTGGTAAGCCCGTAATGCTTCCGAAGTCCGATCGACAGTCCTTTCTCATCATGCTCACTGTCTTCTCCAAAATCCCCTTATTTTGCTTGTTGAATATCTTGGCTTGTCTTGATGTTTAGGGGTGATATGGGGTTGCCACTTTGTGTCGAATGCCCATG